>JAQFVV010006206.1:3300658-4500658 GCA_028023455.1 Epiperipatus broadwayi
GATATCATAGTGTGTGCGCAATTACGACTTATATAACTTACTTTTTTAATAAATGTAAATTATGTGAACAAATACATAATTCATAATATTTTATTTGGGAATAAGTTATATATATAATACGAGCATTGTGCTCGTGGTTTAAATTTAGGCGGGATTTTTGGTATATAAGTGTATTACAGACACACTACGATAGATTGGGGTTCAAACTAAGGTATGAGGGTAGGAAGTAGGTGAGAAAAGGTGAAACGAAGATCTGCAAAGCAGACCTTACTGTTTCAGTATATATATATGACTTAAGAAATGACTACATATAATAATATATTTGATCATTGTTAACAAATACAGATTAATCGAATGTAAAACTTAATATTACAGAAGAATATAGTACACAAAAGAAAAAATTAATAAACAAAAGAGAAATATCGAATACATATTAATTTATTTATTTTTGTATATGACTGCAGAAATCTCCTGACAAGAGTTTAATATTTCCGTGATTATCTTACAAAGGATTTTAAAAACATGGCAAGATATGAAGAACACCATACAGGTATGAAGATGTGTGGCTTTCATGGTGCAATCCACATTCATTGGCTTCTGTATGGCCTTTTCTCAGAGGTTAGTTGTCAATATTATTGAGACAGGCTGGTTTTTTTTTTTGGAATAGCATATGACTGAAGGTAACATAATTGACTAAGTAGCTTCTTATTTCATGAATGAAGGCACAGCAGGTCATCAGTCTTCAGATGGGCAGCATTTCATAAACTCCATCAGAATTCCAAACTCACATTGTTCTAGGGTGGCAAAAGTGAAATAGTCACAAGCTTCTACTCACAGGTTAGTATTATATATGGCTTCTAACAGCCAAATAATTAATGAGCCTTAAAAATAATTGAGAGATTTTGTTAACAAGCTGGAAAATTTTTTCAGCAAAAAAAAAACCGTTTTTACATTTACCTAGGTATTTATACTATTTTTTCACAAAAGCATCCAGATTAATTTTAATTAAAAATATTTTTGCTGATAATAATTTTGATTATCTTGATTACAATTTAATCCTTTAATTCTTATTTTTTTAATGAATAAAATGTTTTCAAACCATTGGTTTACTTGCATTTCTTGCAATAATTAAGCATCAATTAACACCTTTTTACCACAAGGACAATCATTTGTAAACATCTTCCATTAAAAATATAATACTCAGAGAATTATTCTATTCTTTATTAATTAGTTTTAATAAGAAAACTACTAGTGCCCTGTAATTAACCTGCTTTTATAAATTTATTAAAATTTAATGCTAAGGAATTGTATGAATTTAAATTTTAATTATTATTTTTTATCTAATTTCAGCTAACCATTTTTAACTCTTTTTAACAGACACATGCATATGCCTTTAGTAAATTTAATTTTTTTATTTTTATTTTTCCTATAACAAAATTTAAAAATATTTAGATACAAATTGGCATGAAGCACGTATAAGTAATCATATATGTATCCATGTCCCTCAGCAAAAATTGGCATGAAGCACATATAAGTAATCATATATGTATCCATGTCCCTCCAGCCAGAGAAAGAAAAGAAAAATAAATTCTCTGCTTATCCGAGTGGTCAACCAGCCTAACTCAGGTTAATATTAATACAAAAATATATTAGCAAATGAGTATGTTATAATAATAATAAAAAAAACTATGGTTATAAAATAATTTTATGGGAAAACCTTAAATTTTGGGGTCTGCCTGGTATGGTTTAAGGCCTCTAGTGTTATATGTTTCCTTTAAGCCTCGATCTCCTTTCAGAATAAAAGCATTATCCCAACTTTTTTTCAGATCACAAAGTGACCATCATAGAGGGGAAAGAAATTTTTGTATTGGTTCTTTGCAGGATTACTTACCTGTGATATACAAACCAAAACATGGTCTGGTACATTGAATTGATCTGGATGTAAGATTCCTTGCCTTCCTTGTTTTTTATCAATGTATTTTAAATGTGATTGCACCCTAGACTGGTGCTTGCCAACATCAATTTCTTTTGGTTCCATGGGGAGCACTACACTTCCCAAAATGGTGACACATTGGTGTAATCTACTCAAATCATTGGCCATCCAATTAAGGTATTTCACTACTGTTTTCATCTAGTTCACCCATCCTCTGTGGTTTTCACCTACATATATACAAAACAGTTGATTTAACTCTCTCTTGACTTGTTTAGATGGATTTGATTGAGGTTTTCTTGTGGAAGTAACTATATATCATCTGATTTTTTTTTCTATTCACATCTTCCATTTCCTGGATGTGAATGGAAATCCATGGTACATAGGATAGCTTGGGGTTTCCCTACTTCAGTAAATGGTTAATGTTTGAGATCCGCTTATCATATTGCAGACATCATTAACCTATCATAATTTGTAAGCAGCCACATATTTGGCAAATATGCTGTGTGTCACAACTAGAAATTTGAAGTCTAAAAGGTGGCAAGGGTTGATGGTGGTCTACAGCAAATAGCTTGTTGGGACTCTGTGGAAGAAGGGGTGACAAGAGTTTTATATATGATTTGTTTGGAAGCTTATTTTTAGAACAAACCTGACAATTCTGTAATGTAGAGAGGCTGCTTGACTGAATCCTGGGCCAATGAAACTGTGTTTGAATGGCATGTTCAACTTTCTGAGGGTCATATTGTCCATAGAGTTAATAAATATACATAACAAGGCAATACCTCAACTTCTTTGGCACTAATAATTTCCATGGGTTATCAGGGTATCCTATTTTGTAGAATAAGTTGTTTTCTACCTTCATTTTTGTCTGACAATCCACCTTGGCCCAATGTTTTAAGTATTTGTTCATATGCTGGATTAGTCCTTTGAAGATGGTATAAAATTTTGAAGTCCCATTTTACTGACTCATATAACAAAAGATATGGCAAGTACATGTGATTCTCCACAAAGAGATTCTGTTGTGGTATGCTGGATGATGACTCAATATATCTGCTACTTGGTCTCCTGTCTTAGGCAATGGACTTTTATAAGTAAACTTCTGTAAAAATAAGTTTCACTGGTCAATATGTTATTGATTAGATGACCCCTGTTGATGAATTCTAAGCACTTATAATCCATGGTAATAATGACTTCAGACCATAACAGAAACTGTTTGAATTTTCCACAGGTTCATACAATTTCCAAGGCTTCCTGTTTCATGACTGCATAATTTAATTTGGTACCCCTAAGTGTCCTGCAGACATATAGTTAATGTGATCTTTTTATCCATCTGGAAAAATACTACCCCTTATACTTACCAGCTGTTTATCTGTTTGAACATAAAAAGCATGAGAAACATCTGGATGGGAAAGCATGACAACCTTCAAAATAGTTTTTATTAATGGGGTTAAAATCCTGCTCCTGGATCATGGACCAGTTCCACTCCTGACTCTTTTTAAGCAAGAGAAATAATGAGCCAAGGCTATCATAGAAGTTATACAATGCCATGAAGGATCTCACCTGTTTCCTATTCTGGCACCCCATATTGGGAAGCTATATATATATATATATATATATATAGCGGGGAAGGTTACAATATATATATATATGCTTTATGCCAATTTGTATCTAAATATGTTAAACTCTGCTATAGGAAAAATGTATTTTATCAAATTTACTAAAGGCACATGTATATGTGTTAAAGAGAGTAAAAAATGGTTAGCTGAGATTAGATAAATAGTTAGTAATCTTTAATTACCTAACAGATTCTAGAAAATTCTGGTAAAAATCAATTAAAATTTAAGTTACTTAAAATTCCTTAACATTATATTTTAATAAAATTTGTAAAAGCAGTTTAATTACAGGGCGCTGGTAATTTTCTTTGTAAAAGTAATTAATAAAGAGCAGAATTATCTGGATGTTATCTGTTTATATGATGATGGTTACAATGTTTGGTCTTGTGGTAAAATTTTGTTAACTGATGCTTAATTACTGTAAGGAATTCAAGTATGCAAAATGTATTCAGAATTTGGAAAAATTTTACTCATCAAAAAAAATAAGAATTAAAGGATTAAATTGAAATCAAGCTGTTCAAAATTATTATCTGCAAAAATATTTTTAATTAAAAATTAATCTGGATGTCTTTTGTTAAAAAATAGTATAAATATCTAAGTAAATGTAAAAAGAGGATCTTTTGGTGAAAATTTCTTCCAATTTGTTAACAAGACTCTTTTTAGGTATTTTTAGGAAGGTCATTAATTATTTAGCTGTTAGAAGCCACATATAATGCTATCCTGTGAGTAAGTAGCTTGTATCCACTTCACCTTAACCATTCCAGGAGGTGAGTTTGGAATCTCAATGGAGTTGGTAAAATGATGTCCATGTAAAGTTTGCTGACAAGTTTACCTATGCTGAAATTGTTCCATTTTAAGTGAATTCAGTCTTCTGACCTACCATGCCATCATTCAAGAAATTACTTAGCCAATTATGCTACTTTCAGTCATGTGCTATTCCAAAGAACCAACCTATCTCCATAATAACATTAACTATAGATCCAATGAATGTGAATTGCACCAAGAAAGCCAAACATCTTCATATCTATACTCTTGCCATGTTTTTAAAACCTTTGCTTAGGTAATCATGGAAATATGGAACTCTTGCCATGAGATCATTGCAATCATATACCAGCAAAATAAAAATCCATATGCATTTGTTTTCTTTGTATTATTTTCTTTTGTGTGCTATATTCTTCTGTAATATTATATTTTGTGTTGGATTAATGTCTATTTGTTAAGAATGATTGAAAATATTGCTATTTGCAGTCATTCTTAAGTTGTGTGTGTGTGTATATTGTAACGGTAAGAATTCGCACATTTCATAAGCAAGTTGCACAGTTTCTCCACCACACTCGAAAAGCAGCACCACAAGTGGGTTCAGGGCCTGTCATACCGGATTCGAATATAGCAGATCGACTGCGCAACCAAATACAATGGAGCTCGAACCCGCCATCACAATAGCAACATCTTTTCAGGCCGCGGTGGTCAGAGAGAGAGAAGAGACTACGTGAGATTTATAAATAAATTAACAGCTAGTGTTTGGAAAGTCTTAATAGATACATGTATAACCCAGACAATACGAGACAATGAGATGAATCAGAAAATAAACACTAACGTAAAGAATTGATTAAATTAACATGATTTATTAAGTGGCTAAATATGATTTCTGGCACTATATTTATTAAATAGTGGCGTCAAATGGTTAACTACAATTGATTAAATCATTTTACTCGTTAATCTATAACCTGGGTCAATTATCGCTTACGAATGCGCCTTACTAAACCTTGAATACATGCGAAGCCCAAGAATAAGAGTACTGGAATTATTTATAATAAATGATATTAAATAGTTTTACGATAAAGGCTGACTTTAGAAGAAATGCAGAGCGGCTCCAATGAGCTTGGCAGCAGCGACTTGCTTAGTGCGGAAGTATATGTGTGAGTATGATTTTATCTTAAAGTACTTAAAAAGGGATTCAGTGGTACTCGCAAGGTTTAGGAAACGATGGAGGGTGGTAGTCCATTTAAACTACAGGAACTTGGTGATGACAATAAAGAAATAAATCATAAAATCAGACGGATATGTTGCACCCCACATTGGTCTTGGCCGTAGCCCTAAAGATCGGAGTATGCTAGCATATGGCTGCGAAGAACTGCATCAGCATCCCCAGGTGTGATGCTCTGGTACACACATGGACTGGAAACTGCAGGAAGAAGTAAAGGGGAAACGGACTTGGCTGTTTAAAGCCCTTTTAAAGAACAAAGTGATCTCAACATCGAATACCCTTGCCAGCAACACTAATATATATATATAATCGATTCAAAAAAAAGGAGACATAACGAAAGATTGGGCACATAAGCAATTCACTGCATTGATGAAAAGCGTCTACACTCTCCCAAACTCAGAATAACAATAGAAATACTTAAAACAAATAATGGGGTTTAACATTAAAAGGACGGTGAGTGCGAGAATTTAAGTAAAATGTAATTAACCCACGCACTCCCACATCTGCCAATAGTTATTCCCACACCTCGCATACATCCTGGAAGATTATGAATCAAATCTAGGTATTATAAAGAAAATAATATAGTCATCAAACGAGCGACTTACTAAATCTCATTTAAGGGAGGGACTCATGAACGTAAAATTACATTCTTTATAAGGAATGGGGAGTATCATTTATTAAGATTTGCTTCACTCGGGTGATGCTATGCAAGCCCATAAAACAATTTAAATTTGATATTAACCCAAGGTTTAGATCGAGCAATAAATTTAAATATACATTTTAAAACATACATGATAATAAGTGTGGTGAGAAAAAGGGAGTTTGTTTTGCTATAGCGGGTTTTAGATCACAAGAGCTCTTGGGTTAATTTTGTTACCTTTCAGTTGCTTGGGTGGTTGAAGCTGGAGCACATTTCAGGAGTGGATAAGATTTAGCAGCATGTTAATTCAGTCTCTGTTTGCAGCAGCATAGGTGGTTCCTTAAGGCATATTGGTGATGCGTCAGATGGTACATCGGCAGCGGCCAGCTATTTCCAAAAGGAAAATAGCCACGGTGCCGACGCTCCTCAGTCATATTGGCGGTTCTATGATAGGTCAGCATTTTGTACATTTTCTTGAAAGCAGATTATTTAAGTCACGTATGGTCGGTCAGCAAAATATCAGGATCAGCATTTTGAAAATAATAGTTCAGACCGTCCGAATTCTCAGAATAAAAAAAATTATAACCTCAGAAAATAAAATCAAAACGCAAAATCAAACAGCAGAAAAACAGCAACAGAATCAGCTTTTGTTTCTTCCCTTACCTCAAACAAAAAAAAAGCATTCAATATATACTGTTTATCTTATAAAAGAACCTGCCTTGGGGCATGACAAACCTTTAACCTTTTGCATTCTTATCAATTAGTTATTTCTTATCTGAACATCAGAAGAAATCCATTTTAAGGTTGTTTTTTTTTTAGTTTACAATTATAAATTCCAGTAAATGCTCAGATTGAAAGAAGATTAAAACATTTATTTCATTCTGTTGAAGACTTTTGCTTATTGGAAATTCCTAAGTAGACCTACGAAGTGTGAATTTATAATCCAAAATGTTTTACTTTAAATCTATTATATTCTCAACCTAGCCTTATTTTATATTTATATAATCTTCAATGGCGGGAACTTTATAATTTTAGAAAAATATTAAATTATTTCACATTTAGATTGTAATTGCATGAATCCGTTTATAAACTACTTTTAATAATTATTATTTTACCTACAATAGAAAATAAATATTGCAACACAATATTTTTAAAATAAATGAACTCAACAACCACAATCCAATAATATAATTCCAATGATTGATATTAATATTTAACAGTTATCATCGTAGTCTGTGTGTAGTTTTACCTATATAACCTTTTAAATGAATATGTAAACATGCACATACTCGACATTTATATATCAATAAAAATAAAGGGTTGAAAATTGGACTCCACGAGTAATAATGCCTACGTGGTTTATTTTAGGTGGGATTTTAGTATATAAATGGCTGTACAGACACACTACGAATGATTTGGGATTCGAATTTAGGTATAAGGGTAGGTGAAATGTAAGAGAAAGGTGAAACGAAGACTTGCAGAGCAATCTTCCTGTTTCACATTCCCTTAGTTACGAAAAAAAATTTAAAAAAAAAAGGTCTTACATAAAGGTCTACCGAGGAATCTCTTTGACAAACAAATAATATTGACTAGCCAAGCCAGCCCAACAGAAATCTAAAAAAATATAAGGTAACAATACATCTTTGTTTTTTTTTCCTTTTTTAAATGAGGGGATAAATTCAAAGATACAAATATATACAGATATATACCCGGATCAAATTTTTTTTTTTTTCCTTTTTTTTTTTACTAGGGTTTTAACTCTCACGAATATTTTGGTAAACTAATCACTAACTTACGCACGGATAACATTGAAACTACCTAACTTCTAAATCTTACAGAGAGAAAAAAAAACATTGTTGTCTTTGTCACATCCGAATTCAGGTCCATGTCCATGAGTTTCTTCATTTAATATGCTCCTGGGTCTGGTGGGTGATGGTTGGCTCGGTTATTAAATGGCGGCTGTCTTGGGTTGTTAGTTTTGTTAATTTTGTCAGGGGGCTCTTTGGCCCGAGTGGTAAAATCGAGCATGGTCAGAAATTCGGCCATCTCCTCAATGTTTCTAATTCTGCTCCCTATCATCAATTGCTGGATGGCTATCGGCATATTTTGTTGGATGGTGCCGATGATATGGGCATCCGAAAATGCGAAGGCATTTAATGTTTTCAAACGATTGGTTTGCCGTATAATGAATTGAGTGTGAGTTTCCTTTACGGTCCCATATTGTTCTTGACTGACTGCATTTAATATTTTACTCTGTCGGTTGTCACTCCAGTAATACTTTAAAAGGATTTTGGTGTAGGCTGTAAAGTCTTCGGGTTTGGCTGTTAACATAGTCCACCAATCCTTTGCATAATTATGTAAGTAGTGACTGGCTATTGTAATCTGTTCATGTGGGCTAGTTCTATAGAAGTAAAAAAAATCCTTTAAACTGTTTAAATGCGGGTGGGGATTTTCTCCAATATCACCGCAAAAGATTTTAACGGTTACCATTTTGGCTAGCTGAGTTTGAATACCTATGTCAAGTGGTATAATTTTGCGACTATTGCTAATGTCCGCATAGATGGTACTATTGCTTCTGGTCTGGGTTGATGATATATTATCATTTTTGCATATGGCGGTCTTGGCATCTTGGTCCGTGTCATCTTTTCTCATCTGGATATTAATGGGCCGTTCTATTTGGTTTCCCGGATCATCAATCGATACAGCTATAGGGTTTAAGTCTGTTGGTTCTCCTATTGTTTTTCCTTTTGAATCATCTTCTTCCACTTTTACTTCCTTAGATGATTTTTGGATCATTAGGGTTTGGCTCTGGATTCCTGTGTTTTTGGTTGTACTGTTTTACCCGGAGTGCAAGGGCTGCTTGTTCCCTTTTTATATCTCTTATTTCTTTTAAAACCTCTTCAACCAATCCTTGATATTCCTGGTCTCTTTTTCGTTCTTCCTCCTCCCATTTCCTTGCTCGTTCTTCACTCTTCTTAAACATATCTATCAGGTACGCAATTTCAAAATTTCCGATTCCAGATCTCTGTTCGGGCTTTATTATTGCTGGTGGAGATTCCACAATTTCGGCTGAGTTTACATCTGGTCCGTGGTCGTATTGATGGTCTTCCATATTTGTTTTGTCTCTACTGATGATGGTTTCTACGATTCAATTCTAAATTACTTACTACAAAATATTGATTAATTTGGATTCAGGATTTTGTGCGGTTTACTTTTTATTTTTCTATACTAATGGCTAATCGGCCATTTCCCTTCCGATCTTTTGGCCTATTTGCTGCTTCTTATATCACCAATGCCTTAACTAACTTTTGCTGTCATAAAATTTATATCATATAAAGTTTTCCATCTGCTGCAAACTAACTCTTATTTTAATTCTAATATCTTAAGAAAATATATTTAATATGCTGCTTATTTTGTTATTACTTGAATCTAATTTCTCCAATCTCCTACTCTTATCTATATAATGTTTGCTAGATCCGGGCATATTTATCTTATTTTCCCTCATTTAAAACAAAACGTGCATCTATATAAGTCATATATACAAATATATAAAACAAAATATTTTTACGATCATTTATTTTTAGGACAATTGTTTATCTCCCAATCCCTTCATGTCTGACTGTCTGGTAACACATTTATAACGCATTTTGATTCTCAAAATAATATATACATTTAAGCTTTACATCAATAAAATTTTTAAACTGACGACAAAAATTTATTTTAGAAATAGTTTCATTTATAGAGACTATCCCGGGGCACCATGTCATCAGTTCAAATAAAATACAGACTGTTATATATATTTAGCCTTGCAAAAAAAAAATTTTTCTTTCATTTAACTACGGGCGTATTTATTACATTGTAAGGTCACCTATTTGTCTAGGCTATATCATACGGAAGTATTCTCACTGTATTGCATCTCAAGCTCAAACTTATTTCACGGAGGAAAAGACAAAAGAGAAAAAAAAACTTTTACAACATATATTTTGTCACAATATTCATTTGGAATAACCATTAGATATTCAACGCCCTATTTATAGCGTGATTTTAAATTCTTAAATAATAAACATGATGATAGCATGACTTTCAATTGTTCAGTAATAACTCATGATCAGCTCGCAACGCACTACAGCAAGTTTAACAGTTTGTCTATCTTTAACTAATATTCAAACGCTCGAGTCAAACAAAACATATATACACATTTTTGCATTTTCAAGGAAGTCTTAAATATATACAATTAATCCTTATTAAGAGTAAAATTACTCACGGGACTTGGAAAAACATTACGGGGTTTAGATTTAAATAATTACACTATTATTTTATATGATATAAAGCACACATTAATAAATATTAACTATAAGGGATTTGCATGTCTAATATAATATATATCAACAGTGGGAAAAAAATTTACTCAGGGAATGTGGGTGTTCATCTCGTTGCCCCATGTTGGGCGCCAGTCTCAAAAAAATTTACTATGTAACGGTAAGAATTCGCACATTTCATAAACAAGTTGCACAGTTTCTCCACCACACTCGAAAATCAGCACCACAAGTGGGTTCAGGGCCTGTCATACCGGATTCAAATATAGCAGATCGACTGCGCAACCAAATACAATGGAGCCCGAACCCACCATCACAATAGCAACATCTTTTCAGGCCGCGGTGGTCAGAGAGAGAGAAGAGACTACGTGAGATTTATAAATAAATTAACAGCTAGCGTTTGGAAAGTCTTAATAGATACGTGTATAACCCAGACAATACGAGACAATGAGATGAATCAGAAAATAAACACTAACGTAAAGAATTGATTAAATTAACATGATTTATTAAGTGGCTAAATATGATTTCTGGCACTATTTATTTATTAAATAGTGGCATCAAATGGTTAACTACAATTGATTAAATCATTTTACTTGTTAATCTATAACCTGGGTCAATTATCGCTTATGAATGTGCCTTACTAAACCTTGAATACATGCGAAGCCCAAGAATAAGAGTACTGGAATTATTTATAATAAACGATATTAAATAGTTTTACGATAAAGGCTGACTTCAGAAGAAATGCAGAGCGGCTCCAATGAGCTTGGCAGCAGTGACTTGCTTAGTGCGGAAGTATATGTGTGAGTATGATCTTAAAGTACTTAAAAAGGGATTCAGTGGTACTCGCAAGGTTTAGGAAACGATGGAGGGTGGTAGTCCATCTAAACTACAGGAACTTTGTGATGACAATAAAGAAATAAATCATAAAATCAGATGCATATGTTGCACCCCACATTGCTCTCGGCCGTAGCCCTAAAGATCGGAGTATGCTAGCATATGGCTGCGAAGAACTGCGTCAGCATCCCCAGGTGTGATGCTCTGGTACACACATTGACTGGAAACTGCAGGAAGAAGTAAAGGGGAAATGGACTTGGCTGTTTAAAGCCCTTTTAAAGAACAAAGTGATCTCAACATCGAATACCCTTGCCAGCAACACTAAAATATATATATAATCGATTCAAAAAAAAGGAGACATAACGACAGATTGGGCACATAAGCAATTCACTGCATTGATGAAAAGCGTCTACACTCTCCCAAACTCAGAATAACAATAGAAATACTTAAAACAAATAATGGGGTTTAACATTAAAAGGATGGTGAGTGCGAGAATTTAAGTAAAATGTAATTAACCCACGCACTCCCACATCTGCCAATAGTTATTCCCATGCCTCGCATACATTCTGGAAAATTATGAATCAAATCTAGGTATTATAAAGAAAATAATATAGTCATCGAACGAGCGACTTACTAAATCTCATTTAAGGGAGGGATTCATGAACGTAAAATTACATTCTTTATAAGGAATGGGGAGTATCATTTATTAAGATTTGCTTCGCTCAGTCGATGCTATGCAAGCCCATAAAATAAGCAAATAAAACAATTTAAATTTGATATTAACCCAAGGTTTAGATCGAGCAATAAATTTAAATATACATTTTAAAACATACATGATAATAAGTGTGGCGAGAAAAAGGGAGTTTGTTTTGCTATAGCGGGTTTTAGATCACAAGAGCTCTTGGGTTAATTTTGTTACCTTTCAGTTGCTTGGATGGTTGAAGCTGGAGCACATTTCAGGAGTGGATAAGATTTAGCAGCATGTTAATTCAGTCTCTGTTTGCAGCAGCATAGGTGGTTCCTTAAGGCATATTGGCGATGCGTCAGATGGTACATCGGCAGCGGCCAGCTATTTCCGAAAGGAAAATAGCCACGGTGCCGACTCTACTCAGTCATATTGGCGGTTCTATGATAGGTCAGCATTTTGTACATTTTCTTGAAAGCGGATTATTTAAGTCACGGATGGTCGGTCAGCAAAACATCAGGATCAGCATTCTGAAAATAATAGTTCAGACCGTCCGAATTCTCAGAATAAAAAAAAATTATAACCTCAGAAAATAAAATCAAAACGCAAAATCAAACAGCAGAAAAACAGAATCAGAATCAGAATCCGCTTTTGTTTCTTCCCTTCCCTTCTTTTTTTTAAACAAAAGAAAAACATTCAATATATACTGTTTATCTTATAAAAGAACCTGCCTTGGGGCATGACAAACCTTTAACCTTTTGCATTCTTATCAATTAGTTATTTCTTATCTGAACATCAGAAGGAATCTATTTTAAGGTTTGTTTTTTTTAGTTTACAATTATAAATTCCAGTAAATGCTCAGATTGAAAGAAGATTAAAACATTTATTTCATTCTGTTGAAGACTTTTGCTAATTGGAAATTCCTAAGTAGACCTACGAAGTGTGAATTTATAATCCAAAATGTTTTACTTTAAATCTATTATATTCTCAACCTAGCCTTATTTTATATTTATATAATCTTCAATGGCGGGAACTTTATAATTTTAGAAAAATATTAAATTATTTCACATTTAGATTGTAATTGCATGAATCCGTTTATAAACTACTTTTAATAATTATTAATTTACCTACGATAGAAAATAAATATTGCAACACAATATTTTTAAAATAAATGAACTCAACAACCACAATCCAATAATATAATTCCAATGATTGATATTAATATTTAACAGTTATCATCGTAGTCTGTGTGTAGTTTTACCTATATAACTCTTTAAATGAATATGTAAACATGCACATACTCGACATTTATATATCAATAAAAATAAAGGGTTGAAAATTGGACTCCACGAGTAATAATGCCTACGTGGTTTATTTTAGGCGGGATTTTAGTATATAAATAGCCATACAGACACACTACGAATGATTTGGGATTCGAATTTAGGTATAAGGGTAGGTGAAATGTAAGAGAAAGGTGAAACGAAAACTTGTAGAGCAATCTTCCTGTTTCAATATATATATATATTGAAACAGTAAGGTCTGCTTTGCAGATCTTCGTTTCACTTTTTCTCACCTATTTCCTACTCTCATACCTTAGTTTGAACCCCAATCTATTGTAGTGTGACTGCAATACGCTTATATACTGAAAATCCCGCCTAATTTTAAACCACGAGCACAATGCTCGTATTATATATATATAACTCATTTCCAAATAAAATAAAATATGGATTATGTGTATGTTCACATAATTTTGATTTATTAAAAAGTAGGTTATATAAGTCATAATTGCACACACACTATGATATGCATTTTAAAACATATCAAAATTATAAATTGTTAAAGTTATTTTGTTTGAATCTATTTACAAATATATATTACCGTCGTAATTTATTTTGATTTAAAATAAAATTCATTAGTAAATATTCTCTTAGTAAATAGATTCAAATATTGCAATTTAAAAGTAAAATAATTTTCGTTTAATTTAATAAAAGTCATTCCAAATATTTCTGTTAAAATAAATGAGGGACAATAGTTTAATTAGTTAATATTATATAAGTTTATCTAAAAACAGCAGATGTCCACTTAAGGTTTTCTTTAATTAATAAAAGTAATTTTTAATTAAATCTAGTTTGTAATTCGAATGTTGACAGGGAAATTAACAAAAGAAATTAATTAATGTTGAATTCCTTTAGACATTTGGATAGATTTAATTACAGCTGATAAGTCCGATATATTTTTGTAATGCTCCAGGGCAGTTCTATTGTTAATTTCTACTATAAAAAGGAGGGGTTTTTTTTTGTTCTGGATTCTAATGTTTCTAAGAGAAATCATTCTGAGTTCTATTCTAATAATTTGCTAACCTTGACATGACAGAGTAGAGGCATCAAGATGGCTTTGTCCCCTCGGAATAGCCGGCCGCTGCTCCAGATCATCGGAAGCTATCACATAAGGAACCCCGGAACTTCTCCACTGCCAAAAATATGAATATTTCCAGATTTTGCTGTTAAATTATATAAAAACCTGCCGACCATCAATCTACCCAAAATACTTCTCCAGAGATAATCCTAAATTAACCCAAGAGCTCTTGTGATAACTAACATGCTATAGCTATTTTAAATTGTTTTCTGATATTTCACATAACTTTATTATGTATTTCTTTTAAATATAATCAACATTTTGCTCTCTATACTTGGGTTAATATTTTCTGTTTATTAAGCTTTCTGTTATTTTATTATGATAATGTGTCAGAATCGTCTTTGACCGAGTGAATTATTCCTTTTGTTGAAACTAAGACGCCGCTTTAAATTTCTAAATAATTTCCAATTTTTATTATCTTGCAAATCACTCGTTCAAGGGCGATTCTATTCTTTAATATATAATATAATCACATAGTTTAAAATCTACATGTTATTGATTTTAATCTAATATGAGAGTATGTGCGAGGTCAATGATTAAATGTGTCCCCTAATGCATAATTGCGTATATAAATCATACTTACTTTTCAAACCTGCAAGCATGCATTTTCCTATTTTAATTACCGTGTTCTACTTTAATTACAAAGTTCATCATTGACATCGAGAATGTGTGGACCCTTTTAAATGAATTTCGGGGAATTTGATTGGGCATTTCTCTTAATCCAAGTAAAACCCATTCAGTATGTTTTATATACACTAGTCTCGTATTGCTGGTAAGTGAATTGGTTGTTGAGACCGCTTTGTTTTACTTTTCTAAGGATTCTTTACATGGCCAAGTCCATTCTCTTTGCTTATTGCAGTTTCCAGGCAGAGTGTCCATAAATGACACACCTGGGAATTAAACGCAATCGTCACCCAGTCGCTAAGTTTCGGCTGTTCATAAAATACTTTTCTACAGGTTAGCGGCGAGATGCCCTCCATAATCATTCCAAATATTCCATTATTGTTTTATTTTATATTTATTTTACAAATCATCCATGACTTAAACATGTCACACCCTCCAACTTTAATAAATTCATTATCAGCAATACTGACCTCCCAATGCAACTCTGTTATTATTATTCTCAAATAAATGCTTTGATCACATTCCCACTTTGTTGCTTGGTAAGCTTTTGTCCGTGCTATTCTCGAAATCAATAAATATTTTATAGCACTTAATTTCAAATATTTTCTTAAACTTGTATAATTGCTCAAAGCACTTCGCACATGTTCTTATCTCATCAAGCACATTATCGTAATGCTATTAACCCGAGGAATAGAATATATCACTTTGCTTTAAAACCTTTTGTCATTTATTGGAATATAATGCCAACAATTATCTAATACGTGTCCCTGTCTCATAGAAGTAGACAGTGGCATTATATATATAATTTATATAAATAAATTTTAAAATTAAGAGCGTGCTAATAACTCTAAACAAGCTTTTTTTTTTATTTATGATAAATGCTACTACAAGAGAAGGCATTCAAATCATTTTTATCTTGGATTGTCCCCATCCCCAGACCGGTTTCGACCTATGGGTCTCTTCAGTGAGGAGTTGGGACATTAGATCTAAAAAAAAAACCAACTCAAGCAAAGCATTTATCTAAAAGATAATTGTTAGAAGATCTGAAACTTTTAGACATCTACATGTCTTTAAAGTCAGCTCTCCAACTGAAAAAATCATATGGGCCTGAACTTAATTCAGATACTCCATATATTAGTAGGCTTAGCTCTTTAATTTAGCTAAAGCCACAACAGCAAAATAATAATAGTAATAATAACAAGTCAGATGTCACATGACTTATATATAGCTTGCACTTACAAATATGTAAAATTAAGAGCGTGCTAATAACTCTAAACAAGCTTTTTTTTTATTTATGATAAATGCTACTACAAGAGAAGGCATTCAAATCATTTTTATCTTGGATTGTCCCCATCCCCAGACCGGTTTCGACCTATGGGTCTCTTCAGTGAGGAGTTGGGACATTAGATCTAAAAAAAAAACCAACTCAAGCAAAGCATTTATCTAAAAGATAATTGTTAGAAGATCTGAAACTTTTAGACATCTACATGTCTTTAAAGTCAGCTCTCCAACTGAAAAAATCATATGGGCCTGAACTTAATTCAGATACTCCATATATTAGTAGGCTTAGCTCTTTAATTTAGCTAAAGCCACAACAGCAAAATAATAATAGTAATAATAACAAGTCAGATGTCACATGACTTATATATAGCTTGCACTTACAAATATGTAAAATTAAGAGCGTGCTAATAACTCTAAACAAGCTTTTTTTTTTTATTTATGATAAATGCTACTACAAGAGAAGGCATACAAATCATTTTTATCTTGGATTGTCCCCATCCCCAGACCAGTTTTGACCTATGGGTCTCTTCAGTGAGGAGTTGGGACATTAGATCTAAAAAAAAAACCAACTCAAGCAAAGCATTTATCTAAAAGATAATTGTTAGAAGAAGATCTGAAACTTTTAGACATCTACATGTCTTTAAAGTCAGCTCTCCAACTGAAAAAATCATATGGGCCTGAACTTAATTCAGATACTCCATATATTAGTAGGCTTAGCTCGTTAATTTAGCTAAAGCCACAACAGCAAAATAATAATAGTAATAATAACAAGTCAGATGTCACATGACTTATATATAGCTTGCACTTACAAATAGGTAAAATTAAGAGCGTGCTATTTTGTGAAATTATTTAAAACTAAATTTGATCTCTTATTTTATTTGATTCCTATCACTGTCTCAGTCTATATATATATATATTTTCTGCATTTCTTTTGTAAATCCATAGACATTAATTAGCCACCCAAGCTTCTTTTAGTATAGAGTCTTTTGTTTCTCCCTGACCACCAGGCACCGGTCAAAGGTTATACTAGTAGTGGCATCAGATGCGTTATCATGTAGATGGTGCTGTGAAATTTGGACTTTAGATTCGAAATTAGTATATCTAGAACGCAACCCCTCCTAGAATGTTCAGTTTCGTGTCTGGGGTTTGAATTCTACAGTGTGTTAGTGAGCTAGACGATTCTGACTGTTACAATATATATATGCTAATTTAGT
Organism: Epiperipatus broadwayi; assembly: GCA_028023455.1. NCBI lineage: Eukaryota > Metazoa > Onychophora > Udeonychophora > Euonychophora > Peripatidae > Epiperipatus > Epiperipatus broadwayi. The sequence goes on from JAQFVV010006206.1 coordinate 3,318,198, forward strand.
ATTTGGAGATTGGAGATCAGGTGTCAGAAGGCTATTTTGTAAATATATTTTTATCTCTTAAATTTTGAGAATCACCCCACCCCCCTAAAAAGAATAATTAATCAAAAGTGCAGTGGATCTTTAATCCCCTTTCCTCACCTGACTTGAAGATTTTTTTCTAAAATATAATCAGTCATGCATTTCAACTAAAACTTTACTCTTGCAATTATCAAGATTAGAAAACCAGGTTTTTTTCCAAACAGTTTTAAAAATCATATTAAAAATATAAGTTAATTTACATGTCATTTAATTTATATTAGTCTCGACGTGTTGTCCATTTTAATTAAATGTTTAATATCTAATTATATATCTGAACCACAGACCTCTCAAGCTACAGTATGAATATTATATTTATCTTAATATGTATGATCTTTAGGATGGATCTTCAATTAAGCAGGGATTATTCTTTTATTGTTTCTAAGTATCTATATGGGATGAACTGATTGGGCCTTGATTTAGCTATGTAAAGTAATATATAACTGCTCTTTTAAACTTATAATGGGGCTATTCACACTGGTTTTTCTTTTAATGTTCAAGCTATCCTAATTAAGTACTTATTCCTATTTTCTTTATTTAAATTGCATTGCTGTCATATATATATATTGTACCAATATCGTATTGGACATATAATAATTTTGTCTAAAAATTATTGAAATAAAAATCTTTCATTAAAAAAAATAGTATGTAAAAGTTTAAGAGTTTTTTTTTATTGCAGTTTTCGAAATGTAAAATTAAGTCAAAAAGTTTTTTTTAAATAAAAATTACAATCAATTAATAATTAGAAGGGGAAAGTGGTTTGCTTTAGAAATGTCAAATTAAAAGAAGTTGATTTTCAAATAAGTAAAAAATATCTCATTTGAGTTAAAGAAAGAAAAAGTAATCTTAAAATTAATATTGAGTTTATTAGAATAAAATATACATGTGCGTAAATGATGAATTAATGTGAGCTTGTTACTAAAATATATATGTTCGATTGTAAACATAGCATAAATATGTGCGTGTTAAAATGAAATAAATGAAAGTTAAAAAATTAAAAACACTCGGTGATGGTTACTAAGTTAAAAATCTACAAAACAACAAGTTTTGTGATGGCTATTAAGTTAAACAAAAAACAACAACAAATGTGCAATATCTGCTAATTAAAGCAATTCCAACAACAGGATTAAAAGCTTATCAGAGGAATGCAATTAAAAACAAGGAAGGAATTTTAACAACAGATATTGCGGGTGGACATCAAAATAACAACAGGTCTTATTAATAAATAGTCCAGTTTTTCATCGGACAATCAGTTGAGATAACAGTTCAGTTGAGATTGAGTTGAGATAACAGTTGAGAAAGAGTTGAGTTCAGCAAGATCAGATCAAATTAAATCAGTCAATAAATCATCTGAAAATGCACTGTTAAAAACCTCAGAAACATATGACTTTGCTCTAGCCTGAGTCCGGTTGAAACAGCTAATCTACCCATGAAAATAATGCCTGCATAACAACTTGAAAATCCGCTGTCAATATCTAAATGTCTTAAAGAAAAATACTTTGGAATACTAAGCATTAAACCTCCAGAATCCTCATATCTGACCAGATAGAAATATTCTCACTTGAAGCAGCCACCTATTAAAATAAAGTTCACAGCAAACAGCAAGAAGTCCATGTTCTAAAATCCTAGGTAATAACATTTTTCTTATTCTCATTTCTAAAGTAGCCATCACATTAGTTTGAAGCCTCCCAGAGTCAAATAATAATGAACTCTATAAGCATGCATAAACAAACTATTGATGTGCATGTTTTGAAATGTGTGTTTTTTGTCAAATATTATTTAATGCTTTCTTATATGATATTCTCATGTGTGAATTAAGAATGTGCATGATCATTATATAAAAATACCAGTGGTGTGTTAGTTGAGATTTATAAAAGTATTTAAAATTAGTATAATAAATGTTAATTAAAATAAATTGTCTTTTAAACTTAAAGCTTAATATCTGTCAGTCGATTGTTTATCATTAATTAAGTAAATTTTACCACTAGTGAAATTTAGTAAAGTGTTATTGTAGTGGTGATTGAGCTAGTCATGGGATTTATGTTAGGTGCTGAGTTAGTTTGCCATCATTAGAAATGTGTTAATTCATGCTTTGGGGTAGTTAACTGGCACCTAGAATATTTCTTCCAAAACAAAAGACCACTTTGAATGATCGGTGTTAATGTCAGCAGCCAGAGAAGAAGTTATGTCCTGAAAAGGTAATGCTAGTTATATATCTTATAGCTATCGTTTGGACATACATACTTTCCGAGTATGTTCTTCTCTGCCTAAGAGGCTGGTATGTAAACATCATTAATACATCTGGTACAATATATATATATATTAATTTGTATATTTGTTCTGCAAGCAGATTATCATTTCTGCTTTGTTGAAATGGATTGGCAGATGTGTTCTCAATATGGTCATGCCAAGGTGGATGTATCTCATATTTTCTTACTCAGATGATCTTCATTATTGTTCTTAATATTATCAGTGCAGACAAATTTACTGCTTAATATTAATAAGTCTGTTACTAGTTGTAGGAGCATGCATTTATTCCTGCTTCATATAATTTTCTGATCCCATGAAATTCCAGGGTATGGTCTCACTATGGCAGATGTATCCTATCTTTGTTTCATCATTGTATATATTCTATTTTTGTTAACCTAGTACCACATTCAGTTTTTTTAATGTATTTTTAAAGCCTGATATTGCAAGCAAAACACTATATCCCTAGTCGTCATTTATTGTTATTTTAGTATATATAAGTAAATATTCCTATCTTAAATCTGCTTGAATATTCATTAATAGTTAAACCATCATACAATGATCACTCTGAAGATTATTGAAACATATAAAGCCTATAATCCCTCTATTGTTTGTAAGTTAATGATAATTAAGCTGTTTAGTCACTAATTAATTTTTATTAACCTTTAAAAAATGCAATATAATCTCAGGTTTAAATCTAGACATATGACCTTTAACTTTTTATTTTAATATCTTGCATGTGTGTATTATTTACCACAATTAGCATTATTTTAGTTTTAAGAATGTTTTCTTCTCCCTGATCTCAGCTGGATATAAAATGGGGGTATATTTGCTAACATGATAATCATGTAGAAAATTATTTATGGCAGTGTTTATATCAACGTTACATACAGACATGCAACTTAGTGACCATTGCTTAGTTCTTAAGATTAGTTTTCTTGACTATACAAATCTGATAGTTATAATAGCATAAATTTATTTATATATCGAACGAGGTCAATTGAAGTTGCATATTTATTGTAACTTTTACAATTTTGTAACTAACTTTTGGCAATTTTGTGACTGCAGTGATGGACTGACCTTTCAAGTAGAGGAGCAGAATACCATTGATAGATTATTCATCAATAGTACCTATGGCTAGACCAAGGCTATACAAAACACAGCCTAGGATCATATTTCCAGGCCATAATACTCCTCAACTGCTAGATCACTTGTTTTGAGTATACAAATCAGGTGCTACCTGACCATATAAATGATATATAACCAGCATGCTAGGACAACAGGTCACAAATCTAGCACTTGAAATATCACAAGCTAGCTCATACTCTGTATCAGGAGTCTAGCACATTTATTTAACACATAAAAATAACTATACTCTTAAATTAATGATGATGCAGTGATGAGAGAGTAGACCAAATAACAATTAAGCAAATATTATTTATTTACACACACACATATATATATATATTTAACAGCGGGCTAAAATTATATTCCTTCATTAAAGTTCATTTCATTTAAAATAAAGTGTCTAGACTTATTTAAAAGTATATTTACCCAGGTTTTTATTTGTATTTTCCTTTGGTTTTGATTCCAACTGGTTGGTTTTTTGGGTCTCCATTGATGATATTTCTTTGTTAAAGTTCATTTCATTTAAAATAAATTGTCTAGACCGTTATTTAAAAATATATTTATCCAGGTTTTCATTTGTATTTTCCTTTGGATTTGATTCCAACCAGTTGGTTTTTTAGTTCTCCATCAATGACTTCATGGCTTTCCTTCCAGGTTCCTGTCAAACAATGGGAGAGAATATGCAGCAGTGTCTATTTAAATCTAGACACTTATTACAGCCATTGGTTCCAGGTGAGGACAGCTGATTTTTTGCTGGGGACTATGGCCATGAAGCCTAGTTGAACATCCTATGGCTGTCTAGCAATGCATGCTGCTAATTCTGCAGCTTCTGTATTCTTTAGAAAGAATCTGAATGGATTCTAATGAATCTGAACAGAATTTGAACTGAACTATAATGGATGCCTGCAACTTTTTGTACATTTGCTCTTTTATTGTTTTAATTCCTTATCATGGTTTTTTAATTTTGATTGGAATTTAAATCTGTTTTTAATTTATTTTTACATTTTACATTATCTAATCTTTTTTTAATTAATCTATCACTTTTATAAGATAGTTTACATGTTTTTTTTAATTAATTCAATTATCAGTTTTACCTGTTTTTATCAGCCAGTATTCTTTTTAACTAATTTCATTTTTGAAAGTTGTCTTTTAAAAACTAATTGTATTCTAACTTTCCATATTTACTTATTTTTATACATTTTACTCTTTTAATTTATAAAAAGAGAGAATGAGTTTTAAATCTTATTTTAGCTTTTTCCCCATCTGCTTTTAATGCTAAAACTTTTCTATTTCAAGAGAAAAAAAATGCAATCTTTTGCAAATTTGTGTCTCTTAAAATCTACTTTAAAAACATATACTTTCTATTTTTGTTTTTATTAATAATTTAATTATTTATTTTTAAATTATAATTATGTAACACTGGTATATATGTTTGTTTTGTAACATATATCTCACTAGTGTTACATCATATATGCACACCCCAGTTTGAGAGGTAAAATGTGCTAATTTGATCCATTTTAGCTCTGACATTTTATTTTAGCTTTACCCATTTGATTTTTCATTATTTATTTAAAATTTTTCTATCAAATAAGTTTTGAATTGCTATAGTTTGACAAACTACAAGGATGATTTTTCCTATGCTGCTCTACCCTCCAAGCCATAATTTACATTACTTGCAATGATTGTCATACATGATGATTACCAGGGACAACATGTATCATTATTATGTGTGTGGGGAAATTGAATGCCATGAATGGCAGAACACATCTATCTTATATTCAACTTATGCAATAAAAATACTTTAACTATTTATTGATTTGCTGGGAATTTCTCCTCCAGCTGATTGAATAGCCCAGGATTTTTCCTTTGGACTGCATTCTAGAAAATACAGGGTCACTGCAAATGGTAATATTCATCCACTGACTTATGCTAAAAACAAGGCTTATTTCATGTTGGAAATTTTTCTTTCAACAAACTGATTTGCAGTTTATGCTGGAATTATATTTTTCAGTGCACACATTTTTATATAAGGGGCTAGGACTACTTCTTCCAGCCTGTTGAATGGGCCCAGAATTTTCTTTTCTGGATCCTCATCCTAGAAATAACTCTATTCCCCTTCTCTGTTTCATGCCCATTATGGGTCTTTATATTCACACAGTAAAAACCTACACTTAATTCACTGTCCTCAACCTTTATCCTATCAACCAAAATGCAATCTACACTTATATTATTCTACATTTTTATTTATTCTTATTTTACTCTATTTCATCTATCTTTTATGTTGCTAATCCTTGAAAATTTTTTATTTTATTTATTTAACTTTATCTCCATTATTCATATAATCCATATATTTATTATTATCATTTCTTGATCCCTCGAAAAACCCTCAGTCCTCTCTAATTCCCACCCAACTATAAACAACCCCCAATAACAAATTTGTTTATCTCTCTCCTTTTTATTTACAATTCATACTTTTTTTTCTTTTACTTTATATTTTTAATTATTATTATCTTATATACATAATATTATAATTTGTTTGCCTTAGTTCATTTCTCTTTTCACACTGCTCATGATTATAACTTTTATTATTACACAATTTGGAGTTTATTTTGAATTTCAGTTTCAAACTTTTTTTAAAATTTTAATTGCAATTTTACTTTTTAAATTTTGATTATGCTGAATCAATTTACGGCACTTTGGCACCCACATTGGATGGCATTTAAGCTGGGTCCATCGAAGTTGCATGTTTATTGCAACTTTTAAAATTTTATAATTAACTTTTGGCAACTTTGTGACTGCAGCAATGGACCAACCCTTCAAGTAGAGGAGTAGAGTACCATTGATAGATTAATCATCAATGGTATCTATGGCCAGACCAAGGCTGTACAAGACACAGCCTATAACTGTTTCCAGGCCACAGCACTCCTTGTCTGCTAGATCAACACTCTACATCCAGAGCACTTTGTTTTGAGTATACAACTCAGGTGCCATTCAACTGTGTAAATTATATATAACCAGTATGCTCAGATGGTAGCCACAAATCTAGCACTTGAAATATCCAAGGTAGCTCATACTCTATGTCAGGTGTCCAGTGCATTTATTTAACACATAAAAATAACTAGTCTTAAATTAATGGTGATGCAATGATAAGAGAGAGAGCAGACCAAATAACAATTAAGCAAACATTATTTATGCACAAACATATACTTACCAGAATATCACATAATAAATTTTCCATAAGAAAATATAAATGATTACTTTCAGGCTAGAATTATGATAGTTTTTCATTAAAGTTCATTTCATTTAATCTAGACCATTATTTAAAAGTATACTTACTGAGCTTTTCATATGTGTGTATTTTCCATTGGTTTTGATTACAACTGTTTGGCTTTTTGGTTTTCCATCAATGGCTTCATGGCTTTCCTTCCAGGTTTGTCACTCATACAATGGGAGAGAGTATGCAGCAGTCTATTTACAATCTAGGCATTTGTTATAACCATTGGTTCCAGGTGGACAGTTGATTTTTTACTGAGAACTAGGGGCATGAAGCCCAGTTGAATATCCTATCACTGTCTAGAAATGTGTGTTGCTAACTCTGTGGCTTCTGAATTTTTTAGAAAGAATCCGAATGGTTCTGACTGTACAGCAAGAATTCAAACTGAACTATAATGGACAACTGCAACTTTTTATATTTTTCCTCTCTCTGTTTTAATTCCTTATCATTGTTTTTTTAATTTTGATCATAAATTAAATGTTTTTAATTTATTTTTACATTGCATGTTATCTAATCTTTTTCTGAGATTAATCTATTATTGCTTTTATGAGATAGTTTACTTTTTTTAAAAATTAATTTTCAGTTTTACCCTTTTTTATCAGCCAGTAATCTTTTAAACTAATTACATTTTTGAGTTTTCTTTTACAAACTAATTTTATTCTAACTTTCCATATTTATTTATTTTTATACATTTTACTCTTTTAATTTATAAAAAGGAGAGAATGAGTTTTAAACCTTTATTTTAGCTTTCTCCCTACCCGCTCCCAATAGTAAACCTTTTATATTTTAAATAAGAGGGAGAAAAAAAAGATGCAACCTTTTGCTTTTGCAAATTTGCATCTTTTAATACCTACTCTAAAAACATATCACACTTTCTATTTTCATTTTTATTAATTTAATCATTTATTTTTAAATTATAATTATGTAATGCTGGTATATATGCTTGTTTTGTAACATGTCTCGCTAGCATTACAATATATACTAGCTGTTCCTGCAGTTTCATCTTTAAAACAATTTCTATAAAATATAAATTCATAATCCAACAATCAAACATTTCAAATGTATATATATAAGGACAAATGAAAGGATAATGGATTATTGATAACTATATTCCTGTATTGTTTTAGAGTTCTAGTAAATAATTTAATCTGCTTTACAACTACAAATCATTTAATCCTTATTGAAATATTTGAATTTTACATTTATTGCTGATATTCACTATGAGCAGCCAATCAATACTTATTCTTTTTTTTAAATTACTTAGTTTCAAAAATAATGACAGTATGTCTAATAAATAAACAAATAGTTCACTGCAATATTTTAAATAATCTTTCAAATCTGTTTTTATTAGTTTTATATATATAAATGTTTATTGTTATTTAATAACTCAACAAATATTGCTACCAACTTTTTAGTAGACTTTTTTTTCACTGATCCAAACTATTACTTTGAGATGATGAAAAATTCCCTAGATGTCACTACTAATATAAACTTTAAAATTCTATATCTGTGACTTTGTTTAATTTAGTAATAAATTCACATTTTTTTTTTCAAACAATTAAGTACTATAAAGTAAAAATCCATAGCCTATGTAATTCTCCAAAAAAAAAAGGAAAGAAAATCTTGCAATATTCATTATGATTGGGCAAAATTTATTGAGTTATTAAATAATAAACAAACTTTCAATATATATAAAACATGTTTAATTTTGTAATTAATTTTTGATATTATGTTTACTGATTTTTTGATTTTAATCATAAAGTAATAATGTCTATAAGTAATTTGTGACATCAATAGAGGTATTTATAAAATCAATATTATTTAAATTATTTATTAGTTGTCTGTGCATTCTTTTTTCAATGATTTCATATTCAATATGTACATGTCAATCCTCCAATGATCCTGAATATTCATTTTTTGAGCTAAGAAAAGCACAGATATAAAAATGAAAGTATTATATCTAATAATAATAATTATTTTACATTTACACTAATACACTTGGGTCTCTTTTTGTGTGGATTTTTTTAATGCGATTTTAAAGTTATGCGATTCATGTTTCTTCTTAATATCTTTTTATACTGTTTTCTTTTATGCTTTAAAGAAGTTCATATTTCATTTAAAATTAGAATTTCCCCATTTTATATACACGCATTAAATTTTGCATACTTTAAATGCCTGTTGGAAAAAGATTTGACAATAAATTTAGATACCATGGAAGATTTAGAAAAAAGATAATGAAACAGAAGTGTAATCTGTTCGTTTCACAACAAAAATGATTTGAGAAAGTCTTCAACTTTCTAATCAATTGGAAAACCATTTTCTTGTTAATGACATGACTTATGAACTAAATTCTGAGAGCTAAATAGTTGTATGTCTGTGTTATGTATGTGTATGTTTATATTTTCTTTTATACACATATATTCATGGAAAAACTTTTAGACAGAAAAAAGTTACAAGTAAAAATAGTTAAGAACTTTTAATTTCTACTTAAAAAGTTTTTAAATATTTTTACTTGTAATTTTTTTCTGTCTAAAATAAAAAAGTTACAAGTAAAAATATTCAACAGCTTTTAATTTCTACTAAAAAAGAATATATATTTAAAAGTTTTTAAATATTTTTACTTCTTTTTTCTGTCTAAAAGTTTCTCCGTGTATATATGTGTATAAAAGAAAATTTAACCATTAGTCATTATTAACACACTCATGGAAGTGCATTTTCTAACAGCTAGACATAGCACTCTGGATATCGCCAGCTTCATAAACAATCAGTAAAATCATCATCTCAAAATTTAATTACCGATTACATTGCCAACAGAAAACCATTAACACAGCATGAGTGAAGTTGGTGCTAATTGTATTTCCTCTTGTGACGAATCTGATGTCTTACCAGTCCACAAATGAACTGCATATTATCAAATAGTGATAATGATTAAAATATGCATGAAAAAAGGTAAAATACATTATACATAAAAACATATTGTTTTGAATAAAATTAAATAGTTAATAAAAAAAGTAAAAAAAGTTTGTCTTGTATCAATTTTTTTCAAATATTTGAAATTTTTTATTAGTCATACTTTATTTCCTTATTTTTTTATGCAAATTTTAAAGCAATTTTACATTGTTGCTTTGCTTTTATGCAATTTTTTAAATTTTTGGAACCTATCCTACATTTTTCAACATAAGTTAAGTCTATTTTTGTGTGATTTTTTTTAATGCGGGTTTTATTGAACCTATCTACCATATAAAAAGAGATCCAGATGTATATGAAAAAGAATTCAACCAGCAATATTACAAAATAATTATTTTTTTAAAAATTGACCAAATGATTAGATAATAACATTATAACTATTTCTGTGGCTTAAACATGCAGACCATCAGACATATTAGATCTTTATTCATTTGATTAATCTATTTTTGATTACCTTTTGTACTACATTTATCAGTGCAATATATCTCTAAATAAGAATGTCCATTGCTAGTGAAATTCCTATCTCAAGTCCAATGTCTAAATAACTAATCATTAATTGTTTGCCTCCTATAATCATGAATAAGGACTGCAGTTATATTTATGAAGACTTTTTCAAAGTTGAGGGTTTTTACATATAGAAAATACACAGAAAAAAGATTAGCATCAGGATTCTGTACACGTAATTGAAGGATGAAAATATGGTTGCACAAATATACAATACCATATTATGATCATAAATAAGGGCTGCAGTTATATTTATAAACACTTTTTCAAAATTGAGGGCTTTTGCATATAGAAAATACACACAAAAATGATTAGCATCAGGATATGTACATGTAATTGAAGGATGGAAATATGGTTACACAAATATACAAGACCATATTTAAATGTTTATGGCTGGACTCTAAGCATGAGAAAATGGAAGAAAAAACATACAAAAAAAGAAGACTATATCAGAAACATTTTTTAGGCTTTTGATCAGACATTGCTTACTATTTATTTAGTTAATATATTTCAAAATCATACCACCATCCATTAACTATATTCCCTACACATAAATTTGACATAAATATATTAGAAATAAAAATATGCATTTATTTAATATATATTTTTCATAAAATTATATAATAAAATATAATACTTAATGAATAATTTTAAATGGATAATTTTAAATATATTATTTACATTTAAAAAAATAATTTAAAACTTTGACAAAAGATGGCATTTTTATTAAAAAAATTTAGCAAATAGAATTTAAATAAAAAATTTTTAAAAATAAACAGCTGATTGAAATATAAAGAGAAAAAAAATAATATAGGCATATAATTATGAAATTATCAACCAATTTGTGCTATTTACCATATATAAACAAATTTAGCATATATTTCTTTTGACAACAGGATGAGTACATTTGCCAATATGTATTTAACTTTTCTTGCTAATTATGAAAATCATTTTTATATAATATTGTTATATCTAAAAATATTATAGCTTATTTTCTGCATATTTTGCTCAAATTATAATTTTAAACATTTAAATCATTGACAAAGTTATTGCAATATTATTGCCAGATATAAGCATATCATTGAAATATCTTAATATCTTCATAGCAGTTCCTTTTACTCCTAAATATATCAGCTACATATTTAGGAATCATAAGACAAGTTTTGGACTGTTCTTTTCTTCATGACAAAATTTTCATTTATTTTTTTTTTGCACTAATATAATTAAGGTTAGTGTAGTGATTATAAACTTCTCATTTAAGTTGATTCTTATCAATAAATACATTTTAATATTTATATAATTGCATCCCTGAAAACAGATTCATATAATTTGATTATTCAAAAAATAACGAGTGAAAATCATCAAAACCAAAATATAATTATTTCTGCTTATATTTTTCTGACCAGGATCTTTAGAATAATTTAATTAAGTAGACATCAAGATGAGATGTTAAAATAAAAACAATATGATTTTGATTCTTACATTATAGTATAGTGATATTATACTTTTCCTTTTTATTCAGAGGATAATCTACTGAATTTTTTAACTTTTGTAATGATAATTTATAAAGAATTTAGTTTATTAATATTTAAAAAATTTGGATACTTTATTAGTCATTGTTGGAAGAAGAATTATCAGGATTTTTTGGCTGGGTTTAAATATTCTTGTAGCTTTTTTTAGCTTGAAAAATATACTTGGTTTCTCCAGCATTCTGCCACATTTAACAAGTTAAAAAAAAGAGAGAGATTCATTATAGTGATATCATTATTTTAATTAAACTACATATATATAGTATTGTGTTTATTCAATGCCTATTTGTAGTATATAGAATTGTTATACCCTTTGCCTAAGTTCATTGATGAGGTAATTGTTTTGCAATTATTAATGTAAGGAACTACTTTAGGTACCCTTCTGTTTACCTATTACTTTCAGTTGTTCCATGACAGCTTGCTTTGTGATTAAAAACAGTGACGCTGCTGTATTATGATAGCTTGCCTCATGTCTGATTCAGGTTCAACAAGCTTCCAGTTTTAATGTGAACTTACCTCTACTCTAACCAGATAGCAGATAACACGCCTATTGCCTCTCAGGTCTAACAGTAAATTGTTTTTTCCCTTTACCTCCAACTGGATTGAATATTTATAGCCAGATCCCTGTTGACCACCCATAATATCAGAGTCATTGAGCATCATCACCCAGAGAGCTATTTCTGCTATTGGGTATATGTTATCTATTCATATATCTATTGGTCTATGCAATTAATACTCGATCTGATCAAGATAAGATAGAATATGAACTAGTCCATTAGTTCAAGATAAATTGAGATATAACATATAGAATAATTTTGCCAAATTTATTAAAAGGAAAGAATGTATTTTATAATTATAACAAATCCAATGCAATTCAGATTGGTTATATCACAAAGCTGTAGAAAAGAAAAAAGTTTAATAAAAGTCATATGAACTGACAAATAAATATACAATGTCATTTGCATATGTGCATATATATATATATTGTACCGGGTTGAACCACCGAAACCACATACTTATACATATATATAAGTTTTGGCCGGTTTCAAACTCCTTCATAATACATTTATAATCTTATAAATGTTACGTGAATGAACCGGCACGTTCAAGCAAAATGGGAGATCTTATTGATAGACTAACTATCAACAATGGCCCACCTCGGCTGCTAGATTCAAACCCCTACTATCCAAACACTTTATTTATTTTGGAGTAAACTCCAGGTGCCAGCTATCTATTCAGAAGAATAAACAACGTATTTGGTCAGTAGGCTCATAATCCAGCGCTCGAAACCATCCCATAAACTAGCCCAGTCTAATTTTAATCAGTAATAAAATATAGAAAAAGAATTGATAAAAAGAATTGACCAACGAATAAGGTTTAAAGACAATTTATTAACTCACATTTACTAATGATAAACATTTTTATAAATCTATAAATAACACACACATTTTAAGTTAACATACTATGATATATTTTATGAAAGAGCAAAAATAATCTTTGACATTTAAATTATCTAACATTCACAAACACGCACATCAATAGTTCATTTTATGCATGCTTATAGAGTTTATATAATTTGAATCTTGAATTTTTACGAATTACAGCGGTGGCTACTATGTATAAATGATAATAAATAAATGTTTACCTAGGATTTTTGGAACGTGGATATTGCTTATTGTTGGCTGCTTCTGATGGATTATATCTAACCGGTTAGATTTTGACGTTTATTGAAAAGATTTTATGTTAATCCATTGGTTTTATTCTTGGAGACAGTTGAACATTTGACGGAGGATTTCCGAGTTGTTATGCAGACATTATTTCACAGGCAGGTTTTGATGATCTTGTTGGACTAAAAAATGCTGAAGCACAAGCGTATATTTCCAAAAGCTGCTCAACAATGCATTTTTGTTTCTGTATACATAATAGAAATTGCACTGTTGTCTGAATGGAAACAAGACTGTCACTGTAAATTAGACTGAAAAACTCTCTCAATTAATTGTCCGATTAAAAAAAAAGTCTATTTATACCTGCGACGTGTTGTCCATGTAATATCCTCCGGCAAATATCTGTTGTCGAATTCCATTGGTAATTAATCCTATGACGTGTTTTTGATTGATTGTTTAATTAGTAGTATCTTTCATAAATGTATTGTTTTTTTTTTATCTTTAGTAGCCCACCGCTGTGTTTTTAAATATATTTCATTTCAATATTTATTTTCATGTGTTTTTCAATACGATTTTAATACGCATTTATTATATCTCTTTTTAACGGCTTACATTTATTTACATTCGCATGCACATATATATTTTACTATTCTAAAATCAAAAATAGTTTTAAGATTATTTTTCTTCTTTAATTTAAATGAAGAGATTTATATATTTTTTTTTTAAACCTTTAAATTGTATTTCAACTAATAATAATAAACTCTTTACTTCCTTTTTAGAAAACCTTTAGTTTAACTTTAATAAAAACCCCTTCCCACTTTTAATCAATTATTTTTCAACTTTTATTTCAACTCTTTTACGGAAGATTTTTTTTATTTTAATAATTTTTTTAGACAAAATTATTTTATATACATGTGCCAATTTGGCCTTGGCACAATATATATATGTTAATTGAGTAAACTGCCTAAAAAATTAAAAGTTAGTTTATGTATTTGGTCTTATTTTATAGATTTACTTTGTAATAAGGGATAAATAATAATGATAAGTTGCAATGTAAAGGGAGGGAGAAAAACAGTCTTGATACATGAAAGAATTTGATTTGCATCTAAAAATCTAAATTTGAACCTTTTCTAGTTTGCTTTTCTGAATTATTTCCCACATTTTTTTAGTAAAACTGGATGGCAAAACAAAATATAATATTAAAATTTTAAGTTAATATTTTAGAAATTATTGAGCTATATTTAAATGTCTTCAATGATTTTTCTCTTTTCCTAAACTTTTAGACTAATGTAAATAAATAAAAATTTAAAAAAAAAAATTTCTTGAGTTCATTTATGTAGAAAATCGTAATAATTTATTCAGTTATATAACAAATCATGATATGGTATTTGTAAATTTATTTCCACATCAAGTTTTTTCAAAAAACATATTGCATGTAAACAGGTCAATTCTTGTAACTAGCTGGTGAGGAAGTCATTGTTTGGAAAACATGTTATTGAACAACATCAAATATGTATAAAAAAATCTGAAATAAACAATTACGCATTTCCAGTAATGTCCAGCATTTCATTCCATATTGCTTTGCATTTTAATCGTCTACTTGTGTGTTGTAGTAATCTATGCCAAAAAAAAAAAACAATTCCTGATTAAAAATATTTACACTATAACTGAGGTAGTTGTATTTTAGTTTTTTAAAAGTATTTTTCAATATTCATTATAACAGAGTATACTGTCTAAAATGTGTGGCTAGGCAACAAAATCGCCATCAGCCAAATACCTTGAAAATGCAATCAGATCCAGAAATTGATGAAGTTTGCAAAACTATCCTGTGCAATGCCTTTATAATGCCACAAAAAACTAAATGGGCTATGCCATACAAACTATCCAAGGCCCACTGATATTATACCTTCTAATATAATCAATCCTTCTATATTTACTTTCTAAAATTGTCCAAGGAAAAGAACTACCATCATCGGAGAAAACAGTAAAGACAACTATAAAATATTAAAACAATGGTAGATGCAGAAAATCATAATTTGTGACTGTTTCAGTATTTAATATGGTAAGATCTTATCATTATAAATACTATAAAACCTTAAATTTAAACCTAAACTTAAAATCTGCTTTCTTACTGTGATATTTTTTTTTTGTATAATATATATGCAGCAGTTTTATTTATTCATTATTAATAAATTGTAATATTTTTATTAATTCATTTAGTTTGTATTTGTAACTCCTTCCAAACATGATGCTTTTAACACATATATGGTAATTAATACCCATAGTCCTGAGAAATCATGCAAACACACATATGGTAATTAATATCCATAGTCCTGAGAAATCATGCAATCTACTGGGGGAATGCAAAGACATGGGTGATTATTTTTTATTGATAATGATCATTCCTTTAAAAGTTTTCCAAAAGTAAACTTTCTAGTTACACGGTTTGGCACCTGGAAGTTTCTTTTATTTTATTGAAATTGAAAAACAAAATACTTTTGGATTTGTACTTTTAAATTATCATTCTAATCATCAATTGGTTAATATCCTTATATTTTTGAATTATTTTATTCAAATTTTCCTTGATCATTCAGCTTTCATCTAATATAAATGTTTTTTTGAATCAAGTTTTTTGGTACATATTGAATATATCATTGTATATCCTTGGTACCTGGTTCAAACTCATCTACTGCAACAAATTTATCATTATAATATACTTCTAAACTAACATCAGAAGACTAGAAAAATTTATTTTAAGAATGCTATACAATACTCTGAAAGTATGACAATAAGATAATAAAATATGTTCTAAAGTTTTCTGGATCCGATGATACAGAATTTACAATTGTAAACATGTAATTTTACTGGATTGCACATGTGAAATGGATGAAGAATACATTTCAAAACATATTGTTAGCTTGAAAAGAAGCATTTCCTGTTTGTCTTGCAAAAGATATCTTAAAGATTCCTCTAAAGATGTGCAATATCAATTGTTTTCATTTGGCTGAGATTAGAATCAGTTGAACAAGATAAAGTTTTGAAGTCTTTTAGAAAGAAGTTTACTAATAAAAATGTTAAGGCAGAAAATTAAAGCCGTCAGCATATCATGCATGTGACCATATTTACAATTAACAATCTGTTTGTAAAGTCAGTGCACAAATCATATTTTAGTTCTCTGTTTTTGTGGAGTGACTGTTAATAATGATGATATATTCTGTGAAATAATTTTAGCTTTAAATTGAAATCAATTATTTAAATTTATAAATAAGTAAAAAAAAAAGCTGTCTCCATGGATAGAACTATTTTATCTCTACACATTTCAAAATCAAATAGTTGGAATTCTTAAATATATAATCAAACTTGCTAATATACATATTATACGGATAACATACCCTAAAATCTCACGAATTTTAGTCACTAAGTAATACACAACTTACATAGTGTTATAATGTAATATTATTTTTAAATTTAAATCATTTTGTCAAAAGCCATTTGATTTGCAAAAAATGCAAATCCCTATTTCATAATCTTCACGAAGTTAATATTTGGTATATTTTATCGAATTATATTTTGATTTTAAACAGTCATGCTCAATAGGTTGCAATCTTAAATATGTTATGTATGAAGATGATACTTACCCAACATGAAATACTAATGCATATTTTACAAATGTAAATAATCATTTACCTTTCAGAAATTTCAGTCTTTATCTGATATTCATTTTCTCCTTACACTTTTATAAAATTAAGTGGAGAAAAAACTTACTACTGTATTAACTAACGTTTTACTACTGATCAGTGTTTCATTTATATATATTTCAAATTTACTCTTTACTAAGTAAAAGTCTTTATTTTAAAGAGCACAGATTATTTGTGCAGTGTTATATTTACATTTAAAATAATTTATTCATTAATTTAATTTTATTTCTATTTAAGTAAATCATTTATTAAATATTTTTGGCAATACTTTTTATTTAATGTTAAATTTTTATCCTGTTTATTGCCTATAGACGTTTGATAGGATAGTTGTCGTCAATCGTCACCAAGTTTGTGGTTTTAAATCTTTAAAAATGAAAAATAGAAGAGAGAAGGGAGGAGAGTAGTGGATAAAAAAAGGCTTTATTTGGAGTCACCGGACCTCAGGTTCTCATTTTTCTCACCACAAAATAGAATCCAGATCTTAGCAAAAGAAAATGATTATTGTCGATATTGAATTTTTTTAAGTAATTTTTTTTAATAGTATTTTATATACATTGTATTATATTAATAAATTATGCTCTCGTATTATAAGAATTAATAAATTAATAATCAACTATTTACTATAATATTGTACTTTTTTTTCATATTAAAATAGAGAGCTTCTTTCCGAAAGTGTGAAAATATTTTACTTAATAATTGGTAGAACATGTCATTCTTACATTATCCAAACGCAGCTACACTATTTCATTTTTTATTGCAACAAAGATTTACAATAGTGTATTGATGACATAGGGCAACTGATGAGTACGCGGTTCAAGTCTTCAAAGTATTTTTTTTATTACATATATATAAGTTGTTTTACTTAAGCTATCATGTCCACCTTCTAGGCTTATCCTTAACAGGGGGCTTGCAGCAGGGGTGCTACTTAGAGATCATGCAGTGTCAACCTGTCGCTTGGATAAGATGTCTCAAGTAATTCCCTAGTTCCATTCAAAGACAGACGCCATTACCCAGCATGCCTAGTTTAAATATTACAGAATGGATGTAAAGCAAGTACTTTTATTTGATTGGTCGTTAGGAAAAAAAAAGCTCTCTCTACAATTTTTTTTTATATACGTATATATTTTTTTTACTTAAAAAGAAAAAATGAAAAATAATATAAGAATCTTAGCTTCCATATTAATAATGCTACAGTGACTGATGAAAAATGCTTTTCTTTTTAGAATGTATATTTCATTTACGTGGTAAATGAGCTCATTGTTGTCCAAAAAAATTGTCATTCACTTTTTTATTAAAGCAATTTTAGAATCTATGTTGTGTGTGTTTTTTTTTTGACGTTGGTTTTTGAATAGTGAGATATGAAGTTCACACCAGCAGATGGCTCCACAAAGAACATATGTGAAAGTAAATTTGTTTCTAAATCTTTCTGGATTTATATGTTTTTATAGAAATACTGATTTTTTTTTTTTTTTTTACAGCTGCATCGAAATTGCTATAATTATTTTATATGAGTTATTTCACCCAGAGATTGTAGTAGTTTACTAATAAATTATTCTTCAATGCAAAAGCTATTTTTTTTTCTTTTATTGTACATACATATAGCAGCTACTCGTGAACAAGTATGGCTATTCCATCTCCAAGAAAAAATAACTTTTCTAGAAATGGGATTGGCTACGATTATACAAACCAATTTGTGAATCACAAATACACCTACATATTGAATATGTTCGTCTCGGAGTTTTTTTTTATTTGATATTTTGCCTTGCTGTTTTTCAATTTCTTCAACAGAAAACTATTCTTTCTGAAATACTTCAATATCGTTTCTAATTGTAGCTCTCAATATATTTCACTCTCTGCCATATCTTCTCAATGGAAACAATATTGCACTTCTATAACATAGACGGGATCTATCCCATGAAAACCTAGTTCAAGTTCTAACATAAAACATTCTTTTAGGAAGTCTTACTTTTTTCATTCATTTTACATATTCAATCCAATAAAGTTGTGGTAAAACAGTGGATTCAATAGTATCACATCCAGCAAGTGGTTCAGACATATAAATTGGTTATTAATCTTGCCATTGCATTTAAAATTTATGGAGTATTTTTAAGTGAACTTTTTCTAATACATTATTTGTCATCTATAGGGTGTCCAAGTCTCACTTCCATACAATAAATTAGATAAAATAGCAATTCATATAAAACTAATTAATTTGCAGTGGTTATTTCCCTGTAATTAAATACTTTATCATTTAAATTGTTAAAAGCAATGGTAGCACATTGGAATCTACATTTTTCTTCAACATCTTAGTTCACCTTTCTATTTATAAAACTACCAAGGTATTTAAATTGGTTTTCATTCTCAAGTTGATAAACATTCATCCTCATCATCGGCTGATAATGAACTTGTGCTTTTTGAACATTAACTATTAAACTAAAGTCTTTAAATGTTTGCATTTATCTATTAAACCAAAATACTAAGTAAATTTCTGTAAATCATCTTTTGAATGGGAAAAATGAGCACAATTGTCATCATACTGTAAATTCAAAATCAAAGAATAGGAAAAATCTTGCTTTAGTTTTTAATGAAATCATATTAAAAATGCCATCATCATCATCTTAATCGTAGTTTCATTAAGCCACCTATAACAGTTCCAAAGACAAATATAAAAATTGAAAACAATATTGGAGCAGGTACATATCCTTGAATAATATCAGTTTTCATTTCAAATGCTGCAGATTTTTTCACCTGTAGTAATAACACTTTTTCTCATTTTGTTATGTAGAAATTATATTGTATGAATATATTTTGGTGAACAATCAACTATTTTCACATTAAGTGAACCAAATATCATGACCAAATTAATAAAAGCAGTATACAAATAATTCTTTTGTTTCTGCAGTATTCAAGGTCAAGCAAGATATATACATATGAAAGTTGTATAATAATAAAAGTACAATAATAAATGTAGAATAAAACTAATAATTTTTAATGTATAGTGAATATGTAAAATAAGAATAATAAGTTGTATAATAATAAGAGTACAATAATAAATGTAGAATAAAACTAATAACTGTAATGTATAATAAATATGTAAAATAACTGTATAGTAATTATGTATAACGATTGTGTAAAATAGCAATGCTGTTAAATCATAGAAAGCCCAGCTGACCTTATAGGGTCAGAAAACTATAAAATACCATATATGGTGAGAAATGTATAAAAATACTGCGTGTATGTGAAAACACCATATATGGTTAGATATGATAAAAGACTCCAGAAGTCTTGAGGAATATATAAATTCCCATAAGCTGATCTATTGGTTCTGAGTATTAATTATAAGTCAGAGACTCCTGCCTCTGTAAGTCCAAAAGCAGGACTAGGGTTATTATATGCAGTTCACCATGACCATTTATTATTTTATTATGCCTTATTATAGGCAATGTATATAGTTAAAATTATTCATATTAAACTATAATCTTACCATCTCAATTCTGCCTTTGTCCATTTATTTACTTGCTTGTCGTAAGACACAGCAAATTGGCGCAGTCGAAACAGGAATCAAATCTGAAAGAAAGTGGCAATCAATACAGGAAAGGGAACTACTGAAAAAATTTGCTCAGTCATCATAGGATCAAATCTGGAAATAATTGCCTAAACAGCAAGCTGAGACAAATTGTAAGTGGATTTGAATCAACAAAGAAATGGCAAGCATATCACAAGTTAATATATGCGAGTTTAATGTACAAAATCCGAGTGATTGGCCACTGTATGTTCAGAGGATCAAAAACTACTTTACACTAAATAGTATTACCGAGAACATTGTAAAAGTAGCCTCATTACTTTGCTTCACAGGCCAGAGACTAATCGAAATAGCTAACAAACTGGAAATTCGCAGGAGACACAGAAATACGATGAGCTCGTAACACAGCTAAATGAATATTTCAATCCCCAGCCATCCAAGTTTATTGCTCGATTGCACTTTAGAGGCAGAAGGCAAAGAAAAAATGAGAAAATAAAAATATGACATTGGTTTAAGAGAGATGGCAAAACCATGCCTTTACGGTAAATATTTAGAGGAAACTCTTCTCGAGCAGCTGTTATATGGAATAATTGATGACCAGTTTAGGCAGATCTTATTAGCAATAAAAGATCTAACTTATGAGGAAGCTATCAGACAACTGCTACTTGACCAAGCAAGAGGGTTCAGAAGTTTCACAAGACCAGAACCACTTCATGCTATAATTTTTGAAATGTCTGGAGTTAAATCCAAAACAGACAAACAAATTAAATGTTTCCGATGTGGAAAAATCGGCCACAAAGCCCGTGATTGCAATTTGCCAGAAAGTTATAGGGAAAAAACTGAGACTACCAATAGATGGCACCACCATAAAAAGCCCAACAGAGAACTTACGTGCTAAGCGATGGAATGTATCTACATAAAGAATACAACTGTAAAGGAATCTGATCAAATTATGCTGAACGTAAAATTATTCGGCAAACCATTAAGCATGGAAATTAATAGCAGTTCAAGGATATTGCTGATAAAAAGCAGAGATTGGGAAAGGCTAATTCAGTATCTAAAATTATCTTCAAGGGTAGAGAAAACTCAACTCAAGGCCTGGGATGCTAATACAAATCCCATAAGGATATTAGGAGTTGCAAAAATAAAGGTAGAAACAACGAAAACTAAAGAAATACTACCATTCAATTTTCTCATTCCTCAACTAAAATTATTAATAACAAGCTTTCCAGTGGTTTTTTTTTAACTTTTACATCAATATATTTAATTTTTCCATTTCAAATTTTTTTTCTTCATATTACTTTTCAATTTTACAAATGGTTTAAAGATGGTCGCTGCCCCTAGCGGAAAAAATGTACAGAGATCTAAACTACATGAATTAATACCTTTAAAATTACCCAAATTTTATCAAAATCAAATTTCAAATAAAACTTAACTAAAACATCATCACCAAAGAACTTATTTCAAAATCTCCAGCTCCTTGCCCTCTGGATTTTCCTCCCTTTCTCTATTAAAGAGTAAAAAGCAAGTCAAAAAGAACAATATGACCAATCATAATGCCATTCCAAGTACAATGGGAAAAACTAAAACTACTCTTCTCCAAGGGACAAAAATCAACCTGTTGCAACTAAGCACAACACAAATCTCCTCATCCATCCCTAAAACTTCTAACGACATAACATATAGTAATTCCTCCAAAGTTAATGTCACTTCTGGATCCTCCTATCAATCCACCACGGCAACCAAGCCTATCAACATTGCTTCTTACCAAAGACTTCTTTGCCTGGATTACACATCCTTTCCATATCCCCTTCCCATTTCATATGTATTCCTTTCCCTCACCATTTCGTACTTGAATTTCATTTTGCTATGTAATAATCTCTTTGTAAACCTTTTTTAACTGTTGTGTATTGTGTCTTTTTGATGAATAAAAGAGAAAAAAAAAAGATTGAAAATTTATTTAGTGTAGATCATTAGATTGGAGACAGGTATAGAGACAGTTATTAATTTTGATATTCCTCGAGTTTCACAGATAAGTTATAGAAACATCTTTTTTTTTATGTTTCATAATCCAATAGGTAAGAAGTAGTCTACCTTCCTGATTATAGTACATCAAATTGTCAAATATGAATGGAGTTTAAGTCTGAAAGCATTATTGTAATTATCTATAAACCAGGACATAACACTAGACGAAACCAACCTACTAGTCCTGAAATTCCAGGCTCTCCTATATATGCATAGAAGCAACAAAAAAAAAATTGTCGAGTAATTATACTGTCTGTACTGAATTATCAGCATAGGAAGAAAATCATCTATTGAAACAGTTGCCTTAAAGTTTGCCAAAAGAGAAAATAAAAATTGGAAACAAAAGAACTTTCAAGATGTCTTTCGAAGAAGTAATATTCTTCATTTTAAAATGTTTATTTATAATTTAAAAGTAATAATAACTTTAAAAATAAAGATAATTAAAATTGATAACTAAAATATATTTATATATTAGATATGTATATAAGTGAGTGCACATATTATATATACATTAACATTTAATTATTTGTATTTTGTAAAATAGAGTAATATTTATCGCTTTATTATTGATTGAAATATTTTATATTATTAGAAATGCACTTATGTGCATATACTTATGTATTTATTTAATACTGATTGCAATTTATATATCTAATATTTGAATACAAGTATAATAGATATCCTGAACTTTAGATCTAATTAAAGGGGATTTGAACATAGATTTTCAAGCTCTTTTTAGCTATCTACTCCATCTTACATAACTGATACATATGACCCTATAAAACAGTCCTCATCAATTGGTTCAGATCATCTCCCCATGTATAATCAATGCTCACTTTATATTAAGATAGCAAATATTTTAACTTTAATGGATAGACTTCAGTCTTCTCCACTATCCAACTAATCAACCATCCATATTATCAAAAATCTGATGATGGAAATACTCAAAGCTCTTGTTAATGCCAATATTGTTATCATAGCCAAATTGACATTAAGTCACTCTGACCTCCCATATTTAGGACCTTAATAAGTCCACTTAAATACACAGAAGAGGGATGGGCATAATTCAGGATGAATGTGTAATATTTGAATACAAGTGTAATGTATATATTGAACTTTAGATGAAATTAGAGGGGATTTGAACACAGACTTTCAAGATGTCTTCAGTTATTCACTCCATCTTATATAAACAATACACATAACCACATACAGATCTCCAATATATGCATTTCATGCTGAACCCACTCATCAGTTGACCCAGTTTATCATATCCCACTCATATGTATAATCATTGCTCAGTTTATATTAAGATAGCAAATCTTCAAACATTAATGGACTGGTTTCAATCTTCTCTACTCCCCAACTATTCAACCACCCATATTATTGAAAATCTGATAGTGCTCAAAACCTTTGTTGGAGCCAATAAAACCTTTGTTGAAGCCAATATATTTGTCATATCCATGTTGACTAAGTCATTCTGACCCCTCATATATAGGACCTTAATATTTCTATTTAAATGCCCCGAAGAAGGTGAGCAGAATTTAGGTTGAACTTGTAATATTTTAAATACAAGTATAATTTATATATTGAACTTTAGATGAAGGAAATTTGAACACAGACTTTCAAGTTTCCTTCAGCTATCCACTTCATCTTATATAACATGACCACCTACATGTTAAAAAGATAAATGTTCTCCATTATACATATTTTGCAGCCAGCACTCATCAGTTGGTCTGGAACATCATCTCCCATAGACATACCATCAGTGCTCAGTGTATATTAAGATAGCAAATCTTCAAACTTTAATGGACAGGTTTAAATCTTCTCCAACTTTTCAGCCATCCATATCATTGAAAATATGATGATGGAATGCTTAAAGTTCTTGTTGATGCCAATATTGTCATACCCATGTTGATTTTAAGTCACTCTGACCCTCATGTGTATATATCTTCATTTAAATACATATATTAAGATCCTACGTATGAGCAGTTGGGTGACTTAAAGTCAAAATGGGTTTGATAATAATATTGTCATCAACAAGGGATTCAAGTATTCCATCATCAGATTTCCAATAATATGAATGGCTGAAGAGTTGGAGAATGGAGAAGATTGAAATCTGTCCATTATAATTTGAAGATTTACTTTTCTTAATATAAAGTAAGCACTGATTATATGTTTGTGGGAGATGATGATCTGGATCAGCTAATGAGTGCTGGTTCAGTATGAGATACATCTGTTGGAAATTTTTCACATGTATGTGGTCATGGAAGTGGATAGCTGAAGGGAGTTTGAAAGTGTGTATTCAAATTCCCTCTAATTACATTTAATTTTGATATATATATTCAAGTATTACAGATTCAACCTGAATTCTGATCATTGTTCTTCTGTATATTTAAATGGACAAATTAAGATCCTATACATGAGAGGTCAGAATGACTTAAAGCCAACATGGATATGACAACATTGGCATCAACAAAAGCTTTGAGCATTCCATCAACAGATTTTCAATAAATATGGAATGTCTGAAGAGTTGGGAGATTGGAAAAAATTGAAGCTTGTCCTTTAAGGTTTGAAGATTTTTTTATCTTAATATAAACCGAGTGCTGATTATATATGTGTGTGTGTCAAAAATGATGATCTGAACCAACTAATTAATGAGGGATGGATTAGCATAAAATCTATTTATTGGAGATCAGTTACCATTTTCACATATATGTGGACATGTGTTTCGGTTTTATAAGATGGAGTGAATAGCTGAAGGGAGTTTAAAAGTCTATATTTAAATCCCTCTAATTTAAATATCTGTAAATTACAATTTAAATTATGTGTTATCAATTAATGAAAGATCTAATTATTGGTAAGTTTAGAATCAGAATGATTTATTTATATGTAATGTATCAGACCTTTAATTTCACAGTATTATTATTTTCTAATTAATCATTATTTTGTTGCTTCAATGAAGTTGTTTAGTACTAGCATTATTTAAATAATATATATTTTCTCTTGCCCTTACTATTCCAACACTAGTTTGGACTAATACCATACAGAATGTGTATGTTTGGACATCTATAATAATTTTTTTATAATTATTTAGATTGTGCTAACGTAATTAATATTACCTTTAAAGTCCAATCATTTTGTAAATTTTATAACTAATTTAATGATGGCCAGTACACTCATGATACCATTACCATATGGCCCAAAATATTGATGATGATGATGATGAGCATTGTTGTAATGATTCTGTATTTTTGATGTAGAATTATTTTCACAATTATTTTTAGTACTTGTATATGTTCATGCAGTTGAAATATCGACAATTCCTTTTATAAAATATTAGCCCTACGATTGATATTGGCTAGATGATGATTAATCTAAAATTTAATATTATGCCTCTTTTAAATCTAATCACAAATGATAACTTGAATCTTGATGATTATTTCTGGTGATGCACCTACAATTACTTATATTGGATTCAGATGCTGTTTTGTTTGTTTGTTTTTTTTTTTTGCTCATTTTCTATACTCAGTAAAAAACTGATGCTTTTGATGATGTTGATTGGCATGACTCCTTTTACCCCATTGTTCAATACCCATACAATATATAAATCTTCATATTTATTATTTTATTTTAAAAAATATGAAAAAGTAGTGACTTTTATCATTAGTTTATTTATAACTATGAATATATCCAGCATCTTATACAGAAAGAGCATTGCAAAACTTTTTTATTGTTGCACAAGTTAATAAATGATTTAAGACAAATTGGTGGATTTCTTTTTCCATTTTTACTATTTTGAATTGACATGCACCATGGCCTCAAATTTGTTGATATGGTCAAGCTTTCAGAAAGTTGAGGTGTACTTAAATAGAATTGATAAATTTTATAGACACATATGCATAATATATGAAAGAGACAGAAAATTAAAACTTTTTTACTGCTTGTAAAATTGGCTGAATGGTTGTGAGAATTGTTATAAAGAAGATGAAAATTGTATAAGCTAAATAGGCTTTTAATAAAGTATGAATTTATTTTGTGTCATTGAGTGACTTGTTAAATGTTTTGTTTGGAGTTTTACGTGAAACTGAAATTTGAATGAGAAGAAAAGTAGAGAGTTTAGAAATATGAAGATTGGAACTAAATAGAAGAAAGTATGAGAAATATTGAAAAGAATAAATTAAGTAACTAACATAGACAAAGCAATTGTATTGAGTAAGGTAAATTCTAAAGAATTTATGATGGAATAATAGAAGGTATAAAGAAAAAGTAAGAAGATAATGACTTTGAAAAATAATCTTAAAGAAAGCAATAATTATGAGTATTTAAAATGGAAAGTAATAAACTGTACTTCTATAATTTATGTAATGTGCCAATTAACAAATAACTAATGGTGTTTATGACATGTATAATGACATTTGTACTTTATGTATCGGTTTACTAAAATCATAATTTATTTATATCAAATTTAATATTTTATTAAAAATTATGATATATGTTTTAATTTTTTTATGAAAGCATACTCTTATTTGTTATTTACTTCTATTTTAACTCCAAAGTAGACTGTTCATCAAGCATTGGTGGCCTAATGGTTAGCATAGCTGCCTTCCAAGCAGCAGGCCTGGGTTTGCTCCCAGTCAATGCTTTGACATATATATATATTAAAAAAAGTAGACTGTTTTCTAATTTATTTTAATTCAAATTTCTTAGCAATTTTTTATCAAATTATTTGTTAAATGTTTGTTTTTTATTAAAATTATAACAGTATAATTCATTTATGTTTAATCCACTTATTTGAGGAGCAAAAATTTAGCCTGGAAGTCATAGATTTATTGTTACTAATTTACAAATTGAAATTGGTTAATATTTTTATTGACACTGTCATATTATAAGCTCTTAATATAAATTATCTAAGTAAATTATGGTAAATTGGCAAGCAAAGACAAATCATCACTGATACTATCATCTGCTATCATTAAATCATGCTATACTATCCCCCCCCAAACCCCCCCCCCCCCCCCCAACACCTCAAAACCCCGACCTGTGCCTTAAATTTCAATAACAAAATCTACCCATCAACCCCCTCTTCACCACAACACCTGAAGAGAGGGGAGAAAAATACCTCTCACGTTGTATACTAACCTGTTTCTGGATATTACTAACAGTTAGTCATATACTAACCTTTTGCTGATATTATCATTTTTTCGACTAACAGTTAACAACCTTTTCTAATTCTACAGTGACTTAATTACTAAATAACTTTTCAAACATTCAACACACATAAAAACAAAATCTGTTTAGGTTTTGGACCTGCTTTTGAAAAGGATTTCACAATTTTATTTTTTATGAGATATATTTAAAATTTTCATTCCAATATACCTAAAAAAAGACTAAGTACTGCCAAAATTAATATATTACGTGAATGTAACAACAAACAATAATATAGTTTAAATAAATAGATACTTTATGTGAAAACATTTTTCTTCTCAACTGATGTAACATTCCATTTATTCAAATGTTTTCACTCTCACTAGTTCTTATTTTTATTACAGAAATTAATTTACATCATAGTATTAGCTTGTAATATGTTAAATATGTAATTCCTATTATTAATGGTGTCATATTAATTAGAATCAACATATCAATGTGACAAGATCATTGTCTTCAATTCTAAATTGTAGTTTTATCATTATTCCATATAAATTATTATGTTAAACAAAAAAATAATGAAATGTATTTTTAATAAAAATTTTGACTAAATGAATTGTCACACATTTATTTTTATTTATGTTTTGCTTATCTTTTTTTTCTCTTTAAAAATATTTTGCATTTCAAATTTTCTATGAGGAATCTACATAACAGAACCCAATTTCAGTACTTGAAAAAGTAATTTCTTAGTCTATAAACTTTCATTCAATCTTTATGTATTTTTAAGTTAACTATATTTGTAGTCAATCCACAAGTTTATAAATACTCCTTTCGTTATTTGATATTGATACCTGAAAAAATAAGTTTATAATTATTTTATTATTTCAGGATATTTCAAATAGTCTTATAATTTTTATATGATAATATTATTAGGAGAGCAGATAATTTACTGATTTAAGAAATTTTTATGTTTAGAAAATAAACAATTACAATTGAAAAACAAACAAAAAGCAATGCTATTATTTATTTTAAAAACACAGATACAAACAATTATGCCCTTGCCAACTTTGTTTTTTTGATTTTCATAATACACTCTAATACATTTCATTTTTCTTTTTCTTGAAATAAATTCATATATTCCAGGTTCTTTTTTTTTTACTTTCACTCTCTAAATTCTAATCCCTATATTTTCCCCCACATCTAAGTTGATGTTCAATGTAATTTCTGCTTCATAATGAACTTAATAAACTCTCATTTATCTTTCCAACTTTTTAATTTTTTTCCTTCAAATTTTTCTCCTTCTATTTCCCAATTATTCAAGTTTCTGTTTTATATAAAAGATATAGCCAAATAAAATTTATAATTTAAGCTTTTTTCTTACATATAATTTTAAGGGTCCAGAAAATCATTTTCTATCCTTATTAAAATTGTTTATCCATTGCAATTATCACTCTAATTATGTTTCATATAAACAATTACCTAGTTAAAATCTTTCGTCTTCTTTGAAAATATAACTAAGTTTAAATATAAACATAGAAATGTGCATTTCATTAAATCGTGCTTTTCTAATAAAAAATATCTATATCTTTACTAATATAGCTTAAAACCATCATTTACATAAAAAATTGCTTGTCTTTGGTATAGGATAAAATTATACATTATGAATTTCTTTATAAATTATAACAATCATTACATTTTCATTTAAAACACATGATTTTAGATGTAGAAAAAAAAGTTCTAAGTTGTTATGTAGCAATAGAAATTATATTTAGATAAGCGAGTGATGTAAGGTAGTTGGATAAGTCAAAGCAATTCTCGTTTGATTTACAAAGCATAGTAACTTTGAAATGACATCTTATCCATAGATTATTCTGTTTGTAAAATTCAATAAAAATTATGTTTGTAGACACTAAAATATTCATATGTGTGTTGATTATTGCAGTGATTTATTTTGTGTTTTTTATCGTCATTTTTTATTAAATTTCAGATGATTTTTACTTCTTTTTTTTTTTTTATGTATCTATATGAATAGTACAAGGGAATTTTATTTTATTATCTAGGATTACTTTTAAAACAACATTCATATATTTTTTCACTTATTTTTAAATTATATGTTTTATTTCTTCTCACCTAATTATAAAAATTGACTATAAGATTGATATCATCAGTGGTGTATTAATAATATATGTAGTTATTTTGTTTATAATTTATACATGTATTTATAATAGCCAGTGCTAATTAATGTACACATCTAAAAAATGAGATACATTATATTTGTCAACTTGTGTATGGATGTATGAATTTATATTTATGTGTGTGTGTGTATATATATATAAATTGATTCTAATATACGCTTGTGAAATGGGCATTCAATCGGATAATGAAATAGATATTGCTATTCTATCACTACGCTAAACTACAAAGAACATTAATATTATGAGTTAGGAATATTGAAAGAAATATATTATGTTCTACACTTTAGCATAAAAGTAAAATGGTAGCTTCAATAGCTACATGTTTGCAATTACTCTCTGATGAGTAAAAAAAAAAAACCAAAGTTTGGTTAATTGAATGTAAAACTATTATACCTAGTTTGCCACTTAGGTATTCGATTGTTATGTATACATGTAAATATTTTTAATTCATAAAATAATGCTTGCAATAATTTTTTTTTCTAGCATTCTTTATTCATGCTCAATAAAATATGAACAAAGAAAGATAGAAAAAATAATAATAGGAAGCGTGATTAAACTGAACTTTTGTTGTTATTTTTTATGAATTAAAATATTTGATGCATATGGACAGGCATCATTGTATTAAGAAAATGCTTTCAAATTATTTATATATACTAATAAACAATCATTATAGAAGTTTCTTGTGGTGGAAAAAGAAAACTATCAATGATTGATGGAGTTTTGTTTCACAATAGACTAGAGATGATAGATGTTTATGAGCCCATCATCATTTATTCATATTGAAAGATTTATCAGTATTATAGTTGTAAAATGTATCTTATATGTTCAATTCAAAAGCAGAAAACTAGTTAATTGCCTTTTTTTCCTTCCATTTTATAGAATTTGTCAAGCACTCCCAGAAGAAACAATGATCTGTGAAATGTTCTTTACTTGAAGTATTTTTTATTCCAGAATGTAGTTCCTTTAATTTGTTTTTATATGTTTCAAAATAAGTTTTACAAGATTATAGGGAGGGAAATATTATGAGAAGTAAATATTTTTATTATAAGTTATAAAGCAAATAAAATAAAGCAGCAATATTAAGAATTGCAATAAATATAACTGGTACAAAAAAGCAGAAATGGGTAAATTTTGTACCAAGACAAGACAATGTATAAAAAAACAAAAAAGTATGAAAATATTAAACTGATCCATTAAGAATAATTAAATATCTAGACTTTTATAAAATGGTATGAAGAAAGAGTGAATATAGGAAAATATAATTGTGAATTGGAAAAGAACTATATAGAAGTATAGAAGGGGATAAAAATCTCACAAGTGTAAAATGATATTCTAGTAATGATACGAATATTATTTCTGCAATAAGAAAAAAGGATGCAATTATTACTTAAAAAAGGAGATGTAGTCATGAAATGCTTAGAAGAGTTTTATAAAGAATTTTATAGCAATAAGGAACAAGAAAACAAAGTATCCCCTACTATTACTATATCTTCTGAATTGCCAAGAATTTTAAATAAATGAGACATGCAATTAAATCTATAAAGAAATGATAATCTCCAGGAAATAATGAAATTATAATTGATATCTTAAAAGAAATAGGTGAAAAAAATAGAAAAATTGTTGGCAAAATTATATACGAAATGTCCAAATATTAAAGGTGTAATTGATGATTGGAAAAATTAAGTAGTGACATTAATATTTTTAAAAGATGACAAAGAAGATATTAGAAATTACAGATCTATCAGTTTTTTATCAGTTCTATACAATTTTTTTACCAAAATAAACACAACTTGTCAATGGTGAACTTTAGAACTTAACCAACCAAAATAATGAATCAGATTTAAAAGGTGATTTTAATACAGTGGATCACTTTGAAGTATTAAGAGAAGTCATAGAATGGATCAAGTGAATATGAGTTGCCATTATCCTTTAGATTTGTAGATTATTCAAAGATATTTGATTCTATAAACACTTCTTTGGTGATTAAAGCATTGGATCATCAAGATATTGTTCCAGGATATTATCATATTCTGAAAAATATCAAAATGTTATGCAATGAGTAAATTACATAGTGATACAAAGAACATTAACTTGAGAAGGATGTAAGATAGGATGACTCCATATTTCCCAAAAAAAATTCAGCAGACTTTTGTAGATTAAGATGAGAAACTAAGAGATTTAAAATAAATGGAAATTATTTAAGTCATATAAATTTGCAGATGATATAGTTGTTTTTGCAAATAATGTTTAACAGCTTCAAAAAATGTTGCAAGAGGTATCACATGAAAGTAAGAAAGTATGATTAAAGATAAATGCTTAAAAGTAATATGTTTTTGGATTTTCTCAAATAAGAAGAAAATAAAGATTTATAATAATGAATTAGAAAAAGTTAGATTATTAATACAAATGTAAGCATATTAGATGAAGTTAATCATAGAATTAAATTTTGATAGAGTACTTTTGGCAGAAATAATTTGACATTAAAAAAAATATGCCTGAAATAATTTGACATTAAAAAAAAAATGTCTTATGTGTTTGAAAATGAAGGATTTTAATGAATGAATTTTTTTAATTCTTAATTATGGATCTGGGACATGGACACTTAAAAAGAACAGTAGTGCTGATACTTCAGATATTCATAAAGTATAGATATGTTAGGAGTAATAAGAAAGAATTGAAAACAATACACGGGTGAAACAACAAGAGAACGATTACTGATATCAAAAAAACATTAAGGGTTTGAAGTTGAGTTGCTAAAAAAGATGATAATAGATGGATAGTTAAAATTTTAAACTGGATTCCAAGTGATTGTAAAAGATTTAGAAAAAGACCATATGAAAGATGGAAGGATGAAATAAGGAAGTTTATTAGTGTGATGTACAAAAGAATGACTAAAGGATCAGAAAAACTGGATTAAATTTGAAGCAACCTTTCCATAATGAATCGATAATGATTGAAAATGAGGTGCACAATGTTAATTAGAAATACGCACTGAGAGTCTATTTAAGAAAAAAAAAATCACGAATTTCTATTTGTATTTAAGCAAATCATAAAACCTAACTACTTTAACAAGATAAATAAAATAATAATAACCATGAATGTTTAAGACCGTTTTATAGACATAACCTGTGTACTATTACTAACAGATTAATGTAATTGGAAAATTTAAATAAAGTTAAATTTAAATAAAGACATTTAATCTTTAATATTAGAAGGTGGAAATAGTCTGATATATAAACACAATTTTTTTATATATCAAATAGAGGTAATACTTCAAAATAAGTTTATAGTTTTCATTATTTAGAAATAACTAGAAATTTTTTAAACAAGTTCCTTTGTGCCAAGACTACAGTTTGTTAGTGTATAATCATTTAAAATTTTAATGGCATTGCTACATTAATTATATAATCAGATATGAATTTATTTTCTTAAAGAGATATTTATTTTGCCAAAAAGATTTTTTTTGATATAATTCTTTTTTTAAGAGGAAAAAAAACATTGATAAAAAAAATTATTTTTTATATTGTTTAGAATTATTTAATTACTTTCTGATATTTAAAAGATAATATTGCCTGTAGTTAAGGTAAATGTACGTGTATTAAAGGTGTCTTAAGATAAACCTTAGATAACTGGAAAAATGAACTATGATTAATGGTGGTCAATCATTAAACTTATTTCCAAAAAGTACAAACAGTCCATAGCAGGAGGATGGCTTCTCCAGCATTTTATCTCATTCTATAGAACAATAAAGGAGGAAATAAACATGTTAGCTATCAATTGATGATCGTTTTGGGAAATATTGTTTTATCTTCTAGTTAAAAATAGCTAGATATTCATCTATTTGGTCAATATTAGATTAGTTATTTCGGTAAGCTATGGACCAGCTATCTGAGTGGAAAATTCTGAGTCTGTTTAGAAACTGATAAAATTTTAAGTTCTACCCAGAAAAAGTTGTAATTTCAAGATAAGTTATGGCCACAAAGCTTTTTTTTATAAAACATTTATACTGAAATATAAATTTTAAAAATATTCTCCGTCCTTTTTTTTTTTAAACCCAAATCAAGAATGAGATGGATATGCTCAAAAATGTGAGATGGATATGCAAAATATTTTATTATTTATATTTCAGAGTAAATAGATTTACATACCTACCTTGAAATATTCCTAATGTTTTTGTTATATATATTTTTTCTTATAGTTATTTAAAGTTTTTAACCTCAAACTTTTTTAAACTTATGCTAAGCATTTAGGAATGATTTAAATTTTTTTAAATCTTAAGAATTCTAACTCTAGATTTCATTCTGAGTTCCGCCATCAATTTTTTTAAAAAATGATGAAATACTAATTTTATTTTTACTAGAGGAAGGCACTAATATAAAAAAGATCAGAGCTGTTGAGCCACTGAGCTTATTTATCCTTTTCTTAAACTTCCCATGATGCTTCACACAGCCGGAGACTTCTCTGGTCAGTTTAATTATTAAGTGGACAGTGGTCACTATTACTTTATTGTTATTGTAATACTTTTATGGCTTCAACAAGAAATAGATTTGCCTATTTCCTTCTAATGTATCCCATCATTCCATTCTTTTCCTGTTGATCACTTAGAAAAATATGAAATGAGTTCTTTGCTAAGAAAGGAATTAAGGGCAAAGTAACTAAAATCCACTTTATTTATTTTTCTTTTTTTTTATATTAAAAGTTCCTATAAAAGAAGGAGCATAATAAACTTTTTTTATGTGTGAATGGATATATATGTAGAAATAAAGTTACAGATTTTGTATAAATAATCTATTTAGTTTCATGCTTAAATATTATATAAGTTATATTTTAACTCCAAAAAAAATGTTTGTAAAAACATTTAAAGTGATTTAAGAATAGTTCTTTACATTAACTATATATGGAGATTTTATCTTAGCAGTCTATGAATACATATAATGCATTTCTAAAATTTAAAATATTTTTCTAAAGTATATATTACACGAAACATTTAAAAGTCATCCAATTACCCACATATATTTCATACTGTGAATCTGAATTATTGTTCACTTTCGAATGTATAATAAAGAAGATGGATACATATTTTATACAAATCCTCTTTTTTTTTTTTTTTTGAAATTATATAAAGGGACTGATAATAATGAATAGGCTGCAGAAAGGAGTTTGCTATTAACTGAAAGGAGACCCTTTGATTCCTCTTGGAGGCCTTAAAGGAACCGAGCAGGGCAAATTCCTAATGTCCACTCCATACGTTCTTGTCGTTGCAGCTGTTATTACTATGTGATTATTCATATAGTATACGAACATGGATGGGCTGCTCACCAACACGCATTAGCCAGCGTGGTGAGTTTATTGGCTTTTTACTTCTGAGTTTAAGATCAAGAAACACCATGGTCTTTCTTCTCAGTGCCTGATAAGGCAGAATGAATGTTTGTGTAAATGATAAATATTTTTCCAATACATATATACAATTATGACAGACAAAAATAAAGCATGGCTCTTATTCCCAGGAGGCTGTAAAGTCACCAACCAAGGCAGCGTTTGGTGGCCGAAGGTGGAGGGTGCTAAGAATCCCCTGATTGTGGACCCAGGCTGCCATTTGATGACAACTTTTCATTTAGGTACTTACAACTGCAGATCACTTTCAAGTGAAAGGAGATTGCAAGAATTAGAAGAAGAACTGTCTTATATTAAATGGGACATTATTGGACTTTGTGAAGTTAGAAGAAGAGGAGAAGAAACAATTGATTTAAAAAGTGGACATATACTCTATTATAAAGGCACACATATTGGAAATACAAGTGGAGTAGGATTCATTATAAATAAAAAGTGGAAGAACAACATTGTGGAGATTGATGGTGTATCAGACAGAGTGGCAAGATTAGTTATACAACTTAATAGCAGATACCAAATGCAGATAATTCAGGTTTATGCCCCAACAAGTTCTCATAGTGATGAAGTAGTAGAAGATTTTTATATGGATGTACAAAAGGCTTTTGATCAGAGTAAGCAACATTTTAAAATTGTTATGGGAGACTTTAATGCTAGAATTGGTAGACAAATGAAAGATGAAATTGCTGTAGGTAATTTTGGTTATGGTAATAGAAATGAGAGAGGACATAGACTTGTGGAGTTTGCAGAAAGAAAAAAACTTTATATTATGAATTCATTTTTTGAGAAAAATGTTAAAAGGAAATGGACATGGAAGCATCCAAATGAAGGTACAGCAGAATTGGATTATATTTTGACTAACAGAAAATACATATTTCAAGATTGTAATGTTCTTAATAAATTTAACACAGGAAGTGATCATCGATTAGTAAGGTGTAAGATACATGTTAATGTAAAACTAGAGAGACAAAAATTATTAAGAAAAACAATATTTACAGTTGATATTCCTAATCTTCAGAAACATTCTAATGAATTTAAATTAGAACTTACAAATAGGTTTCAAGTGTTAGGAGATTTTGAACATGATTCAGATTTGAATGAAATTAATATGAAAATAGCTGATACACTTTTAAAAACTGCAACAAACATAGCTGGTAGAAAAAAGCAGCAATTGACTAATAAAATTTCTACTGAGACTAGAGAATTTATGAAGAAAAGAAGGAATAGGAAGATATACAAAAATGATGTATTAAAAAGAATTGAATATCTTGAATTTTGTAAAATGGTATGGAAAAGAGTTGAAAATGATATAAGAAAGTATAACTGTGAAATAGCAAGGAAAGCTGTAGAAGAAAATAAAAGTCTCAAAAATGTTAAACAACATTTTGGTATTGGTAGGAAATTTATATCTGCAATAAGAAAAAAAGATGGAATTATTACTAAAAAGAGAAATGACATCATGAAATTGGTAGAAGATTTTTATCAAGAATTATATAGTAATAAAGAACAAGTACCTCCTATATCTATTACATCTTCCGAATTGCCCAGAATTTTAAATGAAGAAGTGAGACATGCAATTAAGTGTATGAAGAAAGGAAAGGCTCCAGGAAATGATGGAATTATAATTGATATATTAAAAGAAGCAGGTGAAGAAATAGAAACAATTTTAGCAAAGTTATATACCAAATGTCTAAATGATAAAGATGTATCGGAAGATTGGAAGAATGCAGTAATAATATTAATATTTAAAAAAGGTGATAAAGAAGATATTAGAAATTACAGACCTATCAGCCTTTTATCAGTTTTATATAAAAATTTTACCAAGATAATTACAACTCGTCTACAGAGAACTTTGGATTTCCACCAACCAAGAGAACAAGCTGGATTTAAAGGTGGTTTTAGTACAATAGATCATATCCAGGTATTGAGAGAAGTCATAGAAAGGACAAACGAATATGAGTTGTCATTATGTTTTGGATTTGTAGATTATGAAAAGGCATTCGATTCTATACACATTTCTTCAGTGATTAAAGCATTGGATCATCAAGGTATAGATCCAGGATATTGTCATATTTTAAAGAATATTTATAAAAATGCAACAGCAACAATTAGATTACATAATGATACTGGAAAAATCAACATTGAAAAAGGTGTAAGACAAGGTGACTCCATGTCTCCAAAACTCTTTACAGCAGTGCTGCAAGAAGTATTTTGTGGATTAAAATGGGAAACTAAAGGAGTGAAAGTAAATGGAGCGTATTTAATCATTTAGATTTCACAGATGATGTAGTTGTTTTTGCAAATAATGCTTCAGAGCTGCAGGAAATGTTGCAGGAGTTAGCAGATGAAAGTAGAAAAGTAGGACTAAAGATAAATGTTAAAAAGACTAAAGTAATGTTTAATCGATTTGCTCAAAATATGAAAATAAAGATTGATTATGAAGAATTAGAAGAAGTTAACAGTTACAAATATCTTGGTCAGATTATTAATACAGATGGAAACATAATGGAGGAAATTAGTCATAGAATTAAACTTGGTTGGAGTGCTTTTGGTAGAAATAACTTGATACTAAAAGGAAATATGCCTATGTGTTTGAAAAGGATGGTTTTTAACAAATGTGTTTTACCAGTTCTTACTTATGGATCTGAGACTTGGACACTTAATAGAAGAGCAACACAGAGACTTCAGACCACTCAAAGGAGTATGGAGAGATGTATGTTGGGAGTAACAAGAAGAGATCAAAAACGCAATGTATGGGTAAGACAACAAACAGGTGTTACTGACCTTATTGAAAAAATTAAAAGATTGAAATGGAGTTGGGCTGGACATATTGCTAGAAGAGATGATAATGGATGGACAATTGAAATTTTAAACTGGATTCCAAGAGAGATTGTAAAAGACCCAGAAAGAGGCCACATGTGAGATGGATGGATGAAATAAGAAAATGTGCAGGGTTGTTGTGGAGAAGAGAAGCTAAAGATCGGAGAAGATGGATTAAACTTGGAGAGACCTTCATCCTGCAGTGGATTGATAATGGTTGATGATGATGATGAATAATGAATAATTTGATGTTATGGTATTTCCTAGTAAGCATATATTAATAATGTGAATATTATTTTATAATAAATCTTAAAGACTAGATGCTATAAGGTTAAAGTGCTAAATTAAAAATTATGTACGCTTAATTTAAAAAGTGAAGCCAATCACAGTTAAATATTATAATTAAAATTTTCATTATTAATGTCATCTTAGAATTAATGCTAACATCTTTTTATATGTCAATTGAAATTATTATAAAAGTTATAATTCAAAAAGTTTGAGCGGATTTTTGTTTCAAAAATGTCTATTGTATGATATTTTTCTCAACAACTGGATACAGAGTAATGTTTATAAGTCATGCATTTAAAAAAATAACTATTCAACATATGTATATTAAGACAATATGATTTTTCATGTCTTTGGTCATACGATTACGATTACATCTCTCCACAAGGTGTTGAAAGTGGGTGGAAACCAGCCTCTACCTTGCATGAGAGTAGTGCAGTGAAAATTACAGTACAGAAATTTTAGTCAACATTAGATAATCTTTAGTCTAATGAATGACTAATAAAAATTACTAATAAGATTTAAGTATTGAGTAGTAATCTTATTTAAAGAAAGAAAAAATAAGTAGTTATTTTAAAAAATAATCTAGAAGTTGTTTCTGAAAATATAAATTCAGATTAAGGAAAAAACTGACAGAATTTAAATTAAAATCAGCTTTTAAGCTATTATTTTTCTTCTGTTTTCTTCTTGTTATTTGCAAATTTAATCTTTTGTAATTAAATTGTTTATCAAAGAGTCTTAATGCTGAATTAATGATTTATTTGTGAAAATTTCAATAAGGGAAATCCTTGTTTATAAATTATTTTAAAAAGTACTAAAGTAGCTTATAAATAGCTGTGAAATGTTTATTCAAAAGTGAAGAATTTAGATTCAACATTAGTTAGTAAATGAGCTTGAGAGCATGAAGAATACAAACAGAAGAGTGAGAATAAACAAATAACTGATTCCAGCAGAGATATTAGGAAAAACATGCTCCCATTACTATGGAGGTTGGTTGTCCACTAAATAGAAGAAGCAGTAATTTAAAATATACACATAATTACCATAATTTCTATCATCTAAATCTAAACTTTGACTAATGAATGGGTACACTGGAAAACATGGAGATTATTAAGTCAGCAAATTACCTAACCTGACATTAATCATTAGAATTTCTGGAAAAACGCAAAGAAAATTACTAATCCATGAAGAAATGTGCAAGTAAAGAAATAAACTTATTTTTTATTTTTAATTTTTGGATAATTATATACCCAAACCATAGTATTTAAATAATTCAATTGCATTTGTCAATAGGAAGGAAGAATTAAATTTTTGTCATGCTGTAAAAGCTTTCAAAATAAAAGGAGGATTTTTAATCATATACATCAGTATTTGGAGAGTTGCATCACTAAAATTGTATTCACCAGGTAAATAGAAATTTTTGAATAACTTTTATCTGAAAGAAGATTCTAATCCATTTAACTTTATCACAATAAATATAAGAAAATTTGAGTAAATATGTAAACAAAATAATGTATAAGATTAATAATATACTTCTTGATTTTTCCTATAATAATAAATATATCATTGAAAAGTGAATATATTATTATTGATATATTTAAAATTTTGTATATTTATTTATATTAAATAATAGAAAAAAGTAGTAATAAGATTTTCAATTTCATGATTTAAACTTAATTCTTTGTATTATTGTATTGTTTGAAATTTATATAATTGGCTAAACAAGCATTCATTTAAATTATACAATATCTTTGGATTATTCATACTAATGTATTCTGAATAGACTTATTAGTTACACCAATTAGGATTATTCCCACATTAGCTTTATGGTTTTCTAGATTGAATTAATTCATTTGTTATATAACATTATTTTCAATTTCTAAACTTAATTATTTACCTATTTCATGAAAGCTTACATATCAGTTTCATGTTTCTGTAAAAAGTTGTGCAAGATAGTGGTAATTGTGATGAAGTAAATAGAGATATTTATAATATATGGTAGCATATGACATATTAGATCAAGAAATAGTGGTGATAGAAGCACCCCCAGGAAGGGCTTTTATGACATAGTCATCATCATTTAGATATCATTGTTCATCTATTTGCAAACATAGAGAAATCTTACATATTGTTAGAATATTACTTCCAAAATTTCTTATCTACAGCCAATAACTAATAAGGATAATATCAATCATTAATGATTATTCAATAATATATAAATTGCCACTCCATATGTAGGCCAGGTAATTGTTTGAAATAGTAAATTATTTTTGAAAATGTCTATTATATATGTGTGCATGTGATAAGAGATTTTTCATGGGCAAAAGATGTATTATAATTCAGAGAATTATTTGTGAATGACCATATAGAATATTAAACTATATAAGTGCTATCATTTTATTAATGAATGGTTACAATACTATTGCTATAAATAGAGCGATGCACCAAATTAAAAACAATAAAACTTTTATTACAATATGCATTTCTTATGTAAAAGATATCACAGATAAAAATTCAAAATGTGTTGAGGTGCTGCAACATTAAGACAATATTCTTTAAAAAAATATTAGATCCCCTGTGAAGTATGCCAAGTCACATGAATAAGAATGAGTAATTATCACATCAGTGCTACAAGGGACATCATTATTAATGCAATAAAATGCCATTCATCAGCACATGCTTTCTATGTTTTAGATGCTGACCATTGTATAAATTTCTTCAAAACAAAAGGTCATATCCAGATGCAACAATTCATCATCAAAGAATATTTAGAAAGACTATATAGATTTTAAAAAAACCATATCATGTTAATAAATGCAAACAAAACCCAAATTGCCAACCATATAGAAGGATTTTTTATTCATAGAAATAAAAACTGTCAATTAAATTTAAATCCAATTGATCATTCCTCAACATTTCAAGCTTGATTCTCATTCTTTGTCTATTATTATTATTTTTATCAGACAAAAAATACTTTTTAGTTCTATTTTATTCAGCAGTTTCATGTGTTCAACTTCTTTTCATAATTCTTAATTAATTTTCAACAACTTTCTACATTTTTCAGCGATGATATAATAATGTCTTTATTTAGTTG
Organism: Epiperipatus broadwayi; assembly: GCA_028023455.1. Classification (NCBI taxonomy): domain Eukaryota; kingdom Metazoa; phylum Onychophora; class Udeonychophora; order Euonychophora; family Peripatidae; genus Epiperipatus; species Epiperipatus broadwayi. Next base: position 3,359,759 of record JAQFVV010006206.1, read on the forward strand.
AAGGCAAAATATTGAAAGTTGTAAACGTTTTAAATGTGTACATGTTCCTTAAAGTCTCCATCAGTTATCATATATCAAATAATCTAAATTGTTAAATTCAACTAGTTTAATGTTTATTATCAAATCATTTGAACAATAGTTTTTTGTTCTGTCTATGACTATCATTAGAAGTATGATAATGATTTCTTCAACATATGTTTTATTAGAAAAAAACACAAATATTGGACAAAGTAGAAAAGATAACATTTAAAGAAATCTCATGAATTACCCTAATACAATCATTCATGTTTCAAAAGTATTCATTAATCTTGTCCTTAAGATAAAAGTGGAGAAATTAGAAGGTGACTCGTATATAAGTATATGAAATTTTGACTTATTGTTGTCTTTGATATAATAATCTAGTTGGAGTATCACCTTCAATTTAATATTCATAAATCTAAAGTTCCCCAGATTCAATTTCCATACTAGTTCTGTCACTTGTCACCCTAGAAAATACTTACTCCATGGTCAGCAACACCTTACACCGAAGTGCTAGTTAATATTTTTAAAATTTTAGGAACTTCAAGTGTCAACTGAAATTGAACTAGTAAACTGTATTAAGAAAAAAATATTTTATTATAATAATACTTTCTATATAAAAACATCATAAAAATTACAATATTTAAATGTTCTTGACTCCCTTAAGGTTCAACTCTTGAAGCCATCACTTCAATATTTGATTCATAATTTGAAGTTTTTAACTTTATGCACATTTCCAAATTTTCTTCTATATGGATTAATAATAAATTTTATCATTGAGTGCCATGTCACTAAAAAATCTTCCATTGCCAAATGTTGTGTGCAATTATTAACAGTTAAAAGTATTTTAAAAGTTTAAATTTTGAATTTTTCTTATATTTAAAAATTAATATCAGATGATGGAAATAGTCTGACATATAATTACAAAAGAATAACAATAATTAATTTAATATTAAATGCTAGTAAAAATTATTAGTGAATTAAATTAAGAAGATAATAAATTGCCCATAATAAGAAGACTAAGTCTATAGACAAAATAATAAAGAGATTAAAAAAGACTCCATATGTAAGAATTTAAATATGTATTGATGGTATAAAAAATAAATATTACCTAATGTATTAGATAACCAACTAGACTTGTTTGTTTTAAGCAATTGAACTATAACTTGTAACAACCCTATAGACCAGGGGTGTTCAACCTGTGGTCTGAGGGATACATGTGGTCCAGAATGACTATTATATCCCAATGCAAAATTATAAACATATTCAGAACATGAGATTTTTTCGTGATTATGTGTCACATTGTAATTAAAATAAACATGCATACACACTTAGAAACAATGTTAAATATACAATTACTTTTGTTTTCCTTTTTTACTTTTATAATAAACAGAGCAAAACTCTCCATACAGTATTGCCACCTGTGCTAAACAGAGTAATCAATGGATGCCAGAAGGCTTGTGCATAAAATCCCTCTCTAATGCCTACTCATCCAATATCCCCAGACTAGTTTCTGGCTTGTGGCCTTCGTCAGTGAGGAGCTTTGGATCTGAGAGCACTGCATCTAGATCTTATGATCTAATGCAACCCTCTAGCAACCACCTTTTATCTCTACTTAACTACAAAACTATGAGAATGAAATTGAAAACACAAAAAATATTTTCAATTTCATTCTCATAGTTTTGTAGTTAAGTAGAGATAAAAGGTGTTTGCTAGAGGGTTGCATTAGATCCTAAGATCTAGATGCAGTGCTCTCAGATCCAAAGCTTCTCACTGACGAAGGCCACAAGCCAGAAACTAGTCTGGGGATATTGGATGAGTAGGCATTAGAGAGGGATTTTATGCACAAGCCTTCTGGCATCCATTGATTACTCTGTTTAGCACAGGTGGCAATACTGTATGGAGAGTTTTGCTCTGTTTATCAACAATTAATATGCTAGTATAGGAAATGTGATCATGTGATACTTTTATAATAAAAAAAATATTAAAAAATATCAATGCTGTTATATTACTTAAATATGTACATTTTCTATATTAATTGATCACAAACTTGGAATCTGTTATACAAAACTTCTGAATTAGTCACTGTATAATTAGAATTATCATTTAAGATCTTTTTTGCTTATTTGGGGTGGTAGATGTCATGAAAATTATGTACAAACATTTTTTTTTTGCTTATCAATTGTGTGGCTCAAGAGGAACTCTTTCCAATGTGTCCTAGAGAGCTAAAAGGTTGGACATCCCCGCTATAGATGATAATCAAAAAATACTAAACACTGAAAACTGCAATAAAAAACTTTATAGTGCCTTAAACAGCCAGATAATAATTTCTCATAGGGATCGATTTGAATACTAAAGATTCTTATGTCATAGCTTAATCTGTTATTTTTGTAATCAAATGTTACACTATTAAACCTTTGAGTAAATAGTAATCTTTAATATTAACAAGTTCTTAAAGGATATCAGAAAATCATATGAATTGCTTCTGAAAAAATAGTCTAATAATTTTAATTCTGCTTTGCATTGTTCATCTCTAGTAATAATACTCTTCAAACTTATTTAAAAATAAGTTTTAAAAAATGTTATGCTCTTGTTTATAGTATTTATACAAAATATACTGCTATTTTTTTAGTATTTTCAAAATAGTTGATATCTTTCTGAAACAATTTATAATAATGAGATGATTACTTTATTCAGTAATGACATTCAAACATCCACCTAGTTCAGATGACCTATATAAAGAATCTTTCTCAAGGTTGATTAGCTTTATAAAATTTATTATTAAGCAAGTCTAATATTTGAAATATAGGCCCTCTTCATATAGCGTAAGCCTAATTGTAAATATAGGGGATTTGAACTCAGGCTTTCCAGCACCTTTTAACTATCCACACTATCTCATATCACTGATGCACATGATCACACAATATATAAAAGATCAATAAACACCAATATAAATATTTCATGCTGAACCAGCCTGCATCAGTTAGTCCAGATTATAATCTCTCACACACATATATAATCAGTGCTCAGTTTATATTAAGATAGCAAATCTTCATATTTTAATGGACAGGCTTCAATCTACTCTAACCTCCAACCCTTCAGCCATCCATACCATTGAAAATCTGATGATGGAAAGCCCAAATCCCATGCTGATGCCAATATTGTTGGTATGCCCATGTTGACCTCAAGCCACTCTGACTCCTCATGTACAGCACCATATTCATTTAAATACATAGAAGAGGAATGTCAGGATTCAGGCTTAATGTGTAATATTTGAAATACAGGCCCTCTTCATGTACCTGGAGCCTAATTGTAAATATAGGGAATTTGAATTTAGACTTTCAAGCACCTTTCAACTATCCACACTATCTTATGTGGAAAAGATCAATAAACACCAATATACGTATTTTGTGCTGAACCACCACTCATCAGTTGGTCCAGATTATCATCTCTCACACATATATTTATAATCAGTGCTCAGTTTATATTAAAATAGCAAATTTTTATACTTTAATGGACAGGCTTCAATGTACTTCAACTTCCAAGTCTTCAGCCTTTCATACCATCAGCATGGGATTTGGGCTTTTCCATCATCAGATTTTCAATGGTATGGATGGCTGAAAAGTTGGAGGTTGGAGTAGGTTGATGCCTGTCCATTAAAGTATGAAGATTTGCTATCTTAATATAAACTGAGCACTGATTATATATATATGTGTGTGTGTATGTGTGTGTGAGAGAGAGAGAGATGATAATCTAGACCAACAGATGAGTGCTAGTTCAGCATGAAATATGTATATTGGTGTTCATTGATCTTTTCTACATGTGTATGGTCATGTGTAACAGTGATATGAGATAGTGTGGATAAATGAAAGATGCTTGAAAGTCCGAGTTCAAATCCCCTGTATTTCAAGTATTACACATTAAACCTGCATCCTGCCCATCCCTCTTCTATGTATTTAAATGGATATGATCCTTTACATGAGGGGTTACAGTGACTTGAGATCAACATGGGCATAGCAACAATATTGGCATCAGCATGGGATTTGGGCTTTTATCATCAGATTTTCAATGGTATGGATGGTTGAAGAGTTGTAGGTTGGAGTAGTTTGAAGCCTGGCCATTAAAGTATGAAGATTTGTCATCTTAATATAAACTGAGCACTGATTATATATGTGTGTGAGAGATTATAATCTTGACCAACTGATGAGTGCTGGTTCAGCACTTAAATATGTCTATTGGTGTTTACTGATCTTTTCTACGTGTGTGATCATGTATATCAGTGATATGAGATAGTGTGGATAGTTGAAAGGTGCTTGAAAGTCTGAGTTCAAATCCCTATATTTACTATGCAAATATATATAAATATGGAAAAGTGACGTATAACATTAGAATTCATGCTTTTGTTTTAAGCCTTTCTATGAATATTGAAACTTATGGATAATTGCATACCCTATATCATATATATATTTTTAATGCAGTACAGATATTTTAAACATGTGTATGCATATTTATGATAAATTTAATTTACAAATTACACCCATTAAAATAATTTTTAAAAAACATTTACAAAATAGTATAAAAACAATGGGATAATAAATTAAGAAGGCACATTTTTATATATGTATTCAATTGTTCTATTTCAAAATAAATATTTTTTTCTCCTTTTTTTTCATCTTTTTTGTGATAAAAATTTATAGTGATTATGATGAAATGAAAAAGTTACAATAAGTATGTGATGTTAAGTTTATAAATTTCAGGTTTACTTGCCTATACAGATATTGGCAGTCTATTTTTTGTCCAATTTTTCAATCACAATGACAGCATTTAAATCGCAAATTTAAAAAAAATAAAATTTTATGACCTCATATAACAATTTATTAATAGTAGTAATTCTGTTATGCCTAAAACAACCCACGAAGTGTATTTTTGTTTTATGTTTATATTGATTTCAGAATTTATTTAACCATCTTCTAGTTGCCATAAATGGCTTATGTCATTTTCTTATTGAATTCTTTATTAAAATATTTATACAGACACAATATTTTCTGATATTATACATTATTCTTTTTTAATTCACATCCACCAACAAAAATAATAATAAAAAATATATAGTAACATGGTGTAAGAGATGGCTTACAACTGGCCTACACACCAACCCAATTTTTTTTCAATATTTAAATTCAGACCAAGTGGTAGGCAAATTAAATATCTTATATACTTACTACATATAGACTGATATGTTTGAGAAATTAATTCTTTTTTTTTATCTATTGTGAGAAAGCAAGTGGTTTTCTACATGATATATATGTGTATATGTAGATAAACATATGCATATAAATTAATATGTTCGTTTATTGGTAGAAATTAATTGTTTTTGTTTTTTTTTATTCATTAATATCGTTAATTAAAAATACTAATTGACTGACTTATAAGACAAATAAAAGATAAAAAAAAATTATATGAGGTCAAAAATTGTTGAAAAATGATCAAATTTGGAATAAGGAAAATTAAATAAAAATAATAATAATGTTTATAATTTGATTTTTATTTAATTAAATTGTAACAATATGTGTTAACTACTAAAAAAAAAAAGGAACACGGCGTTCTTCACTTGATTTTTACTTTTTATTAAACAGCAGAACTAGTACATAAAAATTAAAAGTCTTTTATTTTAAAAGTAATTTAAAGTTGTTTTTTTAACTTGGATTGAAGAAAACTTGAAAGTCAAACTTTGAATTATAGTTAGCAAGAAACTACTGAAATAATTTATTCTACAAATTGGAATTAATTATTATATAAATGATGGAAAAGAAATCTGAAACTACTAAAAATTAACTGTTGTTTTTAAAAGCTATTTATATATATATTGAAATCACGAATCAGTACAATGTATTTGGGGTAAAAAAACCAGTGCTGTGGGCTTTCCAGCTAACTTCTATGTCATTAAGAAATTATGGAATTATGAAATTATAAAATTTTTCATCAGAATCTATTTCAAGAATGCTAGTGTACCACCATCTTCCATGGATTCATATGGTCAGGAAAGATAATTCATATGCATTTGTTTCAATCAAGGAGCATGAGATATATAAATAACAACAGAATTGTCATGGATATTAACATTTTTTGGACTGAGTGCTTGCTTTACTCAAGATAAATTATATATCTTATTCACGCGATGATTGTTTTATTTTTCTTTTGTCATTTTTATTTGAAAGTTTCTATGTTGTAATTTTTTTTATTGTGTATTTAAAATTTGTTTTCCAAATTCGATCACCTACCATTTAAAAGTAGAACCAGTGGATGGATAAATGTTATATTGATATAAATTAAAAAAGGGAATCCTCTTCAATTAATATGTATTATTTTTTTTAACAAAAGTAAATTTTTAGATTCCTCTCAACATTGATTCATCAAGATGACCTCATCTCAAGTAAGGTTTTTTTTTATATATGTTTAACATTGAGAACAAGACTTTACGACAATAAGACTAAATAATTTACTAATCTTTACTTGTAATTTTGTTTTATTCTGAATGCATGAGTAACCCACTAGGTAAATGGTTTTTAGCTGGCATTAATTTCTACCATGACTTATACCCACATATATGTAAATAGGAGTGGGGCTATATATATATATATATAATGAAAAGAATAGTTATAAATGTATTTACCTTAGCCTAACAATATTTTAATAATTACATTAATGGGGTAATTTTATAATTAGTGAACTTGCATTGTGCTTTTCTTTTTTGTTGTTTTATGTATATATTTAACAATCATATAGTATAATTTTGTATATAATATACTTTAAATTATTTTGTTTCTGTTGAATGACATCAAGATGATAGACAAACCATTCTTGATAAACGAATATTTATCTATTTTATTATTTTTTATTTGTATTTATTTTATATGTTGTTAATAAATTAAGTTGTTTAAATCAATCTGATCTCTGTTTTATCATCACCATCATCACTGTGCATTGATACCATTAGATGTTGATCATCATCATAACATTATGAATTACACTATTAAAAGTTTGTTGATCATCGTCATCATTGTGTATTGCTCTTATAAAGAATTGATCATCATCAGTATTTTTCTATATCTATGCTTATATATAGGCATATTTGGTTTATAATTGAGTAGGTCCATCCCTGAAGAGAGCTGATTGCAAGAACTCCCTGAGTTCGAATTCTGTGGTGTGATGGGGCCTAAAAAGGGAGGTGTAATGAATGTGCACTGGTGTAAGTTACATCAAAATTTTATTAGTAAATTATAAGTTAGTATATTGAAAGTAGATGTGACTTGGAACTGGGCATTTCATTGTGACATCTTTAGCATCCTATTTGAAGGCCTAGGTCTGACAGTAGTAAGATACATTCCCTTTGTTAGATGGCATTCATGATTCAGTAACATCTGATGCACCCAAATGTGTCAGTGAATCATGAATTTTGGATATGACTTGTTGTATTTCATCCAACTACTTAGTCATATTCATGTCATCATATGGTGTACCCTGCAGTTCCAGTATATCTGGAACCATCAACTTTGGGGATAGTGGATTCTGTTATAATAGGTTATCAAACACTCAATACTTGTCATGTTTTGTGGTCATAACTTTAGCACAATTTTTTTTTTAGTTTCTCTGATTGTCAGTATCAGTTTTAAGCCAATAAACATCACATGACCACCACTTCTTATGCTTGTGTATAACTATTTTAAAACAGGCAAAACTCATGATATGTATTGCCACACACAGCAAGCTAGAGTAGTCAATGGATTCCAGAAGGCTTGTGCATAAAATCCCATCTAGTGCCTACTCATCCAATATCTCCAGACTAGTTTCTGGCTTGTGGTCTTCGTCATTGAGGAGCCTTGGATCTGAGAGCACATCTTAGGATCTAATGCAACCCTCCAGCAGCCACCTTTTATCTCCACTTAACTACAAAACCATAACTCATATGACTATATAAGGGAATGGGCTTGGATTGAAAACATTAAGGTGTTTTCAGTTTAAGACTTATGGTTTTGTAGTGGCTGCTGAAGGGTTGCATTAGATCCTATGATCTAGGTGCAGTGCTCTCAGATCCAAGGCTCCTCACAGATATAGGCCACATGTCAGAAACTAGTCTGGGGATATTGGATGAGTAGGCACTAGATCGGGATTTTATTCACAAGTCTTCTGGCATCCATTGATTACTCTAGCTTGCTGTGTGTGGCAATACATATAGTGAGTTTTGCCTGTTTTAAGATTGTCAGTATCCTCTGGTTTCACTCTACAACTTCTTTTTAATTCAAATTTAATTTTTTTTTTGACATAAATGAGACATCATGGCCTTTTTTTAAGTTTTAGTAAACATGCTACCATTATTAAATTTGTGTTTTAGGCCCATTTTAAACTAGGTTTTAATTTTCAAATTCACAGCACTGAATATATAATAAAAGAAAAATAGTTGCTCATGTATAGGCAAATAATATATACATGAAATTTAAACTACTAAACATCACATGACCTCCATTTTCTATGCTTATACAAGCTGTTAAAACAGTAGCAATCTCTCCATATAGTAGTGCTATCCAGTGCAAGCTATAGTAATCAATGGATGCAAGAAGATTTGATTATTTAATCCCTATCTAGTGCCTACTCATCCAATGTCTCCAGATTAGTTTCTATCTTGTGGCTTTCATAAATTAGGAGCTATATATCTGAGAGCACTGCACTTAGATCTTAGGATCTAATGTAATCCTCTACAAGCCACTTTTAATCTTTTTAATGAACTATAAAGCTATGAGTTCAAAACTGAAATCATAATAATGTTTTCAATTCAAGCTCATTTGCTTGTATTGTCATACACCACTGTATGGAGAGTTTGCTACTGTCTCAACAGCTTGAATAAACATAGGAAATTGTGTTCATGTGATGTTTAAAAGTTAAATACAAATCCTGTCCATGGGATGATGGTAACTATAGTTATTAAAGAACCAAAGACATCAAAATGTATAGATAATTAACTGGGTTCAGATCTGTATGAGTATGCAAGCAAATGAGCTTGGATTGAAACTGTTATTACATTTTTATTTTGGACTCGTAGCATTATAATTAATTAAAAAGATAAAAGTAGTTGCTAGAGAGTTGCATTAGATCTAGATGCAGTGTTCTTAGATTTATAACTCCTCATTGATGAAAGTCGCAAGGAAGAAACTAGTCTGGAGATATTGGATAAGTAGGGATTTTATGCACGAGCCTTCTTGAATTCATTTATTACAATAGTTTTATCACTGGGTGACACTACTGTATGAACAGTTTGCTATTGTTGATACATGAAATTTATGACTTTTTTTTTCAAACTAATTTTTTTTGTAACTATAAGTTTTGACATTGTGGATATGGTGGATAATCTGTAATATCATGGCTTTAGAAAATTAAACATCTATTTACAAAATAAAATTTAAATGATTTTTAGATCAAAACTCTCCATACAGTATTGCCACCTGTGCTAAACAGAGTAATCAATGGATGCCAGAAGGCTTGTGCATAAAATCCCTATTCAATGCCTACTCATCCAATATCCCCAGACTAGTTTCTGACTTGTGGCCTTCGTCAGTGAGGAGCTTTGTTTAGCACAGGTGGCAATACTGTATGGAGAGTTTTGCTCTGTTTATCAACAATTAATGTGCTAGTATAGGAAATGTGATCCTGTGATGATTTTTAGATATTTACTGATTCAAAAATATATTATTTATTTAATTATTTGTAATGAATAAACAGTTCTACTAATTTAATATTTTATTTAGCATTGTCTCTTGTAAAACAGACTAGTTTTTTTTATTTCTACTTATTTAAACTTGCATACTAAATACATAAAAAAAGAAGCCAAATTAGATAAAGATGTAGATTCAGGATTCATAAAATAAACATCAATATCTTTAGATATATTCATGACATCACATTTTTATCTCTAAAAATATAAAAACATTCAAGACTCTAATTAGGAAAGTTAAAGTACAGAATGAAAAAATGAGAATACATCTAAATATGACAGGTACAAAAATTATAATAATTTAGCTGCTGGTGTCAAAATTGATAATGAATGGATAGAAATAGTTGACACTTTTTACCTTCTTGAAACATTCTTCAACAACAAAATATCTAGTGATCAAGAGATTCATTCCTTATTATCATTGGAAAAAAATTGCATTGAAAACCTGGAAATGGTTTTTAGACATAAGACCATAATTTTGCAAATTCAAGATTAAAATTGTTTATTCTGTGGTGCTTTCTGAGATTCACTATAGTGTAAAATTTGGATAATGGAAAAGAGTAAAACTTTTTAAATTTTGATGAATGGTAAAGAAAATAAGCAATTAGTACTTGATTAGATTAAATTTAGTTATGGGACTTTGGAGTTTATTGGGAAATGTATAATACTTTGAAATCTTAATGGTAGAAGAAGAGTGTGGTTAGAAGTGAGATGGAAAGATTATCATCATAATATATGCATGGCAATTATTAAAAATATTAAAATCCATTTTAAAATTGTTCATGTTAAAATAAAGTACTTAGTTGTTTATTTATTTATAGACAAATATTTTCTTTAGTGTTTGTCTGAAGATTTGTGAAGAAGGCATTTTAGTCATAATTATATAAGTTGAACTATTTCCATCATTAATATTAAATTTTGAAAAATTCAAATTTTTTATTTTATTTTAAAATACATTCCACTGTTAATGATAGCAGTTAGTATTGTCATTGGTTAGGCCAGCAATCCCTAAAGTAGAATGGAGAATAATATACTGAAAATATGGCACCATGTACTAATTAATCTGTGTGTTATTACAAGCTGTTGAATGTATTTGAAAAATTTAAATAAAGTTGGAATTTCTTTACAGACATTTAATATTTAATATTACATGATGGAAATAGTTCAACATCAATTTTTATAAATTATTATTTATTTATTTAATTATAAATAAATTAAAATGCAGATTAGTGAATTATTTTACAAAAAGAATTTTTTCCCTCTGTTGTAACTCATTGAGTTTTTTTGTTTGTTTTTTAAGAATTGAGTAAATAAATTTAAAAATTATTATTCATTTATTCATAAATATTTTTTATTTACCTATAAATAAATCAATGTGAAATTTATTAAGTGCTTTATAGTTTAGTTTGGATAAATATTTATGAATTATCTTAGTTTGGAAAAGGTAAGCATTTATTTGAAATTTATAGGGTGAAATGTTCCAATCTGATACTCTCTTGCAATAGTTATTCAGTTCTTTGATAGTCAACATGTTAAAAAAATGAAGTTTACAAATTTTAGTGAATGATTTATCAGTACTGTTATCATAAATTTTACTTCAGCAAAATATGGTGTTACTCAAACTTTTGAAATATCCATGATTATCACACTTTAAGATGATATAATAATTACTTGTGTCATAGTAATGTAGAATTTTAAATAGTGGATTGTTAGACTAATGTATGTTAAATTACAACTAATAATGAGTAAATGTTATATACTTTCCTAGTTATTTTAAATAGCTTTGGGGAAAAAATTAGAAAGAACTGCTATTGATCATAAACTTGACATATACTAATTTTTAAGTAAAACTGATGTATTTATAGTGTAAATTTATTATAATAAACACTTTTTTTAATCATGAATTTTTACTTTTCTGAAACAATTGTACATTTAAATTTGTAATAATTTAATTTATTCTCAATACAAATTTAAAATTCTAATAAAAAAAATGTTTAATTATTACATAGTCAAAACAACATTTATTTTATTTTAATTTATGACATTAAACAATTTATAAATTTTTACATAGAAAATAGGATTATTACTTTGTCTTATTTTGTTTCAGAAGAATTTATTGTATGATATAAAAATTACATTAAATATTTTGTATCATGTATATAAAACAGTATAAAAAATGAAAAAGATGTATACAAAGTAAGATAGGTAATTAACATAATCAAAATTGGTGACAAATGTTTAAAGATAGTTACACCAAAGTAGCTTTCTAATGATAAACATTTATTAAGTGATATTTAACAATGAAATAATGGTCTATAGTAAGTGCCTCTTTATCACATCTCTTTTATTTTATTATATTAAAGATTCAGGCACTGTTACAATAAGGGACAAGTGGTAAATAAATATTTTGGAAAGAAGTGTTTTATTCCTTCAACATTTTATATCCAATTTGTTTCAAAAGTTATTGGAATCCCATGAGAAGGTTAAAAATAGAAATTAAATAATAAAATTAGAATATTTGAATAATGTGTGAATCTCTGTGTGTATATTGTCAAAATAGTAATGAAAGAAAATGTGACATTGTGTTTCTCTTTATGATAAAGATTTTAGCAAATTTTTTAGTTTCTATTTAGACTCTTATTTTCTATTTAGTTTTAATTTTTTTTTATCAATTCTGCAAATTGATTTTCTTTATATAAAAAGATTAATTAGGAATTAGATATTGATAATATACATAAAGAGAAAATAATAGAAAATAGAATAGATAAAGCTGTAAAAAATTGTTTGTCCAAATAATAAATTATTAAATAAACAATTTGTAATAATAAATTGTTACTAAATTTATTAATAAAAAATATGTAGACAAAAATAAATATTAAACAGTGCAACAAACATATTTATTAGTTTAAAAAGTAATAAAATCAGATTGTTAAAAAGATTTAATAGAATCTTTATTTTAATATTGAAGTTGGATTTATATATTAAAAGAAAAAAATGTGGGAAATATTTTATAGTAATAATAATTTAGAAAATTTAAATATTATTTTTAAAACAAAATATGTAAATTGTGAAAAAATGAAAATAAAAATCAGTTACATAGGAAATACAAAAACTTAAAATTTATATTCCTACAAACATCTTTTTGAAAACTAATCATTATAACATTAAAATACTAGAAATATAATGTCACTCCAAATTAAAAAATGTTTTAGTATATTTATATGTGGTCATCTCAGATGTAATTTTTTAATGCAATAATTTTAAAAATGTATTTTTAGCACATTTATGTTATGAATATCTTTTGAATTAAAAATAAAATATGACAAATATTTTCAAAATGTTATTTGTTTAATATAAATATACAAATATTTGATTGACTTTCATATTGTAACATATCAAACAATTTTTAAAAATATATATAAAATAAAAGAAACAAATAAGACCTATAATAAATAAATAATAAATACTAATTTGTTATTGGAATTTATTAAATTGTATCAAAAAAAGAATGGTAACAAAAATTAGTCCATACTATTTATTTTTACTAGAAATCAAATTTTTCAAAGTACAGATGATATTCTGTTTTAATTGGAGTTTTCATCTATTGACAAAATTGTAATTAAGATTTTAAAGACTATTACAATTAATACATGAATTATGAGTGTAATGATAGAAAGGCTGCAAAATTATACTAAACACTAGACAAAAACAATTCTGAAATCATTGAGAAGCTTTTTTTTTTTAACTTTTATTTTTAAAAAGCTTAATAAAATAATGGTGCTATTTTATGAAATTATAAGTTGTTTAATGCCAAAAAATAGAAATATTATTTTTTGATATTTAAAAAATTAATTTTTTTAAAATTTATATCATGTGATTTTTATGGTATATTTTTATATTAAAATGATATATAATTCTCTAAGTACTAACTCTTTTCATAAAGCTATGTAATTCTTAATCATTCATTGACTTCAAGTTCTGATGAAGAAGTATAATAAACATAAACTAATTAAAAGCATTGAGACAGCTTTCTGCAAAATACTGCCAGCACTATTATTCTGGAAGTGTTTTGCTGAAAGCTGTCTCAAGCATTGGTGGTTGAGAGGTCAGAGACATCTGCTTTACAAGCAGTTCTCCCGGGATAGTGGGTTCACTTCCCAGCTGATGCTATGACACATGAGAAAAAATGCATTTAATTAGTTTATGTAAATAAAGAGAGTAAATCACTCCCCCTCCCAAGATATGACTTAAAGCACTCTAAATGTTGAATAAAGAATCAAGAATAGAATTAATCTATCTATTTTGGTAGCTGTGATGTTTATAAGTGTATTTTTGTCAACACTGTTGGTAATTCAGAGTGAAATTAATTTATCAACCAGATAAAATATGGCACTTAAGAATTATTAAACTCATAACTAATTATTCAAGGCTGGAGGCAGCATATCATTTTTAATACCATGATTGTAATAAATAAGATTTAATATGTAATTTTAAATTAAACATAGCTCAATATGTGTGTAAATAGAGGGAGTAAATCACCCTCCCAGACTATGACTTAAAAGCACTCTAAATTAGCAATAATATTGACAAAGATATGCTTATAAACATCAGAGATACCAAGAATAGATGGATTCATTCAAGTTTTGATTCTTTGTTCAATATTTAGAGTAATAGTGTGAGGATGAGTGATTTATTCTCTTCATTTACATATACATTGGGCTATGTTTAATTTAAAATTTACATATTAAATATTGTTTAATTATGATCAAGGTGTTAAAAGTGAGATCTTAAGTGCCATATTCTATCTAGTTGATAAATTAATTTCATTCTGATTTAGTTTATGCTTATTATACCTTTTCATCAAAACTCAATGTCAATGAGTACTTAAGAATTTTTCTATTTTCCAATATATAATGAGATGGTATTTTTTGCCATCTCATATGAATATAAGTGTACATATATTTTATTTAATGAAATCATCCATAGTGAAACTACTATGTTATCTTTTAAATCAGTTTTTTTATCTCAAAAAATCAGAATTTCTTCAGTGGATTTTTATTTTATCTTTTAAATTAATTATTGAGAGAGATGTTTTCATTAAAAGTTTTTTTTGTAATTCTTGGGGAAATGTGGGTTGGGGGGGGGGGGGACAATTAGAGAGATTTGCAATAAACTAATTGTTAAAACTTGAGATACTAAAGTATTTGTAATTAAAAATATTGCTAGAGCATGTATTGCACTAATTGATCAAGAATTTTTTCATTAATTAAAAATGCAGCAAGAATAAAAGGACAGAAATTATAAGTGTCAAAATGGATCTAAAAATAAACCAAAAAATGTGAATCTGGTTTGCTGAAAAAATGTATAAATTGCATAGTTTGCTTTTGTTTAAGAATTGAGAACTTTTGCTTAAAAAGGATTATTAATGACCCCCATAACATTGTTCTCCATCTAGAGGACATCAAGAATTTTCAGGGAAAATATCTTACAGCCATACCTGAAGCCACCCATCAGGAAGCTAGTCAAGGATATAACAGAGTCAGTAGACAAAACAAAGGATTCACACCAGCAGTTCAGTACTGAAATCAAATATAAACAGCACCTGCTTGGTAAACATGAAACAGCTGGTCAACCAGGGTAAATATGAAGTGTTAGTTTAAGAATTTTTATTCTAATTAGCATGATAGTATTCTAGATTCCCTTATCTGAGTCAGTTGTACAGCAAAGTTTCAACAATAGAATATGGGCTTTTGAATAGGGATTTTTGTCATCTTATTTTAATTCAATTGAAAAGGAAGGATATGGTATTATCTTTCTTACTTTTATTAATTAAAATTATGTATAATTTTAATTCATTTTATTATATTCAATGTATGGAAACTTACCTGAATCAGGTTTATATAAAGGAATGCCTGATAGCCTAAGCAAACAATGAACACTTACATCACCCATTAAGGAAATAATATAATTATTTAATCTGTAGTGTAGAGTATTTGAGTGGTGTACAATATGCCCACTCTTATTAGTAAGTTGTCTTAAAGTTCAACATCTATTTGGACATGTCTCCATAATAAACCATGGGCACTGTTGTTCATGGGATTTGTGTGGTGCATGTTCTTTCAGGAAAATGAAATAAAATGTTAAATAATTGAATTGTTTTAAAAATGATAATGGAATTAAATTTTATGCTTGTATTTTGTCTTAAATTTTGTTCGGATCAGTTCAGAGTGCCATCATTCAGAATTGGAAAACAGTTAGTACTGAAAATGAATATAATAAATATTTAAAGCTATATTTTAAGTGCCTTTATCATTAATTCAATTATAATGTTAGTATCTATTGTGTTCACTGATATGAACATAAAATATAGTTACACTTTAAAATTTATTATGTGATCACAATACATCAATAAATTAATATTATGATTGTTGAAGATTCTTCACAATCTAGTGCTAGGCTATATCTTTAGTGGCACCCTCATACTAGTCACTGTAAATTGGGTAATCTTCATAATTTTTGCAGACAGTGATGATTTGTAATGTCACAATATATATATAGATATATAATAAAAACATTAATAATAGTAAATATAACAGTGATTAACTATTATATATAGTCTTAGAATTTTTAGAAGTACTTTAAGCTAATTACATAACCCTCTTCAACTGCCCTTTAATTTAAGAAATATAACCAAAGCAAATATCATCAAGGTAAATCCCAAGATTCCTGAATTTTTAGGTATAGCTTTTAAATTCATTATATACATTTCATTTCTATTTATATTCATGTGTAAATATGGGGAATGAATTAAATTAATACAAATTTAAATTGATTCAGAAAAATAAAAAACAAAAATTTTAAAAAAGTATTATATTGAATTTATGTTTATAGTAGAAATGGCTCCTTGTTAAAAAGAACAAGAGTTGAGAAATAGTTTGATATAATGAAACTTCTTCAATAGATTAGAGAATTCATTTGATTTTTGGGAATGTTTATTTCTCAAGAAACTTAGTAGTTGTCGACTAGAATAATATAATGGTGAAAGTTTTGTAATATGCATTCAAATACTTAGTTTATCAAATAGGTACATCAATTAGAATGCTTATGTGACTTAGATTTTCATACTTTTATTGAAAGTCTTTCAATTTTGGCAGTATCATAGTATCTTTTTTAATCCATGGAATTTTTTTAACTAATCTGTATTGGATCAAAGCCAGTCTTCTTTCCTTTTGGGATGGCTTTTTATTCTAGCAAAACAATAAATATAGAACTTTTTAATTTCTAAATGACCTTTTTGGTGAATTTTAGTTGACTAAAAAGTTACATTTTTATGAATAAACAGATTATAAAAGGAGTTATTAAAATGAAAACTCCAGGGGATAGATTTATTGCTCTTTATGTATTGCAAAATCTTTTGGCCAATAAAGGTAATGGGTAATGGTCAATCACTAACCTAAGTAACAGAATCATAGTAAAATATCTCCTCTGTGGACAGGAAATTTTGATAATGCATGATTCTCTGACTAACTTTACTTTCCATAAGTAAAGGCAATATTGATCCCAAGAGTTGTGGAACATTGTTCAAGATTTGTTTTCACATCCTATGAATGCTCTAAAAATTGAGAAGAGGAAGCAATATTATTTATAGTATTATTTTTTTTTAAGAAAAGTATTTCTAATCCATAATCTTGTTTTTATTTCATTCCAGCAAACATTTTTTTTTATTATTTATTAGTCTCATGTTTGATTTTATATCATCTCTTTGAGATAGTTTAAAAATTTCAATTGGTCATCTATTGTCATCTTTTCTTGAAACATCTCAGTCCAAGACCCATTTTAATTACTTGATTCTTCCAGCGATGATACTGATACCCATTTTTTTAATCTATCTATTTTGATTTCATATATTTCTAATATTTCTTGATACTTTATTGAGTGCCCTGCAGTTTCTGTGTTGTTTTTTTTGTTGTTGTTAAGTGCCACTCTTGGGCTATAATGAAGCACTGGTATAACATATTTATTAAAAATCTATTATAGGTCTTATTTCCTTTTAATATTATATAATTTATACCAATACTACTTCATCGTAGTTTTATTCTTTAAAGTTAAAAAACCGCTGAATGTGTGTTTAGTGTTGGTCTTTAGTCCTATTCTCACAAATTCAAAGCATCATTTATTAAAACAAATATATGTTTGCAAACGTGAATGATTGAGTTAATTAATAATTTTTACTCTTTTTGCTCTCCATTTTAATTAATCCTTATAATATTTTTATAAATTAAAGGTTTTGAAGAGATAAAATTATCCATCAAGCAATCTAATCACTGCTGTTGTATTATAATAAATATTCTTCAGGATTTAGAAATATCCTGTGTGTTTTTTTTTCATGACCTTCTAAAGCTTTAAGTATAGTAGAAATACTTACAGAGTAAAATGAACTTTTTGTAATTTACAAATCCAATGAAAAATCTCAACTTATAGACATTGATCTTTTTTATTGACTCTTAGTATTTGGATGTAGTCTACTATTTATAATCACTTTTAAATTCTTCGTAATCAGTTATGTAGTTTTCTTAATAAATCTTGTGTACAACCGATAAATCTTAAATAATCTTTTTGAGTTTTTATAAATATTATTACCCCCCACCCTACACACATGCACACCATCATTTAGTATATTGTATTCTTATTATTCAGACGTTTGGTGCTCATCTTTGCCAAAGATTTCTTTAACAGTTTTTTTTTTAAATATCTATACTAATATCAGATTGGTCTCATCTTTCATTTAAAATGTGTCGCATTCGAAATATATCTTTGAGCACAACAATTTTATCAACTAAACAAATAGAAAAATTTTATATTTCTCAGCTGAAATACTTTATCTTTTGGATGCACCACTCTGTCACTATTATAAACCATACAAGACTTGATCTGAAAATATTTTTAATTTATAACTTTGTTTGAAAAAATGTTAAAATATAGAAAATACGTACACCGATATAAGACGATTTAATAATTATTATTATTTTTAATTAAAATAATCTTCAAATACATATATTGAAAAGAAAATATTTTGTTAGTAATGATTATTTGCATTAATCATCGTTTATTAGATCTATGTACATTTACTTACTCTGAATTCGAATTCTGCATTATATTTGTTTAGTCGTCGCAAAATCCACTTCTAGAGTAATTTTTTCTTCTTTCACGAATTGGATTGATCATCTCATTAGCGAGTGACTGATGATAATGGTCTATAAATATATTGTAATAACTCGCATATTTCTACTATTTAGATTTTTGTTGCGTGTGTTTTTCCAAGAAGGTATTATGCATTGTTTTTAATTAGTTTTTATTATTACTTTGTACATTTATTTTATTATCCGTTGATCATAATTATTATTTCCCTCACTATCTTCTTGTTATTATCTTTTATTAGAAATGTAATCATTTACTAATCCTAGCTGAATTCGAAATGTTTAACCTGTGTAATTAATTCTCAGACGTACAGTTCTATTTTTGTTTAGATTAATTCTCTTAGTCCACCGACCCTCATTAATGTAAAGTTAAGAAATGTAAAAGCTTTTATCACCCGTTTTTTAGTTCGTAAAAGTCCATCTTGCCATTAGAAATCTTTATATTTCTAGCTCTTAGAAAATCTCAATCAGACCATTCTAATTCATTTCAAGATTTTAAAGAATTATTTTTTTATTATTTTTGCCAAGTTTTGCCTCTCTATTATAAGTGAACTGCTTCAAGTTCTCCCCTCATTTTTTTTTTCTATGGCCAGTGTGTCAGGCAGGGTGTGAAAGGTCAGCTTAGGTCAGCTGTCTGACTCTGGTGAGTAAGTGATTGATAGAGGCTAATCAGAAATGCGGCCAGACGTGGCTAATTTGCTGTGGTCAGTTGTGTGCAAGATTAAGTGGTCGTCTAGTCAGGACTCAGACTCTGGCCTGATATGGGCATCAATCTACTGCTTGCCTTTAAATTCTTCTTAAACATCTGGCGCCCTCTTACTTGTTAAAATTAAATCAGCATATAAAAACATTTTATTAATCAAATAATAATAATTTGACTGCAGAAATTAAGTTATTTATAAAATTAAGCTGAAACGTCTGTCTTACAAAAAAATTTGCATTCAGAGACATTTGCTACGAAAGAAGTTGTAGGTTGAAATGATTTGAAGACTTTTATTCACTTGATTTGTTTTTGACGAACTAAGTTGAAGTTGCATACTTTGAAAGATTGAGTGTAGTAGTTTTAATGGTATTTTCAAACTTTTTGTTTTATTCAACCGAAAAATATTCGACATTTGAAATTCTTTTACAATTTTTTAAATGGTGTAAGATGCCGTGCGTGTGTGTATATATATAATACACTGAGCTGAAACTTTTTTTAACAAATTTTTTTTTTTAATTTTGCTGTCTTATTATTTTTATATAATCATAGTTAAAAATTTATAGTTTTATATATCTGTACGGTTAGTTGCTTGGGAAGTCGAACTATACTCGAGAATAGATAACCTAGTAAAATTTTCTTTAATTGAGCAAACTAAGGTATATAATTTTTTAATACTCTTTAAATTGATATCAGTCCAGGAATCTTAGCTTTTGGGTTCACCGTTAAACGAAGTATAGAATCAAATACTGCTTCTTCAAATGAACTCATCTTCAATGGTTTGTTTTTACTTACTTTTGACATTCAGTTGCATGCTTACATATAAATATAAATTTGTATAAGCATTATGTGATGACTTCGACTCGAATTAGGCTCATGTAAAACTTGGATTTTTTTTTTATAGTTCCTGTTTTGTCTGACTAATAAAATAATATTATGTGTGTAATTGTATATATATTTTAAATTCATGTAAAATAATATTATTGTGTTGGTATAAGATATTTGTATACAAAAAATAAAAAGGAAATAAATAATCTCCCCATTAACTATGCACTCTAAAAAAATTAATCTCAAGTTTATAAAATCCCACAAGATTATGCAGAAATGAGCTGAGATCTGGATGTTGTATTATCTAGTAAGTTAGTTGTAAACATGGATACTTATGTCTGTCTATGTAATATTAATAAACATCACATGACCACCACTTCTTATGCTTGTTAACTGTTGTTAAAACAGGCAAAACTCACTATATGTATTGCTACACACAGCAAGCTGGAGTCTCCTCACTGACGAAGGCCACAAGCAATAAACTAGTCTGGGGATATTGGATGAGTAGGCACTAGATGGGGATTTTATGCACAAGCATCCATTGATTACTCTAGCTTGCTGTGTGTGGCAATACATATAGTGAGTTTTGCCTGTTTTATTATTAATAAACCTAGTTTTGTTATGTTTTACCATTGTACTAATTTTTTTTATGGAATATTTGATGCTATCAACTGATTGCAGTCAGATTGCCCCTGGATATAATTGTGGGTGCAGTCCAACATTTTGAGGGAACTTCTGTAATAGTAAAAAGAAAGTCATCTGATGCTTATAAACTGCCCATATGCCAATGAGAGAGTACACGAAGAGGATAAAAAAAATTAATAGTGATGAAAAAAGATATCATATGAGAGTAGTAACCAATGGAATAATGATGGCATTGCTGCAAAATAGCTCTATTCACAAATTTTATGTAAATGATGCAGCAGGATGGCAAATTTGTGTCTCGATGTAGAAGAAAGATATATGCTAATCAATAATATAATTAATGACATTAATGTGGTTAACATAAAAAGAAGTGTTAAGGTGATTAGTAGACTGTGTGATCCAAAAGTTTCAGATGTGTCATGCAAAGAATTAAAAAGATATGTTAATTGGGTATTTTAAGCCACTACATATTAACATGTGGAACATTTCAAAAGATGTTCTGTATGAAGAATTAAAAGAGAAGTTAAGCAGGCATATTAAGACTATTACTTTTAAACATGTGAATCTGAAGTTTAGAAATGGACACCAGGCAGCAAGTGAAAGATGTAGGATTGTGACATGGGATTGCATATGCTTGCCAAAGAGTATGATTTCGGTACCAAATTTGAAAATATGCTTCTCCACCATCTAATGTGGGAATGATTGATATCAAAGTTCAGGCACTTGTTGCTGCATGAAACTGAACTAATCTATACAAATGCTATTGAGAAATATGTAGCTTAGGAAGCTGTGTTGGAAAATATAAAAGGGTTTTCAGAACAGTATGGAAGCAGTGGAACTGAAAATAAGGGTAAATAAAGCACAAAAAAAGAAAATGATGCAAGATAGTACTGATAGCATCTGCATATGAAATTGCTGTGGTAGACATGGACATATAAAAAGTAGGTGCAAATACAAAATAACTGCTATTATACTTGTGGTGTTGAGGGACATTTGTTTCAAGTTTGTTTTAAAAAGAAGAATAAAGACAATTTATTATTGGACTGTAAATCTAAGAGAATGAACAGTAAAGAAGAAATCATTGTCAAAAAGACAAACAACAATGAAAATAATTACATTATTCTGGGATGTTTGTATTTGTGAACAGAAAGTCAGAATGAAGATTGACATTGGGGCAGGTGTATCTCTTTTGTCACAAAGAGATTGATTAAATATTACAAAGAAAAATAAGAGGAATTTACCAATAGTTAAAACTGATTTAACAGTGACTGATGTAAATTGAAACTCTGTAGAAATCAAAGAATAGCAACTAGATCAGTAAAAGTAAAATCTGATTCTAGGCAGAAATTGGTTTAGGGCATTGGACATTAGAATAAAAATAATTAGATAAGTACAGTTGGAACATGAAGTTCATGAAATGTTTCACAACTGTTTCAATCAGGTTCTTCAGAAATAAGTACATGGCCAATTGATATTGAATTGACAGAAAATGCTCAATCTGTTGTCTGTAGGCCTAGAAAGGTTCCCTTTATGATAAAAGTCCAAGATAGAAAAAACATTTAAAAATTTAGTAGAGACAGAAATAGTAACACCTGTTGTGGATGCAGCATGGACTTAATCCATTGTAGTGATAGTAAACCATTTCAATATCAACCAGATAGCCATCCAAGTTTTGGTTATTAAATGGTTATCTAGATACTAAATACTCAACATCTGGAAGTTGTTTCAGTCTAATGAATAGTACTTTTACTGTTGTTGCTTCTTTTTAAATGGCTTCAGAAGATGAATATTTGCCCTACAGTAAATTATTTAAAGGCTATTTTATCTTTGCATGCATGTGCACCAAAGAAGTAATACATGTTTTTTGTTTTTTTTTTTAATAAAATGGACTAATTTTCAGTAGTTAATATAAATGATTTTATAAATTTTATATACATTATTCAACATTAAAACATCAAACATAAGTTATGATAGACATTAGGTAGTTAGTAAAATGAAGTATATGTTAACATCAAATATATGTCATGATGAAGATATAATAATGATGATAACACTTAATCCTGAGATGTGTGCATTTCTTATTATTATCTAGTCATAATTTATAATTCTTTAATATTCTGTAGTATTGTAGTGTTAAAGAGATGCTTGCATTACCAAGCTTGTTTAATAGATTAGGATACCAGAGTTATTAACAGTTGGATGCATTTAGAAAATATTGTCAGTATTCTGTTATCAGATGACTACTTGGAAAAGTCTATAATATGACTATAACATATCAGAAATATAAGCCAGATTTGAACAGAAATCATATCTGGTAGAATGTGTGCATGAAAAACTGATATAAAAACAGTTTCCCACTCATTGCTGATAATGTAGATTGTTGGTAACTGGGTAATAGGTTGAATGTGATACATTGTCATTTCTGTTTCACACAGCTTTATTATTTTGAAAACCTAATATTGCTTTGAAATCATTTACAGTTATTCAAATGTTTTTGGGAACTCAGACTTGACTAATCTGCAGTTCACTGACTTTATTGTGACAGAGTATTTTTGTGCTATCACTATTATCTGCCAAATGATATTAGAAGTACATTACAGTTCTACCATGATCTGGAAACAAATATGCTAATATATCTTTATATATATCTAATCTCAACCATGTCTGAAGATTACCATCATGTTAATTGAAATTACAATTCTTATCTTTCAGAAATTGCAAACTTATTGTATTATGTCTATTGGATAGGGTTTTGAATAATTTATGTATAATTTAATGAAGATGTTACTTGTATCTACAAATGTGTTTATCATTGAATTGTGTGGTAAATTTTTGTCTTAGTATAATTGATGATTGTGGGGAATCTTTCAAAACCATATTATTAGGTTTTTATGACTTAGCTTTCATCATATTTCTTAAATAAGTTCTATTATAAAATCGCTTAAGTTTGAAATTATAAGCAATCATTTAGACTGTATAATAAAATTGAGGATATAAATTTTTTAATTTTTTATTGACTTCTAACAATCTATGAAATACTAAGAGTAAATCATAGGCTAAATGCCTGTAGGAGTACAACACTTCTTTTGCCTATTATGAAAACCATATGATAATACAATTATATCTTATTATTTCTACAGCCAGTACATGATCTCTCATCCGACCAATCCAGATTAACTTGGGATCATTATTCTTCTGCTAGTAATAACTAGATATCAATTTACTGTTTTATTGTAACTGCTCTTGAATAATATTGAACAACTGAAGCATATATTATAAATAGTTAAGAATCCATTAAACTGTTTTTGGTATTGTATAATTTTTATTGTACAAAAATGGTTGAACACTTTATCAATCAATTAGTTATTCAGTCTGGGGATTGTTACAGTTCTTTGATGAGAAGACTTCATGAAAATTAATCAACAACCTTTTTTCATCCAGCATAATTCTGAATGTCTGCATTTATATACAACTAATCAGGAAAGGTGAAACATTGCCTTCCTCTGAGAATACAACCATTCACTTTTCTCTCCAGCACATCTTTCATTATGTCTTAGAGCATATTTCATGCAGTACAGTTGTTTTCATCCCAACTGTTTTGTATTAGTGTTATTAGCATTCACAAAAACTCTTCAGGATCTCAGCTTTCAATTTCTTTTATCCAGCTAATTGCTTTCATAATTTCTCATATCAAATGCTTCTAACCTTCAAAATCATCAGTGAAAATAAGGAACCACATTTCAGTACCTTATAAAGCTTCTGACTAAGCTTATGATTTCATTATTGTGTTGCTTTTTATAAAAGGCATTTTGCCATTTAATCCATCTAGAAGTCTTTTATTTACAATACATATTATTTGTCATCAACTAAGATATTTGAAATTATTCATATTCTGTTTTAATATTTGATTTACCCAACTTAACAGAGACAGTATCATGATTTATGATATCATCATTGTTTAGTTTTTAGCAAATTGTGTAGTAATTTTATTTGTTTTTCATTATGTTGTTAGTCAAAAAAAAGTTATAAATTTGAGAAGAAAAAAAGGAAATTAGTGTGAATTTCCTTTTTTTTTTTTGTCCAAAAATTAAATTATACAAGTAGAAACAGGTAATAGCACTAATAATCAGATATATATATGTAGTGGATATTTAGCATCAGCAATCCATCTCAGATTTAATATAGACAATTACTAATTTATTGTTGGACACACACACACATATATATATATCAACTGTCTGTATGTATTTAAAAACTCAAGCCATTAATTTTTTATTATTATTAGGTATAAAAGGTTACTTCTGGATGGTTATAATATTAAAACATTATATGGGAATTAGTTTGCTGTTACAATCTAGTAGTCTTTCATCTCTCATGTCTAGATACATGATCTTCAGTAAAATGATGTGAGGTATATCAAATATAAGGTAAAGGAGGCATTGTTTTAGTTTAGCTTGACAAATTGATTTGTAATCTTTCTTTTTTTTTTTGAGGAGGTAAATTTATTACTGCATTATCATTGAAATATATATTCTTTGAAAATAGAATTTATTCCATTCTTATTGCTTTGACATATCATCTAAAAATGGGCATTACCTGCTTAAAAGAAAGAAAAGTTGTTGTTTTTTAAAAAAGATTTATATAAAAATGACTTTTTAAGAAACGAATATATATTCAAAAGTTAATAGATTGTAAAGTGTCGAGAAAACATTTTAATTGACCTGCAATATGTGGCAAATTCTTTTCTTTCTATGATTAAATCTGAATCTGTTTTGCCTCTTAATATACTGATGACCTGTCTGCAAATCATGGTCCTCTTTGGTTTTCGACATATCCTGGATCTGGATTTGTTAAAAGATTTGTTCTCCTACTTCAAGGCTGCAAAAACAAAGAACTTCACAAGCGAAACTATTTCCTCAAATTTTTTTTATTTTAAGCTATCAAAGAAACTCCATCCAGATTTTCAGAGGATGGCAAATTTTAAAAAAATAAATCATTACCATTATGGGTATATAGGAGACACTCCACCAAAATATACAAAGACCTTCATAAATTTGTTAAGGTGGCCTAACAAAAGAATTTTAAAAGGAATATAAACTTTTGTTTTTTAATATGAACAGTAAACCAAGTTTTAAAAAATAATTAATTATATGTAGTGATATTTAGTTTGATTTGGTTTAATGTATCTCTAAGTCATTTGGCATAGAAATGTTTTTCATATATGTCTTATACAAACTAAAAATAATTATTGTGTGAAATAGAGAAAGCATATTTCAAATAAGGCAATTTTTATTTGATGTACAGAATAGAAGTGTATGCTTGCAAATATTTATTTAGTAATCATATTATATAAATATTATAATTATTGCTGTGCTTGTCGTTAATTGACATATGTTACTCATTGAAACTTCTTTGGTAGAATATAATATTTTATTATTGAATTATATGGTTTGAAAAGGTGGGGATGTTAAAGTTCATTATGCTAAAATTAAATCATAATATCCAATTTGTTAAAAGTTTAAATAATTAAATTTTAAACGCAATTATTAAAATGCTTAATTACCTGATATATATGTATGTTTGCAATATTTTATGTTGAATTGAAATTTCCATTGAGAATTATTTCTTTTATTAAGTATCTTTTAAATTGATATTTTACTAAAAAACATATTAAATAAAGCATTATGTAATTATAATTCCAGCAGAGATGTAGGTTTTAATTGGATCTGCATATGGGGTACTCATGAAATATGTAGATTTTATTAGAAATAATGTATAGTTTTCCTTATATGTGTACAGCCATAACTGTCAAAGTAGAGTTTAGATGCTACATCAATATTTCAGTATAAGAATATACTCCAAGAATATAAATATAGAAATAATATTATAACTTCTATAATTTACCAATACATGTGATAGCATTATAAATAATAACAGGGCAGAACACACTAAATATTTGTGTTTGTTTAATCAATTTCAAGATATGCTTGATATCTGATAATTTTTTATTTTACTTTCTGGTTACTAAATTCACATTTCACTCAGATATATGTATGAGAAGACAAGATGACATGGTGAATGAACTAAAATAAATATTGTCCAAGTTTATATCTTGTTAAAAGTATAATAATATACAGTATAAACAAATTCACACATTATATTTATATAATAATAATAATGCATATAGATTTTTTTATTTTATTTTATAGACAGAACTTAATTTGGTACATTTGGATTTTGATCATTGCCTGGATAATTGTTTAGATTTTGATGAAGTATTAGCCTCCAGTAGATTTATGGATAATACTCATTGTTAAGAGAAAGGGAAAATTGATGAGGTTTTATAGAATTTTGATGTATATTAGTTTAATATTTAATTCTCTGATATGATAGTATTAATAAAATTGTTATGGTAGGTTAGTATGTTTATTAATTCATTGTAAATAACTATCCAACAAATATTATTAGGGAATCCAATTAAAGTCAAGCCATATGAGGTTCAATGATTGCCTTAAGTTATCTAATTGTATCACAGTGCAGGAACTATAATTCTGAGATATGATGCACAAGTAGTAAACAGTGAACAAGGATATAATGGTGAAAACATTTTTAACTGAAGGGAAAGAAAGTGTTGATGTTTCAATTTATTTTATTGTTATTAGTCTTCATATATGAGTGATATAATTCATACATATTTAAACATATTTGAGTGATATAATCCATGCACATTAAACATATGTAAAAATGATGCATTTATTTTAAGAGTGCAATTTAGGGGTTAAACCTATGATTCATTTCATGATATTTTAGACTGTGTTTAGTTTGATGATGCCCTGCATATCTTTTACAAAGATGATATTATTCCTTCATTGTTCAATTATAATATGCTTATACCCTAAATATCAAAATAAAAATGTCGTGCATTCTTTTCCTTTGCATATAGCTTACCTACACATGTTAATTACAATTAAATCTTTACAAGTATCTAGTGCAGAGATACCCTTGCTTCCCATGCATAAAGTTATTCACATATAGTGAAGGTGAATGATCTGAGCCATTACATTATATATCAATTGTGGTTAAAGTATTAAAAAACTAGATGATTCAAATACATGCTTGAAAATTCTCCTGAAATGAATATAAAAAAGAGTATACATCAAGGTGATTTAATTTTTTTCTGAGCAACTGTAGAAAAAATATAAAAGTATAGATTGGGAAATATCAGACCTCAAGATAAGTAGTGATTAATGGTAATATTATTATTGCTTCATACAGGAGAAAATATTGACTGCATTAAATACAATGTTGTTGCATTTTCAGTGCTAGACATTAAGGTTGTAAGTAGAGTATAAAATGTATTAATTGTATAATTATATATTTGGATATTGTAGCTCTGATGATGACTGCAGGACAGTCAAAACTGTTAGAATAAAGTTTTGATATAAAAAATAGTATTGTTAAAGTGTTAAAGAAAATTGTAAATAGTATATTATATAAAAGTAAAAAACAATACATAAGAAAAGGAAGAAGAAAATTATATTATTTCCATAAGTAGTCTTATTAAAAAAAAAAAAAGTTCATATTTGAAGTAGTACTAGTATTATTTTTAATTTATTACATTTCAGTGATAATTATCATAGTTTTTTTAATAAATGGAGATTATGTAAATCACTTTAGTTTTTCTTATGATGATCTAGCAACAATAGTTAATGATTTATAATCAAGAATTTATGAACTGGTGTTTATCCAGTTTCTTCAAAGTCAACCCAGAAAAAATAAATTAATTTAAATAAAATTAGTATCTAACAAATTTATATTATTTAAGATTATTGTAGTTATGGGGGGGGGGGGGCAATGAAGAAGTGAATCATTCTGCTTATTGAGTCATTATTATCTACTAAACATATAAAGTCAGAGAAATAATTAATAGAATTAAAATATATTTGGTAGATCTAATATTTGATTTAAAGAAAACTTTGTACTCAAAAATAAAATATTTTCATCAATCTTGTTTGTTGTAACCTGTGATTGTGAAGTGTGAACTATGGATTATAAAGTGAAAAATATTTTAAATATTACAATGGAATATTAAGATAACTAAGTTAAAAATAATAAGAAATCTGACTTGCATTACTGATGATATCACGAAATTAATAAACTTTGGGTTTGGAGTATATCAAAGAGTTGATAATTAGTGGAACATAGTAATTCATGTTTGGATACTAAGATACAAATAAGTATCTTTAGAAAATACTTTGCAGCGTTTCCCAACCTTTTTTGGCTCACGTACCACTTGGTAGTGCATCACGCTAAATTGTACCACTTCATAAAAATGATTGTATTTCATAAAATTTGTTATTGCACGTGTTATTTTATTTCCATTATAAATATTATAGGGTGACCATGTATGTATTCACATCACATAATGAGACAAATTACATTGAAACATGCCTAAACGTCACACCGGATTACAAACTCACTGAAATTATAAACTCACTGTAACATATTCATATGTATGTGTTTCTTCAAAGTTTCATATTTTTTCCAAAATAATTTATTAAAGATTACATTATTACATTAAAGGTTATTTGGTACATATTTTGTTCAAAGTGATTTCTCATTCCTTCATTTGGTTTTCCTGAATTTGAGTCTGTTTTCTCTTTTTTGGAGCATCTTGCTATTGGTTGGGCCATGGAGAAAATAAACCAGCATGTCCCAAGCCATGGTAAAAATAACCTCAGGGATTATCAGGCTATATCTTGTTCTTGCTTTCTTTATATTGTTCTGCATGAAGTTAATAGGATTAAAATTTTGATGATTAAATACTAGCTTACATCTACTAATCCACAAAAGATGATCAAGAATTAATGAGAGTCTAATTTCTGGGTATGATCCTTTTCTGATACATTCTTTCAAATTAAATAATTTAGATTGATTTGCCTTGATCCGACTCATTATTTATCTACTATTTTGTCATATTTCGTTTACTAATAAATGGTTTTAATAAAAACACAAAATTATAAAAAAACAATTAATATATTTTCTTATCATAATCAAATATTTTTATAAAATAAATTTAATGAGATTCTTGTGCTTGTTTCGAACAACATAATTTTTTAAAATTTGGTTCAAAAGATGCGAGGTATACCCTTAAGTCTACAGCTGCGTTCAATCTGTTTCGATACTTTTTTTTTTTAAAAAAAATATATGAAGACAAAGCTCTTCCTACTAATTTCGTACTAGTAAATGGTAATAATAATTTAAGAGCTTTCTCAGAAAGTTGTTCATATTCTTTAATGTTTAACCAAAAATTAATTAGATTGTGTCGTTTGAATTCTACTTGTAAAGTTCTGTCACATGATAATTCTATTAAAATTTTTTTAGTTTTTATTGATAATGATGTAGCTTTTTCTAAATTTTTTGCATAGAAGGGGTTTGAAATCCAATTATCATTTGTGTTTTCGGGTTTTGGAAAATATTCCATGGAAGACAATTTTAATCCAGTTAAATGTGTTATTATATTTTCTCGTATATCTTGAGACAGACTAACCTTATTTTCAAATAAAAAAATAGGTAGAGTTTTGAATACTTCCTGTTGATTGTTTTCGATACACAGTTTCCAAAAATATAATTTCTTAATCATACTTTCAATTTTATCATTAACATTAAAGATCGTTACATATTAACAACTTTACAATATTATTAATTAAAATATTTTTTATGAAATATAGGAAAAAACGTTTCTATGATATTTTTATGATTTAATTTTTTTTGTCCGCCATTATTGATTATTTTTCATGTACCACCAACCAGCAAACTCGCGTACCACCAGTGGTACGCGTACCACAAGTTGGAAAACACTGAGCTAGAGCATTAAAGAATTTTGCTGGACTGTTATTATAACAGGTTTCCTCTTAAGCTTTTATTATATGAATTTTTTTCCCTACAATACATTCTTTTTCATACTAGTTACTCCAATATGTAATATATAGGGGGTTTGAACTCAGACGTTCATACGACCCTCAACTATCCATGCTATCTTATACTGCTGACACAATTGATCACACATATTGTCAAAAAGATAAATAATCACCAATATGCGTATTTCGTGCTAAACCAGCACTTGTCATTTGGTCCAGATTATCATATTGTGAAGGCTTTGCTTCACTGTGATCTATTAATAACTGATAAGAATGATAGATAATTTTTTTCATTCTATCTGTATACTGTATTTCTTTTTTTTATTTGTTATTTTGATATTAATTTATACTTTCTAGTCAATTATTTGAAATATACTAGCAAAAAATAATAATTTGCTTTTCTTTAGAAGTGTTTATCTATATAGTCTTATTATTATATTTAAAATATATGAGTACGCGTGAATGTTTTTAATTGCACCAAATTTAATACAAATAGAAACATTAATGTTCACTTTTAATCATATACACAAATATAAAATATATATACTGCATATAAAAACACTATAATTTATTAAGTAGTTATAATTTGTATATTTTTATTTTTTATTAAGTGGAATTGATCTCTATGATTTGATGTGATTCAGTTGCGATTACTAATGCTTTATCATAATAATTACTATATATTTTGTTTTTTCCTATTTCTTTTATACCAGATTAACTCTAATATATTGATGTTGTTATATTTTTTTAGATCTATTATAACTGAAGTTTTGGGAGAATTACAATTCAATTTTTATCACAGATGGTTTGATGTTATTTTTTTGGTAAGTGCTCTATCAAGTATTGGTTTCCTCTACCTTGCTCGGAAACAGACACCTGAAAAGAACGTCCTTTAATTAAGAAGAGAAAAGATTTACTCAATTGCAGCAGCTTTCCTATCACTAAAATTAAATTCATTATAAATGAAAGAAGATAAATGTGTTGTTTGTTTGTTTGTTTGTTTGTTTTACAGCGACATTCTGATAAATAAAATTTTTATTTTGAATTTGAATTAGTTTATATATATAGAAAATTCGGCATGCTAATATAATTTTATGTGATAATATAGATTTCCGTAATCCGCTTCTTCCAAGAACTCCTATTATAATAATATATTAAATAAAGTTATGGTAGTATATTTTATCATTAGCAATCAATTCGTAAATGAGTATGGACATTTTAATTCAGAAAGAAGAAAAAATAGAAGAATTAAAAGAAAACAAAAAGAAATAAAGATTAGAATCAGAATTGCTATACTTATAATCTTAGTATGGAAATGCTATTTGCTTCACTTTCATGCTAACTATTCTGCTATATTATTATTTAAATTATTTAAAATGACTAATTCATTTTTTCTGGATCTATTTTAAAATACTTTTAAAATTTTAATTACAGATTATATTTAACCCTAAAAACAAGTTATATGTCGGTACTATTCAGAGTGTAATGTTTATCAAATTAAACTTTCAGAAGTTTACTTAACCCATCATCACTCTATTTTTCCTCAAACAGTCAGTATCTCTGAATTCAGAATCGTTAAATATTAGAACCTAATCTTTATCATTGGTATACTAAAATATTTCCTGCCAAGTTTCAACATGTTATAGTAATCTTATAATACATGCATTCATTAACAAGTTTTTATGTAATTTTCCTATATTCTTAAGATCTCAGGATCATTAATTTATTTATCAGTCTTATCAGAAATATTGCTACCCAGATTATTGACAATTTTTTTAATTGCTCTCAATTCTCTGGTGTATCACTTTTGCATCATTCATAAATATTTTATGTCTGATCTTGTAATGCAAAATTCAAGCTTTTCTTTATTTAAAGAGAAAGCATGTCTGAAAGAATGTAGCAATGGAATGTTTAAAATATTTTATATAGATTTCAGCTAGCATTATGCATTTATATATATATATACTTATACTGAATATTTCCTACATATATAATTAAAGGGATTTTAACTCAGGATTTTTCAGTCCATTCATTCTCCACTTCATCTCAAGTAACTGATACACATGATCGCACACATGCAAAAAAGATAATGATCCCCAATATATGTATTTCATGTGCAGAACCAGCATTCATCAGTTGGGTCAGATCATAATCTCTCATACACATATGTACAATCAGTGCTCAGTTTATATTAAGATAGCAATTACTTAAATTTTACTGGAACCTGAGCACTGATTTTATATATGTGTGTGTGAGATTACGATCTGGCCAACTGATGAGTGCTGGTTCTGCACAAAATGTATACATTGGGGATCATGTATACTTTTTGCATGTATGTGGTCATGTATATCTGTTACCTGAGATGGAGTGGAGAATGAATAAATTGAAAAATGCTGAGTTCAAATCCCTCTAATTACATATATATATATAAATCCCTTTTCTATTTGAAAATAAATTAAGATTGAGTAAAAAGATCAGTGTTACATGTAAATTGTCCTCATTCAATCAAAAATTGTAGTTTTAACATGTAAAATAATATATACCAAGAAATATCTCAAGTGATTTTAATTTTTATAAAATTTATAGCAAATATATATGTAATTTATTTGCTGTAATAATTTTATAAGATGTTCTGTTTGTTTTGAATAATTATCTGGGTGCTACAACAAAATAAGGATAAATGTATACATATTACACACCATTATTCTAAAATTTTAATTTCTTGAGCCTGTTTGGCTTCAGAAAATTTTCAGAAATGAATGAAGTCATTCAATAATAAACTTAAAGTTTCACCTCAGCTATTAATTTTAGCTTATCAGTAATATAATTATAATAATAAAACTGAAAAATGCTTAATAATTAAATATGATATTTAATATAGGTAAATACAACTTATTAATGAATATTACTTTTAAAAAATAATAAAATAAAATATATAAATTTAAGTTCATTGTTTAAATTTATTTGATTATATTTTACATTGGGAGAAATTCAATATTGTACTAAAACTTAATCCATTTTTGCATATTGTTTCATAACTTGTGGCTATGTAAAACTGACTGGTAAAAAGAAGATGAAGTGTTTTTAAAAAAATATTTGTATACATGTTTAAAAAAATTATTAACTAAATTAAAATTAAATAGTATTATTTGAACAAAATTAAATATAATTTATTAGCAAATATTGTGTTTTTTTTTATCAAAAAAAAAAAAAAAAACTTTATTAATTCAGAAAAAAAATTAAAAAAATAAATACATAGTATTGTATGATAAAAACAATTGGCAAATTAAAGTTCAATAGGCAGATTCTGCAAAGTGTTAATTATTAAATAAAAAAGGTAGAATAAAAGTTCAATTTTATATATATTTCTTTTCTAAATAAAGGTAATTGATAATATCCAACCTGGTTTTTAAATGGCAATTAGATCCCATGTGCTATTGAATAAAGCTTGTGATGATATTCGATTGTCTCTTTCTTTTATCGTTCTGATTTTCATAATTAGAATCTTCAATATTTATTGATAAATTACATTTAATTCAAATAAATACAATAAATAAGCAGTACTGAAATGTTCTTATAAATTTAGTATCATAACATTGCAATATTTAGTGATGGTTTTATATTTTTATGAATGATTGTTGAATAATTTTTATATTTAAATTAATGAAAGTTACAAAAGACAATAATGTTAGAAATTAATGAATAATTTGTTTGTAGGTCTATTGTTTAATCATTTTAGACATAAATAGGAAAAATATATAATTGAACAAATTTTTGTGTATAGGCAAAAAGATTTCTTTTTATTGTTGTATTTTGGAATTAAACTTTTTTTTATATTTTTCACCAGAATTGGACTATTTCTAGTATAATTATGTGATTAAAAATACTCCACTGAATGTCGACATTCTAATAATAATGATAGGAGTTTGTGTGAATTAAAAAGTACTTTGCATAGCTGGGGTGGAGAATAAAAAAAACTCCAGGCTCTATTTAAGCAAAAATAGTCTTTATCGCATTGGGAACAAAATAAAAATAATATTTATCAACTCCCTTCCAGAAGTAATCAGAGTGAAAGAAGTGGAAATTTTTAATCCTGTTAGATTTAATATAGATAGTTCCCAATATGCTTTCAAAAAAAAGTCTTTATATGTATTGAACAACCTATTTATGCATTCTATAAAAAAAAAAATAGTATTATAGCAGATATTTAGTTATTTTAAAAATTCTTTAGAGAAAACATTAATATACACCAATTCATACAGGACAATCTCTAAATTTCCAATAGCAAATTTTATGCAATATCTCACAAAAACGAAGAGAGTAAATATATATATATATAATATTTTTGCATTTCAAGTCAAGTTATACTACACTAAAATTTAATAATTATCTACAAAAATCAGAATTTCAAAATATCTATATTTTTGCAAATCAAATTTTGATTTATGTGAACCTTTTGTGTCAAATTGTCATAAATGGAATGATTAAAAAATTTTCAACTTCATTGTAAATGCAGATCTTCAAAGAATCTCTACTCACATAATACAAGATCTGATTTTTCTCATCTACATAGGAACAACACTCTATAATGTACTGCCAATTGTTGAAAAAGTTAATCAAGAGAGAACATATTTTAGAAACAATCCATACAAAATATGTCTTACAGATGAATTACAATATATAACAAACTGTACATAAAGACAAATTAAATTCAGGAAATAGATATAATCATGATTCATATTCCTAAAAATAGGTACCAACAAGAATCATCTCAAATAGTTCATCAAAAGTCAAGTAAAAAGATTATAACTAGTTTAAGTATTGTATTGAAAGAAATAATTGACATAATTATTAATGTAAGAGAAGATAAAAAAATTGAAATATCATAGGAACCAAAGATTTGCTTGAATTTATATTAATATCTGGATATATAAAATTTAAATATCCAATATTAATAGAAGCATCATTATAAGTCATAAATATGTTGTCTTACTCATATCCAGGACCAGCTAGGCAATTGGCAACTGGATAATTTTTGATGTTAAATGATTATAATGTTTCGACAATAAAGTTTAATAATAAATTTCGAGAGTTTATGTTACTCTGAGTAATGATAATACTATTAGTAAAAAATTAGTAATTCAATGAGCTATTTGAGAATAGGATCATTTAAAAAACTTTACAATTCACATCACTGTATAGATTTAATATATATAAATATTTCTTTAACTCTGTAATTTTGTAAACACCTTTATTGCTCTCACACACATATATCTAAGATAGTTGAATTAGATTCTTGACTAAAGCTCTTTTTTACTAATTTTCAGAACTGACCACAGAACATAACTTAAACTGAGTTCTTAGTACATTTGCTGCACTTCTTTAGTACTGCTTATTTTTGCACTTTCTTTTTCAGACTTTTTTTTATCAATTTTGCAAATTTGTATAAACTAAGACTTTTACTAACATGAAAATTAGCATGTTGCTTTTTGCAATTATTGAATTCTTTTTTTCTGCATATCAGTTAGTTATTTCTTTTCTGATGTATTCTAGCAATATCAGTATTCACATTTATTTATGCTTTAATAAAATATACATATGCAGAACAGAACCTTTTGCTTTTTCTATTCCAGAAATACATAGAATTTTATTCATATTTCTTTATAATTTTGCTTTCTGTACAATGCCCTCTGTTTTATTTTTAACATAGTCTTATAGGTTTGTCAATCTCTTCCATAATCTGATAGACCTTGTTGAGGTTTTATCTTCTTCTTCAGACTCTTTAATGTTTTCCTTTCATTCATTATTTAATTCTATCTTTTTGAATTGAAGAGCTAACTGGTGTTTTTAATTCCATTTTATCACAAACCTCAGTCTTATTTACTTTCTCTGAGTCTGGAATAATCACTACATCTTGTAAAGTTTCTATTCTTCATCTTAAAATTCTTTTATCTTAACTTTATTTCGCATAATTGTGCAAATGCTATTTTTACAATTATTCCTGGTATCATTAGTTTTTTAATATATCTTTATTCCATACATTTTAATTAACAGTAAATTTAAAAATTCCAAATAGATGTTTTTCTTCTATTTTTATTTGGAACTAATATAGACAATTGTGTTCTCACACATCATTTTAATAACAATTTCATGGTAGTCTTCTTTGTGACCACATTGAGTGTAAAATTAATAAAAAGCATGGCAGCTGTAATTGCTTCATGTATGTCTGGATATTTGTTTATTTAATGCAACTTCTGTTGTATTTTTTATCTTATATTCCATTAGACTGTAGGTGATAAGCTGATGTCTATATGTGCTGTATCCCCTTTGGAGCAGGAAGTTTTTAAATTTCTCTGAGCTACACTCATTTCCATTATCCATCACTATAGTCTCTGGATAACCATGTGCTACAAAGAGTTTGTTCAAAACCTTTATTACACTTTCTGTACTTCTGTCCTTTACTATATAATATCCCATTTTGAAT
Source organism: Epiperipatus broadwayi (assembly GCA_028023455.1). Lineage (NCBI taxonomy): Eukaryota > Metazoa > Onychophora > Udeonychophora > Euonychophora > Peripatidae > Epiperipatus > Epiperipatus broadwayi. The sequence goes on from JAQFVV010006206.1 coordinate 3,397,317, forward strand.
ATACATCTATGGCTACAAAGAGTTGTTTTCCTTGAAATTATCCTGCATGGTTTAAATGAACTTGCTGCTAAGCCTCGGGCCACATTTTAAATTTCTAAAAAGCAAATTTGCTGTGCTTTGACATGCTTGACAATTTTTCACAGTCTTCTTAATGATCTCATTCAAATTTGGCTACCAAACATGTAGTAGGTGTAAAACATTTTTTATACCTCCATGTAATATCACATGGTCCATTATAAGAACACAATTGTGGCAAGTTGATAAATTTTCTTGGGTATTTTGTATTTCCAGACCCAAATTATCTGATTGTTTAACTGGCCATTCATATTTTATCCATCTCCTATTGACAAGATAATCTTCATTTCTATTTGTCCATTCAGTTATGATTTTACTTTTAATATTTTCTATCTTTAAAATGTTTATATAATTTATTTTATGTACACGAAGCTTTTATGCACTTTTGTCCGGAGTTCTAGAAAGAGCATCAATGTGATTTATCTGTTTTCCAGGTCTATAACCCAATTCATAGTTATAAGATGCTAAAATATTTATCTACCTTAACATTCATTGACTTGCATGGTTCTGGATTTCCCAGTATTCCCAATGGTGGTCTATGGTCAGTATAAATCTCTTAGTGAAACTTTTTTACAATATAAACTATGGATAAAGCTTCTTTGTCTAGCTGGGTGTAGGATTTTTTCCTGCCATAGACAATGTTCACCATCAAGCTCACTAAGTATTATCACAGCCCCTATCCCAAATTCAGAAGTGTCTGTTATAATTATTTTTTGCTGTTTATTGCAATATACTAATAATCTCCCAGAAGACAATAATTTTTTAATTCTCTGAAAAGCCATATCTTGCAGTTCTTCCCATTTCCACCTTTTTTAGAAGTTCATAAAGAGGCTTGACCACATGTGATCTTCCCTTTAAAAAAATCCTCAAAGAAATTTATCAATCCTAGAAATTCCTACAATTGCTTAGCATTTTTTGTCTTTGAAGCATTATTCACTGCTATTATTTTTTCTGGATTTGGATATTTTCCATTTACCTTAATAATATGTACCAGAAATTTTACCTCCCTTTTAGACCAAATACATTTCTCAGCATCTAATCTTGCCCTGAATGTATGTTATTTTTATAGACTACATATATATATATATATATATACATTTTATTTTAATTCTATTTCAGTGTCAGTGACTACTAATATGACATCTATGTATGGTATAATGTCTTTTTTACGTTTTAATAAATTTTCTATCTTTGCCTGAAAAATATTCACTGCTATGGTTATCCCATATGATAGTCTATTGAATTTAAATAATCCTATATGCATGTTTATAGCTAATAATTCACTGTTCTCTTAGTCAGCAAAATTTGATAAAATGCTGCTTTCAAGTTGAGCTTTTTGAAATATTTAGCCTTTTTGTAAAAATGTTAGTCATTTCATATCCTTAAATTTCCATCCAGTTTAAATACTTTTATTATTGGCATAGCCCTGGCAGATTTCTCATTAAGACATAATTACACCATTACTTCTTAATTCATTTAAAGCCTTTTCAGTTTAAGCAGGAAGGCGATCTTCCTTGGTCTGTATACGATTTAATTTGCATTATCCATTAACTCAATATCAATTGGTTTTGTCTTAAACTCTGCTGGGTTAGAATTAAAAAGCTGTAGAAATTTTTTTTTTAATTTCAGCTTTCTACTAACTCTTCACAATATTAATATTTATCCTTATAGGTTTAATCCAACTTCTTCCTAATATTGGGTAAATATTCCATTCAGTTAAAAATAGTAATAATTGTTACTATGGCTATTTAGCACTACAGATACTATCATTAGTCAATCTTTATTTGATTTCCATTTGTCTGACTCAACCACCATAGACTTTTTTTAATTCTAATTTAACTTTTACCTTTCTACAAATCCTTGTCCACTCTTTCAACACTTAATGATATGTCTGCCCCATCGATCTCCATTTGTACATTTTGACTGTAGATATTTATATTTAACTTAGGCACTTCATCACTATCTTTCAAACTGTTTACTGTTCAAAACTTCTTAGACATTCCTTTCCTTGATTTACTCTCTCATTGTAACCTGATTTGTCAATCATCGCTTGCATAACTTTGACAAATGATCTTCCAATCCACAGTTAAAATAATTTTTATTGTTGCTTGCATAACTTTGACACATGACCTTTCAACCCACAGTTAAAACCTTTTTTTGCATTTTAAATCTGCATTTAGATTTTAAGTGGCCTGTTTACCCACAGCAATAAGAAGTATGAAGGACCTGTGTTAACTTTCTAAGTATATCTTATGACTTTGCTGCATTCACATTTATTTCCAAAGTATTAAACTTTATTACATTTTTTAAAGTTTCAGCATTGTCTACCATGATCTCATGAGCTAATGCCCATTCAATAATGACTTTGTACATTAATTTCTTTTCACTTAGTAGTATCTCTTTAAGCTTTATCTCTCATTTCCCATAATAGCTGATCTAGTAACATTTTATTGATATATGTCTTGAATTTGTAATCCTTTGCCAATGTTTGTAGAACCAAGTTGTATTGATGTATATATTTCATTTTGCAACTGCACCCTCCCATGGAAATGGAGACATACTGTAAATTTTGACATCATCATCATCATCAACCATTATCAATCCACTGCAGGATGAAGGTCTCTCCAAGTTTAATCCATCTTCTCCAATCTTTAGCTTCTCTTCTCCACAACACCCCTGCACATTTTCTTATTTCATCCATCCATCTCACATGTGGTCTCTTTCTGGGTCTTTTACAATCTCTTGGAATCCAGTTTAAAATTTCAATTGTCCATCTATTATCATCTCTTCTAGCAATATGTCCAGCCCAACTCCATTTCAATCTTTTAATTTTTTCAATAAGGTCAGTAACACCTGTTTGTTGTCTTACCCATACATTGCGTTTTCGATCTCTTCTTGTTACTCCCAACATACATCTCTCCATACTCCTTTGAGTGGTCTGAAGTCTCTGTATTGCTCTTCTGTTAAGTGTCCAAGTCTCAGATCCATAAGTAAGAACTGGTAAAACACATTTGTTAAAAACCATTCTTTTCAAACACATAGGCATATTTTCTTTTAGTATCAAGTTATTTCTACCAAAAGCACTCCAACCAAGTTTAATTCTATGATTAATTTCCTCCATTATGTTTCCATCTGTATTAATAATCTGACCAAGGTATTTGTAACTGTTAACTTCTAATTCTTCATAATCAATCTTTATTTTCATATTTTGAGCAAATCGATTAAACATTACTTTAGTCTTTTTAACATTTATCTTTAGTCCTACTTTTCTACTTTCATCTGCTAACTCCTGCAACATTTCCTGCAGCTCTGAAGCATTATTTGCAAAAACAGCTACATCATCTGCGAAATCTAAATGACTTAAATACTCTCCATTTACTTTCACTCCTTTAGTTTCCCATTTTAATACACAAAATACTTCTTGCAGCACTGCTGTAAAGAATTTTGGAGATATGGAGTCACCTTGTCTTACACCTTTCTCAATGTTGATTTTTCCAGTATCATTATGTAATCTAATTGTTGCTGTTGCATTATAGGTTTAAAATATGTTAAATTTTATTTATAATTCCTTATAGGATATTTCTTCAGGTGGCTTCAGATCACATAAACAATTTGCCACATTTAATACATCTTTGCCTGATGTCATAAGTTTATTATCTATTTCTCTATTTTTAAGCATAAACTTCACATATATTTGCCATTAAACCCAGATTTTTTATATCAAATGTCAGTGTTATGATGTTCCGCATTTTTGATTTGACTACAGCACTGAATTATATCACACAAACTAAATTTTCTTGTCAAGCTGCTCCATTTAATATTTCCCAATGCTTTTGCTGACTGCTCCACATAATATATCTAGGGCCAACCAGTTAATTGTCAGCTGGATAATTTTTGATGCTAAATAAAGGAAACAGCAACAAAGTTTAATATTAATTTCAAAAGTTTACTTTACTCCAAATAATGATAATACTATTAGTAAAAGATTAGTATTTCAATTAGCTATTTGCTAGTTGACAATAGGATCATTTAAATCCTTTTACAGTTCATTTTTCTATAGAGATTTAATATATACAGATGCCTCTTTGACTGTAATTTTGTAAGCACATTATTGCTCACATACAGATAGCTGAGATAGTCAAATTAGATTCTTGACTAAAGCTCTTCTTTACTAATTTCCAAAACATTAACTAACCACAGAAAATAACTTAAACTCAGTACTTAGTACACCATTTGCTGTACTTCTTTTGCTTTGCTTATTTTTGCACTGGGTTCCTCCTTTTTCTTTTTTTTGAAGGCTTTTCAGTTTTGCTAATTTCCATAAACTAAGACTTTTATTAACATGAAAATTAGCCTGTTGCTTTTGTAATTACTGAATTTTTTTTTTCTTTATTTCAATTAGTTATTTATTTTCTGATGTATTCTAACAATAACAATATACACATTTATTTATGCTTTAATAAAATTTACATACATGGGCTTAGCAGGGTGTAGATAAAACTTCACTGAAACTGAAATCCAACAATAAAAAAGATGACTAATCATCTCTAAAATGTAGAAGTCAGTGTTAACCTTTTTCAGATACCCCTTATATATCTGAATCTTTGAAAATAAAATACCACTACTTGAGACTATTTTAATCCTTGTATGTAGAGCTTGTTTAACAGCATATATTAATGTTCTAACTTCAATAAAAGATAAATGTAACGGTCTGTAAAAACCAAACCTATGATTAAAATAAATAACAAAAAATATGGGATCTGATAGTCTCCAAATAAACTGAATAAACTAAAACAACCAATGAAAAACAGGTGAATGATTTAGCTGTGCAAAATCTAGCTATAAACTATAAGTATAAAAATTCTAAAAATTTAATTATGGGGTTAATAATGTCTTTAAATATAGCCTCCATTAATGTTATAAAACTTATTTCCCAAGAAAAATTGCATAAATGGTTAGTTATAAAGAAAGCTACATACTTCATTAAATCCTAATCACACATTTATTTTTTAAACATTAAGTTTCCTGCATGTTATGGGCTCTATATCCAATGATATTCTCATTCATGACATCTGTTAAATTTGTATTTCTTTATTTATCATCCAAGCTTGTAATAATACAAACACTGATAATATAACTTAATATATTCCTAGTTAAAATTTCAATTTTATAAATTCTTCATTGTTGACCACTGTGTAAATATATGCTATTTATTTCATTTTAAACGCTTTTATATTAATTTTCTGTCAGTATGTTCACATTTTGTCTGTGTTTCTATTGGTATGTCCACATTTTTTAAATTAACAATAAAAAAAATCAGTTCAACTCAAATTCACATTTTTCCGCTTAACTGAGCTAATGAAAACATTATATTTGTTGAATAAAATTTTGTTAATATTGATTTAACTCATACTTAATTAATTAAAATAATTAAAAAACCAATAGCTTAATATTTTTAAATAGTAAAAGATCACATGATATTTAAATTTAGAATTTGTTTGTTAGAGGGTATATTTTTAATTTTCACATCTTATTATTATAAATTTTTTCTAAATTTTTTGTAGTTTTAACCATTTTTTTAAAGTAATATGTAAATATAACTAAAAAAAGTAATATATAAAAATAGTAGTAATTGTTACTATAGCTATTTATCACTACAGGCACTATCTCTATTTAATCTTTATTTGATTTCCATTTGTCTGACATTACCACCATAGACTTTTTTAAAATTCTAATTTAACTTTTGCCTTTCTACAAATCTTTGTCCACTCTTTCAATACTATTAATGATATGTCTGCCTTATCAATTTCCAATTGTTTTGACTGTAAACTTTTATGTTTAACTTAGGCATTTCATCATTATTTTTCAATCTGTTCACTATTGCAAATTTCTTAAACATTCCTTCCTTTAAATTACTCTCTTATTGTAACCTGATTTGTCAATTGACACTTGCATAACTTTGACAAATGACCTTCCAATCCACAGTTAAAACATTTTTTTTCATTTTAAATCTGCATTTAGATTTTGAGTAGCCTGTTTACCCACAGCAATAACAAGTTAATTTTCCATACTTGAAAAATATCAATGATCTTAAGAATCTAGACATAATATTGCAAGAATATTGTTGTTTAATAAAAGCATCTCAAAATTTTTTACATATTATTTGTCTAACTCTTAATCTTGTGTTTCTCTATTTATCAGCCTAATTTCCAATAATATACATTCTAATAATACAACTTAATAGATACCTAGCTAAAAGTCCAATCCTACAATAATTGAAAGACATTTTAACATATATAAAAATTATACAAAACAATAAATATCCCTATTTTCAAATTTTAATTTCTGACATTAAGAAACTTTTATTTATATTTAATTAAATATTTATGATTCAAAATTACATAATTTCATCTTATTTCAATCACATCATTTTTAGTATTTTCATCATCATGAATCTACAAACAATTTTTCAAATAGGCTTACTTATTGGTCAATTAATAACCCATACACTGACAATGATCTGCAAGCTTAATTAGACTTCAATTCTGCTTAAAAAGTTTATTGCATAAATTTAAAATTTTTTAAAGCCAAAATACATTGACTTTTTATTAAGGATGGATCTTTTACCATACAATTTCTAAAATATTGAAGATGAATTATACAGATTGATCCTATTAGTACATTATTCCAGAGAAGTGGATTGCATAAAGCTTTTTTTTTTTTACAAATTAATTTTTTTCTCTCTAGTATACTTTATTAAATAATACTATCCAACATACTTTACTAATTTATCATTTATATTAGCAGTACTGTCTGAAATCATTTTAGCATTACTAATTTTTATTTCTTTCTCTGGCACAAAGCTGTCACAATAATAATAAATTTTACTTAAATTCCAGCGTTCTTTTATGTAAACAATTTTAAAATACTTTTATAAAAGTTCCTTATGCTTGCATTTTTAAGGAAATATATATTGTTTTCAATTCACTCAACTTATATCTATTGAAAACCTAAATCACTTTTTCTGGAATTCTCTCTCATCTTTTATGAAAATAACATCCAAACATACATTATCTCCAAGTGCTTTTTTGTATATATTATTAATGACCATAAACAACTCAATATACTTCCAGAAACATGTAATAATACTGAACAACAAATTTATTTATTGAGAGAATATTAAAATGCACAAACCAGCAAAAAATTGGCAGTATACATATATAGAGTAAGTTGGACATTAGAACAAAAAGCTACACATCACAACCCAATGGCATTATTTAGAAAACTCTCGTCTAATGATTGGGATATGTATAATGTCAATAATCTGTGATGATTTTTTAAAAAACACTTTATTGCAGATGTTTTTTTTCTTAGACACAATCATAGACATTGATAATGAGCAACAACTGACATGTAATCAACTCTAGATATCAAGATTTCCATGGTATATGTAATTTTGTATTAAAATGTTTAGTACTAATATTTATTCCATTTCTCATTTTATTACTATCTTTCCAAACAATACAAATGTAGTTCTTATTTATATCTAGTAGTGATGGTCCCATTCTCAAAAAGATCTATAGTTTTTTTTTAATAATTTGAAATCCATATCTGTGATGCCATTAACAATCAAAATTCTTGAAGAAATTATCAAACCAAAGTCAAGTCATATCAGTCTACTGTTATCTCTATTTCAATATGCCAAAAAAAAGGAACTCAACCTTACAAATGATAACTGTTGCCAATGTAATTCTAAATCACGTTCAATATAAATTACATATTTCTGTGGTAATACAGATTGATTTTCAAACAGAATTTGACTTAGTGCTTCTGAAGTTTATATTTAAATTTAAAGATGCTGGATATTGTTTTTAGTTTATCTTTTAGGTGATCTACTTTTAAGCAAAGAGATGCAAACCTCTTTCTAAATTTATACATCATCCTCTCATTTTTGATACATAACTCTGTATCTTAAGGATCTCCATTTCGAATGCACTCTTTTTAATCTAAATTTATAAAAAATAATTGATGAGTACATTTCTAGCATTTGAACATCCACATGAATATAGCAATTAAATTGGTAGTCTATATAGATGATATAGTAATGACTCATAATTCTTGATAAATTTAAATTTATCAGAGGCCACATATATCAAAATTTACTGTCCAATAAGCTAAGTTTTTAGATTTTTTACTATTTATTTCTCTACATAGTATAAAATAAAATTTAAGTACAACTTTTTTCTTTATCTGAAAAAATTATATCTCTTTTTAAAGCATTCTTATTACATTATGTAAAAGTGATATACTACATTGTCTTTATGCATATAGTCAATTTTTCAAAAACTTTCAAAGTAAATTTATATACTTTGTAAAAAAAATAGTTATGAGAAAGAAAAATAATGGTTATTTTAATTTCTGAAATTAAGATACTATATTGAATAGACTTTATTTACATTTAATTAAAATATTTATGATACAAAAATTATACAATCTCATTATAACTACTATCTCATTTTCAATCACATTATTTTTAGTAATTTCATCATCATAAATTTATACAAAAAGTCATAAATAGATTTACCTACTGGTCAATTACTAACCTATGCATTCACAACAAGCTGCCTATCTAATTAGACTTCAATTCTATTCAAAAAAAAAAAATATTGCATAAATTTAAAAAATTTTAAAGTCAAATTGCTTTGATTTTTTTTTATTAAAACGACATATTACTTCAAGGCAGCAAAGAAATTAACTGACTGGTTGATAGAAGATTTTGGATTCAGCACCTATTCTATTAAATCATCTTTCATATGTGTGGAGAGTTTAAAAATATTAAAGTTAATAAAGATCACTAGCTAGCTCATTAGATACAAAGGAGTTATATGGATCAGTGTCACAAAACCTCTATTAGCATCATACAAGATTTGTTGCAGCAAAATTACTATAATCAATGAAATATATATTGAATATATCTTACTCATTATAAATATAGACACAAAGTGATTATTTATTACTTATAATCAATATTAAAAAAAAGTTCAACATCGATGTTTCAAACTGGATTATTAACAAAATTGTAGAATTGCCAATGAGAAATTTTACAAGATGGAGAGCAGGTGGCCCATGGGACTATCACTAAGCAATATTGTTAGTAGCATTGTTCTCTCAAAATTCAAAAACAAGATCTTACCAAAATATTTGGTCCCTGCAGCTAAAAAAATCTATGTGAGATATGCAGATGAAACATCTATGTGAGATATGTAGATGATATATTCATAGATGCTTTGGAGGATCATATTAACAATATATGTTTAGAACTCAATGAAGTATCATCTCTGGAATGGTTTATTGAAAATGAGGATAAGAATCAGGGAATAAACTTTCTGGATATATATATTTATATCCAAAAAACAGGGTGAGCTGGACTTTAAAATGAATGTGAAACCAATCCAAGTGAAATGACACATCCCAAGTCTAAAGTTCCATTTGAATACCAACTTGCAGACCTGAAAGGTTTTTTACTTAGAAACAAAGTTATGAAAATATGAGGCTGATAGTGAAATCAATATCAAGACTTATCTTAAGGATTTAATAGATATTGAATACAACTATAATGCACTAATAAAAACAGCTGGAAAATTTTATGACAAAGTAAACAAAATTGCTGACAATATTGACCCATCTAAACCATGGATAAGCCTGCCTCACAACCCTTGTATTGCAAAAGAACCTTTCCAAAATCTGTGTAAACACCTTTAGAGTTAGCTTCAGATTGCTCTCTCACTCAACATCTTTTAATCAACACAAAAGACAGAATACCTTTCCCTGGTTGTATATAAAATTTCATGTCCTGTCCATCCTGTAGCTCTGTGTATTATAATGAATCTCATGCTAGCAGATCAATAAGTTACCCAGTACATGTATTTATATAATGAAACCAAATTATATTGCGAATACAAATTGATCTTTTATTGACCATAAGCTAGCTATGGTACACATCTTTTCTCCTTCCAATGTAAGAATATTAAGTGCCAAGAGGAATGATAGAAAAAGAAAATATAATGAGGCTTGGGCTATTGCAAGGGATCCTCATTTCATCAACAGAAAAGATTCCTGTGTTCCATCATTAAAAGATAAAACATCTAATTTACATATTGTGTCTGATTTACATATTGGTTGGTCTTCACTACTATATATGCATATTTTTAATGGTGCAGTTCTATTCAGCACTATAATTCTGGCAGCAATACTTTCTTATTATTATTTTTTTAATGAATAAAAATATTCTGAAATTTGGATACAACTCATATGATACAATTAAAACATAGGATACATTAAATGGTATTCAAAGCAGGAATAAGTTCACTGATGACTTGTCTTGCATGGCATAGCCTAAAATGGGCTCTGGATTCATTACCTTGGAGATAGGTGACTAAGTTTGCATTATTTGAAATGTACAAAGATCACACTTTCTTATTAGTTTTATTTTGCTTTTTCATATTAATTTGAATAGTGCCAGTTTGGTAAAATTACATAATTGTATGAAAAGTATATATACTATTGAGAATTAATATACTAATATATAAGAACTGACATCTAATTGATGTAACTTGTTTTCATAAATTATTATTAATAACTTTCTACAACTGTTGATCATTATGATAAACTTATGTAACATCATGAAAGATATGATAATAATTTTATGCATGAACCAATCAGCTGTTTATAAGCTCTAGATTGTATTGCTATTGAGGTTGGTAATGAAATCTTTTAGATACGACTAGCACTTGTTTGTTGCACTTTTAGTTTGGGAGTTCTTGTTAATTTTATATCTTTTGAAATGTTAAGTTAAATGGGTTATATACATATTTTTATTATATATTAATATTACTTTATTATTAAAATAATAATAATCAAAAAAGGATTATTATATGATTACTATTATTTTTCTTCATTATGTTTAAACATTATCATTTCTAGTAATTAATACAAACTTATTTGATAGATTCAGTTGGAGGGAAGGTAGAGAGAGACTATTAGTAATTTAAATATAAAATTTTATATTTGGAATGTTATTTTAAACGGAATGTTAATATTGTATATACATTATTTCCAAAAAAACTTTGAAATATAGTAAGTTATTTATTGTTACATTTTTATTTACCATTGTTAAAGTCATTCCACTCACAACTTTGACTCCATCTACCTCAGATAAATACAATATTGATTCTTACTAATCATTTTCTAAACTAGAGATTATCTCTAGCATATACATAAACTTTAAACCTCCCTTAAAGATTAATATATCTGATTTTTTTATAAGTCTTCATTTAATAAGAGAAAAATAGCTTTTACAGTTTAATACATTTAAATTGTTAAATGAATTTGCCATGATGAAATATATATATATTGCTTAGAACTTTAAAATTCCGAATTTAAAACTGTATACATCTTCAAAAAGCCTAATAAATTACAGTGAGGTAAGCTATAATGAATGCTGTTATAATAAACAAATGCAACAATGTACACTTTTTATAATCAACATTTTACAATATAAAATGAAATAGCATGCTTTTTTCAGAATCTTTATGCTTTAATAAAAGTCTCAGGCAATTTTGTTTTTAAAATTTGTTTATCAGTTTATTTTAATTATCTTCATGTTTGTGCTTTCAATGATAATTTTTTAAAATTATGTATTCTGGCTAAATATTTATAATTTTGCCTCTAAACCTAGAAAATAGAATGAAATACTTAAAATTAACAAAGAAATATTTTCAAGTAACAAAGTGCAAATAATATAGGACATCTAAAATGTCACACGATCACAATTCTTTATGCTTACACAAGCTGTTCACACAGAGGTAAAACTCTCCATACCGTAGCTCCACTTAGTGCAAGCCTGACTAATCAATGGTTACAGAAAGGTTTGTGCATATAATCCCTATCCAGTACCTACTCATCCAATATCTCTAGACTAGTTTATAGCTTGTGTCTTTCATCAGTGAGGAGCCTTAGATCTGAGAGCAATGCACCTAGATCTTAGAACCCAATGCAACCCTCCAGAAGCACTTTTTACTTTATTAAATAACTATAAAGCTTTGAGTACAAAATTAAAACAAAATAATGTTTTCAATTCAAGCTCATTAGCTTGTATAATCATACAGATCTGAACTCAATTCAGCATCCATACTTTTTGGTTTCTTTGGTTCTTTAATAACCACAGTCACCATAATCCTATTGAGCAGGATTGATTTTAAACCACTAAACATTACATGATCACCATTGTAGATGCTTATATTGGATTATTAGGCACTAAATAGGGATTTTATACACAATACTTCCTTCATCCATTAATTATCTGGCCTGCACTGACTGGTGCCTCTGTGTAAACATCTAAAATGCTGAAAACACCATGTTTTATATGACATTATTACTAGGGAAGGTTTATTTTAAATTAAATAATATATTCTTTTATTTCTGCACTTATATTTAGGATTTTTTCTGATTAAATGATCAGATCTAGTGAGTTCCATGATAAAAAAGTTTTACTGGCATAAAATTAAACTGTCAGTTTTGTTAGAAAAAGTAATGGATTCATTATGCACAAATATGTGTGCCATAAATTCAGCTAATAAAATTGAACATTTTAAGTTGATGTATATATACTAATTTGAACTGCCTTATTTGATTCTATAACAAAAATCATCAAGAATTTCAAGTGAGACACCTGGCATTGGAAAAAACAATATTGGTTTTTCTTGTACCTACCCTGATTTCTTTTTGTGATATTTTGTGTTGTAAATTATTCTGAAACTCTTTGATCCAGTATTTATGCTACACTGCATTATTATATTCTTGGAAAATTTTATAGGTTATGTGACAATGATTTCTTCCAATATTTTGATTTTTATAGATACATATAGGCCTCTACCATTTGTGATGCTTCATTCTATTTAATAAAAAATAATTGTCTGTCAAAGTATTCTCTAGGTTAATCCCTGTATTACTCTTAAATGATTTAATTTTAAGAATTTGAATGATATCTCCTTGGTAACAATTCAGAATTTCAGAAACTTACTTACTCCTTACAACCTCACTCACTAACTTCCATGGCCCTATTTTTAAATCCTTTTTAATTTTATGCTTTCACTATACTTCTTCATAAAGTTTTTTTACATCTGTTCTATATGTTTAATCTGTATGATATTTTCATTCAACTCTTCATGAGTTGCTTATATGCTCTTTGTGAACTGACATTGCTCAACTATCCATTTCCTGGCTTCCTATTTAATATTGTTCCTGCATTTGTTCTATTAGTTCTTAATATTTGTTTAAATCGCATGTTGTTAATAAATTGGTAATAATTGAAAGTTTGCTAGTCTTTCACATGCGCAATTATCACTCAGACAGCCAATCAGATTTTAAATAACTGTCTTAAAGAATGATCAGGCTTCGACAACATGACAGATTTTGACAAGAAAAGGATGATACCACCTTTTCTCAACTTAACTTTTTATATATATATAAGCCAGTCTTAAGCATCTTGGCCTGAAAGCTTGAATATATAAACACATACACTAATCATCCATTGTGTTATTAATTTAAGATATTAGCAAACTTTCAATTATTATCTATTAGTTCTTCTTTCACTGTAATTACTATACTACCAATTTCTTCCTGATATTTTTTCTTCTTTTGTAGAGTCCAATAGTCTATCCTTTTCACTATTTGATTTGTTCTTCCATTATTATAAACTGAAAATCATATATATATACATCTATTCTTATTTTCTTTCTTCTTATAATCTCCCTTGTTTGGTTATATTATGAAAAGCTTTCTATACTCTATGATTCATCTTTTAGTTGTATATCTCACTTTTCTGATTGTTTACTCCATCTTCATTAATATCTTTTGTCTTCTTTGTTTATTTCTTCTATTTTCCTTAATATCATCTTCTGTTTTGTTTTGACTGGTTTCATTTCAATATTTTTCTACAAGAGTCTGACTTTCTTCTGCTCTTTTTTGATTGTTGCCTTCTATTTTCATCATTAGCATTGGCCCACTTTGGTCCAAAAGCATCATTTTCTCTATCTCTGAATTCCTTCAATTGATTGCTCATTTTTGCCTTCGGTCATAGTTTTTTCATTTTTTTCAAGCTTTCCCTTGTCAGCATATAAGTTTGTATTCAATGACACGACCTTATAAAAATGTAAACTATTAAAATAATAGTTTCTAAATACATAACTTTTCCCTGCTCCTATTGCTCTTAATTTATATCTTTTTTTAAACCCAACTCTCTCAACCCTTGTCATTATCCATCTTTACTTGTTATGCATATGTGACTTGCCTGCTGATTCACTTATTCATAAATAGACATATACGCTTAAAATTTGATATGCCAAGCCATATACTTTATACATTTTTTTAGTAATCCAAATGTCAATCAATAATTAAAAGAATAAACAGTGAGCTGCAGTCCTGAAATAGATAAAGAATCCAACCACTGGACAATTAATATATAATGCAGCATGAATAAATTAGGAAGAATTATCTGTTTCAACACAAGGGGCCTAAAGTATAAATACAAAATATTAAAATCTTTTAGAACTTAAAGGCTGATAAATGTAGAATTTGAAAATTATATGCTCTTTTAAATCTTAGAGACTGGGTTATGTAAACTATCCATAAAAGTCAAATAGAAATATAAAAACATGAAAGTGGTTTGGTGTAGCTTTGGAGAGAAAAATATTGGATAGTTTCATAACAATATTGTATCATCAAAATAATAACAAAATCCTCTGTTCATCACCAATACAGAAAGTACAGCTAGACAATTCCGATAATCAAAACTTCATTTAATCTTCAAAAATGATGTTTTTTTCTGATCTACTTTAAATATAAACATTTTTACATGTACATCATCATCACTATATAAAGTAAACAAATCAATTATTTATTATTAAATAAATTCTCATATATATTCTTGTCTCATATTTCATGATTTTTTTATTGCTTGTATAATTTTGCATAATAAATACAGTCTTTTGTTTCTCGTGTCATGTGGAAAGCTATATTCAATTTCCAAGTTATAGAATCATTTGGTTGTACTGGTCACCATAACACGATTATCATTCATTCTTATGTTAGGTTCCATGTGTAATAATACATAAAAAGGTATATAACAGGGATGTGGATCTGTGATAATGAAAATTTATCATCATGAAAACAATAGTCATTCACAAAACCATTGCTATTTCACTGAGCATAGAAATTAACAAAAATCAGCAATGGAAGCTATTATAAATAATTATTAATAATATGGCATCACCAGCAATTATTCTCAACAGTTATCAATCATAAAAATATGCAATATAAAATCTAAAGCATATCATCATTTATCTAATGACAGACTTAGAACATAATATAAAAATAACAAAGTTTTTTCTGCACATATATATTATAATGCTTAAACATCTACAATAATAAACAGAAAAAGTGTTGGGTATCAATGCTAATCATCCATCAATGCTCTGAATCATCTATTACTTTGAGTGCACTGGCCATCCCAAAACTAGTTATAAAATCTATAAAGTAAGTAGCTTGTGTGATCTTAGCACCATTCAAATAGTTCACATGAATGCACCTGCACATTTCTAGGACCTTAGTGATAATGAAAGAGAAAATACACACAATTCATTCTATTATTAAATAATTTTACTGGGATAATTTAAAAATCCTTTAAACCAGAACTCTATGATAAAATGAGTCACACATGCTGGTAATTTCAGAACAAATAGCTAGCAGACTAAATACCTCAGAAAAAAAAAAATTCAGAAATTATTTAATAAAGTTAGCTATTAAACTAAATTTAAAAAAAAATTAGGATTGATAATATGATAAATCCAAAATTAATGTACATATTGATTAATACATATTGCTTTCTCTAACACACAACTATTTTTAATTTCTTATTTTTTCTAATTGATTAATATTTGTTCTAGATGAGTTATTCCCCTACAATAATCAAATTCTAGAAAAATATTTCCCAATAAACAAACTTTAACATGAATTTTCCCCCTATTAAAAAATGAAGATAGCCCTATACAATTTTAATCTAATAAAAATATTATTTTACAAAAAAACTTAAAAAATTATTCATTATTAGGAACTACTCATTTCTTTATAAAGTAACGTTCGTAAATGAAGATGTGCTCCATGCAATATTGTACCTGGTTAGGTATGTTTTCTTTTTAGTAGTTTTTTATGGTTAGCTAATTGAGTGTCTTTTCTTGTAAACCTAGCAGGTACAAATTTAGTCAATCTTTTTTGCTCCAGGGTTTTTTTGTTTGTTTTAGCCTTCTCATTATTTTCATCCAAATCTTTTTCGTTTATTCTTGTCCTTTTCATTGTAGCTTTAGGTTTCCAATTTGACAATTATTTTCTTTTCAGATTAATATAAGTTGAGACAGTCATAATTTTGAATGCATCAATATATTATACTGAGTTTCTATCAGGAGTATTTTTCTTCTGTGTACCTTTGAGTAAGACTGGTTTCATAGTTGAGTCAGTAGTAATCAGCTTTTAGCAATGACTTAGCACATTTGCAGTAGAATTCTACTACTGTTTTTGATTAATGAATTCCATCGTTTAATGGTCATCAATGGGTTTTCCATTCCACTATCATTATATATTGGTATCTGATTTCAGTTTTGACAATAATCATAGTTTATTCAGGATTTCTAATTCGTGAATTTTTATTGTTAGTATTTGTAACATGAATTTTGTTTGACTTAAAGTGCAAGTAGTTAAGCCATGAAGCAAACCTTTTTGTACTTATAGCATCTAATAATGTGTGGCATAATTTGGCATTTTTGCAATATTCTTTCTGTCATTTACATTCCATATGCCATGGAGACTTGATATTCACAGCAATCACAATTGGTTTGCTCATTTCTTTTATTTTGCTTCAGCTAGGATTTTGTTATTATAGTTTTGTGAGTATAAACTTAATAAGTTTCTAAGATTAAAACTGTTTACTTATTTGATTACTACTTTGTGTGTAATTGCTAATCTATAGCCTCACTGTATGTTAGATTAATTATGGTGAATAATTGTTTTCTTAATGAGCTTCCCACATTCTCCATAGAAGTTGTTTCAGAAGGTTATTCTCTAACAAGTTTGCGAATGTGCAATCTTTTTACAAAACTTTCAACATCTTACTGAATTCACAAACTGTCTCTGGTTTAGTGTCAGTCACACAGAGAATGTCCAGATGATTTAGAACTAAAGTAATTGTTTAAATGGTTAATTACATCTTGGTGACTTAGTCTTTTGTAATTTAGATTTACAGAGATAGCAGTAATTTCTATTAATTTTTATTGATATGCATAGTGATGTATTTATATTTGTAGTATCATTAGAAGCATTATAAATTTATTCAAAGATATCATTCAATTTATTTAAATGGGCATTCAGGTGGATTATTAAAGTCAAACTCATTTATATTAATTTGAGTCGCCATGTTATTTCTCTATTTACATCTGATTCTCCTTGGTAATTTTTTGTAAATTTTTATTATTATCAATTTTTAATTGCTTTCTATACTTGCTGTGTCCGAATCCGCTATCCTCAAATACTAATATTTAATCTATCTGAATCGATGTTTATACATGCAATGAAATAATTCAAATTTGTTTACTTGCTAAATTTAAATGATTTATATAATAACAGAATCTAATTTTCACTGTTTACACACACACATGTATGTGTGTGAATATGTGTGTAAAGGAGACTTTAATACACAGTACAGGCATGTGCAATTAATAAGAAAGTCAGTATGGCATATATCAGTCCCTAAGTTTGATTGGTGCATATAGTGGCAGATATTTATTGAGATGATTTCATTCTACTAAATGCATACAGATCACAGAACTTTCATTACTAGGACTTCATATGATTTTATTCATCTGCTTGTCCATATCTGTTTTCTTCTACCTGCATTCCCATATTAAGACTCCTATCTGTCATTCTGTTTTTATGCTTCAGATTAGTGTGTTTCTGCCTAGAAGTATTTTATTGTTTTTTTAAAGCCATATCTTCAAATGTGGGTTCTTTCTTTTCTTCTTCCTTCTGTTTCATACTTTATTTACTTTGGGAACTTTTCATACTAACAAATTATTTCACAGTTTATAGATTCTTGATATTTACAGAGGTTTAGTCTATACTTATGCAATTTAGGAAAATTGTGCATTCACACTAGACATTACATAAGTTTTATAAAGAGCTACCAATTCTTCCAAAACAGGAAGATTAATAGTTTAATGTTGAGATACATTGCAGCAGTTTAAATATTGAGCTTAAATATCTTTTGATGCCATTTAGATCTGTTTAAATGTAGTGATAAGAATAATGTTCAATACAAATTATTTTTTCATTATATTAAGAATGATTACTAGACTAAGTAGAGAGAAATCATTAGCGCATCTTGTCAAGTTATGATATGAAATTCCAAGTCTAAACCAGATAAACATTTGTCAGATTACAAATAAGTTTAGGATTTTGTTTTTCAGATAAATGGCTGATAACTAACTTAGCTGATTATCCAATAGCAATTAGAAAATTATATTTGATATTCTTCACTAAAAAGTAACGGGCATAGACAAATCTTCCTATAAAATTTTTTTTTTTTTACATATATCATTATAATACTCATCTTATTATCACTAAAATAATGCTTTTTTACTGCTGGTAATGGTTGTCATGGGTACTGAGTCTGTAGTTACCTCTTATTTATCTAAACAGAGACAGAGGTGAAACAAAATTTGAATTATTAATGGACGTAACTATTAAAAAAAGTGCTGAATGCTTATGGGTTCAGAAAAGAACAAACAAAAATAGACTGATGTTAAGTTTGCACATGTTTAGGAAATAAAAAAAATATGAATAAAAAATTATGTAAAGAAACAATGATATTCTCAAAAGAAACAAAAGATGTGAAACAAATTGAGAAATCTTATCAACAAATTTCAGAAGATCTTATATCTATATCTAAAATCTCCAAGTATAGCTGTTTTTGTGACTGAAATTTTAGATCAAACTAAGTATAGGACTCATAACAGATCATTGGTTTCTGCAAAAGAATATACACAATTATATAATGAGTCATTTGAATAATAGATTTAGCTGATAAAATTATCATTTGAAGATGATTGAAATGTAGATTAGTACCAATTTCAATTTGCCATCTTGACTCAAAAAAATTTATAACAATTTTTTGACTATCATCACCAGAAATAATATTTATGACATAAATTTGTCTAATACCCAGTGTCAGAACTATTCAGAAATATAAATTTTGAATTCAAAACAGAAAAGTTTGTTTTCAAATTAAACGATTAATCATAATATAATAATAATTGATTATATATGTTTATTTCTAGTGATTATTGATTGACAGTAATGTCATCTCTATTTGCCATTATCATACATAATATTTTTGCTAGAAAATAGCTGAGTCTGGGTATAAAAGACAAATGGATTAGCGTCCATGGATAACACGTATGAAGCACTTCAAGATAAAAAAAAGATATTGTTACTGTGCACTAAGCGTAAATATTTTTTTAAAAAAATAAGAATACTGTAGATTAATAATCTTCAGAGAATTTAATTAAAAAGAAGTCTGGAAAAAATAGTTGTACCGGTAAATAAGGTCTTGGGACCATAATCTGCATTCGTGTATAGTGGACACATCACATCATGTGATTTTGAAATACTGCCGTTGTTTATTATAAACATTTAAAAAATTATAAATGTTTATGACATATGAAAATATATTTATAAATGTTAACAGATACGGTCGTGTTTATATAAAATAATAATAATTAAAAATCGTAAGATTAGCTTAGTAAATTTAACAATATTATATATTTATCAAAACAGTTAACTTTATTTATGCTTAAAAAAAAAGTGAAGTCAATAACCTTTGTGGAGATCGTTTTCTATCATTACACATTTCTCTCTCTCTAATCAAAAGTGAAGCAGGAAAGACTTACGCTTCAGTAATTCCTGGAAATGTCTAGAGTAAGAGACTTCATTAGAGTAGTCAGTAATTTAACGTTTGGACCAGACAATCAGTTAAGATGCTACGATCTTATAATTTTATTAAGCACAAAACCGAAGTCTGATCACTGGACCTCACCCAGATGGCCACACAAGAGGAAGTTATTAGTCTGCAATATCTAATCAAGCTTTTGATTAATTGGTTTTAATTAATTAAACTCACAATTGAATCACTCAAGACAGTAAATCAAGGTAACCATGCAGGGCCTTTTCTCCTCCCCAGCAAAAATTAAATTTCACTTATCAATCTTTTTTATTTTAATATTGCATAATATTCACGAAAAGTGGAAAATTATATACATACACTTATATTAAATAACAATGCGTAATCAAATATATAAATAAAATGATATATATATGAAGTGATTTTTTAGATTAATCCAAGACATTATAGAGAGAAAAAAAATCAATTTACAAATTAATATTTTTATATCTTAAATACAATCAAATACACTTTCCTTTTGTTTTAGCTTCACAGATTCAGATACAAATCGGGCGAAACAAAACAAAATAACTACTACAGCTGAACGAGTGTTGTATAATTCAAAAAATCTATGAGTTTTTTTTTTTAATATAACGATGCATTATTTTAAAATCTGATTAAATTATAAATAAATCTGTAAATTTATTATAAAAATAAATTATAATATATATATTTTTATTCTTAGAATTTTTTTACAATAACTGTGCCGTATAAATTATACTGCATTTGCTTGAAATGCCTAGATCTTAGAATTTGAATTCAAGTTTAGTGAAAGTTGAAAATTTGAAGTTCCAAACTGGCTTATATATATATTTAGACAACTAATCTATAGCTAATATATCTAAATATCTAATAGTGGTTAGAATATAGTCATCTAGCTCTTCTTAGTTGAAAGATGAAAAATTCTTCTTAGCTGAAAGATGAAATAAAAATGGGGGGAAATGCCCACTTCTCACCAATTGGCAATTTGCAACAGCTGTCTTTATTTTCAATTATGTCCTCATTTTCTTTTTCTTCTGATTCAAGAATTACCCCTAAGCATTATTATTATTATTATTTTATATATAATTAGTGCAATATTGAAGATGTTAAAATAGATGATAGAGGTATGGACATATTGCCAGATAAAATAAGAAAGGCAATCACACAAATTGAAGAATGGTAAATGTTGGATTTGATGCAATACCTATAGAACTTTTGTGAGAAATGGGAGAATTTACTATGAAGAAAATAGTTGAACTTTGCAATTTGATGTATAATAGTGGAGTTTGACCTGAAGATTTTTTTAAGAACTATAATGAATCCAATTGCTAAATAGAAGAAGGCTGCTAAATGTGAAGAGTATAGAACAATAAGTTTGTTGTGTCATGTTTCTAAAGTTTTATTGAGGATTTTAAGTCAAAGGATTTATGGGAATGTAGATTATTATATTGGTGAAGAACAGTTTGGTTTTTGGAAAGAGAAAAGCACAAGAGATGCTATTGGTATTGTTAGGACAATTGTGGAAAGTTATATTGAAAAAGATAAAGGAATTGGTATATGTTTTGTGGATTTAGAAAAGGCATTTGATAGAGTAGTCTGAAATAAACTGATGTCCATCTTAAGAGATAAAGGAGTATTTTGGAAAGAAAGATGATTGATTTGGACTATGTATAATGGCCAAATAATAAGAGCTAGATTTGGGAGTAATGAGACTGATAAAGTGAATATAGAAAATGGAGTTAGGCAAGGGTGTATTATGTCATCTGTTCTGTTTAATATTTATTTAGAAGATATGCTAAATAATTATTTTGACTGTGGAGGAGAAAATGTTGTGAGGGGGAAATAATAAAAGGTATAAGATTTGCAGATGATATAGCTCTTATTACTGAGGAGGAAAAGGGTCTTCAGAATATGTTGAATAATTTGGAAGAAGGATTCATGGCATATGGAATAAAGATTAATTTTGAAAAGACTAAGTGTTTATGGATATGGAGAAATGCAAAAAGACTGCAAATTGGAATCCATGCTGACATGGTTCAACAAGGAGAAGGAATTTAGATATTTGAGTAGTTGGTTGAGTGAAAATAAAAGAAGTAAAGATGACAAAGAAAACATTTGTAAAGAGAAAGAAGATATTTTGTGAACCTTTGGAAAGAGAATTAAGGAAGAGATTAATTAAATATTATGTGTGGAGTGTATTAATGTATGGTTATGAGACATCAACATTGAGTAATAGAATTAAGAAACAATTGAAAGCTTTTGAGATGTTGACTTGGAGAAAAATGGAAGAAATCAGTTGGTTGAGTAAAATAACAAATGAAGTTTTGAAAAGAGTAAATGAGGAAAGCAGATTGATTGAGAATATCAGAGAGAAAAAGAGAAACTGGATTGGACATATATTGAGAAGAGATTATAGTTTAATGAAAGATGTTTTGGAGGGAATGGTGAGTGGAAATAAAAAGAAAGGACAGAAGAGATTGACATTAATGGATGATATGAGAGATGGGAAAACTTATGTGAAATTGAATAAATTGGCAAGGAAGACAATGGAATGGATGAATTGATGTTGTGACTACTCTCTGGACCTGTCTATTGGACAGAATACTATTGATTGATTGATTGTACCTATCTCTGGCATTTTCCCAAACTTCATATATACATATATCATGTAGTATATATATATATAATATTTTTATATTAATTAATATTAAATATATATGTATTAAACAAATGTTACAATATTAAACCGAAAATTATATATAATGAAGTCATTCACCTATAAATTACATTGAACATATTTAGCCAAATCTTCTCAACCACTGTTATGTTAAGTATATATTAAAATAGTTTGAGTAATTATGTATATTTTACCAATCCATTATTCCTTTATTTGGAATGGTTGGTATTTTAAGAAAAGGAGATATAAAGCACTGAAGATGTAAAAGTAAAAAAAAACAAAACAAGTTTACCTTGCCATATCCACATCTTGATAGCAAAATAAGTTAAATTATTAAAAAAAAAAACATTTTATTGTATGGTCCACAGAGTCGCTACATGTAAAGTGTTCAGGTGCTGATGTGATTATTCTATGCTGCAAGCTAAGTTAGTTTTTTTGTCATTTTTATGTGATTAATCATTTGAGATCATCGATACAAAGACTGTTTGCTTATTTCATGAAAGTGGAGAGTAAATTGTGATCAAGAGATAGATTTGATTGAATTTGGAAAGATTAGGAATGGTTAACATTTAGAAAATGTTTTGTTTCACCATTTTAAATATAGAAGTATTAAAAAATATATTTTATTGAATGTGTATTAATGTGAGGATATTTTATAATTAAGTTGTATGTAAGATTAGTTGGTTTTTTTTAGTAACTTTGCTACTAAAGAATTTTTTAATTTAAAAAAGTGATTTATTTGAGAAAAAAGATAACATTTTGGCGTCCTAAAGTTGGAAAATATGTGTTTATCAATCAATCATCATTGAAAGAAAGTAAAGATTTTCTCCTTCTGTGTAAAGGGATTTGAAGAGTAGGAGAGGAAATATAAAAGTCAAATATAGAATCGGTGACTGGAAAAATAAGGAATATGGGTTGCATTTGTATCACACACCATATTTATAATAAAAATTAAGCATGCTGTGCTAGAGTGTACCATATGTGATGAAGTTTATTATTTGAAATGTTTAAATAAGACTAGGAAAGATGTAATAGGTTTATAATATATAGACAGTGTGTAAATGTGATAAAGGAGATGAAAAAGTGGTTTCTAAGTGTGGTGCAAAATGTAATTGGGGAAGATAGGATAAAGTATGGTTTTAATGGAGTGACAGGAGATATGGATAGAAGGAAGAGGTAAAGGATGTAGAAGCAAAATTAAAATCATTAGAGATAAAATGTGAGCAGGTAAAGGAATTTTTGTGTAGGAATGATAAGGAAGAAGTAGATGAGGAAGTCCAGAAGGTGGTAGAGAATGTTACAGATGAAGCAGAGATAATAGACTATGAGATAGTGTTGATAGGAGATTCACTAATTATAGAAAGTGGAGATATAATTAAAAGGGAAACTAGAAACAGGTATACAAAAATATGTTTACCTAGAGCAATAATTAGGGATGTTACAGATAAAATAAAGAAGCAAGAGAGTAGAGATGTATATGTTATGATAGGACCTAATAATTTGTCAGAGCCATCAGAGAAATAATAGATGAATACATAGAATTGGTTAGGAATTTGAGTAAGATTAAAGGAAGAGTAGGAATAGTTGGATTGTTACCAAGATTTGAATAAAGGTATATGTTAGATAGGGCATGTTCTCTAAATGAGACATTGAAAACATTGTATGAGAGAAATTATATGTTTGTGGATTTATGGGATTTTTTATTAGAAAGAGGGAGTTATATAGTAAAATGAATTGCACTTAGAAAAACAAGGAAGTGAAGTTTTAAGGAGTTTGATTTATAAAGAATATTGTCTGGGAAACTTATAATTTGGGGGAGATTTAAGTGGCTGTTATCAGAAAGAAGAAGAATGGATAGGATGCAAGAAATAATCAAAAGGTAGCTGATTTAGATATAAATGTAGATATGGAGGGGGAATGGTCTGTAAAATTAATGGTAAGCAAGTTATTTATAAATGTAATGGAGAAGAAATAGTCAAAAAAAATTATAACCTAGTAGTTAAGAAAAAAGAAATTGTTAAAATTGGATATCAGAGTGGTAGGAGATCAGAAAAGTGGCTGGACTTAAACAAAGTAGTTAAAAATGAAGAGTTTGAGGTATTCACAGTAATGGTAACACATTTAACAGAAGAAGAACCTATTCTGGAAGACTTCATATGGCAGGGAATAAATAGAAAAAAAAAAGGGATGGTGGTATAGGAGTTACGTCAAAAAAAATTTTAAATACTCTTGAATGCCATGAACATTTGTGGCTTATGATAAGGTTAGGAAGATAAGAATAGATGGTGGATGTAGCCTCTGGAGAGAGTCAACCTATAATGGAGCAGAACAGTAGCATATATGAATGTCTCCTAGTTAAGGATATACAGAGTTTCAAAGAAAAGAGGATGAAAATAATGGTTATAGGGTATATGAATTGGCATATTGAGGAAATTGATGATGTAGGTAATAAGAAAGGACAGCTTTTGAATAATTTTTCTCAGAGAGTGAATCTGAGCAATGGAAATTTGCCAAATATTTATAAGGGACAATACACATAGTCTAGAAATAATATATTTCACACAATAGTTTATGTATTAGTAAAGAAAGTGGAAATGAATAAAGTACAGAAAATTAAGATGTTTAATAATGAAGAGAGAATGTGTAATAGTGATCATAATTTCTTTATAATAGAAATGGTTAGTAATGCAATGAAAATAGTAATAAAATTAGAAAAGATAGTGAAAGATGTGGATGGAGAGTGAACAAGAAGAATAACTTTGAAGAGTATAGTATAAATAAAAGTTGAAGAAACTATAGAAGACTTGGTTGGGGGTAAGTATAAGAACTAGTGCAATGAAATAGAAAAAGTGGCAAATAGGGTTTTAGGTAAGAATATTCAGAAGAATAAAAGTAATAGGAAAGTGAGAATTAGTAAAAGAGAGGAAGGAAAGCATGCAGGGGATATAAATGTGCTATTAAAAATGAAGAAAATGAAAAAGATGTTAAAGTTAAATAATTATAGAGAATGAAATTGAATAGTAAATTGTTGGATGATATTAATATAAGTGGAAGAGATGGGAGTAAAAAAATTTGGAAATACATTAAAAGAAAAAATGTAGTGGAGGGAGAAATAATATTACTAGGTGATGAGGGAATGGAGTATAGAGAAGAATTAGTGATAATCTTAAATAAATATGTAATGGATATAGAAATAATGTCAGATGTGAAAGACAGGGTGATAGAAAACATAAAAGCATATATTTTGTTCATTTTCTATAAACTTAATATTAAGTGGAAAGGAAAGAGGTTTGGATGGATGGGCAGCAGAGATAGTAATGAATTTAGGGCACAGTGCAAAATTAAAACTACTATTATTGTTTAATAAGATGATTCAGAAGAGAGATTTTCTAGGTAGTTGGAATAATACAAGTGTAAGGCTAATATTTAAAGAAAGGGCAAGGCTTATTGAAAGTTAAACAATTATACACCAATAGTGGTAAAGTCAGTGTTACATAAAGTTTTCTCATATATGGTGGCTGGAAAGGTCACAAAATGAATGGAAGAAAATAATATACTGGGAGAAATACAAGAAGGTTTTCAATTGGATAGGCATATAGGAGATAATTTATTTGTAGTTAGACAATGATGGATATTAGTAGAAATACAGGTAGACAGTTATATATGGTTTTTATAGATATGGAGAAAGTGCATGATAGATTAAATAGAAATAGATTGTGGATAAGTTTAGTAAATTTGGGAAAGGATGGAAGTTTAGTGGATATTATTAAGAAATTATATGAAAATAATTACTATACATGTCAATTATAGAATCAGTTAAAGTTAAAAATGGGATCAGACTAAGGCATCTATTTTGTTTTTGTTGTATTTGAGAGAAATGGAGAGAGCAATAGAAAGACTAGGGAGATGGTTAGAAATACTGTTAATAGGTGGCAAGAAAGTACATACATTGTCGGGTCTTTTATTTTTAGATGATATCTTTTTCTGCACAGAAAGAAGGGAAGATATGGAAGTTATGCTGAGGACATGTGCAAGCATGGGTAAAGAAATGGGGATTAAATTTAGTGAAGAAAAATCAAAAGTAATGATGATTAATATAGGGAAAAGTGAAGATAAAATGGGAGTGGTCTTAAGTAATCAGAGAAATTGCTTGAATGAATGAGAGAAAAAATTGATCAATGAAGCAAAGAAAAGAAAGGGATTGATGAAAAATTTAACAGTGTTTTCATATAAAAAATATGATATAGCTAGAATTGTATGGGAGGAAGTGCCAGTAGCAAGATTAAATATGGCAGTTATGTGTTAGTAAAGAGATATTAGATTACTTAGAAAAAATACAAAGAGAAGTAGGAAGACAGGCATTAGATGCAGATGTGTGGATGGCAAAAGATGCAATTCAAGTTGAAATGTGATGGTCAAGTTTTTATATGAGATGCAAAAAGCAAAATGAAAAAATGCACAGTAGATTGCAGCTTATGAATAATAAGAGAATAGCCAAAATGATTTTTAATTGGATTATAAATAAAGGGCAGGCAACAAGATGGGTGAGAAAGTAATGTGGTATGCAGATTTGGATAAAGAATTTATATCAATATACTTATACAAAAGAAGCGGATAAATTGTGTTAGGAGAATTGTTGAGTGTTATAGTGATAAGGAATGGGATAGAAGAATAGATGCATTAATAAAAAATAGGAAGTTGGAGAGATGGAGAACTAGTAAGTAGAATAAAAAGAGTTTAAATATATATAGAAGGAAACAGAATATTGGGTGAGAGTTAATTTATGATAATAGAAAGGAAAATAGTTTATTGTTTAAGGCTTGAACAAAATGTTTAGCAACAAGAAAATATATATATAAATGGGAAAATGTGGGTGATTTAGTCTGCAAGTTGTGTAAAGAAGTCATAGAAAATATTAGGCATCTATTAATTGAATGTAAATATCTGAAAGCAGAACAGGTGCAAATAATGAAGTTGTAGAAGAATAAATATAAACAGGGTGATTATAGAAAAAGTGTTATTGTTTTTTTTATGATGAATTTGGGAAAAGATAAGGGGGATTTAAATATAAAGGCCAGGGAGTTAACAAAGATTATGTTGTGCAAATGGGATGGAAAAGGATAGACAAGAATATGTGAAAACTTAGGTTGGGTAATGGAAAGGGAAAGTAAAGTGGCTAACAGTTTTTCTGGGCATAGTTGCTGAAAAATTCCTGACTCTATATAAGGAGAAGTCATAGTGCATCACATCATATCCACATCATTATATGGAGCACAAAGGTGTTTCATCACAGGGATGCCAAGACACCAAGATAATTAATATAATTTATATAAAAATATTTATATTTTTGAATCACTTCATTGTTAGAAATGCATTCTGAATTTAAATATTTTCATTTAAATATCAGTGAAATACTTCTTTATTTAAACTTATTGTGACAATTACTTGAAATATACTACATATATATTATTATCATTGCACTAAACCAAACAGGCTGACATCATTTTGTTGTGCTAATTAATAAAACTTATATGTAAATGTTTCGATTTCTGAATCACTTTATTGTTTAAAACTTTTTATTTATTTAAATATAATTATAATGGATTTGAACACAAACTTTCAAAATGCCTTCAGCTATTCATTCATTTTATCTCATACGACCAATACACATGACCACACACATGTTGTAAAGATAAATGATCACTAATATATGTATTTCATGCTGAATTAGTATTTATTAGTTGGTCCAGATCATCTCCCACTCATATATATAATCAGTGCTCAGTTTATATTAAGATAGAAAATCTTCAAATTTTAATGGACAGGTTTCAATCTATTCCACCCTCCAACTCTTCAGCCATCCATACCACTGAAAATCTGATGATGGAATGACCAAATCCTATGCTGGAGCCAATACTATTGTCATGCCCATGTTGACCCCAAGTCACTCTGACTCCTCATGTATAGGACTTTGTCCATTTAAATGCACAGAAAGGAATGATCAGGATGCAGACAGAATCTGTAATAATTGAAATATAGGCATACTTCATATACCTGAAGTTTAATTGTAATCATAGGGGATTTGAACACAGACTTTCAAGCTCTCTTCAGTTATTCAGTCTATCTCATACCACTAATATACTTGATCACACACATGTAAAAAAGATAAATGATCAAATCCCCTATAATTACAATTAAACTCCAGGTATGTGAAGTATACCTGTACTTCAAATATTACAGATTCAGCCTGCATCCTGCCCATTCCTCTTCTGTGTATTTAAATGGACAATGTCTTATACATGATGGGTCAGAACGACTTAAGGTCAACATGGGTATGACAATAATATTAACATCAGATTTTCGATGTATAGTTGGCTGAAGAGTTGGAGGGTGGAATAGATTGAAACCTGTTTATTAAAGTTTGAAAATTTGTTATCTTAATATAAAGTGAGCACTGATTATATATATGTGGGAGATGATGATCTGGACCAACTAATGAGTGCTGGTTCAGCATGAAATACATATATTGGTGATCATTTATCTTTTTCATTCACATGTGTGTGGTCATGTGTGCAAGTAGTATGTAATAGAGTGAATAGCTGAAGGAAGCTTAAAAGTCTATGTTTAAATACCCTGTAATTACAAATAAACTCCAGGTATATGAAGTATGCCTGTATTTCAAATATTTAAATACAAGTGGAATACTTCTTTACTTTTTTAAAAAATTTCTTTACTTAGACATGTGACAATTGCTCAAGGCTTGAAACATACTATATATATATATTTGCCATTACACAAAAGTGAACAGTCCAAAACCCTTTTGTCATTTATAACTAATAAAATTTTATATATAAATGAAAATATTTATATTCCCCAATCACTTGTATTTAAATATCTTAATTTATACAAAAAAATAACACTTTATTTCCCTCATAAATACAGTAATTCTTCATGTGATTAAATTAAGTGTATCAATGATATTTTACACAGACCATGTGTCTTATTCAATTTAGACTAATGATAAGAGTGTCTAATTCCTGAATTGGGGATCTTAGGTGTGATTCTGTTATTGTCTTGTTTAAGGAATTTTTAATAGCAGTGTTATCTTTCTTTTTTTATTATACCATATTATCTTTTTATACATTTTATTAAATAGCTTTTCCTATTTGTAATGATGATATCTTTTTTTAATGCAGTTTTAGGTTTTTGAACTCATTCTCTAACTAAAAATTTGTAATTAATCAATAATCCACATTAAAATGCAAATCTAAGCAAAACAAAATGAGTAAAAAACATAATTTTAAAAAGATATTTTGTATGATCAATATGCAACACAAATAAATTGAAGAAATTCTATGCTTTTAATTTTCATTTAAATGGCCCACTTTTTTGCCATTTTAACATACTATATTATTTAAAAAAGTGCTAAGTAATTCCAAAAAAATGACTATTACACATAATAAAATGTAACATTTCATGCCATTAAAGGGATCACACACACACACACACACACACACATACATATATATATATATATATATATATATATATATATATATATATATATATATATAAGGCTGTCTATTTAGATATGCATAGTAGATACTATGTAACAAAAGTCTTTGGATCTAAAAACTAGTCTGGAGATATTGGATGAATAGCATTAGATAGGGATTTTGATCACAAATCTTATATCATCAGATTATTCATATGGTTGTACTGGGTGGCACTACTGTATGGAGAGAGTTGTTACTGTAAAAATCTCCAATATTGACTGTAATATGCAAACAATGCATTAGATACATTTTTTTCTTTTTTAATGTCAGAATTTTTATCTTTTCAAAGTTAACTGAAGTTTTCATAGTGTATAGTTTTATTGTTTGGCTACCCTTATACTGTTGATAAATAACAAGTCTTTACAGGCACAACAATACCCTATGTGAAATATTATTAAACACTGCTTTTTGAATTGTAAATAATTTAACATAAATAATATAAAGCTATGAATTTTATTAAAATGATACTTCACTATGGGGTTTTTGATTCACTCATTGTGAAAAAACAAAAACAATTGTCAATCTTGATCTTTCTCCCTTTCTTGTTTCACTTTTCATTACATTTTCCAAGTGAAACTACACATTTTACCCTAGAAATATTGAAATTGTTTTTTTAAAGTTCAATTGGAATCATAGCATCAATACCACTGAACACTATATCACTTCTTTCATCTATGAATTAAAGATCCATCACAACCTTCAAGATGCACTAATTTCAACAATCAATGCAGCATATTGTTCACATTTTGAATAAAAATTCTGTTAATAAATTGATGATGGAAACATTGAAGATCTTTTGTGAACACATACAAAATAATTAACTAATAAAGAATTAATACAACTGGATGAAGGAAGATATTAAAGAAAATAATTCAACAAGTCTATAGAGAACTTCAATATAAAAAACTAAAGGGACAGTTTTTTATCACAAGGACATGAATATCATTTTCAAAAAATTCAATCCTGATTTAGAATGCTTCATGAAATCTATAAATGCCTTAAATCAAAAAATGAGACCCTTATAACATGTTGTACAAAAAAATCAAAGAAGCAATTCAATCATTCATTCCATTTTTTTTTAGAAATACTCAGACATCAACATATAATGTATCTTTCCAACAAGGGTCAAATGATTTAATACTATGAAGACCCTTAGAATGAACTATTGGTAACTCAGAAACCTAGATGATGATAAATGCTGAATGAAGTGATCTAAGCTAAGCATTTTTATTTTTTTCATAGATTTAAATTACATTACTTGCATTATTTTACATGCATTCATATTTCAAGTGTGTAATACATACATAACACAATTTACATGGCCATATATTGTAGATTAGAGGGTTTTTTAAATTACTATGTATACTAAGTTAAGTTGTTTGTTAATACATTATTCACAATTTATGATATAGTATTAATCTTCAGGAAACATATAATTTTCCTTCATAGAAAACCATTATAATCCCTTTTTATATAATCTTGCTTTATGATAAGTTTTGAGGAACCAATTGTCCTCACTAAATGAGGAAAGGATGTATATATTTTATTTTACATTTATATAACTTTTAAACTTTTTAATAAATTATTTTTATTACTTTAATTATTCCATTATAGTTTCAATTATGTCTTATTTACTTATAATACAATTATACAGTCCTACTTTTTCCAAAATTTCTAATTCTTGTTTTATATAAACTTATATCCTTTCAACTTTAAAAATTTACAATTGATAAAATTTAAATTGTGTTATACTTTGAATACTAAACTCTTTCTATGAGCATTTTTACTTTTAATCTATAAATTTATTTTAAAAAGTATACTTTATAAAAATAATGTTTTCAAGCCCAAATCATAGTTCAAAGTTGGTCTAATATTTTAAATATGGTACCTGCTTCAATTTTTCAATTTTTTGATCTATCTTTTTCAAACGTATGTTCTTCCTCTAGTCAATATAAACAAATAAGTGATCTCTTATTATATTTGTATTGATTCATTCTTGTATAAATTGTCTTTGTTTCCCCTATATAATTACTTTTGGTATTATTCACTTGACATGTTTGTCATTCAATTTTATATACTCAATTTATACAATTTTATATATTTTCAATATATTTATTGGCTAATACACTAATTGTATTCTTTGCCTTTTTTATTTTATTATTTTAAATTTCATTATATTGTTAAATTTTTTATTAATTTTATTGATAATTTTATTCATATTTGTTATTATATTGTTGATATAAGGTTTTATAACTATATATTTATTTTTGTTGAATTTAACTTTCTTATAACTATTTTTTTCTTTTTTGTTATTATTAAGTTTTTCTTTTTTCAATTTATATTATGTTACAACCTTTATTGTATAAGTATTATTTTTAAGTTCTTTAATTATTTTTTTTATTTGGGTACTACAATCTTTCTTGTTTCAGCAATAATTTACAGCTCTATAATATTCTGAAACTTATTTATTTTGTATTTTTGTCCATATTTAAATTTCAATAGTTTTTATATATGGATTTTTTTATTTTTTTATTTACCATTAGTATATGACTTTAATAAGATAATATCTAAGTACATAAACTTATTTTTTTCTTTTTCTGTTGTAAATTTTATGTTTATTAAATTTATTAATAATTTCTAGGAAAACTCTATTTAACCTTGGATTTTGTTAAAAATTAACAGAGTCATCAACACATTTTTAAAATAAAAATTGGAGCATTTTTATAATTGATCATTAATACATCTAATTCTCACATATTATTTAGTACTCTTATTCAGTTCTCCTCATATTAATAATCTTTTTGTTGCTTATAATTAGCTCCATTAAATTCAAATATGATTATTTTACAACTAATTTTCATAATTTCTATCAATTTTCTATGAGTATTTCCATTTTTTATTTTGTTCATTTTTATTCTTATTAATTTCCAATTCTACAGGTATTTTTACATTGATATGACATTTATTTTTATCATTATTAAGTTATATTGATATACTTTATCTTTAGTTCCTATTATTCAAATCTTTATTGTTTTTATGTAAGAAATAATATTGTTATAAAATTATTATTCACTAGTCATTTTGATATTTTGTCAATATATGAGTTTGTGCACTCTTAATGATTAGTCTTAATGTTATTTCTTCATTAAAAATTTTTGGTGCACCATAAATTTTTACTGTAACACAATCTTTGTTTTTTAAATATGAAAATGTTTTTTTATCTATCAAAGCTTATTATATTTTTTAAAAATTAATTCATAGATCTTTTATTTTTTAATTTAGTATCATCTTTTTTAAATTTTACAATTTTTTTAAACATTTTATTTATTTTTTTTCTGCATTTTTTTTTTGTTTATTCAAATCAATGTGCTGCCTTTATTAGATTTTGTCAAAACTACATCTTTTTATTTTTTTAACTTCTTTTATTATGATTATATCACCTACATTATTAGTATCATTATCTATAAGTTTTCTATTAACTCCCTTTTTTTTAATTTTCCACTCACAATTTATCTTCACTTTTGATAATACTAATATTCCCAATAAGAGAAGTTAAAAAAACAGAAATGAGTATGAAAAATATATTTTTACAAGATCTGATAAAGAACTAAATTGATTTTAATAATAATAAAAAAATATTGAAAAAATGAATATAATTTTGAAAGAAAATATATTTATAAAAAATTTTAAAAAATGATACTAAATTAAAAATTAAAAAGATATATAAAATAAAATATATAATAACGTTTTGATTGATAAAAAATACTTATATATTTAAGGAACAAAGATTGTGTTGCAACAAAAATTTATGGTGTACCAAAATTTTTTAAAGAAGCAATATTATTAAAATTAATAATTAATAGAACAAGCTAATATTTTCACAGAATATCAAAATAGATAGCAAATAATATTTTTATGAATATATTAATAATAGTAATAGTTCGTATATTAAAAACAACTTAAAATTTGATGAAAAATTAAAGATAAATTTAATTATAACTCAATAATGGTAAAAAAAATAGATATCATATCAATGTAGAAAAAGTCATAGAACTGGCAATTAATACATATAAAAATGATATAAAAAAGCAATGGAAATATTAATAAAAAATTAATAGATATTATGAAAAGTAATTATAAAAAAATTACATGTGAATTTAATGGAGATTATCATAAATAACAAAAAGAATTATTACTAGGTGGAGCACTAAGTATATATATAATAAAATTATGTTATATGTCACATGACCTATATAGCTTGCATTTACCAATATGTAATATTATATATTTATAATATTAAATATATGGAAGAATTAGAAGTATTAATGATGAATAATAAAAATGCTCCATTTTTTATAATAAAAAAAATATGAGATGTCTGTCTGTTAATTTTTGACATAATCCAAAGACAGATTTTTTTCTTCAAGAGATTAATAAATTAGATGTAAAAATAGAATTAGCAATAGAAAAAAATGTAGATATATTTAGATATGTTAATAAATTCATATATTAATGGTAAATGCAAGATAGAAACATCCATATATAAATAAACTAATAAAGATAATAATATAACTAGCTGGAATTTAAATATGGACCAAAAATGCCAAATAAATAACAAGAATCTATAGAGCTCCAAATTATTGCTCCAATAACTAAGATTATAATACACATATAGATTTAATAATCAAAAAACTTTAAAAAGTACTGTTCTATTAGCATGTTGAAATCACTTGATAGCATTGATCCCATCGAAATGCATATTAATATGTTGTTTAGTGGGCCACAGTCAAACCAAATAGCCACAACTTTTTTTCTGCTGTAACTAATGGCTTGATTTGTCTTGTGCAGTTTGTGCAAGTGCACAAACATTTTGCTACCATACCATTTCAGGATGGGTGGATTTAAAGTTTGCAGAACTATTGCAATCTGTATTCAAAAATAATTACGATACAACTTACTGAACATAGTATTAAAAATAATAATTATAATCCCATTACTATGCTTTTGAACCCAACATGTAAGGTTAAACAATTAAAAATGGTTAGGGGAAACTACAATTTCACTGTTCTCCTGAAAAAAGTCACGGTTTGTGAGAACACCTATGAAAATTAAAATGTCTGCCTGTAAAATTTCTTGTAGTGATGATATCCAGAGACAAAAAGAAATTGTAAAAGAATACATTTCTTAATCTTAAAAAAAAAAAAAAACCGAGTTGGAAATTATTAATCATTATTAATAGGTGTGCCATTAATGTTATCCACCATACCTTAGTCACATATTCTTTCAAAGATAGCTAGCTATTGGAATAAAGAAACATTAATTTTTCTTTTCAAAACTGACAAAAAAAGTCAAATACAGTTTAGTAATTAAAGCATTCTCATTTCTTCCACCACAATGTAGTTAGTTATCTGTCAAGAAATGATAGTAGACTTTTTAAAGTTTGAAAGGAGGGAAGGATTTTGATAGGAAATTCTACTAGAATAGAATATTTGCAATAATGTCTGTTAATTGATAAGTTTTAATTCTTGTGGATATAAAAAGGCATGACATCTCCCTCCCTATATTGCAGGACTAAGATGAAATTTGTAGACACTTGTTAAAGGTTTACATTTATCATCATAAAATTGTTATTGAATAAATATGATAGTAATTTATTAAGGAAATTAATCAATGAATTACATTAACCTGTATAATAAAATGTCTGAGTGTAAAAAAATTTATTGTAGTTATATCCAGAGATAAAAAGAAATTGTAAAAAAAATTACAGTAATTTATTAAGGAAAATAAATAAATTACATTAACCTGTATGATTATTCTTATTATTGTTATTTCACAAATAACACGGTGAGCCCAGTAATGTTATATTTATGTGCATTTTCATAGAAACAACAACACCAAGCAGTGTCAACATGCTAATAGAAAAGTACCTTTAAAAATAATGATTATTCAATGAAGGTTGTACAAGAATATAAAATTATTAAAAAAAAAAAAAAAGATAAAAGTTAAATAATAAAAAAGATAAATGCAACAAAAATAAATGTATAAGTATAAATTCTTATAGCAACAACATAGTAAAAATATAAATAAAATTATCAATAAGATTAATAAAAAAATTAACAATATAATAAAATGTAAAATAATAAATAAATAAGAAAAATATATTCAATATATTAGACAATAAATACACTGAAAATATAAATTGTATAAATGGAGTATATAAAATTGAATGCAGAATATGTCAAGCGTATAAAACTAAAAATAATTATGTAGGTGAAACAGAGATTTCACTTAATACAAGATTAACCCAACACAAATATGATAAGAGATCATTTATATATTTATTTTGACTAGAGACAGGATATAACTTTGAAAAAAGTAAGCATAAAAGGGATAAACAAAATTAAAGAAGCTATCATAATTAAAAATATTAGACCAAAGACCAATTTTAAATAAAGATTTGGATTTGAAAACATTATTTTTATAAAATATAGTTTATTAAATCAATATATAGATCAAAAATAGAATAAATTTTTTTTTAAAAATGATCTTAGGGGAAGTTAATATACAAAGTCTAAGACAATTTAAATTTTGTAAGTTAAAATATTTTTAGAGATGAAGGAAGGTAAAGTTATATAAAAAGCTAATGAAAAATTTTGGAAAAAGTAAAAATGTTTATTATAATTCAAAATAAATGCCTCCAAAACTTATATAAAGAAAAGCTTGGTTTAATAATTTAAAAGCATAATATGCTAATCATGTTTTTGATTAATTAGACAACTATTGCTATGAATATGACTGAAAATGACTGCCAATTAGTCAAAAGCATGCTTAGCATATCATGCTGTTAAAGTATTAAACCAAACTTTTCTTTATATACATTCTGTATGTATTTATTTTGAATTACATTGTTTTGAGAAAAGTTTTTAAAATATTTAAGTTAAATTATATTATAAATAGGCATGCATAATTCAAACTGTAATGGAATAATTAAAGTATTAAAAATAAATTAAGAAGTTTAACAATTATATAAATATATATATATTAACAATTTATATAAAAGAAATCAAACAAAAATAAGAAAAAACAAGATTAATATATATAAAATTGTAAAAATGTATGAAGATATATAATTACTCAAATCTGTAATGTAATATCTATTTATTTGTATGAATGTGTTAATTATATGGTCATATATATTTCAACATTTTAGCTTCAATAAAGACTTCTGGTCAGTTGAAAACATAAGAAAATATCAAAGAATAAATTTTATTTGATTGCATTGTAAAATATGGTTTTAAAGAGTGCATAAATAGTATTATATATATATATATAATATTATGATGTCTGTATTTTTAAAACAATATACGTAATTATATAACTGAATATTTGTAAATACAGTAAATAAATAATTAAAAAATTTTATCCACTTAGGAGCGCTTTCGATTATCCAGTAATCTGTATATATATATATATATATTTAATGTTTTCACAGTTGTATGATGTAGGTCATGTAGCAAAAAATTTGTTGACTAGAACTTATAATTCATCTGATAAAGAACATATTATTCAAGAAATAGAACTTACAAAAAATATTCTACTTTTTAATAATTATAATAAAAACATATGTAAGACTTTACATAACATTAATACTAAAAAGAAAAAAGAGGATAGAATTGACAATTCCTCTTTTAATAGAGTAATTTTACCTTATATTAAAGGGGTTACTGATAACATCAGTAGAAGACAATCTTGTCTTAATATAGGGACTACTTTTTTTAATGGCAAAAAAATTGGTGATTTTTATATAAACCTAAAGACAGAATATTTTTGGAACACCAAGAAGTTTATGAAATTCCATGTTTTCAGTGCTCAAGAAGCTATGTGGGTCAGTCTAATAGATGAACAAATGTCAGAATTAAGGAACATAGAAATGCTTTTAATCAAAAAATTAGCACATCGGTTTTTACTTCCCATTTTTTAGAAATTGGTCACAAACCTGATTTTGACAATACAAAAATACTTGCTAATTTGGAAAGATGTGATTTAAGAACCATGAGAGAGTCAATTAAAATATTAAAGAGACCTACTGGTTTAAATAGGGCTGACAAAGCATGTGGAAACCTCTCATTTTATCTAATATTAACTTAAAATTAATAGGTGAAAAAAACTCAAGGAAATAAACATTTTGATAAGCCTCTTGTTGTGAATACTGAACTACCTCAAGTTGAATCTCATTTCTCATCTCACACCAAATCATGTTATTGTTTGAGATCTAACAATTTTTCTTTCAAAAGTTAATCTTGATTATGGCGGATGCTAGTCCGTCGAAGTGTAAAATAATGCATGGTTCAGCCCAAAAACTATTAATTTACCTATATATATATATTCTAACCTTGCTCTCGTGCATCCTCACTTCCGGATATTATATGATATAAAATAAAATGAGTTCTAGCTCAGTTATTAATTAATAAATAAAATATTCAACATTAAAATTAAAATGTTTCACTAGCTCAAATTTAAAATACAAATAAGGTTCAGTTTATAAAAATAAATTAAATAAATATTTAATATTTTCATGAGACTTGAAGTGAAAATACAGGTGACAAAATAGATTACATTGAGCCAATATCCCACAGGATACTACCTCAATGGCATAAGAACACTATCCCCTCTTTATTACTATTTCAAATAACAAACTCATAGTATTCTTACGACTTTAATAACTTCTACTCACTAAGACTAAACTAATAATTAAGTCTTAATCTTCTATTTGTAATAATCTAGCTCAATAAAATAATCTCAGGTTCATAAAGTTTATTCTAAGTTAATTTAAAAATACGGTAGTAAAATATGAGAAGGGATTTTATGTCATAATCTACTACACTGAAACTAATAATAATAAATAATAGTAATAATATTCTTCATTGTTTAATTACTACTGGATATCTTTTCTTTTTACTATAATTTTATTACCATAATAAAATAATGAAATAATATAATATGATCTTATATCTTCATGTAATGATATAATAAATACGTGGTAGCATTTTAATAATCTGACAAACAAAATATGTGTGGCAACTGATAGCATATAATTTAATATAATATTGTGATAACTGATTTATGACCAATAAAATAATGTAAGATTATGATTATTTAATTATAATGAATACCAATAAAATATTTAAAATTCTTAAAATAATTCTCTATTTATCTTTTTGTGCAAAATTATATATTTGTTTCAATTATTATGCATATATCGTGATTTCATGCAGCGATGTGGAGAAATAAATAACTCGGACACAAAATTTTTGAAATAACAAAATTTAACAAGGTTTATTACTAACAACAAATAAATAAACAATTTATTTACACTATTTACAGTGGATATCCTTAACTTTTTTACTTTACAGTTTGATCTACCAGGTTATAAAAAAAAAATTATATTTCAATTATATTTTATCTATATTTAGGACAAAATTTAAAAAAATGTTACTATTTGGTTTCTCATTATGGTTAACTTATTACAAATATATTTATCTACTTTATTAGCAACAGCATTTTATCCTTAATATTATTAAACTATCTTATTTTAAAAATTCATACTTAGAAAACATTCTATAGAAAACAAAATTTTATAATGAGTATGGATTTCTCAAGATATTTTAAAAATTTCATCTTGCAAAGTCAAAGATGTTACACAAAATATTATCCAAAATTCAGTACTAGATTTTAGTATTTATCACACAATGTTTACTAATCATAATATATTCTTCTGTAAGCCTTACTTTAGTATGATATAAGTGTAATCATTAATATATTTCTGTTAATCAATAAACAAAAAATATACTATGCATATTGTTTACATAATTTACTTTGTACTATTGTATTTTAAAATATGCAATACTTATTTTCTCTTAAAAAAAAATAATATTAAAGCATTTAAAATTATTATCACTTTAAAGAAAATATCTTTGTTTAGATACTTTATTTTTAAAAAAATTTATATTTCATTTTCGAAATAAAATTCAAAATATATTTTATGATTCTTTTCTTTCCTTAGGATACTTTGGATCTTCAATTTTAAGTTATAATGTCCTATTCCTTCTAAGCAAATAAACCAATCTTATACAAAACGATAGCATAACCTAAGTTCTAAATTATTTATCATTTCTCTTAAACATATCTTACTAAATGATGCAGTTACATGAAATAAAGATAGTGAAAACAGATGCATAGGATTAAAGAAGAAAGCTAGAGTATTACTCTTGACATATCTCAAAATCATGGCACAATGCGAAGAGGTATGACATTTACTTGCCTAATATTCTCTAGCACAGGGACGATGTTAAAGCTATTTATTCAGCTTTATTAGAACATCAAATATTTAAAGAAATATAAACACTGTCCAAATAAAATGTGTGTCAGTCATAGGGTTTTGTTAACTATGCTGATATTCACATAAAGACTAAATATTATTTCCATTCCTTATAACATCCTATTTCTTAAAACATCATCTTGGTTTCCTGTTCACTAAGTACTTCCAAGCCACTATCTCAACATTATTTCTCAAGATTTTCCTCATCTTACATCGATAAATAACTATCTGCATTTACAAAACAATAAATAAAATTTATTAATAGTTAAACAATCTTACGATTTCATAAGAAAAGTTGCTTACTTCATTGCTCTGTATGTTTAATCATATACAATCTACTTAGACAATATTTGAATATCCTAACATGAAAATTTTAAAAGAATCACATAATTATTTGTTATGTTGGATTATATCACTAATAAAAAAAAAACAAAAAAAATTGTCGTATGCACATTTTCAAATCAATCCTATCTCATAATGTTTTTTAAAATGTTGTATGAAATGCAGTATGTATAAGTAAAAAACTTTTACACTTCATTCTTCCAATTTAAGGATGATCTAAAGAAAACAAAAAAAAATATACATTATAAATTATCAATAGTTATTATTATTACCAATAACCTTTATCTAGTCATCGTGTTCAGTAGGCTTCCTTTATCCACTTGAGCATTGCAGATATAAAAAAAAATTCACACCCATACACTTCATATTGAAATATTTTTAAATAAATTATTAGATTGTTATATTATAAAATTTTAATATTAATAAATTAATGTTTTTATGTTTTTCCTAATCTTATATAAAAATTTAGATTTAAACTAGGTTAACAAAATAAAAAGAATCAAAACTATAATTACATATTTTCTTGACGATAGCTCCTGATAAGTCCAAAATGTTTATTATTTTCTCTAGAGTTTTTAAAAATGTTCTC
Source organism: Epiperipatus broadwayi (assembly GCA_028023455.1). Taxonomy (NCBI): domain Eukaryota; kingdom Metazoa; phylum Onychophora; class Udeonychophora; order Euonychophora; family Peripatidae; genus Epiperipatus; species Epiperipatus broadwayi. The sequence goes on from JAQFVV010006206.1 coordinate 3,439,020, forward strand.
CTCCAAGCGCATTAAAGTTTAAAATAAAAATAATTATTAATCTATTTAGTAAAATTTATAGAAAATAATCCTTGGTTTTTAGTATTTAGGACGATAATTATTAAATCATAATATTAATTATTCCCGTGAAGCTTCTTAATCTTCTCTACGAATATTCTCTGCGTATCTGATGCATCAATCCATCTAATTTAACTTTAAAAATATTCGATAAACTTTTAAGTACTATTTGTATTTCCATGGATCCATCTTTTATTCAACTATGTGTTCACTTTTTTTTTTATATATGTTTCCTTCTTGATACATTTAAACTTTCGTTTGGTATTTTTATATATCACTTTAAAATAAAATTAAAATGTTACCTTCAGAAAGGATATAACATTTTGCTCCTTTGAATATTATATTATATAAATGATTCATAAGATATATTTGTCTTATTACTACTTTTAAAAAAATAAGTCTTGGATAAGCTTATAAATAATACGTTTCAATACATTTTTAGACTCCATATAATGTCCGAGCTGTCTTTTTTTATGTACCAAAACAGTTCTCCGGTGAAGTATTAATAAAGCTGTATCAATAAATATTCCAAACATTTTTACAGTATTACAATTTCTATCCATTTTATTCCACAGTATATCCATTTTTATTGTGAAGTTTAGGTTAAATTTTTAGATAAAATACGACTGATAAAGGAACTTTAAAAAATTTAACAAAGCATGTTAAACAAAATTATTAAATATTTTTTTAGTTTACACTCTCTTTTGCAAAAAATACTTTTTAAAAATTATCAATTAGTTTTTTGCAGATAAAGTTATAAGAAAGTACTAAAAAAAAAATTGACTAAAATAAAAAATTTAAAAATAAATACTATCTCTTTGATAGTTATAATTTACCTTTCTCTTGTTTCAATACATTATTAATCTCCCCTTATACCCCTGTGCAATTTATATTTATAGTCTGTAAGAATACCTCATTTGATTGGTTGATTCTTACTTTAACTTGAGAACAAATTTACATATTTTTAATTTTAAGTAGAATTGAATTTCAAAATTAGAAATTATGACGTAATAAACTTAAAATATTATTTAAAATACCACTTTTAATTCAATTATAACTTTATTTAAATTATTTAATCTTTTAAAATAACTTTTAAAATAACATTTAATAACTTATTCCATTTCTTAATATTCAATTTATCTATTTTTATTTAAATAAAATATTTAATTTTTATATTATGAATGTATTCGTCTTTATTACATCATTTAAGCATTTGGAAATAACTACGTAATATTTTGATATTCACTTCTATGATAAATAATTATTATATCCAACTCTATAATACACAAACTTTGTTATTAAATTCTAACAAGCGTGTGTGTGAAAGTATACATTAAAAGTCACATGATTAATAACTTTGACAGACGATTTTCAATCTATTTCTCTGTCTAGATTTATATAATTGATACACTTATTACATTATATAAAATAATTATAAAAAAATTTGGAAGAATAATTTTAAAAATATAGAACTAGATATAATTTTCACCCTCATAAAGTTTATTTTTAAAATATACTATATTAATTTTGACTATTAAATATGATTATAAATTTAAACATAGCATTTATTAACTTATCAGTTTTAAACTATTAAAATCGAATTTATTAAATATACTTTTAATATTTATAGCTGTGTTATTTAATATGGCCAGCTTTTACAACCATATGAAACAATATTTAAAGCTTTACATAACTATTTTTAAATAATTTTATATACTACGTATTCTCTTTACCTTCAAATTGTACTTTAAAGATATAATTGACTTAATATAATTAATGTATTAAAAGAACATATTCTAAAATTTAAAATTTTTAGTAATTGACTGTTATGAACTATTACCGACCTATAGAAAAGGGCACAATATATATATATGCATAAAGGAATAAGAAGTGAAAATTATTATTCCAAAGAATGGAGCACTTATGATGAAAAAACTATTGGAAAAGTAAGTTATCTATTTATCTGAAGAAGAAAAAATTACATTATGTAAAACTTCATTGCATGATGTGTCAATGCTAATGGAGAAAAAAATATCATACTAAAAATATTATAGAAAAAGAACAATATTCGTTTTAATATTTGTAGTATTTAACTATTGTTAGGCTCTTGTCCTGAATTAGTAATAACAGTGAATCCCTATTTTCAAATGTAAATATGCAGACAAAATTTCTCATTGCAATATTTATCACTAATCAGAAAACAAAATTAGTCAGTGTATTACTTTGATTATGAAGTATCTTTCTTTTTATAAAAATTTACAAGTGTGCTTAAAGGCAAGATTATTAAAATGAATTTATTAATAATCTAATGGCATGATAGAAATATTAAATAGCACTATGATATTATTAGAAAATGGGTTTCTTTATCAGTGAATCTAGGATAATTGTCATCAAGGCAACATCCCACTGAAGTATCACAAACATTTAATTTACTATCATGATATAAATGACATTTTTGGTTTTACTTATTTCAATCATTGCACTTTTAAAGATTAACATTTTTGCAGTTTGTTTGATCTTACATTCAATTTTATTAATTCAATTTATTTTTAACTTTATTTTAATAGAAATGCTAATTATTTATAAAATTTATCACTTTTAACTTTAGTATTTTTGTTAAATTGATAGCTACACCAACTTATTTTTAAATTCTTAATCAATTTTTCTATAAAAATCTATTTTGTCCCGTATAAATTTTTAAAATATTACATGATTTTAATCTTAAATATCCACAGAAGGCTTGGTTTTTCTTATTTCAATTTATATTCAAATACTATTTCATGGTTATTTTGAAAGAAATTTCAAGTTTTGACTTTCCCTTTGAAATATATGTTGATTTTTTCAGAAATAATATATAATATCTATAAGAATATTATTGCTTATTTCCTTAACATTTTGCTATTCACTTTAACTAAAACTACAATAAATTTAATTTTTTGCTTTTACTTTCAAAAGTAACCTTTATTAGTAAAAGGATTACAAAAATTTTGGGTACACTTACCCATTGAGAATTACAAAGTTTTCAATGTGACAAACAAGGTAAAACAATTATTGATTATATAACGTACATATGCTTGATAACAATGCTATAATGTTGATTAATGTGTATCTGAACATGAGTATCTATACATGGATCTACATGGCCCAGCTGCTGAGAAGCTATCCATCACCAATGATCCCACCCCTGGGGCCCCGAAATGAAGACCCAAATGCTTCAGCTGAATAGATGGACAAGTCCAGCATTGAATCAACCACCACAACAGGCAGCGAGGTCCAAGGCTTAAGTCCATTAAATAATAAATTCTTGACCCATAGCCGAGCCATATCAAGACCATTCTAGATACCTCTGTCTGATTTATCAATTATTCTGAAAACATTTCATTTATTTATTAATTCTTTCCCATAATCATGAAGGCTAGTTGCTTAAAGCATCATCTTAAATTCAATATTTATGAATCTAAAGATCTTTGGTTTGATTCCCAAGCTACTATTGTTACTGCTCAGACCAGAAATATCTGGAAAAAGGATAGTAATATTTGGAAGCATTATTTATATACTCATCTGCATATTATTGCTAATATTGATTATATTTGAAAAGTTTAAACAATGTTTGAAATTTTTCTAAATACATTTAATAATTAATATTAGATGGTGAAAATAGTCTAACATATAATTATAATTCCACTATCATAAATTTTCAGACAAATAGTAATCTCTCTTTGTTTATTATTATATTTTCATTCTGCATTATTCTATTTAGAATACCTTTCTCCCTCTCAATTTTGTTTCATTTAATATTAATTTTGTAATGGGGAGATATTATAGATTTTTTTTTTAATTTTTGATAGAATTTTAAAAAAATTTAATGGCTCTTACTTATTTTAAAAATGTTGCAAGTTACATATTCCACAAAAAAAGAAACTATTCTTTATAAATTCTTACTTATTTGTTTATTTGACATATATAGGAGTGCATCCATTGATGTATGAATTAGTATGGCCTTTATTATTTTCTTATGCTTACAGAGATATTTCTGAAATATATTGATATAAGGTAGAAAATATATATTAAATTTAATTAAGAAATTATCTTTCAATGTTACTACCATTGCTTTAGCCGGTATAGCTTGAAAGATATTGTTTTGGGCTTCAAAAATACTAGAAAATTTGACAATTCATTCCTATTAAGTTGTAAAGCATAATAGCAGTGGAGTTTGTTATATAATAGTATAAAAGTAATTCTTACTGTTAAAAAGGGCTAATGGAGAATCAAGTTACTATTATCTAGTACTCAATAGTTACTTGTGATTACTAATATTACACGGGGGGGGGGGATCTCCAAAACTAGTTGATATGCACTATTACATTTTTGTTTTTCTAAAATAATGTTTGTTTTTTTTAGAGTTATGTACTAGTAAAAAAGTGGCAGGAAAAAAAAAAAAAGCCAAACTGCTAAAAGTCAATTTGTATAGGATTTTTACTAAAATAACTGCAAATCAATATAAAGAATGATGGACTCCAATCAAAAAAAAAAAAAAAAAGAGCTGCATTGAAAGTAGTTATAACACAATAGATTACTTACAATACTAAGAAAAATTATAGAAAAGATCAATGAGTAAAGGTTACATTTATACTTTGGATTTGTAGATTATGAAAAGGCAATTGATTATTTAAGCATTTCAGTGGTGATGAACATTTTGAAAAATCAAGAAATAAAAACAGATATTGTCTAATGCTATTTTAGAATTACAGAGTGATGGTAAAAGGATTAATATCAATGAATATTATGTATTAGAGCAGGGTTGTTCCATCTTTGCAAAACTTTTTATAGCAGTTTAGGGTAAAATATTTTGTGAATTAAAATGAGAAACTAACTAAATAAAAATAAATAGAGATTATTTAAATCATCTACATTTTTACAATACGTCTGTTTTCACAAATAATACTCCAGGGCTTCAGAAAAGGTTTCAAAAGCAATCAAATAAAAACATTTTAAAAAGTAGGACCAAAGACAAATGCTAAAAAAGTTTATATTAATGTTCAGTAGTATTTTGGAAAACTAAATTAAAAGAAATTAACAATTATAAATATCCCAGTCAGATGATTAATTGAAATGGAAATACTTTTGATAAAAAGAGCTTGATATTAAAACAAAATATGCTTTTGTATTTTAAAAAGAATGTTTTTGTGCTTAATGGATCGAATTTGAATACTTAAAGAATAGCAATATAAAAACTTCAGATTACAAAACAAACTATTATAAAATCTATTTTAGAAATAACAAGAAGAAATTAAAAGTAAAATGCACGAGTCAGAAAAGAAATAGGTATGACTGATATCATTGAAATGATTAAGAGGGTAAAATAGAGCTGGCTGGACATATTAACAAAATGATAATAGATAAATAACTGAAATATTATATCCCAAGAGATTTAAAAATATATATGAGATTGATGGATGAGGTAAAGAAGTTTTCAGGAGTGTGATGAAGAGAAGTTATGGATCAGAGAAACTTGATTATACTTGGAGAGACTGTTACCCTGCAGTTGATTCATAATGGTCAAAAGTGACGATGAACATTACCACACGAGAACAATTTAAATCAAAGCTAATCCTAACATTTTATTTTTTGAATCAAAATTATAAAACTAAAATGTTAATATAGTTTATTAATGTATATCCAAGTGATATTAAAAATAATATTATTGTTACTTAATATTCATATAAAATATTTTAGTTTTTAGCAATGTTTTATAATAGCTTTATTGTAAACACTAACTACTAGCTCTGTTATCTCCGGTCCAATGTCCATTCTTAAACTTTTCTATGTGTATCTTATTTTCTTTTTGTATGTGTGTCTGCATTATTTACATTTATTTTCATCTCAATGTTTCTACAAATTTTATCAATTTTGTTAAGCTCATTTTTGTTGTTTTCAAATATTATCAAATCATCAGCAAACTAAAAACAATAAGGATGGAATTAATATGGAGATAAAAGAGTTTATTGTTTAAGTACTTACTCCGTTTTTATAAAATCAACACTTTATTTACTAGCTCATTTAAATATTTGCATATATAAAATAAAGTTTGCCTCTTTTTTTTCCGAATAACTCAAGAACTATTAATAATTAAATTTTAACATGTTCATGTATATTACAATTTTTGAAGAAGGTTTTAGACTTCTCATTTATACAAGTTGAGATAGTTCTACGGCACAAATACTGTCTAATAAACAAAACATAAAGTATAGAGTGTTGATTTTTAATTACAATCTCTACAAATCTTCTCTACATAAATAAATTATGCATTTAAAAGGAACAATACAATTAAAAAATTGGAACATAATGGCAAGATTTTTAATGAGCTTTGTGTAAACTTTGCCAAATTGTCAGAAAAAAAGTGTTTTATTATTGCATAATGGTTTAGACAAATCTATATTTGACAATAAATATTTAATAGAGGCAATATACTATAAGTCACTTCTAATGTGAACTTTAAAAAATTGACAATAAATATTTAATAGAGGCAATATACTATAAGTCACTTCTAATGTGAACTTTAACTTAGGTAAGTTCTATTAACAAATAATGATCTACTTGATGCTCATAGCAATGTTCTATCAAGCATTCTAGAAGAACTTAGAACGATATTCTTGGAGATATGTCTGAAAGAAAAGGAAAAACATTTTTATTAATAAAGAGTTCATTTACCTATCCATAACTTTACAATCTAGGAAGGTTTTAGGCTATTTAAATTTAATTACTTTACTAATAGGGATGCCCAGAGGGTCAAAATACGCATTCATTAAAATAAATAAATGTATTATAATATGTTGTAATCCATCTTATGAAAAAATGAAATTTTTATTCACAACTTAAAAATGTCCATGCAAAAGAGGATACAAAGGAGAACAATATTCTTATTATATATCTCTTCCTATATTTTCTTCTGTAAAATATATGTTTATATTTTCAGTTTAGTTTCAAATAACAACTTTAATCACACCTTAAGAGGATACATATGGATATCATTTATCATCTTTCTTATTATAGGTTACATGCTTGCAATATGCAGTGGCTCTACAATGAAAACAATAAATAAGAAAACTAATGGTAAAAAAAATTACATAAAAATAAACTACTCACCAAATTCAGAGTTTTAACAATAAATAACAATTAAATGGAAAGGACTGGATTATATTAATGTGACAACTTTTAGACCTCTGCATAGGAGTCATTATGTCCAGTTAGTTAATTTCGCCATGACAGTACGATAAGTACCAGATCTCCAGTTGGTCCCATGTCTGACTGCCTAACCAGGGCTGGCATACTTTCCAATTGTATTCTTTGGCCTCACCAGGTAACTTGAGAAAAAGCTCTTCTGGACTATTATTCAATCCATTGTCAAAGATTCTCTTATTTCGCACTATCCATATGGCAAAATTTATAAAGGTGGCCAGTCTAATTTTACCATAAAGGCCACCCTTTACCACCTTTGTGATATTTGTACCTGTAATGTCTGCTTCCCTGAATCTTTTAAGGGCACAATAATGTAGATTATTCCATATTTCACATTGATCTAGGATATGGCTCATTGTCTCTTCATTTTTATTACACATTGGGTAAATTGGATCTATTCTATATCCCTGCCTGTAACACAGAAATGTGCATGTTGGGAGAGCTCCAAGGTTGACTTTTATCAGGAAATCCACCAGCTTAGGTTCGAGTCATCCTTTTTGCCAACCTAGCAAACCTGGGAATGCTGATTGAGAGAAGACTCTCCACTGTGGACTCATTGTTTTGTATCATACTAAATGCTTCCCAATAGTTAAGCTTGAAGCCAAACATAGTAGCTGATGTCTCAGTTTTCCCTACAATCATTGACACTTGTTGCAGCCAAATGCTTGTTTGTTTGGGCAGAGGGAGATCCATTGGTTCTACCTTCACCAATGGCAAGGGACTTTCCATACATGGGTTTTGGCTAAATAATTTTACTAGTATATTATATGTCCTTTGAAATAGGAATGTGGAGATTGAATGTAGTCCAAGCCCATTATGAGCCTTTGGTTTTTGGAGAAGGCTGAGACTTATGACTGGGGCTTTTCTGCCCCAACATAGTCTTCTGCATTGAGTTTCTACCTTGCAAATGAATGCCCTTGTAGGGGAAAACCCAGCCAGGAAATATGTTATTTTTGGCAATACTAGGGCATTGAGAAGGGCGACCTTTCCCAAAAATGACAACTGGACCTTTGATAGTGAGGTAACTGAGTTTACAACTTTCTTTAACAGGGACTCTCCAAGCTCCTTTCTCATGATGTAAGGGGGGAGGCCAACATGAATCCTAGAAACTTTTGTGGAGTTGCTCTGAATCTCCCCGGGATTTGCTTATTAAAACATATTTAATAATTTCAAGTAAGCAAAATATACATGCCACTTATACATTTTTTGATATAGTTAAATTAAACCTCTTATATGTAGATATCTTTCAAACTTTTATTCCATAATACATTCCCGAAATATATGACCAAAGACATGTGAAAAAGATGAATGATCTCCATGAAATGTATTTCATGCAGAACCAGCTCTCATCAGTTGGCTGTTTTACTTGTATCTTCATCATTTATTGAGTATTATAGAGGTAGAAAATTACTCTAATGTGATTACAAATGCCAAATTTTCTGCCTTACAACTTTGATATGAATTACTTTATGTAAAAATATTGATTATTGGTAATCACTTATTAAACTAGAGATTATTCATAACCCAAATACATATTTTAAATCACATTTAATGAATAGTATGTTAGTAGTATTGTAGATATATTAGTACCTGAGCAGCAGCACAACATGATTGAGACTTTGTGCAAGATAAACTTTACCCCCTCCTCTCATTCTATGAAAACTTGTACATTAAAGGATATTTTTCCCAATGCTTTTGCAAAAAAAAACTAGAAAATATGGCTTTAGTTATTTAACTTTGTCTAAGTATGCATCACACTGGCCCATTTTTCCACATGCTCACAACTTTAATTCAATCTTTAACTGCTATATTTAAGATTACTTTGCCAATTTTCCTGAGGAAAAACTGTATTAAATAATGCAGCCACTTAAGAATCTTTTTAAACTAATAAATCAATATTTAAATTTAGCAATTATAATGACGAGATAAAACACTTTCAAAGGTGGTGGTTGGTTGTTTCTTGTTCTCTTCACAAGAGAGTGCCTGTCAATAATTTTGAGTTTTATTTTTTATTTTGACTTCCAAAGAGAAAACTTATGTTTTATAACCCTTTTTTTTTACAAATTTATTATTTTTTTTCACAGAATATTAGTGAAATATTAATTATTTTAGAAGAATAATTTAGAATCTAGTAGAAAATATTTATTTTTACATGAAGGCAAATTGACAATAACATATGATTGCAGTTTATAATTGAATGACAAACGTGTTTTATGTTTACACTATAGATTACTTTCATCCATTATAAATAGAAATTTATTTTTTTAAAAACTTTTCTTTACTTTAATAATCTAATTATTAATTTGCATTTTAGAAACTAAACTAAAACAAATATAGTTGTAAAAGATAAATATATTTTTACTGCTGATTTTTTAATTGACCAATCAAAAGTTTGGAATTATTAATTCAATCTGCCAATAGGAATTTTGTACAAAGAAAGGATTAATGTATTTAGCAAATACTTTACATGTTTTATTTGTTTATTTTTATAATGTAAACTCAACGGATAAAACACATTAATATAAAGCAAATTAGTGTTTTAAAAAAAAAAATTTGAAACCATAATTTAATAATACTTTAAAACAATAATATTTATTTAGTAAATTTGAAATTTTTAATTTTTTCTTTCAAAAGTTTTTGTATTATTTTTGGGACAATCCTGCAAAATTGCTAGTAAAATAGGAAATATTTGCAAATAAAATAACCTTTTAAATATTTAAGTATTTTTATATTTAAAAGAACTACCACACCCATGAAAACATTACACTGCTTCCTTCCACTTCTTGGGCTGGCTGATATTTTATAAATAATTCTAGTTTACTTACCTGGTTATTAAAAATATTATCTACAGCCAGATTATGATTCTTTAGAATATTTCCTTTTTGAGCTCCGTCCTGCATAATGAGATGAAAAAGTCTGACTTGTCTCCATTATTCTTTCAGAACCAATATTTTAATTTTAATTGACAGGTCAATAATTTATTAAAAATAGTTCTTATTTGTTTGAAAAACCATTCAAAATTTCTCAATCATAAACTTATTTATATTTTTATTAAGAAAATAATATTCCTTCAGTAATAAAATATTAATACTATTATTTAATTTATGCAGTGTTATTCCATTATTAATAATTACAACTAATTATATGTATAGTCCAATATTTTAAAATTTCATACATTGTTTATTGATATAACTTTATATTTTATTAGGACTACCAAACTAGGTCAAGTTTAAATAACATATCTGATATAACTCATACATTCCATAAGTATCTCTTATTAAAAAAGTTATTTTGTTTTAAAAATCTATTAGTTACTTTTTAATTCAGAGACTTTCACCCACATAATTTTATTCAATAATAAAATATATACCCTATTATTTTATTTTTTAACATTTATTAATAACTATATTTTTATTATAGTTTGACAATTAGGATTTAGCCATGATTTATTTAAGAGGAAAAATTTTAAATTTTCATTGTGTATTCAATACATTTTTAAAAGAAATTAAAATGCCTTGTGCTATATTCTGAGGATCCCTAAAAACCAAACAGACATCCATAATAAATTGAACAGTATATGAGAAACAGGTATATAATAATGTTTATTAGCATTTATCTAAGAGAGATGTTAAATTAGAAAATATTTAGACAGTAAATGCTTATCTTTGCAACATAATAATAAGAATAACAAGAATAACCACTATTAATTTCTTAAGTGTGGTTCAACAGAGTTCTAAAGTTTTACATTTTGTTTGGAGCTTTCAGTACAACCTTTGAGTACTGCTTCTTCTGCATTACCACTTTTAAAATACTCCAACATCTTCAGTCTCATTTCTGCTCACAAGTAGATCACCCGCATTTTTATATTAGTTTTTTCTAATGTCCTAATTTACATATACATGTCTCATAATATGTTTGAATTGCAGTGCTCTCTTTGTTAATTTTCTAGTGATTTTAAGGAGCAATTATGAGTGAAAGTAATTTGTGTGCACATACCAAATAAATAAACTTTATTTATACTAAATTATAGACACTATACACAAACATTCCACTCCTCCACCTACTCTAAAAAATCACTGACTTATTGGCAGATGTAATTTTTTAATTTAACAAGCAGTCAGCGAATTTACAGAGTTCTAGGAGTTACTCTCTCAGCTTCATCTACTAGAGTAGTTAAATCTTGTTGTTTATGTACAACTTCTTCTTTATCTTGTGTCAATATTTGTAAATCTAGATTGCTATCTGGATCATTCAATAATGTATCACTTTCAATTATTTTATCTTCAAACACTTTATTTTGATGTCTGATAAAGTTTCCTCATAATTCCAGTGAAGATGATTAATGTCTTTTTAATTCCATCCCATTCTGTAATTTTACTAATCTTACTTGTTTCAACAACACTTTCATTATTATACAGGCATCCATTTACATTTTGGAAGATCGCACATCCATACATTTTTACCTACAAAAATTCTATCCAATTTTAATTTCTATCTCTTTCGTTTGCAGTAGGTAATAGTTTAGTTAAATGAGTACACAAAAAGTGATACATCAATAACTCTGCTGAAGTCTTATTTGTCACAGTGCTAGATATAATGTGCTGATTGAACATTACTTCCATTAAAGCTTCTGATACATACTTTATTTTCGTTTTTCAACACATTTTATAAATGGTGTACAGCTTTTTCAACAATTCCATTACTTCAGGATGATAAGGTGGAGTAAGGATCTATTTAATCCCTTTATTTTCCAAATACTCTTTAAACTTTTGCAATGTGAAACCTGTACCATTATCTGTCACTATCAGGTCTGGGAATTTATGTGTAGTGAATATTTCAATCAATGCCACTATTATGCACTCAGCACTTATACTTTTCACTACCTTATATTCAATAAATCATGAACAGGCATCTACCAGTATTAATATAATATATCCATTCAACAGGCCAATATAATCTAACAGAATGTAAGTTTAAAAAATCATAGTTTTCCCATGTTTTTAATTGTTTAGCTGACAATTTAGCAATTTGTTGGCAATTAAAACCTTTTTATCATGTGATTAATGTTGCTTATTAAATTTGGCTACCTTAGATATGATTGAGCCAGGATGACCTTGATGTAACACATTTAATACATGTGTTCTGCCCTAGGGAGAAATGAGCATGCGATCGGTGATTAGCATGTATCCAATGCAAACTGAAAGTCCATCTTGCACATTCCAGATTGATTTATTAACTCTCACAGGATATATCTTCAACCAGACAAACTTGCTCTATTTCATAAGTTGGGCATATCCTTTATCATGCCTGGTCCACTCATCTATAACTGTCTTGTTTATATTTTCAGAGTTCATTGAGTCTATATAATTTATTTTCTTTAATTACATATTCCTTTTATTTATTATCACATAATCAGGATAGAGCATCCGCATGGCCAATTTCTTTTCCAGGTTTGTAAATTAATTCATAATCATTAGTGGATAAAATATTTATCTAATGTAGCATTCATGGCTCACATGTTCTGGATTTTTTTTTTTTGTCAATAGTACTCATTATGGAGCAATGGTCTATACCAATTTAAAATCTCCACTCATAAATGTATTGAAATTTTTTGATTGTGAAAATGATGGCCAGTGATTCCTTATCAATTTGAATATAATTTTTTTCAGCTGAAGTCAAAACTCTGAAGGCATAAGAAATTGAATGTTTGCCTTCATAACATGGATGAGACATATGAGACATAACAGCCCTGATATCATATTCAGTTGCATCAGTACATTCAGCTTGCTATAGTAATGTCCCAACAAATTTTCTGAGGTTAACAAGCCTTTAGCATTTTTAAAAGCCTTATCATGTTTACTGGTCCAAGTTCAACATTGTTTCTTTTTGAGAAGTTTACACAATGACAATAAAAAGTATGATTTTTCCTTCATGAAATTTTCATAAAAATTTAAAAGTCCTAAAAATGCCTGCAGTTTTTTTTTATTTTTAGGTTTCTTGGCATTTTTTATTGCCTTTACTTTGTCAGAATCTTGGTCATTGGCATTTATTATTTAGACTTTATTTTGGCTTTCAAATTTTTTAGTTCTGAGCAATCTGTGTCCACTTGTTTTTCTAATTCTGCTTTTGTTGTTGCAGTAATCAAGATGTCATCTAGGTAAAGAACTATGTCTACCATATATATATATATATATATATATATATATATATATATATGTCTGAAAAATGTTTGGTGCAACAGAAATACCATAAGGTAATTTATTACATTTGTATATTCTCTTATGAGTAGTTAAAGTTAATAATTCCACTATTTTTTCTGTTATTGGTTTTTGATAGAAAGCAGCCTTTAAATCTGTTTGTCATAAAGTAATTAGCTTCCTGTAATAGCGCTAATACTTCACATATGATTGGAAATAGATAGGAAAACCTTTATGCATTTATTCAGGACAATTCCGTAATCTCCACACAATCACAAACTTCCATCTGGCTTTAAAATCATAACTATTGGCATGGGGAATCTTCAGTTGGTGTTAAAATTCCTTTAGACTAAATCCCTTAGTGTTTTTTTAACTGTATCTTTCAAAGCAAATGGAACTTTGAGGCTTGCATATGATCAGTTGTGCATCTTTCAATTCAACATTCACTGGTCTAGTTCTCAGTTCAGCTGATCTGGATTTAAACAATCCTGTATATCACCTTTTCATAACAGTTTTTACTTGGACTGTTTTTAATACATTTATGTATATATCCAGAGCAGTGAACTAAAATCTTTATTTACCACATTCAATGTAAAAACCTTCATCTTGAATTCAGCCTTATAGGAACTACAACTTTTCCATGAATGCTTTGTTTCTATTAATGTCTGTCGCCATCACATCAGATTTTCTTTTTATGGTTTTCACTGATATAAAAACCATTCTTTATATGATGTCAGTGACATTCCAACTTCACTGTCAACTTCCATAGTTACTTATTTACTGCAGATATCTACAACTAATAATATGTGATTCATTTTACTATCATTTAATGTTTTATATTTGTTTTCCATTACACAATCTTTTCCCATGTTTGGAGTTTTTTTTATTTTTTATTAGTAGTTCCATGATCTTTGAAATGACAGACAGCTGCTAAATGTTGTTTAGATTCACAATTTTTATATATATTTTTTATGCTTGCCAATTAATTTTTAAATGTATGAATTTACTGCAACAATAGTATGTTCGATCATTTTTTTCTCTACTGGGAATCTGGAAATTTTCTCTTTAATTTTTCTTCAGTGAAAGGAATTTTTTTTCTAATTGTTGAGGTAATTCAAACTTGGAGACATTACTTAACATAGTCTCTCAGGAATCACACTTACCCATCATGAGTTTATAATTTAAATTAGGATTACTCAGCAATACTTTTCTAAAACTTTCATCTGCCACACAATATAAAAATTATTCCAATAAAGGATCATTATTTTTGGACCAAACTTGCAGTTTTTAGATAACATTCCCAAAGCAAGGTCATAATCCACATATTTTTCTTGTGGTAATTGCTTTTGGTTTCTCAATCTCAGTTGTTGCTACCCATTTAGATATTCTCACAGAAAAATAGCCATTTAATATTTCTATAACTTCTTCATATAAAAGTTTCTCCATGTTCAAGTCAGTTAGTTTATTCACAAGTTGTATAATGTCTTGGCCTACAAAATAAAGAAGTGTAGAACTTTAAAATGCTTATCTTCTACTTTATTAATGAACATGGTAGTACTCTACATGTTCTACATAAGTTTTTTATGAGTCCACATTATTTACATCAAACTTGCAAATCATAGAATTTAATGCCACCATTATCTGCAGTAGAAGTTATCCTTTGTCATCTGCTAATTTTATCCCTTTTGCTTCTTCTGGCTGTATCTACTATTGACTTGTGCTACTCTGCTATATTGTGAGGGTCCTTAAAGACCAATCAGAAGTGATAATAAATTAAACAATATACGAAGAACAGGTATATAATAATGTTTAACAATTATCTAAAATAGACATTGAACTAGAAAATATTTAGACAATAAGTGCTTAACTTCACAACTAACAATAATAACAATAAGTATAACAAGAACAGCCACTATTAATTCTTTAAATGCAGTTTAACAGAGTTCTAAAGTTTTACACTTTCTTGGAATCATTAGTCTGACTTTTAGGGTACTGTTTTTTCTGCATTAGCACCTTTAAAACAAGTCCAACCCTTTCAGTCTTATTTCAGTGTAGGAGTAGATCTCCCATATCTTTACATCAGTTTTTTCTAACATCCTGACTTACATACAAGTCTTATAGTATGTGTTAATTGTAGCATTCTCTATTAATTTTCTAGAGTGGTTTTATGGAATAATTATGAGTGAGGTAATTCATATGCATATATAAAATAAATACACTTTATTTATACTAAATTATATATACAGATATTCCACCTTGCACCTTATTTTGTTTATTCATAGGTTATGTTAGGTAATTATAAAAAAAATCAAATTTTAATTTAATTTTTTAGCCTTTATTGATAGTGCAATCATGTAGGGGTTTACATTAAATAATATTGTTACCATAAAATTTGTTAAGAATTAAATATTTTGTTATGCAATAGTATCTTTTTAAAAATTATGTTTATACTCATTCTATTTTCCTTAAAATTGGACCACAGTGTAGATTATGGATCAATCACAAGTTTTTAGCTAGAGAATATATCTGAATCCACATCAAAGATAAACCTATTTAATAAAATGTGTAAAACATTAATACGGCATATAAAAAATATAATATTATTAATAATAATAGGAAAAGCTATTTAGTAAAACATTTAAAAAGATAATACAGCATAATAAAAAAAGAGAGAAAAAATATTGTTATTAAAAAAGTTTTACATAAGTCAGCATCGGAATCTATTACAAGACCTTGCATCCTAGAGTTCGGACACTCTACCAAACTCTAAATTCAATAAGATATTTAAACTCTATAAAATATCATTGATAAACATAATTTCATCACATGCAGAATTACTATAATTATGGGGGAAATATTTTTAAAGTAAGTTTTATTTTAAATAACTTACTAATAATAAATATTACTTTTTATACAAATTATGATATTTATATAAAAATAATTGATAAATGTAAACATTTCACAAAGACTTTATCTTGTGTTTGGAAAGTGAGAATATTCATTTATAGTTAAATAAATCCACAAAGTGCATGTGCATTAGCTTAATGACTGATTATTACTGTTTACAATTTAAAAAACATCCCGCTAAATAAAATAAATGCTTATTTACATGTTTAATTTCAACTAAGAATTATGTATCCTAAATTCTAGTAAATTTCACAAGCTCATTTATTCAGGCATGCTCTCACTTACAAATGCTTAAGATTTGCCCATACTTAAATGTTTGGGTTGAAAGGATATATGGATTCATTCTATCATTTCACAAAGACTTTATCTTGTGTTTGGAAAGTGAGAGTATTCATTTATAGTTAAAAATTCACAAAGTGCATGTGCATTAGCTTAATGGCTGATTATTCCTGTTTAATTAAAGTGACTAAAGGCATTGGTCAGCTCAACTTTGTGCAATGGTAGAGTATATATGAAATATATTTTCAGGCTCAAGCAATTGTTCCAATAAGTTTAAGTAAAGAAGTATTCATCTTATATTTAAATAAAAAAATATTTACAATCAGATTGTGTTTCTAACAATAAAGTGATTTGAAAATCTAAACATTTACATATGTTTTATTAATTATCATGACAAAATGGTGCTGGCCTGTTTCAACATAATAATAAGAGCATTTATGTAGTATATTTTGAACCTGAACATTAGAGGTTAGAGCAATTGTCACAATAAATTTAAGTAAAGAAATATTCCTCTCATATTTAAATAAAAAATATTTACACTCAGAACATATTTCTAACAATGAAGTGATTCAAAAATGTAAACATTTTTATTTAATATAAATTTTATTGTTTTGGTGCTCCTGTGATGAAGTACCTTTGCAACCTACACCAGCATGTGGTGGCCCTGGTTTTCTTGCCCATGTTAACAGTTTCAATAACTTTCACTTCATTACTCTTATGCAAAGCATATTACTTTAAAGTTTATATAGTAATTAATGATGCTTAAAAATCAATATTTTTTAAAGTATTCAAAAGGACAACTTGCTGCAGTATTTTGTTATTATTAAAAAAAAATTTAAAGTGATTGTTGCACTTTTATAATAAGTAAATTAGTTTATAACACACATTTGCATACAAAAGTAACTAAAAAACATTCAGTAAATACCTACAAGTTAATCAACTTGATTGCAGTGGGCTACCCCTTTCTTTTCTTTTTTTAGTAAAGTTTGGCTTTACAATGAGAGAAAAAAATTCACAAACCCCCCAAAAGGCTTGAAATCAGATATTTGTTGTTTTACTTGTATTGGGAATAGAAATCAAAATTGGATTTATATATGAGTAGAAAATAGATATTTATTGGAATATTATATAACAGATTAAAAATAAGTTTTCAATAGATTTGTAGAATGTAGGTCATTTGGAGACATTTTAAAGTTTTTGCAACAGATATGTATAGAGTGAAGTAACTGATGTGATGATTAACTACTAAGAATTAACTATCAATATTTGGTCAAAAAATCTCTTACTACCTTATAAAATATGAATGTAGTGCTTCAAAGCCTTTTTAATATTTACAATTTAAGGAATACTTTCCATATCTTCATTAAACACCTTGTTTCATTTCATTTCTCTTTTTATTGTATTGTATTCATTGACTTAGCTTGATATATGATCCAGTCATCATAAGACACTCATGCCACTAGTCATATTTATATTCTAATTATTACAATGGGATTGTATATTTATGCAACCACTTTACTATCCTTTAATTAAGCACTGAAAATTTTTACTTCAACTTTTTTTTAATGCAAATAGGTATGATTATAAAAAAATATAGAAAGCCATTATGTTGAAAAAATATCTATGATGACATATTCAAAAGAAACAAGGCAAAACTCTCTCCATACAATAGTGCCACCCTGTGCCAATCAGAGTAATCAATGGATGCCAGAAGGCTTGTGCATAAAATCCCTATCTAATGCCTACTCATCCAATATCCCCAGACTAGTTTCTGGCTTGTGGCCATCATCAGTGAGGAGCCTTGTATCTGAGAGCACTGCACCTAGATCTTAGGATCTCTCCACTTAACTACAAAACAATGAGAATGAAATTGAAAACAATAATATTTTCAATCTAAGCTCAATAGCTTATATAGTCACATGGGTCTGAACTCAATAGTTCAGACCCATGTGACTATATAAGCTATTGAGCTTAGATTGAAAATATTATTGTTTTCAATTTCATTCTCATTATTTTGTAGTTAAGTGGAGATAAAAGGTGTTTGCTGGAGGGTTGCATTAGATCCTAAGATCTAGGTACAGTGCTCTCAGATACAAGGCTCCTCACTGATGATGGCCACAAGCCAGAAACTAGTCTGGGGATATTGGATGAGTATTACTCTGATTGGCATAGGGTGGCCCTGCTGTATGGAGAGAGTTTTGCCTTGTTTAATAACAAGTATGTGCTAGTATGAGATAATGATCATGTGATATTCAAAAGACCAGAAGTTTTTATTTATGATTTTGCATAAGACAATACAATTAATAATGCCATTCTGGATTTCAGTTTGGGACTACAAGTTTTATTCAGAAAATGATTGTGAGTTTAAACATTCTATTTAGAGATTTACTTTGCCCCTCCCCTCTTCTACAAATGCAAAAAAAAGTGAAAAACAGTTTGAAAGTGATCTATCTTTAAATAGTATGCTACATAAATATGTCATGACAATTTAAACAGTAGAAACTATTATAATATTAACATTAATAAAAATACAGGAAATATGAAAAGTTTGCTTGAGGTAAATTTTTCAAAACCTGAATATAGAACATCGCTCGTAACCAAAAAGTTATCGAAGTTTAATGCTTTATTGTCGATCTTGAAATTCAACATTCAGAAAAAAAAAGTTTAACTGAACTGGTAGATGGCTAAAAGTAATTTTGTAAGAGTCATTCATAAATGAAAAAAGACCACATGATGTTTGATTTCCTATAAATTGTAATTTGGTATTTTTCAGGATTTAAATTCCCGATGAATCATTTAAATTCCCGATGAATCAATAAAAGACTAATTACCAATGGTAGTATGGTCCTGTAATTAACGTTTATGTTGAATTTTAGAAAATTCAGAGGAAAAAAATCCTAATGATAATCAATAACTTTTTAAAAAAAAAACACATGTTGGTAAACACCATAAATTATGGCCTAATGTAATTGGAAATAATTTATTTTGTATGTTTAACGGCAGTGATAGAGTGGTGAATTTGAAATTTAAAAAATGTACTGATTGAAGTTCATTATGTTACTTATTGTACTTGAATATAATGACATTGTTTAGATTATAGTTAACAGAATGTGATTATCATTATTTTTAATCACTATCACTTTACTAGATAGTAAAGATCTCTCCAAGATTAATCATATTTCTTTTATCTGTAACTTATATCCACTTAATCGTAGCAAAAGTTTTGATTTCATAATTCTTTTCATGTATGAGCTTTTTCTTAGTCTTTTACTCTCAGAAATTAATTTAAGACTTTAACTATCCATCTATTATTACCTCTTCTAGAAACTTATGCCTAGCTTCACTTTTAAATTCTAATTTTTTCTAATTATGTCAAAGCTGTCTATTTGTTTCCTCACTCATGAATTTAACTTTCAATCCTTTTTTATTACTCCCACTATTAATATATGGTGATATATAATATAATAATATATTAGTATAATCTGAAGATTCTCTATGTTTAAAAGTACATGTATATTTTAAGTATTATTTTTCCAAAAGCA
The DNA here is from genome assembly GCA_028023455.1 of Epiperipatus broadwayi. Classification (NCBI taxonomy): domain Eukaryota; kingdom Metazoa; phylum Onychophora; class Udeonychophora; order Euonychophora; family Peripatidae; genus Epiperipatus; species Epiperipatus broadwayi. The sequence goes on from JAQFVV010006206.1 coordinate 3,459,241, forward strand.
CTTCATTCAAGATTAATTCGATAATTACTTACATCCATTATTTTACTATTTGTATTAATATTTTGATCAAAGTATTTGCAATTAATAACTTTTTTTAGTTCATCATTATAATTTTTTTTTCTTATATAAAAACCATTAAATATTATTTTAATGTGTAATATTTCTGTAGTGTAATTTTCACTACACTCCTCCCATGCAAGATGGGGATTGGTTTCTTTCCATTTTTAATACTTGTGCTGGGATGAAATTATGAACATTTGAACAAAGACACAAAAAGTTGTATGATCCCCAAGATACACATTTTATGCTGACACAATTGACCCAGATCATAATCTCTTACAGACATCTTTATCATTGGTCCTTATATATAGATAGCCAAATTACAACAGCTTCATAGATATATTAAACTTACTGCCCTCATAACTTTGATCCAAATTGTTTGATGTAAGTAAATTAATAATTTTTACTAGTCATTCATTAGATTAGAGATTATCCACTTAATGTTTAAAATTTCTGTAGCATAATTTTTACTACATCACTCACACAATATGCATCTTGGAGATCATACATCTTTGTGATATGTCTTTGTTCATATGTTTATGATCTCCACAAGGTGTTGAAAATGAATGGAAACCAGTATCTACTTTGCATGTGAATGGTGTAGTGAAAATTACACTATAGAAATATTAATAAAAATGTAGATAAGTTAAAAAATTTCCACACACATTTACACCCTTTAACTGTCCTTTTTAATTGACAAAGTATTTCCCATAAAACTGTTGTGAAAATTTTTGGAGATATGGGATTGCTTTGTCCTAAACTATTATTAATAATAATCTTAGTATTATCAGGTAATCTAAACACTACTGCTGCATTTTGGTACAATATTCTTCAGAATTTGCCAATATCTTGGGTTTATATCTTAATGATCCAAAGCTTTAATCCTTGGGGAAATATTTATAGAGTCAAATGTCTTTTCGTAATCCACAAATTCAAAATATAATTGCAGTTTGTACACATTAATCCTTTCTACAACTTCTTTTAGTACTTGAATATGATCTACTGAGATAAACTATTTTTAAATTCAACTTGCTTTTAGTTGAGTCCAAAGTTATCTATAAATAAGTTGTATTAATTTTAATAAATATCTTGTATAGAATTAATAGAAGGTCGATAATTCTAAATTTCTATTATCTTTTTGTTTACCTTTCTTAAATATCAATATCAGTATTATTATTTTTTAGTATCAATTGGTATATAATTTTACCAAGAACTTTTTTATTTCTTCAACAGCTTTTTTTAACATATCAAGAGCAATCAATGACTTCCAAAAAAAATTCCATTCTTTGTAGATTTAATTGCACGTTTAGCATCTTCATATAAAATATTTGGAAATTCAGAAGATGTTAAAATTATAGGAACTCCTTTGCTTTATTGATTTTATTACTATATAATTCTTTATAGAAAATTTCCACAATCTTTATGATTTTATCCTTTTTATAAAGAGTGTCATTATTTATTTTTATTTTTGAAACAACTTTCCTTCCAATAGCAAGATGTGTTATATTTTTGAAACTTCTGTTCTTTTCTGTAGATTTCTTTATCAATTCACACATATATATTTTATTATATCATCATTAACTTCTGTTTCAACAATTTTTACAAAAGTCCAGACATCAATTTTTCTGAATATATTATTTAAAAAAATGTCCATTTGACATTGCTGATTTTTTTCCAGGTATTTACACAATTGACTTTTGCAGAGGACTAATTATCTTCTTATTCATTTCATTTAAATTGGAATTGTTATTCAATGTTTTAAAATGATCTTGTAATTTCTACTTTTATATTTTTTTGAGTGTTTCTGTATATTAGAAACATTTTAAATAGCTTTTACTCTTCTAGCTTTGCATTAATATTTACTTTATATCTCACTAATTGATTATCACTTCTTACATTAAAATTATTAAGTACTTTGTGGTCTTGAAAAGCTTTTTTTTGTATTTTGATGTTTCCATACCACTTCCATTTGCTTTTTTTTTTTTTTTTTGTTTTTTTCAAAAAAAAATTGAGCATAGATATTGTTTTTTTTTTTGCCTCACAAATTCTGCAACTCCACAAGACTATGCACTCTCTCATTTCTATCACCATATCCAAATTTATCTACAACACTTTAATCTTTTAAGTGTTACCAATTATCATTAAAGTCTCCCATGTCAATTTAAAAATGTTGTTTGCTCAGATCAAAAGCTTTATGCATATCCATATAAAAACCTCTACTTCATCACAATGAAACCTTGTTGGGGCATAAACCTGAATTATCTTCATTTGATATCTGCTATTAAATTGAATAACTAATCTTGCTATTCTGTCCGATACATCATCAATCTCCCAATGTTGTTCTTCCACTTTTTATTTATAATGAATTCTATTTCACTTGTACTTCCAATGTATGTTTCTTTATAATACAGATATGTCCCCTTTTTAAATCAATTACCTTTTCTTCTAACTTCACAAAATCCAATAATATTACATTTAAAACTAAACCAAAAATAATTATTAAGAAAAACAATATTTGCAGTTAATATTCCTAATTTTCAGAAACATTCCAATGAATTTAAATTAAAACTGGCAAATTGTTTTCAAATATTAACAGATTTTGAACATAATTCAAATTTAAATGAATTCAATAGGAAGATAGCTGGTACCCTTTTAAAAACTACAACAAAGATAGTTAGTACTAAAAAGGAGCAACTGGCCAGAAAATTTCTTCAAAGATAAGACAATTTATGAAGAAAAGAAGGACTGTGAAAATATATAAAAATGATGCATTAAGAAGAATTGAATATCTTGGATATTATAAAGTGGTGTGAGGAAGAGTTGATAATGATATAAAAAAGTATAGTTGTGAACTAGTACAGAAAGCTATAAAAAAGAAAAATCTCAAGAGTGTAAAGAAGCATTTTGGTATTAGTAGGAAACTTATTTCTGCAATAAGAAAAAAAAAGGAACCTATTACTAAAAAGAGAGAGGACATCATGAAATGTGTAGAAGAGTTCTATCAAGGATGATATAGCAATAAACAACAAGGAAAAGTATTTCCTACAAATTACTATATCTTCTGGATTGCTCAGGATTTTATGTAAAGAAGTGAGACATGCAATTAAATTTATGAAGAAGGGAAAAGTTCCAGGTAATAATGGAATTATAATTGATATCTTAAAAGAAGCGGAAGAACTAGAATTTTTTTTGGCAAAGTTATATTATCAAATGTCTAAATGATAAAGACATCAGATGATTGGAAGAATGCAATATTAATATTTTAAAAAAGTGATAAAGAAGATATTAGAAATTACAGACCTATCAGTTTTTTGTCAGTTTTATACAATATTTTCACCAAAATAATTACAACTTGTCTATTGTGAACTTTGGATTTTACCCAACCAAAAGAACAAGCTGGATTTAAAAGTGGTTTAGTACAGTGGATCACATCCAAATAGTGAGAGAAATTTATAGAAAGGATCAATGAATATGACTTGCCATCACTTTGGATTTGTAGATTATGAAAAAGCATTTGCTTCTATAAGCATTGTTTCAGTGAATAAAACATTAGATTATCAAGGTATAGATGACATTGTTATATTTTGAAAAATATTTATAAAAATGCAACAGCAATGATTACATAATGATACTAGCAATATTAACATTGAGAAGTTGTAAGACAGGATGACTTTCATATCTCCAAAACTTTTGACAGCAGTGCTGCAAGAAGTGTTTTGTGGATTAAAATGGGAAGCTAAAGCAGTAAATGGAGATTATTTAAGTCGTTTAGATTATTCAGAGGATGTAGTTATTTTTGCAAATAATGCTTCAGAGCTTTGGAAAATGTTGCAAGAATTATTAGATGAAAGTAAAAAAAGTAGGATTGAATGTAAATGTTAAAAAGACTAAAGTAATGTTCAATGCATTTTTTAAAAAGATGAAAATAAAGAATGATAATGATGAGATAGAAGTTAACAACTATAAACACCTTGGTAAAATTATTACTACAGATGGAAACATCATGAATAAAATTAATCATAGAATTAAATTTTGTTGGAATGCTTTCGGTAAAAATAACTTAGTATTTAAAGGAAATATGCCTATGTGTTTGAAAAAGATATTTTACCAATTCTTACTTATGGATCTGAGACTTGGACACTTAAGACAAAAGCAATACAGGAACTTCAGACCACTCAATAAAATATAAAGAGATGTATGTTAGGAATAACAAGAAAATATTGAAAATGAAATACATGGGTGAGAGAACAAACAGGTGTTATTGACATCATTGAAAGAATTAAGAGACCGAAATGAAAGTGGGTTGAGAATATTGCTAGAAGAGATCATAGATGAACCATTGAAAACTTAAGCTGGAGTCCAAGAGATTATAAAAGACCTAGAAAAAGACCACATGTGAGATGGTCAGATAAAATAAGGATGCTGGGATGATGTAGAAAGACTAGACAGCAGAAAAGATGGTTGAACTTGGAGAGAACTTTATATTACCATGGATTGATGATGATTGAAAATGATGATGATATCAGCAATTTTTTATTATCTATAAAAACAGTAAGAAACAATAAAATGTACAGTTCAATGGCAATTTTGACTGAACATTAAATCAGCCTTCAGCATGATTGCTTAAAAAGACTAGTTAATATACTAGCAGTTAAGCAATGAAATGTATTATATTCAATGCTACTACCCCCTCCAATTATCCTGCACTGTTTCATTCTTCAAGACTTCCCACATAGTGCACTTTAATTTACTACATATATTAATCCCTGTTTAAAGCAATTGAAAATAAATTACTTGGGATTTACATTACTTGTTTAAAAACCAATTTCATACATTGATTACATGAATGACATCTTTAATTGTCTTTTCATCCAAAAAACAGATTCCACATCTTTTCAAATTACTTAAAGTCAACATGGGCATAAAATAATATTGGCATCAACAAGGGATTTGGGCATTCAAGTGGTATGGATGGCTGGAGAGCTGAATAGATTGAGGTCTGTCCATTAAAGTTTGAAGATTTGCTATCTTAATATAAATCAAGCACTGATTGTATTTATGTATAGCAGATGATAATCTGGATAAACTGATGAGTTCAGCATGAAATATGTATATTGGGGATTATTTACTTTTTCACATGTGTGTAGTCATGTGTATTGGTTGTCTGAGATAGAGCAGATCGATAAGGGGTCTTGAAAGTCTGTGTTCAACTCCCTTATAATTTTCATCTACAACTCCAAGTATAAAAATTGTATTAAATCAAATATTACATATTCAGCCTGTATCCTTTCTATCCCTCTTCTATTCATTTAAATAGATAAGGTCCTATACATGAGGAGGTCATTGTGTCTTAAAATTAACATGGATATGGCAATAACATTGGCATCAACAAGGAATTCGGGTACTCCATTATCAGATTTTCAATAGCATAGATTGCTGAAGAATTGAAAGGTAGATTAGATTGAAGTATGTCCATTAAAGTTTGAAGATTTGCTATCTTATTATAAACTGAGCACTAACTGTACATATGTGTGGGAGATGAGATCTGGACCAACTAATGAGTTCAGCATGTGTGTGGTCATGTGTATCAAGCGTATGATAGAGCAAATGGCTAAGGGGTTTGAAAGTCTGTGAAGTCCCTTATAATTTATATCTAAAACTTCAAGTATATAAATTATACTTGTATTCCATCCAATATTTGATTATACAAATACATTTAAACTAGTTTTTAATATGGAGAATTCATGTGCTTGGCAAATACATTCAGGATACATATTTTAAAGAACATTTTAAAGATGAGCCTAGTTCCTTCCAAATTTCAATTTCATCTGAGTTACATGAAATGGGGCCATTAAGTAAAAAATAGAATAGAATATGTTGTTAACTTATTATCAAAACCTAACTTTTTATTTTCTGAAAAAGTTTTCCTGTTTAAGATCTTATCCATGATAAAAATTGCATATTATACCCTTATCATGTTGTATATAAAAGCATTTGCCAGTCAGTTATATTAACTTTTTAGAAAGTTGCTCTGGGGAAAAACACTGTCAATTTCACCAAATAGTTTCAATATTTCCTATCATAATATGGGCTGCATTTACACAATTTTCACATATTCTGAATTCCAAAGCCTCTCAACATGATTCCATTGAGTGCTCAGATATTCTCAAATTTAGAAATAGCTTGCTAAATTAACCATACAGGCAGTCTGTCTCCATACACCAGATATTTGAGAATTTTACATATACCACTATTAAGCCATCCAGCATCTCAATTTCTACCGAAAACAAATTCAACTACTGTAAGGTTCACACTCTTAAAAATAAACCTCGAATCACTTTCTATCATGTATTTTTACAGATTTAAAAGGCATTTTTAAAAAGCAGAGGATCTATATTTGCTTTATCATAAAGAGTCTGAAATATCATGATTTTTCACATGCACTAATTTTGATTATATATATGAGTTTATTCCAACATTTCTTAAGAATAACAAGATTAAAATTAGTCATCTACTTGAATTCTCTAAGTACTTTTGTGAAAGTCTGTATCAGTACCTTCATTTTATATGCACTCTGGGGCACAAGATTCACTTTTATATATAACAACAATCCAAGGAGGCAGCCTAATACTTTTGTTAACAAACTTAAACTTATTCATAATGAAAGAAAATTGCTGATCAATACATTTATGAATACCTAGTATCAGATGCAACTATGGTCAAGACTATAATATGATATAGTAATCTTTAATGCACTTATAGCATGAGACAGTAACCTCTAATGAAGAAAAAATCTTCAAAAAATATCAAGTAACATGTTTTGATTTTATATATACCTATATATAAATGTAAATATTTAAACCCTGTGAGCTACATGCAAAAAAAAAATTCTTTCTAATATTTGAATAGTGTTTTGTATTCAATTACTTTGCATGAGGACAGAGAAAAAAAATGAACTCAAATTTAGTATAGTTTTTAAAATCCCATTGAAATATAATGTTTTTATTCTATATTTGAATAGCATTTTGTGAACAGAAAAACTACCCAAATTTAGTATAGTTTTTTAAAATCATTTGAAAAACAATGTTGTTGATGATGAAATAAACAATGTATATATATATATTGTAGCCTTTTTATTTGATACATCATTGTATGGTCATTGTTAATGGTCAATTTTGGTAAAAAAAAAAAAAAAAATTTATATAATGATTAATAAAAACTTATTATTTAATTTTTAGGAGAATTTACATTGTTTCCTTAGTGCTAAATTTGAGTTAATTTTCTTTAGATAGATATAATCTATCTAAGTTATAAATTTGAAATATAAATTATACAATTTATTTTAAAATAAAAGGTAAATATGTTAAAATCATGTAAGATATTTTCAATTAGTAATTATAATGATTAAATTTAGTATTTCTTATAATTATTAATCATTAATTGAAAATTGCTATTTATTTATTATTTTAAAATCATTTAATTAATGATAAATAAATGAGAAGTGAGATGTGTGTTAATAGATGGTGAACACACACATTCATTTAATAATAAATGAAATTTACTTCCTATTACAATATTTCACTTGTTAATTGTTTAAATAATAAATGTTATTTTTTTAATCATATAAATTTCATAAAAGTTTCTAAAACCATGAGTTAGAATAATAATGTATATTATAAAATTTAAGTGTTATATTTAATTTTAAATAGAGTATTTTATTATTCAAAGATAATTTAAATTTTGCATTATGCAAATTAAGAAATATTGATTTAATAATATTAGTTTTAATTCTTTTTAAAATTGTAGTCAGTAATTAATATTCATTTTGATAATTGTCTCAAAGTAATTAATCAATCAGGTATTGTGAAAATTTTCATATAAATAGAAGATTAGCAGGTAATAAAGAGAGATAATTTAAAAAATCATTAAAAGAGGAACTGTATTTTCTTTATCTAAAAATGTTAAGTGTAAATTTATTAAAATCATTATTGTTTATTAGTAAAAGTTAATAATAGTAATTATAAAAACATGGAATATATTTTAAGAAGTTATTAATTAATTTCATCATGGAATAAAAAGCAAACTATCCCCATTGGTATTCTACATAGGATAACTACAAACTTATATTGGTAGTTGAAACAAAACATTATTCAACTTGATCAAATATACTTGAATAAGACAAACTGCAGATTATTAAACTTTTTCCTAAGAGATGTATGGAATTTATTTCTTATTAATTTTCATATGCATAATAATAAAAAAGATTTTCTACTAAATTATACCTTTAGTAATAATAATAGAGATAATTGTTCCTATTCATTAAGACTATTGACATTTTCAAGATATGAATTTATTTATGACAGCATTAACATGATAATATGATGGAGATTAATTATTATTGAAAAGTTTATAATTACTAACTTTAATATTATCTAAGTATTTGTAATTTATTAACATATTAGATATGAATTATTCAGAGAACTAATCTTAGAACTTTTAATTCTATAAGTATATATTTTTGAAGTTTGAGAAATGGAATTTTTTTAAAAAAAAAAAAGGTATCTTTATTAAATGGTGAAATTGTATAGATGTCATATATGATGATGGATGAACTCATGATACAAGAACTTATTATTGTTGTTAAATAGTTATTTGGATTTTATTTATATTTGCAAGATCAGTTAATAATGGTGAAAAGCATTGAAGGGGGGGGGGGAGACAAGAAATTTATCTTTTTTCAAGTAACAGTTGGTCATTATGTTGTCATAGTAACCATACTCCCAATGAAGTATTGTGATTTTTTTATTAACTTCAAGGAATTGAAGAAAATGTTTTGTTTATATTATTTTAGTTGAATTGAATATAATATTAAGATAGAATTAAGTAAATAAAATTGTTTATTTCATATGTTACTTTAGATTTAAGTATATTAAAACGTTTTTATTAATTATAATTCCATAACATAAAAGAAATGATATTCACAGGGGAGACATCAGTGATAATCATAAAATATTATCATTAAGGTAATATATTATTTTAAATAAGATATATTAGTATTTAATTTTTGAGCATGGAATCAGATAAAATAAATATGTGATGCATAATTGATCTTTTTATAAGTTAAAGATAACTGATTTATTATATTTGTGATAAATTATATCATGAAACTATTTATTTGTTTTTAGTCTTCTTGATATGTCAAAAGTATTAAGAATAAGTTTAGAATGCTATTAGAGAAATGATGAATAATATTTTATGTGATGTTAAGTATTTTATATGGAGTATCAGATTTTAAGTAGTGGTATGGGAAAGTAGATTTATTGGAAATCCTGTAGTATTGGGGAGGGGGTGTTAATTAAGATTAAATATGATACAATATTGAGTAGGTCAGAATATTTATGACATAATGGTAGTGATATTTTTTTAAATCTGTAAGAGCTTGAAATAATAACCAAAATAGAAAATTAAACTAGACACAATATAATATGTGGCCTTACGTTGCATTCAGAACATGGTATGATTTATTATAAATTTAAAAGATATCCATCCCACACTTATTATGAAAAATCACACTGGTATAAACATCATATAAGAGAATTGAAAATTTAAATAACGGTAAGATCTAAACATTGAAATGATGATAAGATAAATCAATTTATTTCAAGAATGATGAAACACAAAACAAATAGGATGTTAAAAGAATGTTTTATGAATGTTTTATTGAATATTGGAGATCAATATACAAAATGAAAGTATGAAGCATAAGAGATATAATATTGAAAAAAAAAACCTGATAATTATTCTTATTATTATATGTAATATAATAAAGTGTCATATTTTAATAAACATTTTAAATAATTAAATATTTATTTTATAACAAAATAATAAAATAAAAGAAGTAAAATAAGTTATAGAATTGTAATTAGATAATAATATTATATGAAGGATAATGTAAAGAATATATGGATGAAATATTTGTAATTTGATGGAAATACAAATTGTACATTTTTGTGGATATATTTTTAATACAAAAATAATAATAAGTGTCTTAATGTTAATGAAGTAAAATATGAAGTATACTATATTCTGTTTGTAAATAATTTTAGAGTAAAGTATGAATTATTTTATTTTATTGTAATTAGTTAGTTAATGTTAGTCTATAAAGCTTTGTATAAGATGTTAAATAAAGTTTATTAAATATAATATACATGTAAATTATTTTAAATTTTATATAATACTACTGTAATAAATGTTAATGTTTGTTTTTAAATTAACCAAGTGTTGAGAATCTCTTTTCTTGTTTCCAAGTCATTGTTCATCATCCTTGCCACACATATATTGTAACAATTAAATATATTTGGTATTATTGCACATAATCTAAAATAAGATAATAAATTTAAAAAAAATATTATGATTGTTCAAGTCATTTGATGTATCCAAAATATTAATTAATGTAAATTTTCTTCATCTTTCTCAATGATCATGATGAAGGCTGACTAATTAAAAATGATTGGATGATAATATATTGTAATAAGAAATTATTTTAAATTTGATTATGATAATTAATAGTGATAAATGTTGATTAATAGTTTTAATTTACTTTTTTGTCAATTAATAAGAAAATTTAATTATTTTGAAAGTGGGGAATTGATTAGTATATTTGTTTCTTACTTACTTTAAATGTAACTGTATGTAAGTAAAATAATTCTCTACATTTGGTTATGTAAATTAAACTTATTCATTTAAGAAAAAACAGTTATCTGAGATGTTAATTGAGTTAATTTAATAAAGGAGTGGTATACGATCATTTAAATAAGTAGATTAATATTATATTATAATATTATTAAATTTAACATAGGAAATTTTAATGTTAAATATAATTTACTTATTTTATTATGAGTCATTGGAGTATCATGGATATTTTAGTGGAGTAGTGTTTCATGATATTCCTATGCCATTGAGAGTATGCATTTGACATACACTCAATGTTAAAAGGGAATAACTTATTGGATGATTAGATAACAAGTTTCATGATTATTGTTATTTTATTGTTAAACAATTTATATAATATTGATAAAATATATTACAAGTAAAATGAGTAAGATTTGTATTATTAGAATTTTATATATAAAACAGAAATCTGATTAGACTGAGCTAGAAGTTTTGTTTTTTAAAACTATCATACATAGTACTTGGCAGGTTGGGTGTCCGTTACAATATATATATGTCAACAGATGGCGTTGTACCAAAAACACCATCAAGCGTCTGTTTACATAGACATCAGAGCACGCATTCATTATCTCTAACTTTAATTCCACTTTCAGATCATGATTTCAAGCTATTTGCTATCATCAGTGAAAGACAGGAATAAGAAACTAGACCTAAACACAAACTCTGAGCATTTATGAAACAGTTTCTATTCAGCTTGCAAGCGTGAATGTTTTAGACACATAATGTCTTCAAACTCAGCATAGCAAGCCAGATAGCTATATGGGTCTGATCTCAGTTCAGCATCACCACATAGTAGAAGCCTCTGCAATATATATCATTGCTAGAACGACCTCAAAGGTACATTTATGAAAAACAAAAAACAAGTTAAAAACTTGCTAACGCTTGTATTTATGTCAACAGATGGCGTTCTACCAAAAACACCATCAAGCATATGTTTACATAAACATCAGAGCATGCATTCACTATCTCTAACTTTAATTCCACTTTCAGATCATGATTTCAAGCTATTTGCTATCGTCAGTGAAAGACAGGAATAAGAAACTAGATCTAAACACAAATTCTGAGCGTTTATGAAACAGTTTCTATTCAGCTTGCAAGCGTGAATTTTTTAGACACGTAATGTCTTCAAACTCAGCATAGCAAGCCAGATAGCTATATGGGTCTGATCTCAGTTCAGCATCACCACATAGTAGAAGCCTCTGCAATATATATCATTGCTAGAAAGACCTCAAAGGTACATTTATGAAAAACAAAAAACAAGTTAAAAACTTGCTAACGCTTGTATTTATGTCAACAGATGGTGTTCTACCAAAAACACTGTCAAGCGTATGTTTACATAAACATCAGAGCATGCATTCACTATCTTTAACTTTAATTCCACTTTCAGATCATGATTTCAAGCTATTTGCTATCGTCAGTGAAAGACAGGAATAAGAAACTAGATCTAAATACAAACTCTGAGCGTTTATGAAACAGTTTCTATTCAGCTTGCAAGCGTGAATCTTTTAGACACATAATGTCTTCAAACTCAGCATAGCAAGCCAGATAGCTATATGGGTCTGATCTCAGTTCAGCATCACCACATAGTAGAAGCCTCTGCAATATATATCATTGCTAGAAAGACCTCAAAGGTACATTTATGAAAAAAAAAACAAGTTAAAAACTTGCTAACGCTTGTATTTATGTCAACAAATGGCATTCTACCAAAAACACCATCAAGCGTATGTTTACATAAACGTCAGCGCATGCATTCACTATCTCTAACTTTAATTCCACTTCCAGATCATGATTTCAAGCTATTTGCTATCGCCAGTGAAAGACAGGAATAAGAAACTAGGTCTAAACATTAACTCTGAGCGTTTATGAAACAGTTTCTATTCAGCTTGCAAGCATGAATCTTTTAGATACGTAATGTAAACATATGCTTGATGGTGTTTTTGGTAGAACGCCATCTGTTGACATAAATACAAGCGTTAGCATGTTTTTAACTTGGTTTTTTGTTTTTCATAAATGTACCTTTGAGGTTTTTCTAGCAATGATATATATTGCAGAGGCTTCTACTATATGGTGATGCTGAACTGAGATCAGACCCATATAGCTAGCTGGCTTGCTATGCTGAGTTTGAAGACATTATGTGTCTAAAAGATTCATGCTTCCAAGCTGAATAGAAACTGTTTCATAAATGCTCAGAGTTTGTGTTTAGATCTAGTTTCTTATTCCTGTCTTTCACTGACGATAGCAAATAGCTTGAAATCATGATCTGAAAGTGGAATTAAAGTTAGAGATAGTGAATGCATGCTCTGACGTTTATGTAAACATATGCTTGATGGTGTTTTTGGTAGAACGCCATCTGTTGACATAAATACAAGTGTTAGCAAGTTTTTAACTTGTTTTTTGTTTTTCATAAATGTACCTTTGAGGTCTTTCTAGCAATGATATATATTGCAGAGGCTTCCACTATGTGGTGATGCTGAACTGAGATCAGACCCATATAGCTATCTGGCTTGCTATGCTGAGTTTGAAGACATTACATGTCTAAAAGATTCACGCTTGCAAGCTGAATAGAAACTGTTTCATAAACGCTCAGAGTTTGTGTTTAGATCTAGTTTCTTATTCCTGTCTTTCACTGACGATAGCAAATAGCTTGAAATCATGATCTGAACGTGAAATTAAAGTTAGAGATAGTGAATGCGTGCTCTGACGTTTATGTAAACATATGCTTGACGGTGTTTTTGGTAGAACACCATCTGTTGACATAAATACAAGCATTAGCAAGTTTTTAACTTGTTTTTTGTTTATCATATATATATATATAGAGAGAGTAAAATAACTCAAACAAACAAAACTTATGTGAGGAATTATTTATAAGATTCATTATATTCCAAATAATTACAAAAACAGATAAATATATATATATATATGTTGTGCCATTACAATTAAGTCCATAGCTAAATTTGTAGTAATATGCATGAAAGAAAATGTGGAACAAAAATCATCACATTTTTATATACTAAAGGAAGCTGTAGGGCACCCAAGTTTAAACCCTACAGGATCAAGTTCCAAAAAAAAACCTAAGACAGAGAGTGGGGGCAACAGTTATGTTCTTTAGTTGTTTGTGTGTTGATAAAACTCAAAAGAGTAGTACACACCTTCTTATTCAATAGTTAATTTTTTTAATAGAGTTATAACACATATATAGACAGTGTGTGTGTCAAGCTAGTTAGTTTGTCACTTTATATTTCAAATATTAACTTTCTTCAAAACTAGTCTGCACTTGCTAGATTAAGTCTGCTATTTTTTTTATTATTATCTATTACTATTTTACTTTTTTATGATTGTAATTTGGGTTTAAAAAATTGTAAGGATTTAATTAAATATTAAAAGTATAATTTCTAAAAAAGCATTCAGATTATTTTAATAGGCCAGTTTTTATAAAAGATTTGGATGATAGAGTGTATGTGTATATTGCATACATAACTTTAAAATTTTTTTACATATTGAAAAAGAAAAAGAAGAGTTAAAACTGTTAAATTATTTGATTTACAATTTTGTGTTAAGGGAAAAAGATTACTTAAGCTTGGTGAGAACTCTAATTTTAAGATTGTATTATCCTAGATCAAAAAGAAAGAAACTCAATTTTCAGATATGACACTTATGATGGTAGTGTGAATTTTCATATTTTTCTTTAACAAGCAGCTAGAAAAGATCACACTATCAAGCTAATTAAATGAGTTAGTTGAAAAATAAACTATAAAAAGGGTCTGGAAAATCAGTTGGGGGACTTATTTTTTTAAATATTGAAACTAGGAAAAGACAAGCATTTTAATTCTGCCAGATATCAATTTAAAATCATTTTTTATATAAATTTTTTTTGGAGATTGAAAATATAAGGATGGTGGTTAAAAATCTATATGTATTTCATCTGGGTAATCCCCTAACCCATCATAGAGCCAGCATATCATATAGGAAAGAAAAAAGTCTTGTCTGAATTTAAAATATTCTACACCTTTCGACTGATTGAGAGAAATAAGATGTTTTAAATAAAAAAACATTCACCTGCATTTGAAAGCTGAAAGAAAATAATTAATCTACTGATAAGAATTAAATCAGCTAATTCAGTTATTCCAGTGACTGAATTTAAACCCAAGAAAAATTATAAATATGAACTGATATACTACATCTAATAAAAGAATTATGCTTAACTGGAAGGGAAGAAAAGGTTCCAATGCTAAATGCTTCCCACTGAAGCAAATAAACTCATCATCAGCATCAAATAATTATAAGCCTCAAGAAAAAAGACTGTTCCAGTGAACCACAGAAATTGTTTGCTGCAAAAGTACAAACATTTAACAAGCTAACTTTGAACTTTTGGAAGCCTCCACAAAAATAAAAGGGACTGGTAATATGAATTTTCATTATATATTTTTTTTATAATATTAGAGACAATTAGTAAAATTTTAGCAATAAAGTTTTATATAATTTGATTGAAAACAAGAATTTCTTCAGTAATAATAGATAAGCTTCATTAATGATTTTATGTATGCTAAAATGATTATACCCACTTATTGATGAATTTTGTTTTCTAAAAGGGTATGATTGTCTATCAATCTAAAGTTATGAAATGTTATTAATATGTAAAATATTTTTTTTGTATTATTATTTTGTTTTTAAATAATATTTTGGTTATTATGGGGATAAACACACACATAAACAGTAATATATTAACTTGTTACATGTATATAATGGTGGGTGAATGTGAGAATAATAGATGTATATAGCATAGCATTAAGTATATTAGATTATGTTTGTTTGTTTTTTTAGTTAATGAGTAGCAATCTCGATGGTGTAGAGGGGGAGAAAAGTAATTTAAAAACTTGTTTCTGGAAATCTTGCTCCTTTCAATTCTACTAACATTTTTTTTTCTCCTTAATCATTCTACTTTACATGTTAGATTATAAAAGTATGTGTGCACAAAGAGTGTATTTTTTTATGAAATATTTTCTTGTGAATTAAAAATCTTAGCAAATTTGGTATCCAATTTAATATACATTATATCATTAATGTGAAAGGGGGAAGAACATAAAATTGATATTATGATTTCAAAATAGTCAATTATTATTATTGTTATTATTCATATAAATTTTCATGTCTATCTAGAAATTTCCATGTATATGTTAAAAATGCAGTAATAAATGTTAATTTGTTTTATTAAATGTGGCATATATATTTCATTAAGGGTATTCTTTATTAGTTGTGATCATTCATCATCACTGGTGAATATTAATTGTGATCATTCATCATCACTGGTGAATATTAATTGTTTAAGTTCCAATTAGATATACTAAAATTAACCAATAGTTATGAATTTCTTTAGAACTAAATTTTAGGTTAGGCTTGGTCCTAAAGCTGTGGTTGGAACCATTATCATTATTGTCATCATCATCATCACATTTTAATTAATGCGCTAGATAAATGTTTAAAGGCCATAAATAAATAAGTGATTTCAGGGTATTTAGTTGACATTTGTGAATCATTATAATAACCACAATTCCATCATCTACATCATTCAAGGATGAGTGAATTGCCATCCTAAATTAATAGTATAATATAAGCTAGTAAAACTTATAAAGATATTGAAATGCATTTACTATATTAGGATCTAGGAGATGATTTCTGTCTGATGAATTTTATGCACACCACTTTAGTTTAATGATGTTTTATATTTACCTAAATGTTAGTGCATATGGTGATATGGAGCTAAAATCAAAATCCTACATTTTTATTAGAAATAATGTACTAAAGGGGGGTTCAAACCCGGTATATGTGAAAAGGTTATAAAATATAACTTTGTCTAGGTTCAGATGGCCTAGTGGCACCCTGCTAGACCATATTCACTTGTTAGTCACTTAGATATGCACTTGATATCAAACCAAGAGATAAGAGTGAGTAAAATTTGCTGTTGGATTTATTGAGAAAAGATTTTTGTACTCACCTACTTGATGTGGTTTCATAAGTTATAATGTCTTAAGAGTTTATTTAAGTTACCCTGTGGCTGCCTCACTAGAGTTTGAAATAGGCCAGATACCAGATATCTGAAATGACTAGTTTCCAAGCATTATAGATGCTGATTATTGACATTGTGATAAATTGATAAATTTAAGCCACCAATATTTTGATTTATAATTAATATTGTGATTATTTCGACATTACAATTATTTATTTATAGTTACAAGGATTAATTTAAAGTGATTGCCAAGAGATGAAATATAATAGCTACTACTTGTCAATAATTCAATGGCTCATATTTAGTTAAGTCTCCTCATATTTTATTAAGTTACAATGAGTTTCCTTTAATAATTATGTAAACTTATGGCTATATAATTTCCTTGGCTCATTAATAATTTTACTTACAATGGTTTTAAGGACAACTTATCTTTTTATTTAGTTACTATATATATATAGTAATCATCTAAAAATCATATAAAGAATAACATATAAAGACTAATACAAACAATAAACATAGTAAATAAATATAAAAATTAATTCCACACACACAAAACAAAGAATATATACAAATTAATCATGTAAAATGTATACAGATGTAAAAACAGTGATAATAATAAAAATATTATTACAAATAATACTATAACCAAAGTTTCAAACATTTTAAAAATGAATATCAATATTTATTAAATAATCAGTAACAAAATCGGATACCATTGAAAGTAAACTGCCTATGACTATTTTTCAAGTAAAAAATCTAGCAATGTTAATAGAAAATTCTTAGTTAGATAAATGTTTACAACAGACTCTTAGTTTAACAACAGGCAATACATAAGAATTATCATAAAAATCATGCACAAAAGTCAATCTAAGACTTACAAAAATAATAAGCATGAGATAATTTTGGAAAGTAAATAATGAGAATAGTCAAAAACAATACAACCACCTTAAATAGATATTTTAACATAATATACTTTGATAACAAGCAAATAAATAGTCATCAAAATAGATGTAGGCAAAATGATAAAACAACCTAACTAAGCATTCATAATTGAGAACATAAATGGGCTATGTGACTTGACCATTTCAATAAAAATGATTTAACTACAAATACAAATATTATGGAATGAACCATATATTGATTACAAATACTGATACCAGTTAATGTGAAGACTAGTTATAAAAAAAGATAGAATATTCCTAATTTTAATATGATTGACAGTTAAACGGTTTAGCATAAACCATTTATTATTTAATGCCAAGTCCTTATTAATCATCTATTCAAGAACATTATAAAAAAAAAAAAGCATCACAAGACAGAACAATATTATCCACAAAATTATAAACCACTGAATCCAAAGATAAACCAAAAATATCATTTATATATGTTAAAGATAATATAAGGTTTATATGTGGAACTCCATGATTAACCAATCTAAAATTACTAATAATACCATCTATTTTAGTAGACTGCTTCTATTTTTTAGATAATTTAATAAAATGACAATGACAATCGTATGTATACAAATGACATATAATAATTGAATGATGATCAAATGTTTTAGATAAATCTAAATAAACAGCTGCTCTCATGAGTCCATTATCCAATGGTGATGTTAAAGTGTGTATATAATTATAAAGAGCATCAAAGTACTCTTTCTGGCAACAATTGTGCACAGAAATCACTTTATGGTTTGGGACAGTGCCAGAATTTATCCTGGGAACCTATATTTCAGAGTACACTATAATAATAACAAAAATAATAATTTAATTCAATTTATTTCGCGAAGTAATCACAAAGAAAGTTACATCACTTAAAACAGCCAAACAAAATAAATCTTATGTGAGGAGTTACAGTGTGACAACAAATTAATTAAATAACAATAACAACAAAATACAACTTTATCACAAGTAGCATAAAAAATAAAATTCATAATTAAAATAAAAACAAAAATATCAAATAGGAATATATAAATATAGAATAATATTAACATCTATTGTGCAATCAATGATGAAAGTACTTTTTGAAACATGTAAAGAAATATTCAAATCTACTGAACACTCATAATATTGAAATATAAGTATAATGTATATAATTAATCTAGATGTAATTAAAGGGGATTTGAACACAGATTTTCAAGCTCCGTACATTCTATCACTCTATACATTATAACTGATACACATGACCACATGCATGTGCAAAAGATAAATAATCTCCAATATATATATTTCATGCTGAACCAGCATTCATCACTCAGATCAGGTCATAATTTCCCACATATATAATTAGTGCTTTATCTTTATATTAAGATAGAAAATCTACACATTTTAATGAACAGGTTTCAATCCTCTTCACTTTTCAGCCATCCACATTCCTGAAAATCTGATGATGGAATACATACTGTCATAGTGAAATAAAATCTACTAGAGATGTGAGTTTTTGAAACTCAGATTAACAGGAAGAGTTTTCTATAATAAATGGCAAGGATGAATCTATATTAATATAAGTGAACAACATCAAATATTTCTGTATGAATATATTTCAAACAGAGAAGGATCAAGATTGTCCAAAATTAATACAAAAAGTATAAATTTAATATTTAAATACAAATACAGTATATATATTTTAAATTGGATGTAATTAGAGGTGATTTGAACCCAGACTTTCAAGCTCCATTTAAGTCATCCCCCGTCCTATATAACTAAGACACATAACCACTCCATCCTATACAACCAATCCACACAACCATATATGTGAAAAAGATAAATGATCTCCAGTATTTCATAACTGAAGCAGCACCCATTAGTTGACCTGAATCATGATCTCTGACACACACATATATATAAATATAATACATAGGTGGTTTACATTAAAATAGCATATCTTTAAACTTTAATGGACAGGCTTCAATTCTCTCCAATTCTTCAGCCATCCATATCATTGAAAATCTGATGATGGTATATTCAAAGTCCTTGTTTTTCAATTTTGTTGTCATACCCATGTTGACCATAAGTCATTCTGATTCCTCATATGTAGGATCTTAAACTGATTTAAATACACTGAAGAAGAACAGGCAGCTTATAAGATGAATATGTAATATTTAAATACTAGTATATATACTTTAAATTAGATGTAATAAGAAGAGATTTGCACCCGGACATTCAAGATCCCTTTAGTCATCTGCTCCATCCTATACAATTGATATACATGACCACATACATGCTGAAACAACACCCATCAGTTGGTTCTTACTATCTTAATATAAACTAAGCACTGATTATATATGTATGTGGGAGATGATGATCTGGACCAACTGATGAGTACTGGTTCAACATGAAATATATATATATATATTGAAGATCATTTATTTTTTTACATGTATGTGGTCATGTATATTGGTTGTACAGGATGAAGCAGATAACTAAAGGAAGTTTAAAAGTCTGGGTTCAAATCCTCTTTAATTTCTTGCTAGTTTAAAGTATTATATATATATATATACTATACTTGTATTTAAATATTACATATTCAATCTGTATTCTGCTATTCCTTTTCTGTGTATTTAAATGGGCTTAAGGTCCTACATATGAGAGAGCAGAATAACTTCCAGACAACATGATTATGACAACAAAATTGGCAAACAAGGACTTTGAACATACCATCACCAGATTTTCAATTATATGGATGGCTGAAGAGTTAGAAAGTGGAAAAGAGTGAAGCCTGTTCATTAAAATTTGAAGATTTTCTATCTTAATATAAAATGAGCACTGATTATATATATATGGGAGATGATGATCCAGACCAACTGATGAGTGCTGGTTCAGCATCTAATATGTATAGTGGAAATCATTTATCTTTTTCACATGTATGTGGTCATGTGAATCAGTTGTATAGAATGGAATGGATGACTAAAGGGAGTTTGAAAGTCTGTGTTCAAAGTACAAATTTGTAAGATGCATAAAGATGATGGCATATAAAAACAGCTATCCCAAACAGAGATATTGTAAGACAAACTACCTGAAAACAGCCATATAAATAGAAAGTAGAGCTGGACTAGGAAGAAATTTCGTTAAATAAAAGAACATAATTTATGTAAACATAAACAAAGATATATATATAATATAATAAGCACAATCTGGAGTCAACAGAAATTCCCAAATAATAATTATTTACAAAAAAAATATTCTGACAAGTACATACATTATTAAAATGTAAAATATATTTATTACACATTTTAATATTAAGAGTAAAAGTATTATGCTTGTTAAAAAAAAGAAGGAAATAGTTTTTGTTTTACTCAAATTTACCAAGAAAATATTATAAGCCAGTGTTTTAGTAATTAATCCAAATCTTTATTTGCTATTTTCTCAAGGTAGCTATAAAAAGCAGCACTACAAAATAAGTCGGTATCATCAGTGAAACGATACATTTTTGATTCAAGGTTCAATAAAAATATATCATTAATATAAATTAAAAACAAAAGAGAACCAAAGATTGAATATTGTAAAACTACATGATTAGTTATGATCTCATTATTGATAATAATATAAATGTTAGTTAATTACTTTCTGTTTCTTAAATAACTCTTTAACTAAAGGCTAAAAGAACCATAAAAATCAAATACATAATAATTTTTAATTAAAACGTTATGATTAAGAGAATCAAATGTTTTGGACAAATATAGACATATATCTAATGTTTTGAGAGCATGATCTAATGACGTTGTACCTTATGTGAGTGATTTTTTAAAGCATCCAAAGTACTACCAATAGCAATAAAATCATATTGATTATAATACTTTATTTTTGATACAAAAATGGCATTTTGTTTTTAACAACCATTTCCAATAATTTAGAAAGATCAATAAACCTGTAATTATCCATAAATATGAAATCACTTTTTATACATAGATGTAATGACATTAAATTTCAAACCATCAAAAATGTTTCAGTATGCAAGGATAAGTTAAATAAATGAATTAGAATTTAAATAGAAATTAATTTATTACCTTTAACAATCTAAAATGTTAGTAGACATTATTTAAATTAAAAATTAAAATGGACAATTGAGACACAGAAACATCCTGCCATACAAAAAAGTTAAACATGGATATGAAGATAAAATTTGTTCTATATCAGCATATTTGAATTAAAAAAACTCATCATCATCATCATCATCATCATCATCATTATTATTATTATTATTATTATTATTATTATTATTATTATTATTATTATTATTATTATTATGACCACTACAAATACCAATAGCAGTAGTAATAGTAGTAGCAACAACAGAAAGATATATCTATCATATAGAAATAGGAAATGTCCTGGGATTAAATGAATCAAGAGGCCCTACTTTAACAATATCCATAGCCAGGTGGACAAGTATGTGGCTAACATGTTAAAAGATGTTATATTTTATTGAAGTGAAAAACCAAGTAAATTAATGGTATGTAATTGATATTATTCTGCCAAATTCATTGTTCTGAAAAGAGATATAGATCTTAATGGAGTATTTTCATTTAAAGATAATCCATAATAGATACTCCATCATAGTAAGAAAAGATCATAATACTAATAAAAATATTCATCTTGCTGGAAATGTTGCTATTGACTTCATTATTTTAGGAAATATTGATTGGATTGAAGTAAATAAACAGTAACAGACTTTTAAAAAATATATTTTATGATAAATTAGGACATTTTTACACAAAGAAAAAATCCATTTATGTTGAATTTATTATTTTAAAGGAACTCTAAAAAATGCATGTTGATTAGTTTTCTAGGAATTTATGATTGCAGATAAAATATAAAGCAATTGTAAGTTGAAAAGTTTGTTATTGAATTAACCCTTGCATTTTTCTTTCCAGTTAGTAACTGAACTGACACTGTGATTAGTAATTAGTATTTGGAGCAGTGTTATATCAGTATTTTTAAATCCCATTTATAATATTGTTTTGGTAATGTATTAATTTAGTATTAGTTTAGAGATGACAGGTATAATCAGAAGATAAGAATATCTCAAATCTGCAATTGTTTTTGTACAATTCAGTGATAACTTTTTACATAATGTTTGTAAAGACAAAAGGTAAGTTTTTATTTATTTTCAAGGCAAATAGTTTTGTTTCAAATTATTTTTATTTTTTAATGTTATTTTTGATAATAAATACAAAACATTTTATTTTTATAATTGTCAATGATCTTGAGGTATTAAAAATTCACATGAAGAGACAGAAAAAAATGTTTTTGCTTTTATGTTAGTAAATGTGCTTCTTTTTTTTTTTCAAGATATTTCTACATTTTTTTAAATAACTTATTATTTTTATTAATTTTAAAATTATTTTAAACAATAATTATGGTAAAAAATATTTTAATTTTGCTAAAAACTGAACTCAAATAAAGACTCATAAATAAAAATATAATCATACATTCTAGACAGCAATTTAGTTTTGCAAGGGTTAAAATAATACATTAGAAGATATTAACTAAAAAGATTACAAGACATGCATAATATGTATTTATGTTCACAGTTTGGTTTGCATGATCAGTGTAAAATTAACTTTGACCTTGTTATTCTGTTATTCTCTCTCTTTTTTCTTCTGAACTTAAAACAACCATATTTACTTAACACTTGCTGCTAATCATGATGGTATTTTACACATGGATTTTAAAGTATAAATCATCTTATATTTTATTTCTTCTACTTTAATATCAATTTTACATGCTTAAAGTTCTCTGCCCAAAAGTAGATAATGGTTATTATGCAAAATGGTGAAATAAAATCCCAGGATCGTTGATTATGTTTGTTTGTAGCACTTGCTACTCTTGAATGTATTTGATGCTAACATCTAAATTTTAGAGCTACATCATCAGCTTTAATAATTATTAAGAATTAAAACATTTGTGATATTAAGATTACTTTGAAATTGATCAGATTCACTTTTTATTAAAATAATGAATTTTTCCAATTTTTTTAAAGCTCTGTAATTTTTTTTGTAATAATGAACTTAGAAAATGTCTGCATAATTTTCTTTAAATATTTCTAAGCATTTTAAAAAAGATTTTACTAAATTATCATATTTTCCAAATTTTCATCAGTCTATATTTAATGCTAATATGCTCAGAAACGTGAGAAAAATTGTGAAAAATGTGTAGAAAGGTAGGTAGGTGGGTAGATGAGTAGGGAGGTAGATAGATAGATAGAGGTAGGAAGGTAGGCAGATAAGCAGATAGATAGATACTTAATGAAGGGTTGTCAGTCAAGGCTGACAAGATGTATAGATGGATTGGATTAAATGTAAATAAAAACAAATAGATAGACAAATAGATTACTAAACCAATAGTGGATAGATGAAAGGATAGATAAATTACAAAGATAATATATGGAGGAATAATAGAAATAGACAGACAAAAAGAGATAGGTTAATAGATAAACAGTCAGAAAGATAGATAATCATTTTTGCTACAAATGATAAATATGCACAATTCAGTAAATGATGTGATTCTATAAATAGCTGGTTTTCTACCTAATCAAAGAGGAAGATACTCAGAGAGATGTGATTCTTCATCATCTTCCATATTAATGTAATATTCTTTTTCTGAATTTGTTTTGAAGGGTTTTTTATATCTGGACTTAAATATAATAAAGTATTTTTCTAAAGATTTATTTAAAACTTTTAACGTGAGATCTATTTTTAAAAAAAATGTCATTACTAACTAAACTACTGGATCAGAATCACCAAGTTCTATGCCTTTGTCATTTGATAACTCTTTACTAAGCACTAAGGAACAAATTATTTACTTCCAGTTGTCATGCTTTGACAATTAGAAGAAAGAGATGATTAGTAAGTGGTATCAAGAACTCACAATTCTCAAATTATTCACAAATCTATTAGGTCATTTAATACTATTCAATGAGAGACTGAAACTGATGCTATTGAATAATATTTGTTAAATTTGCAATAAAAATATATCATGTTAATAGAAATAATAACACTATTAACTGCCAAGACTCAAAACTACACTTTTTAACTTTTAATGTGTCATATCAAAGTAATATTTGTTTGTTACAATCTAAATCATAGGCTTGTAAAATTGATCAAATATTACATAATTTAACATCCTTTAATATTGGCATAAAGTAAATTTAAAATTTCAGAAGTGATAATAACAATATTAAAAATAAGAAATGGATTTAAAGTGAATGATTTATAAATTCAAGCGCTCACTTCTAGGCACTTAAGATTGGCTCATATAATTACATTTGAGTTTGGAAATAAGATGGCTGCTCTTCTTTCTTTAAAGTTTCTATCTTGTGGCTGGGGTGAGAGTATCCTTGCAGAGTGAACACCAGTCTAATGGTACTTGCAAGGAAAGGATGATTACTACTATAGTTTGTTATATATCAAAGTAAGCAAAATCACTCAATCTATATTAAATGATTTTGGTAAAAAATCATTTCTCAAAACTTTATTTATAGATATCCATAGTAGAATATATTGATTAAAATTATAAAGCATTTTATCCTAGCCAATATTTTTAAAAAAAAAACTGGATAGATTACACTAGATCAAACTAGTTAAAGCAATGGCTATAATTGCTGCAAAAACATTCATTGTGAATACTATTAAAAAAAAAAAATTCATGGAGAGATAACAAAAATAAAAAAAAAGAAACACAGTCAACTCAGAATTTGATAGATAATCTCTGCAAAAAATATAAGCCATGTAGTCAGTAAAAAAAAAAAGATTCCCTATATACTATACTCTGCCAATAAATAATGTACAAAAAATATTTCAAATATTAAAAGAAGTCCTGCTATTAAAATGACTTGCATCACATTTGTGCCATACTGTGACATTAGAAAGGGGGAAAAGCAATATATATATATATTTATAATTAATTAAACATTTATTTATAAAATGGTATTTTATTATTACAATTTATTGTGAAGGAGTCAAACTTTCTTTACTCACAATTATGAGAACATTTTCTCCAGATAAATACTTTAATCATTTTATTAATTACTTTTTAGATTAAAAATTATCATATTATTTTTAACTAAAAAATACAATTAAAACTTTAATTAAAGATGAATTTATCTACTATAACTGAAATATTTATTTAATGGGCAGAGCATTTTATGGTTTAACAAGATTTTTAAGTAAATAAATACATTGTAAAACTATCTATGTAGTTAAATGCAGTGGTAGAATGTCAGACTCTGGAATAAGTGATCATAGGACTGATTTTGGTGCTAGAACATCCAAAGCTCAATCTTTTTATGAACTCTTAAGCAATAAAACCATATAAAAAACAATAATATTAAAAACTCATATAGTAAGTAATTATGCACCAAATACCATACATATTTGAATGAATGTGTGCATGAATGTAAAAATATATGTCAGTAAAATTTTAATTAAGATCAATCAACATTTTTGAAATTTAAGCATAATTAAGAAAAACATGATTTGATTTTAAAAATAACAAAACATGCTTTTACTTTTTTTTTAAAAGGTAATACTATGATTAAATCATCGTTTTAAAATCTATAGCACAGAGTTATCTTAATTCAAAATATCTGTAAATAATTTTTAAAACTTTTTAAGCAGTAGCCAAATAATACATTCTATAAAAAAATCAATTTAATCCTTTAGCAAAGGTATTTTCTAATTAGTGGGTATGTTAATTATATGCAAGATTACAGATATTGCATGGAAAGCTCTGAAAGTTTGAAATTGTTAAATAGAACATTTTATTATTCTTCCTTGTATTTTGATATATTTGAATTAGCCAGTATGAAGAAAATAAAATCAGTCAATCTTGTGTTGCAAATCAGTTAATAATTCAAGTGCTGAGAACAAATTTTAAATGATATCATGCCAACAGTAAAATTATGCATTAATTGGTGAAAATGGGTAATAATCTTTTAAAAATCTCTCAACCAGACCTGCTACTAAGGTATATTTTGTGTGAAATGATAACCAGTTTTATT
Organism: Epiperipatus broadwayi; assembly: GCA_028023455.1. Taxonomy (NCBI): domain Eukaryota; kingdom Metazoa; phylum Onychophora; class Udeonychophora; order Euonychophora; family Peripatidae; genus Epiperipatus; species Epiperipatus broadwayi. The sequence goes on from JAQFVV010006206.1 coordinate 3,486,035, forward strand.
GGTAATTTTAAATATATCCATGAAATATTGTACAATCTATTTTCTATGCTAAGTGAAATCTACTTGCAATAATTTAAAGAAACTTCTAACATGCATTGATCGAATGTTTTAGCAATCTCTCAGCTAAATTATTATTGTCAGTTAGCAAGATGTTTAAATTTCATGATATAAATTGTGTAATTTTATTTGTCAAGAGTTTAAATATATTAAGTGCTAGCAGATGATCTAATAATAACATGAAAGGCTAAAACCTTCAACAGAAGTGCCTTAAAATGCTTATGTGACAGCCAATCATATGTAATAATGACTGCATGTGGCTGCATGTGTTATAATGTGATGAATGTTTATAAAAGATCCCCAACTTAAGATGATATCCAATAAAGACAATCATACATTAAAGAATTAAAATCTGATTAATCATGATGAACTAATTATGGGAAAATATCCATAATTACTTTATGGCATTACAATAGAGCTGACATTGCTATTTCTTTTATTATTTTGCATCTATCTATATTAAACATTAGATTACCATACACAATTTTATTTTACCATAGAAGCCATGTTAAAATTATTACTTGAAAAAAATGTCTGAAGATATCAGCATCAGATGGAACTATTTGGAATTTTAATATATAATTTGCTTATGAAATAATATAGACCCATCCCATTTTGATCTCAATAAAACTATAATTTCCACAAATAATAGAAATATTACATTTGAAAAAAAAATGTAATTTTCAATAATTTGTTTATATATTAAAAGTTATTTACTTAATATTTTTGTAAACTACTTATTTTAAACCAAAAACCTATGTGATTACAATTATATTTTATTTGGATATATTTATTTTTAAAAAGACAAGTCAAAAAAAAGTTTGTTACTGCAAAGTGGAAACAGTATTTTTACAGGGTAACTAGAATGACTTTTGTCAATACTGGTGGTAAAGAATTTTTTTTAAAATTTTAATATATATTTTCTTTTTTTAATAATAACTAACATTAAATTTATTTTGAATTCCAAAAATGGAATTTACATTACAATTTTTTTGTGCTACAAACTTTTTGAATAGACAAAATTATCTTCAATAATTCCAAACACAGTTGTTATATTACAAACTCTATTTAGTTACTTATTTCCCTATTTTACAAAATCAAGTATTAACTTTTAGAATGTCTATCATTTTAAAGCTTACATTTGTAATAATGTAAAGATTTTCAATATATGATGTAGAAAAAAGTTTTAATTGTAAAAATAAAATGTTCAAATATGGAGGAAGTTCTTTTTAGGATCTTTTCAAATAAGAAAGAAGGGTTCCTGAAAGAGTTAAATGATTATAAAATTGGATTTAATTACTTTTTATAAGGAGGAATTTCTTTTTAGTTAATGTTTAAAACTAAGCATACGATTTCAAAAATGCAATATTTGAATTCAATATTTTTTTATTTCATAAAAAAAGAAATGCAGTTCTTTTGTTTATTCTGATTAGATAAAAATTACACATAACAAACATGTTATTACAAATTAGCTTTTAGAATTGAATTAGAAAAAAAAATCAAAAGATAGCATTTATAAAATTATAATTTGATGAGTTTTTTAAAAATAAAATGTAAATTAGTCCCTTTTAAAGAAACCACAAGTTATTTAATACATTCTCTAGTTTAAGCTTACTAAAGTCAATCACAGAGCATGCAATGTTTATGTTTTATATAGATAATACATATATACATATGGTAACCACTTGTAAATGAATATGGCTATTTTAAATTTTTTTTAAAATGCTCTAGAGAAGACTTTAGCCATGACTATATATATATCACTCTGTAAACTGTGAATACATCTACATATTAGAATATGACCATTATACATCACATGATCACCATTTTTTATATTTACACAAGCTGCACTGGTGGTTCTACTTAATGGAGAGTTTAGTCTCTGTGTATATTAGAATATGCTGATCTATTTTTCTTTTTATCTTGCAATGATATCTTTTAATTTCTTATGGAAAACCTTTTTTTTTTAAATGCTTTATATTATTACTAATTGTAGCTCTCTAATTTAACCTATTCTCTGCCATTTTTTCCCAATAAGAAAATCAACTTTGCACTTCCTTGTAATGTCTTTGAAATAAATCTAATAACATAATTGATATCTATCTCTCCCACCATAAATCATCATTTGAGTAAGTCTTGAGCTGTTTTGTTTATTCATTCCAATAATGGTATGATTTTGCAACAATGGATCAATCTTGTCATTATATTTTTAAACTTTTTCAGAACATCCTTAAATGAAACTTTTCTAATGCCTTTATATTGCATCTAAAGAGTATCCAAGTCTTAATTATATACATAAATTAGAAAAAATAGCTCTATGTGCAGCTAACCTATATGTAATAATTATTTCAGTGTAACAAAATATCCTATCTTTCAACTTATTAAAAGGAACAGCAGCTCTTTGGAGTCTACATTGAATCTCAACATCCAAGTTTAAAGAAAATCTCCCAAGGTATTTAAATTTGTTTACGTTATCAAACTGATAACCCATTCAAACTAATAATAACTGGATATTTTTATTCAATGACTGGCTAATAAAAACTTTCAGTTTTTTAAACTGTACTTACTATACTGAATTCTTTTCACATTATATTAAAAAAAATAGCACATTTTTAAGGTCTTTTTATAAACTGGGAGATCCAAATCGAGAATTCACTTAGATAAAGTTTTTGATTTTGCTTTTAATTAATTTAAATTAAAAGTTCTACCATTAAATCTGTACCACATTTTGATCTCTTTTTAATTAAGCCATTACAAACAGTTTCAGAAACCAATAAAAACAATATTGGAGCAAGAACAAATCTTTGTTTAATGCTAATTTTCATTTTAAATGCCCCAGATTCTCACTTGTAACAATAATACTTTATTTCATGCCATTCATAATAATAAATCTCCAAAAATTGATTCCAGAGGTATACTTTATTGAATAGAATTTGGTATGTAAACCTATCTCCATGTCTTCCCACTTGGAGAATCTATTTGATGTGAAATAGTGTTAAATAATAGTTGCAAAAATTGTAATATTTATATAAAACTCAATACTTTCCTATCTGAATTAAATGATTGTTTATGTCCCTTCAAGAATTTTCTTATCACTACACCTCATTATTGTTGGTGACTTTAATATTTCTGATCTGCACTTTGGCAACACCAACTTTTGAATTTTATCCTCAAAGGCTTCCAGAATGTTGAAATTTATTAATTTATTAAACCTCAAACAAGGTAATCCTAATATAATTTTAAACTTTAAAAACTAGATTACATTGTTAGCAATCTTTCCACCATTAACTGAAATCTTATATCTTCCTTATTCTTTTTTATTAATCTCCATCATTTATTAATCAAATTTTATGTAAAAAATCATTACTTCATACCTATTTTTTTATATTTATTATACGAAATCACAGAAAGAGTTACCATTTGGACATATGTTTAAAGCTCTCTAAATTTGATTGGCATCCTTTCTATAACTTTTTTGATATATTTCTATCATAGATTTTTTTTATGTATATGCTTAATAATCTGCTAGATTTTTTTATATTCCAACAAAAATTACTTCAAACAATCATTTCTTTTATGGTTATCAGTAACTCCCAGAAAAAAAAAAAAATTAAAAGAAAAGCATATCAACTATTCTTCTAAAAATAATCAGAAAAATCTTGGGATCATGTTTTTCTGGTAATGCCAATACCATAGTGAATAGAACATTAAAAATAATAGGGGTCAAATGTAGACAACATAAAATATTTAATCAGCCAACCAATCCTCTCATTAATTCCCCCAGTCTTAGAATTTGGCTGTTATGTGGAACCTCACAATAAAAGAGATACTTGAAAAATTCAATCTATATTTGCTAACTATTCTAAATATAATCACTTTACTGCCAGTTTAATATTTTCACCATGGAAAGAAAAAAATCAGAGACATTATATATTTATACAAGTTCATCTCTAAATTTAAAATTAGAGCAGATTTGATTTCAAATATATCTTCTCATCTCCTTCAATATTATATTAGGTTACATGGACCTCTATTTAATCTAATTCCTTGTTGTTCATAAGCTTTCAGGTTCTCACCCATATTGTGTGTAATCAGCACCTATAATAAGGATCATATAAATAACAAAATCCTTTATCCTGATTTTAATAATTTCACCAAAACCTTAAATTAGAAATATAATTTGTGATTTTATTATCCATACATTTATCTTGTCTTTCTTTCCAAATTTTCTCCTTTTCTTCATATCTCCTTATCATTTTAATGTGCATTCTGTAATTGACCATTGGTTGTTGTATTTTGCTCTTTAAAAAAATTGAAATAATAATAAGTAGTAGTAGTGATGATGATGATGATGATGATGATAATAATAATAATAATAATAATAATAATAATAATAATAATAATAATAATAATAATAATAATAATAATAATAATAATAATAATAATAATAATAATAATAATAATAATAATAATAATAATAATAATAATAATAATAATAATAATAATAATAATAATAATAATAATAATAATAATAATAATAATAATAATAATAATAATAATAATAATAATAATAATAATAATAATAATAATAATAATAATAATAATAATAATAATAATAATAATAATAATAATAATAATAATAATAATAATAATAATAATAATAATAATAATAATAATAATAATAATAATAATAATAATAATAATAATAATAATAATAATAATAATAATAATAATAATAATAATAATAATAATAATAATAATAATAATAATAAAATAATAATAATAAAAAATAAAAAAAAAATAATAATAAAAAATAATAATAAAAAAAAAAACCTTTTCACAGTGCACTGGTATATGACAGTTTTTTTCCTCTGGCTGAAAGCTTTCAATTTTACTTTTAATATTAAATGTTCATATTTATCAGAATATAAATTTGACTTCATGTGATAGATGTTTTTGTTTAAAAATGAAGGGAATTCTAAAAAATCACATTTGAGCTATGTAAGTATTAAGAAAATTACATCACAATCAAAACAATAGATATTTTTTGTCATTTACTGTCAAGAGGAATAGTTTCATTTCAGAAAAGGAATGAAATCGATTATTTGACATTTGTAACTAAAATGTGAATGAATAAATATCAATGTCTGATAAATCAATAAATTTATGCTTTAAAATGTTAAATTTAATATTTTTTTTATAATATTACAATATATTTTAATAGACAATAATTAATTAGATGTTAGCAAATAGTTCACAACTACCTTCCCTGAAATTTGATTTATTCAAAAATATAACATTATATTTTTATCAAAGTTAGAGTTGGAGCTCTCAAAGAGTTAGAAGTGGGTTAAGTTGCCAAATTTTCAATTATCCTAACATATAGAAGTTTTTTGGATTTAAAATATTATGGTATATATTAAGCCTGTGTTTCACTTATTACATTGTAGAGATGTCTGCCCATCCTTGCATATGTATTTAATGGATTATGTCCTGTACATGTGGGGTTCAGATTGACCTTGGGCCAACATGGGTGTGACAAGAATCTCGGCCTTAGGATGGCCTTTGAGCATTCCATCATCAGATTTTCAATTGGATGGACGGTTGAAGAGTTGGAGTGTGTAGTAGATTGGAGCCAGTCCATTAAAGTATGAAGATTGTCTATCTTAATAAATATCTGAGCACTTATAGTATATATGTGTGGGAGATGATAATCTGGACCAACTGATGATTGCTGGTTTAGCATGAAATACGTATATTGGTGATTATTTATCTTTTCAGCATATATGTGCTTGAGTGTATTTTATTAGATAGAGTGGAGAGTGGTGGGTCATGTGAAAGTCTGTGCTCATATACCCTATATTACATATATAGACACATGGTATATATTAAGCCTGTGTTTCACTTATTACATTGTAGAGACATCTGCCCATCCTTGCATATGTATTTAATGGATTATGTCCTGTACATGTGGGGTTCAGATTGACCTTCGGTCAACATGGGTGTGACAAGAATCTCGGCCTTAGAGTGGCCTTCGAGCATTCCATCATCAGATTTTCAATTGGATGGACGGTTGAAGAGTTGGAGTGTGTAGTAGATTGGAGCCAGTCCATTAAAGTATGAAGATTGTTTATCTTAATAAATGTCTGAGCACTTATAGTATATGTGTGGGAGATGATAATCTGGACCAACTGATGATTGCTGGTTTAGCATGAAATACGTATATTGGTGATTATTTATCTTTTCAGCATATAAAATTGGCTCTTATACAAAGTGCTTAGTTAAGAAAATTAAAAAAATTAAAGAATTAAAATTGAAATAATAATTATTATTATTAGGTATCATCAAGTTAGCATTCTGCTTATTTATAAAAATTTCAACATAGTACATGGTAATTAAAACAGGCAAAACTCTCCATACAGTAGTGCCACTCAGTGCCAACCAAAGTAATCAATGAATACCAGAAGGTTTGTGCATAAAATCCCCATCTAGTACCTACTCATCCAATATCCACAGACTAGTTTCTGGCTTGTGGCCTTCATCAGTGAAGAGCTTTGTATCCAAGAGCACTGCATGTAGATCATAGGATCTAATGCAACCCTCCAGCAGCCACATTTTATCTCTACTTAACTATAAAATTATGAGAATAAAATTGAAAACATAATAATATTTTCAATCTAAGCTCAATAGCTTATATAGTCATATGAGTCTGAACTCAGCTCAGTACCCATACATTTTGGTGTCTTTGGCTCTTTAACAACCATAGCCACCACTATCCTATTAGATAGGATTGGTGTTAAACCACTAAACATCACATGATCACCATTTCTTATGCTAGCACATAACTGTTATTAAAACAGGCAAAACTCTACATACAGTAATGCCACTGAGTGCCAACCAAAGTATGGAGAGTTTTGCCTGTTTTAATAACAGTTATGTGCTAGCATAAGAAAAGGTACATGTAATAGTACATAGTAATTATTTTCTTCCATACAGTTTGACCCCCTTTGATAACTATTTGTTACATAATTCATATTGCTGCTTTGCATTTATAAATATTAAAAAATATTTAAAAAAAGAAAGTAAAACAAATAAAAAAAGCAAATAAAAGTAGAAGGAATAGAGCAAATCTGAAAAAAATTAATGATTCTCTACCAGAAATTTTCAGAAGACAAATGAAGCTCAGTGCAGATTTCAGTAAAAGTTAAAAAATATATTCTATTGGTGAATGTAGCTCAAATGTTTTGAATTTATTAAATTTATACTCACTAAATTATCAAGATATTTAAATTGATTCACAATGTCATAACCATTTATGCTAAAAGATGCTGAAGGAGTTTTTCTTTATCATTGGCTAAAATAAAATATCTGAGCTTTTTTGCATAATGTAGTTTAATTACCTCTGTAAATTACAATCAAAATGTTTACAAACACTCTGGAGATTAGCCTAGAAACATATTCTATATCTATATTGCTTTTTAATTTTCTAAAATTATATTGAGTCATTGGTAACCTCTCATCTATTTCAGGATAATTACTACAGATTTTTCTATTCCTTTTATTTTTAAATAAATAAGTGAATGACTTTATTGCTCAAGAGTGCAATCTGTGGACCTTAAAGTTCAAAGGTCACTCTATCACTGTACCAAACATATAAATTGGAGCAACAGAAGTATCTTTAGTAGACCAACATAATGGGTCCATATATTTCTAAAAAAAAAAGTTTTGAAGCTATAATATCACCAATAATATTATTTTTATAAAGCGCAGTCAATATTAAAATAATTGAGAGAGTGCAAATTTCTCAAGCGCTTATGACTACAACCAGCCAATCAAACATTAAGCACTGGGACAGAGAATTTTAATAAGAAAAGAGCGGTTCCACTCTCTTCTTAACTTGTATGTTTATAATTTGAACTCAGTGAATTAAGTGAGATGATATTTAAGATTCATGCTTTCAAATATAAGTACTTTGGATTGGCTTGTGGAACCGCTCTTTTCTTATTAAAATTCTCTGTCTCAGTGCTTAATGTTTGATTGGCTGGTTGTAGTCATAAGTGCTTGAGAGATTTGCACTCTCTCAATTATTTCAATATCATCAATACACTTTAGAATTTCTCTATTATTCCACCAAGAATGACAATTAAATCAAATTGGATATCTCCTAAACATTAAGATTAGGAAACATCCATCTGAATCCAAAAAGATGATCAAAATATTCTCTTCACATAATTTTAACAAATATTATTTAAAAACAAAATATTCAGATATGAACAAAACTGAGAAATAAAATAACTAATGAACTTTTGAATCTATGTTTGGGTTATCTGTTTGAAGTACATACTAATTTTTAAATGCCTTTTAACAAGTGTTAACGATGCAAATTTCACATTAAAGTAATAATACAATATTAAGACAGTGATAGAGACTCAAGACTTAAAAGTTTCCAAATCGAAGCTCATTAATACTAAACTATTATGTAGCCTCTTCAACCATCAATCATAGAATTACTTAATATTGCTTTTCCATTTTTTATAACTGTATTTTGCAAATACATATTTTAATCTCATTTGATTTTTGTGAGTCACATTTTTACTAAAATAAGCTTGTGGTGAGTAGATAGCGAAATGTGTTGCATTAATATTAAAAAGAGGTTCGTGTGTCATTGAAAATTGAACGGTGATATATATTTTTCATTTCTTATTCATAAAATTATTATTAACCAAACCCCTAATTAAAAAAAAAAAAATTGCTAATGAAAAACAAATAACTTTGACCACAAAAATTGTATTACATAAATTGCTTCAGGTCTGAATTCTTCCCGCAACTTTTTTTTAATAAATTTAATAGAAAAAAAGAAGATAAATAAAACAATCTTTACTAAGATACTTTAAAATAATTTTGTAACCGAAGTACAGCAAAAATAAATGTCAAGTCAATGACAATACTTTGTCGGACAGCAAAAAGATTTCCGTTAATCTTTAAAAGTTGTTCTCCTTGGGGTATCTAGTTGGTCTCCATTGTTTCCATTTAATAAAGCACTTAGAAAAACATGTATAGTCATTCTTGAATCCTCAATTGTTTAAGGCTTTTATTTAGTGGTTTTGTTTGGCCAAACTAACTCATTCGATTAAGATCTTTACAATTGTTTTCTTAATCGAATTAAATCTACTTAAACAATCAACAAACATCATCTTCTTTTTCAGTCCAATTTGAAAAAAAAAGTTTAGAAGGTGAGAACTCTATAAAAAGAGTGTTTTATGAGGTTTCCCACTTCGACGCTGGTTACTTATGTTCAACCAAGCTTAACTTGAGCCCTCGCTTGACCGCTACAAAGTTCGATCAGTGCTGCCACTCTTAGTTCAACGTGAGTAAATAATTTGCTTTGGAGATCTAAATCGACTTTGACCTTAGGCAGTCATGTCTTTTGATCAAATAACAAATACATTTTATATTCACGCACACGCTCGCTGATGCAAAAGTTAGAAAACAAAACTAAATATATGCATAATATTAATATTTACGATGTAAGATATTGGCACTTTGTTTTGAAAATATATATATATTAACAGGTACTATATTTATTGTAGTTTAATTATAATTCTGTAAATGCTTTTCAGATGGCGCCTAAATTAATATTTATTAAATTAGTAAATAAATTAAGATAACGAAAGCAGCTGCCCTCTTTTATTTATTTATTAAAGTTTAGTAGGAAATTTATAACTATTAAATTGTATCGTCTATTAAATTATTAGAATAATTGCGGAATCTATTATGTTTATAAATGCTTATTAATCCTATGATTTTATATTAATAGACTAATTTATTGACTTTCTACTACAATTAGCGTATTGCTTGTTATTACTATTATAAATAATTTATTATTTTAAACTACTATTTTCTGTTAACATAAGTTTCTAACTAAATAACATTTGAAAATACACTGACCACAAAAAATTATCTATATATATAAAAAAAATCAGCCAATATAGCATTAATCTATATATTTTTTATCATCTATAGTTTGAATGAAAGGACACCAATCCTGATGTATCGTGGTTCATTTGATATCCATATGATCACTATATTAAGAATGAACTGAAATTAGCCTTGTCATATACACATAGTTAATACATATCGCTAAATTTTTATCCTTTAATTTCTATATATACAAAATATCTGAATGTTCTCTTATAACTTAATAATTAATAGATCAATTTTGGTTTACCCTTCTCCTCCAAATAGCACAGTTTTCAGAGAAGATTTGAGGCTTTTTAATTTTCTCACTTTACCAGTAGAGAAAGAAGGTTTGAGTCTTTTTATTTTTTTTACTCTACCAGCATAGCTTTTATAAAGTCAAAATATTTGAAAATAACAATGTAAAGAGAATTTATGATATTAATATTTCTCATGGAGTTAACACTAGAAAAAACAAGTGAAAAGAAAAAAAAACATCTGTCTATCATCTTATATTTTCAAGACATAGAGTCAATATATGTATGGAATAATGCAAAGAACAATGCATAGAAAATTGAGATTGTAATGATAACATTTTTACCAGCATTGATTAAATTTAATCAAATTTTTATGTCACTATTGACAAAAAGTGTGAAAAGTAGTGAACATCTGTCTGTTACCTTATAATTTAAGAAACTAATAGACCATGTTTAACACAATTCTTAAGGAAGGTTTTAGGACCAAATTGTGCAGTTAAGGGTAGCAATGCAAAGAAAATTTGATTATAATGACTATTTTGCTAGTACTGGGCAGTTCTAAGTGTGGATACTTGAGTGATGTAATTAGAAAAAAGAAATTAATATCTAGGCATGTCTAAAATGTAATAATTTATACTTCAGAATATTAAACTCTATTCTATTTGTTTTTTCATCATATAACATTTATGTATGAACAATGATTTGATACATAATATAAAACCTGCATTAATTAATCAGCTAGTAAGTAATTTACATATTTATGTATTTCAACTATAAATTATTTTCCTCTTTGCTGAGCTAATGTAGTAAATGACTGTTAATGAACACATACCAGAAAAGATAGATTTTTTAAAAAAATATTCAGCTTTATTAATTGCTAGCATACTTTTGCTATATTGTATATATCATATTCATAGCTTATAGTAATATGATTCATGAGTTCTTGATATTAGTGTATAAGTAGCGATTAATTAATTAGCTATTCAAAAATATTAATATTTATTTAAATAGCCTATTTCTTTGATAGAGAGATATTTGTATCTTTTCCATTGATTGAAAAGAAGTTACTCACTATTGCCCAAGCCTTTTTGGTTTTACACTTTCTGTATTATGTCTGCATACATATAATTTTTGCTTTTTATAATTCAAATCTATGGTAGATTTTTGTTTTGTGGTCAGTGATTATTGATAAATATTCTTTATTTTTAAAGGCTCTGTTGTATAAATATCTATGTTCAGTCAATCTAGTTGAAAGGTTGATTCATGATTTACCATAATATGCTAAGTTGCATGCAGGTTGGCTGCATTTAATTTTATAGACCACTTGGTGTGCAGGTTCATTCAAAAGTTTGTCTTTAGAATTATTAATTAATTGGTTCAGTATTGGAGAAGTTTGAAAGCTTACACTGAATTTGTCTTTGCAAATCTTTTTATGTCTATGTGTGACTTTTGGGATATAAAAGAGACTAATCAACTTTTTAGGCTCTTCTTATTGAGTTGGATGAGGGTTTCTTATTTTGTTATAAAACCTATTTGTAAGTGTTAATGATATGTTTTATAAAAAATGAAGTTGCACATAAATGAAAAAATATTTGCAAAGACTAATTCAACAATAGGTTTTGAATCCCTCCATCACTGAGCCAATTAATTGGCAATTCTAAGACATACTGTCAAATGAATCTTCATATAAAGTATGGTAAGTCATGGACCAACATTTCAACTAGATTAGCCTAATATAGATATTTATACAGCAGAGCCCTTACAAATAAAAAATATGCATCAATATTTACCAACCATGAATAAAAAACTGGCCATAGATTTGAATTATAAAGCAAAAATTATATCTATGGAGAGATAAGACAGAAAGTGTAAAATCAAAGAGACCTGGGCAATAGTGATGACCATTTTTCAATCAATAGAGAAGATACAAGTATCCTTCTATCAAAGAAATAGATTATTTAAATAAATTTTAATATTTTTGAATAGCTAATTAATTACGATTTATACAGTAATATCAAGAACTCTCAAGATATATTACTATAAACTATGAATATGATATACATGATATATCGAAAGCATGCTAGGCAGTAATAAAGCTAAATATTTTTAAAATCTACATTTTCTGCATATGTGTTCATTACACTCATTTAATATTTTTCTGTTTTAAGAAATTTTTGAAAACTCCATTCTACCAACCATTTGTGAGACAGCTAAATAAAAACATCTGAAAAAGACAAATGACTTCTTTATTATGTATATCTTAAAATATATTGCACATGGAAAGAGATGAATGAAATTGAGTTATCTCATTATCCCATATATTTTTATATAATCATGTATTTTTATACAACTTTTTAAAAAAACAACAGATGTATTAATTTTATCTGAGGTTTAAAGTTTATACTTAGGTTACTGACAATTTCTAATCTAATAAATGATTCATAATAATCATAATATATTTGTCTAAACTAGATAATTTAATATTTGTAAATCAATATATATATATAACATAGTGATAAATATATGAACATAAAAATTACATTATCTTATTTCACTACAAAGACAATGACATTTAATTTTGATACATGCATAAAATTAATATTACATTCTATGAGTAGAAATAAATACATTAACCATAAAATTAAATCTAATTTAATATTTACTTATAATATATCTAAACTAATAAACATAAAGGATATTAACATTTTTTATTAGTCATTCATTAGACTAGAGATTATTCAATAATGAATAATATTTCTATAGTGTAATTTTCATTACACCACTTTCATGCAAGATAAGGACTTGTTTCTATCCACTTTTAACACTTTGTGGAGGAATGTAATCATAAACATATGATCCAAGGCTTGTGAAAAAAATCTATTATTTCCAAGATGCACATTTTGTGCTGAATCAGCACTCATCAAGATCCACACCTTGATCAACTGGTTCAGCACAAAATATGCATCATGGGGAAGTATAGATCTTTTTCATATGTCTTTGGTCATATGTTATGATTACATCCCTTCGCAAGATGTTAAAAAGAGATAGAAATCAATCCCTACCTTGTGTGAGAGTAGTTCAGTGAAAATTATATTACAGAAATATTATTCATTAATAAGCATAAATCATTGAATTATTATACAATTAACCATGCATGACAACAGAAGAAAAGAAAATTCTGCCTATATAAATCTTAGTTCACTGTCATTAAGCTAATATATTGCAGTTAATATATCAAATCATTTTATATATTGGATATATATAAGAAAGTCTTTCCACATTAGCTATTGATAACTAATTCTCATAACTTAAAAGTAACAAAATATTTTTTAATATTTAAATATACTTAAATGTAATCTTAAGAAAGATCATGTCCTTATGCAGGAAACTACATAATTCTTATCACTCTATATTTCACCAAATATAAATTATTATTTAAACTTAAATATTATCAAAATCTCTATTTCCATTTAGTACTATCATGGATAATTAATATTCTCTTACTTTGTACAAATATTTCATTATAAATTATCAAGGTGTTTGAAAGATTGTCTTAGTTTTTAGTGAACTAATTAAAAATAATATTGAGTGTCTTTCAATCTGTTATTTATTATCTGTAGTTGGGATAAGAAATGCGGGCTTATGATAACCTAGTGCTTGTGAAGCATTTTAAGAACCTGCTTGCTGTTAACACTAATGACACAGGTTGCATTATGATCTTTAATCTTTGCAGGATAAATCACATTGTCAATCAGTCATTTTTTTATTGTTACAACTGTGGTGATTTAACTATATCAGCTGTATTTAATTTGTGGAATATTTGAAATTGAAGCATATAAGTCTAAAAACTCAAATAATATAAATTTAGTCAATCAAAATAGTTAACTGCTATTAAGAAAATGTGCTCTAAATGCATCTTACTGTGTTTCAATATATTCTTGGTAATCATTCACAAGCATAATAACACATCTATTTGGTCTATTCATTTATGTAAAATGACACAACATAATTGCATAACAATATCATATTATAATTTTATAAGTTACCTAAATTTACACACCGACCTCCAAACATCTCATTAACACATATGTCAAATATAAAAAGGTTGTTTTTTTACCCCAGGTATAGTAATACATTTTATTATACTGGAATAATAATTCTGAGAACTCTTAATAATTTATGCATTTAAAATAAAAGCTTTTTAACCAGATATTTTCTTACCAAATCCATTTAAGACATGTATATTATAAAATAATAATTAAATATGTATGTCATAAATTATAATTACACAATAATAAGCATATATCAATTTCATAAAAAAATATATACACTACACTTGTTTATCCATTTAACTATATTGAGGATTAAGTTCTTTCATTTAAAAATGAAATTAACCCTCTTAATTGAAGAGTCCTTTTGTTGTTCCACTTCAGAAAATACAGCACAACTGTTCTTTTATTCAAAGTTGAGAAGTTATTAAATAAATAAATATTTTCATAAAAGGAATTTCTTGACAAAAATAAACATTGCCCACAAATTCAATTCGAATAATGAAAGGAGACAAAACCAAATACCAGTTGCAAATAGCTCCATACTAAATTTTTAAATACTATTTTGGTAATATTAAAACATCAAGCAAATTTAAATTATTTCTTTCTTTTATAGAGCAATGAAAATATATTTTAATAAGAAAATAGACAAATCATAGATGAATAGATTATAATAATGCTAAAATATTATTTTATTTGTATTAGCAGTAATGCATATATACAATGTCTTATCCAAAATCTTTAAAAAGTCAATCTGGAAGACATCTTTTTTTATCAGGATTATGTAAAACCATTTAAAATGATTGTATTTTATTTTGTTTTTGAGACTAGCAATAATTTTAAAATAATTCATTGTTGCATTCATTTGATTTAATAAATATAATACTTTTCAATATTATTTGTGATAAATTAATAGTAGCTGTCATTCATTAAATTGTCTGCATAAATTATTTTATTTTAAGATAAGAACTTTATCAAAAATATATTTAAAAAAATGTTAATAATGGTAATTAGTATAAGTAACAAACTTAGAATTTTATACAATAAAGTATTAATTAAATGATTTCATAACTGAAAGGTCAAATTAACTAAAAATCTGTAAATAGAGTAAAATACACATATGCGTATCTTTATATCTCATAAGTTTTCAATAAATTTTCATATTCAAAATGATCTGTAATTTCCTTCCAAAACAATATATAGTCAATGCATTTCCCAGTGATCTAGCATTTTATGGACAGGTGAATATGTACAGTAAAGTACATTTATGTGAATGACATTGAGTTTTTCTATCCTGACATTTTAATTGATAAAAAATAAGTAATTAAAAATGAGATGAACAGAAAAACTTTCTAAAATGATGTTTTATTTCTCCAGTTTTTCTTTTTTAAACTGTGTGTGCATGTTATTTTTTATTGCAAAGTTTGTCACATGATATCATTCAAGAGATCAAGTTTAAGTATTGGGCAGGGTTTTTAATATTAGCATAATTTTAACCTTTTAATTATAAGATTGCATATTTATAAATGATCCATGAATTACTAATTAAGATGTCTAAACAAATGATTTCTAGATAGTAAAGTAATTAATTTTATTAACTTTCTTAATTATTTAGTAAAAATACATTTATTTAATTTTAATATATTTTTATTTTAAAATAAACACCTTTTACTGACTTAAGAATTTTTTAAAATTATCATTATTTAAAATATGTTTTTATAAAATATATTACTGAAGCAGTACATTTCTACCAATAGATAAACTTGCTTCATGTTTGCTAATTCGAACCTATCTCCCATTGTAAAAATAATTTTATTAAGAAATAAACTCATATACATTAGAAATAAGCATGTGTGTGTGTGTGTGTGTGCAAATTATGGGAGGAAATGGTTATAAAGTACTACTTAATCAGACTTAGCAATCTTAAATAAAGAAAAAATAGTTTCATCAACAAAATTTTTCAGCTAAGTTTAAATATTAATAAAATCAGTAAAAGCAGTGAAGAAAATGTTAAAATGAGTAAACAATGGGAGAGTAGTTCAAATGCATTAGGGAAAGTAAAATAAGTGTTGTATCCCTCAAGCAATCCCAAAAGTTACAATTAACACTCTTACAGAGGAAATGCATTGTAATAATAAGTAAGAGACAAGGTACAGTAAGACAAAGTGATGATGAAGATGTATGCAAGGAGGTACACATTAATGGAATGCACATAGAGAACATCTAACATTTTTAGATACATGCTGCAGGCAAAAAGTTTATATATACAAGGAGAGAGATGCATTGTTAGGATGATTAGATTATTATTCGTATCAGTTATTAATAAAAATTGGTGAGAACTATTGTGAAAAGAAGAACTTTTGTTGTATCTTAGCTTAAATATATTAAGATGATGTGCACTGTACCTGACAAGATGTGTGAGTAATTTGGTGTCAGCTTCACTGGGTCATCATAGAGGGGAGCTGAGTATCTGGAATCATTCCTAAGAAAGAATTTAAAGGAGAGAAGATGTCTTCATCACCCACATTCCATTCACAACGATGAATTTTCTCATCCACTTCAAAAGAAGCTGTCAAGAATGTCGGTAACTGTATATTATTTATTCCACATAAATGTAACTTAAATTTTAATGAATTTTATTGCTTGGCCTTAACCTAGATAATCTATATAATTTCTATATGTATTTTTTATTAGTAGAATTATTAATCTTGTTTGCTAGTTTTAATAAAAAACATGTGTGTTAATGGTATTTACCTTGAATGATGGAGGGAATCAAACAGTTAAATTATAAATCTTGTTTATACTTCTTCCTGACTCTCCCAAACCTCCATGGGACTGGCCGAATCATGAAGATGCCAAAGTTATTTTTATTATTTAGAATCTTAAATCAATCAATGAAAGTAAATAACCATTAATTAATGTACAGAGATCTGAAAAATCCTCCATTATGACAAGGAATAATTATTCTATACTATGTTAAAATATAATTGTGTAATAGGATGATAAGCAAATAGTTCCATTCATATAAATCAAAACATTTATTTATATGAAGATGCCATAAAATAAGTATATAAATGTTTCTGAGTCAATAAATTTGCCAATAATAAAATTGTAATTTATTTTCTTAATTTTTTATGTATGTAGGGCAAATGCTTAAAAAGTAATAAGGAAATAATAGAAAGGACAGAAAGAAAAATCTTCCATTTGAAATTCAGATAATGTGTAAGATGTATTGATTATAGAAAGAGAAAATAATTATTTAAATAAAATTATATATCTGAAACTCTACCATCGATAAAATGTTAAAATTTATAAATGAAATGTAGAAAACCGAAAGAGTTGTAGAGATTGTCCACCTATTCTAAATAAATAAAAAACTTAGTAATTAAAATCTACAAATATATTATCACTGCCAAATAATGATTATTGTGTGTGGGTTAATATACCTCACATTTATTCATTGTTGGTTGGAAAAACATCTTACGAATTATTTACTTGTTTATATATATGTGTTATTAACTTTCATTCATGAGGCTAAGGTTTAGTTAAATTATGTACATGTAATGCATGGTTCTCCTCTATATGCTCTGTCAAATGACATAAGTGCAGACTGTCATCCAGGTGCCTGGGAACTTGATCTTTGGATGAACCCCGGTTTAGGTCCTGCAGGCACTGGAGAGTTTCTGCAACCCCAAATCCAGGATTTTAGAATCTCTTGGCTCTATCACTTTCTGCAGAAATCAAATGTACCTTAGGTTAAAAGCAGATACACCTCTGCAACCTGGGGCATTGAAGCCTATTTGAACTACTGCCTCAGATCACAAACGGAACCTATCTTCTTTATAACCCTTGGTGTTTGTGATTTTTGTTAGTAATATTGTCTTGATACATTTGCCTGATGTAATTAATGTAATCACATAATGAGTTCCAGCCAATTATGTTTGAACCCACCCACAAGACAACCAAGTAATACCTACCTAAGCAAACTTAGACCCTATGGGCAGACAATCAGGGTCATTGAATTGTAGTAAGGCACTATATATCCATGTAATTGCCATCACTTCTACTCATGATAACCAGCAAACTAATCCATTTTGTAATCTCAATTAATCATAATTATTAATATAAATAAAATAATAAGCTATAATGTCAATTGTTACTATCTCATCTAAAATGTGCATGCACACACCCATCTGGATATATACTAAGTAATTGTTGTGATCTAATGTAAGCCTGAAAGTATTGTTAAGAAAGTTATGCAAACCCTGAAATAGAAACCCATGTTCAGTTCTGTGAGCTAAGTCATGGCATATGGGAAGTTGAAGTGGTATCACCAAGGGTGTTGGTTACATGGCTGAGGCTAGGAAGATCAAGGAGGGTTTAAACCTAGGACAGGGGGGAACTTTGTACTTGTTGGTTGAAAGCCTTTGCTTGGTTTTTCGGTCTTGTTAGCTAGCTATACAAACTTGACCAGTACATTACTTTTAAAAACAATTAATACTTTTAAACAATCTCTTTTAAATCTTTCAATCTTTTAACATTCATGCACAAACACTTGCACACACTGTACTAGGACTGGGAAATAATTAAAAAACTAGGACATTAATTGTAAATTTAAAAAAAAAACACACAGCAAAATTAAACTACTTATGGAAACTTATTTAAGATCAAACTTATTCTAAACTAGTTTTTTTTTTAATTGATCTTTTAAATTCTAAATTTATATAGATATCACCCAAGTTACCTATATTATTAATTATTGTTTTTATACACTTTAACAGAAATTGATAACTCATACTTTACAAATAGCAACAAAACTTTATTTACTGCAATTAATTTAAAACATAGGACAATCTTTAATTTGTCTTTTCTCTAGTTATGGCTTTAAACAATTATTAAATCAGCTAATTAATATTCTTTTGAGTATTTACATTCATACATGTTTAACAAAATGTTTTATTAATAATTTAAAGTGCATAGCTAAGATTTTAAATAGCTTAAAATAATTAAGTCTATTTATTACAAAGAGCTATATTTATTTGAGTTAAAAAATTTTTTTTAAAGTATTACAGATTATATTTAACCCTGTAGACTAAATATAAGGTTACAATATAAATATACAAAAAATACTTTATCTATTAACTTTGCAAATGATAAAACTTATTGTCCACCATGTTTGTTGCTCAGTGCTATTTTCATTAATCTATTTTCATTTATATATTGTAACCCTCCAAACATTTTTAACTTGTTTTTAATTTTCCTTATTAAATAATAGAGATTAAAAAAAATTTTCATGTTAAATGTTTTTATTGTCTGTGCACTAAAAAGAAATAAAATAATTGTTTCTTCAATCATAATTGGAGTTTTTAGATTTAACTTGAAATAAAAATATGGGAGAATCCAAAAATTAATTAAGTCAATCTCTTGTTATAAAAAATAGGTTAGGCTGTTTATTAATGAAAACTGTGCTTGTAAATTATGTTTTTACTAAACATAATAAATGCTTATTTTAAAATTCAATTCAAATTTTAATCGAATTGTTAAATTGAAGCAAACTACCAAACAAAAATATATATACATTATATGCATATTTATTATACTGTTCTTTATTTCTGTAAGTAATTACCCTAAATATATTAAAATGTTATTAAATTGAAAAAAAAAAGAATCATTATCATTTCCTCACATGCAATGTTGTTTCATACTGTTTTGAATTTTCTTAGTTTATACTTTCCTATCTTGAGCCTTATCTTAACTTAATTTTTCTACACTATCCTACTTTAGAATATATATATATAACTACAAATTAAAAACAAAGACATTATGATAGTTTATAGACTAGAGTATAGAGGAGTAAATTAAATTCTGGTAGCAATGATAGTATGTATCAATACTTTCTTTTGTATATTTTATTTCTCTGTGTAAATATAAATAATATATTGTAATTGTGTTAAAGAGAAAATAAAATGGATTAAAATTTGTTTATTGTAAAAGAAAACAAATTGGGTTTGCTAAAATTTGATATTAAATGAAAAGTTATCACATTATTAAACTAAACAGTTTATTTTCAAAGCACTTTCTAATTTGTAAAAGCAATATATTTTCTTTTTTCTTTTCTCTCTCTTTCCTGATTTTAATTAAAAAAGTGGTTGATAATGAAAATGTAATTGATAAGATAATTTTGGAGATAGTTTAAGGATATTGGAAAGCATATTATTTAAAAGAATGTAGTGATGATTTGATTGATATCGGAATATATTTGTCTAGCAGAGTGAATGATGGATTTATAGTAGAAGTTCCATATCTTCCATAGTAAAGTTAAATAAAGCAAGCTCTACATTTTCCAGTAGAATATCTCAAGATCATAATAAAACTATGAAATGATCCAACAACATGAGTATTTATGCTGAACACCTATTTTAATTTAAAAATATATGTTCCTAACTCTGAGATTGGAAGGATCAATGGTGACTCCCTCCAAATTTCTGCCAGTTGATGATGCTTAACATGTACATAGATTACGGTAAAACACAAAAAAGTGCCAATGCTTAACACCTTAACTTGGAGATCAAAGAAATAATATAAATTTATCAGCCTAAGGATAAAATAAGAAGTTGTACAATTTGTGACCAGCTTGAAATAAGATGAAAAAAAAAATTGCCAAACATACATAGGAATAAATGTACTTTTAATAATCAGCCTGCAATACTAATTGAGACTTAAAGTGGATTAATCGATCAATAACTTTCCTAGGTTTATTAAAAAAATCAAATCCCTTGAAAATCAGAAATTTATTAATAAAAATAGATCTAAGCACTTACTTTAACAAAGAAATCTTGTAAGATTATTTTGATATATATGTCACGTGATAAAATCTTAATGTAGAAAATGGCAAATTAATGTTTAGCTATTACTACCATGACATTAAATTATTATATTTTAATCTTATTTTGCCTTAAAGTGAATTTTATATTTGCTTGCATGTAAAAATGAAATTTATTTAATTTTTTTTTAATGTTCATAATAAAACATTAATAAGGCCATGGAGGAAGGAAGGAAAAGAAGAGTATTTTATGTGTTAAAGGGTTAAGAAATTCATTATAATGATAATTATTAAAAAGACATTATGTGATATTCCTTATCAATGACTTTTTTAGTTATATTTAGACATTTTAGTAGTTGATGGGGAGAATGTTAGCATATTTATTTGTATGCTGCCTGAAATAAAATATTGTTAAATTTGAAACTTTAGCCTACGCTTAATTCTTATTTTTATGTTTCCTCAATTCAATCAGGCAATAAAAAATAAATAATTAAATGTACAATATCATGATTAAATTTAATGTATCTCCAAGTTGCTGTTTGATGCTTATGGGATTATTGTCAAACAATGAATGGAGATTTGAATCTGGGTTTCTGATTATTCCTCAAAGAAGGCATAAGATGACACTTTGTTAATGGTACCAGTTCAAATAACAAATGAAAAATGCCCACATCAAGCCTTTTAAACAGTATATTTAAATAAATTGTTATACTTATGTTAGATATATACAAAAATAATTGATCATATTATTATTGCTTGACCAATATTATCAGCAATAGGTTCAGAAACTGACAGTCTTTCAATATTCTCATCATCAATTTTTTGATTGTGGATTCATGGTTAATCCCATATATATATATATATTGTAACCAGACCCACACAACCCCTTTATTACCTCGGTTGTAACAATTTCCTGATGAGCATGTTGCAGGAAGGAACTATCGATTGACATTCCCCAATGCAGATGTTATCCCCCTCCCTACAACAATATTTCCTGCTCATCAGAGGATGTAGCACCATAGAGACTGGAAGCATCTAGACATTTCTGTGTTTGGTTTTCCAAATGGCACCACTAGAGTTCCATCTCACTACAACCTGACTTATGTAGGTCTAGTTATGCCAGACATAGCTCAGGAGGCATGAAATTCTCATGAACATGTGCAATGAATGATAAGTGATGCAAAAAATAATAGAACTGAACAACTGGATAGCTAAAATTAATTTTAAGTAACAATAATTTTATTTATAACAGGTTTAAATAAATGTCCATCAAACAAAATATTTCATTGATATTCTCTTGTATCTCTTCAGTCTACTTCCAATAACATTTTTATATGACTTTATTTGTTGAGAGTATAATAAAGTCCTTCTTTCCATCGTTCTTTAACAGTTTACATCTTTAATCATTTAGTTAATTCACAGAGAGAAGTGCATATATAAAGACAACAGAGATAATAATGAAGACCACTGATAACATTTAATTCAGAGTTCCACTTAATTCAAACAAATACTTCATTTATGGTCCATTATGTTTCTTTGGTATACTTCCAATAATAGCACTTAAAGGATGTAATTTGTTGTATAATAAAGTCTTTCTTTCAATAGTTCTTAAACAATTTACATCTTTAGTTATTTAATTAATTCACAGAGAGAAGTGCAATATATGATGACAACAGAGAGAATAATGAAGACAACTGATAGCATTTAATTCAGAGTTCCACTTAATTCAAACAAATATTTCATTTACAGTCCATTGTGTATCTTGGTATACATCCAATAATAGCACTTAAAGAATGTAATTTGTTGTATAATAAAGTCCTTCTTTCAATAGTTCTTTAACAATTTACATCTTTATTTATTTAGTAATTCACAGAGAGGAGTGTGATATATGAAGACAACAGAGATAATAATGAAGACAACTGATAGCATTTTATTTAATTCAGAGTTTCACTTAATTATGATTTGTAGTCTTTTAGGTAGTTGTCACATGTAATGTGGCTTAAATTACTCATGTATGAAGATATTCTTTACAGACAAGAGCATTTCTATTATTCCAGTTAATTTTAAGTTAGTTAAAGCATAATAAATATATTTCTATTCATGGTTATCCAAGTCCAGGTTTGAATCTATACTATAAGCACATTTATTCTAAATTCATTGGTTATCAATTTCAGGGTTTGAATTGGTCGATATAAGCACATTTATATCCCTTGGTTATTCAGGTAACCTATAAGGGTATGTTTTTCCAACTGTCCAAATATCAATTCAGCTTGCAAATGCATTTATTTGGTATTTCCGATTTCATAAGACATATATATAACATATATGCATTAATAACTCCAGGTATATCATTGTACACTTAACTGTGACACATTGTTTTGGTATTCTTATTTCTCAACTCGTATATATAACATGTTTTAATTCTGTGTTTATATTACTTTTCTCAGAGTTTTCAAATAATGAGTAAAATCTTTTTAAAAACAAAACAAAAAATCTTCTTAATCTTTCAACTTATTGAAGTATGTGGTTCATTATACGCATATAACTATTAAGTTTTATTGACGTACTAATTCATATTTAAATATTTGAATTTATTCAGAATATAGTATAAATATTGTTGTTTGGTCTGCCACAGATGTATGTTTCTAGATATAAGTTGATCAGCCGTTTCATTTATAATTTATCACTAATAAAACGTATTTTCACATAGCTATAATTATTCATAATTTACTTTAAGAAAAACGTTTGTTTTGTGTTTTTTTGTTTTTTATAAACACATATAAGTATTGAATAAAATGCCTTTTGATTATTGATATTTAAGACATCTAGTATTTACAATTTATTATTAATACAATGTATTTTCACGTAGCTATATTTATTCATCATTTTCTTTAAGAAAGACATTTTTTTTATAAACACATATAAGTATTGAATAAAATGCCTTTTGATTATCGATATTTAAGACATCTAGTATTTACAATTTATTATTAATACCACGTATTTTCACGTAGCTATGTTTATTCAAAATTTTCTTTAAGAAAGACATTTTGTTTTTGTTTTTTTTATAAACACATATAAGTATTAATATTTTATAAAATGGTTACCTTCATTTTATCCAGTTTGTTCCTTAATATCCATGATACGACTGCACTCAAAAAGGGATCATTGTATTTCAGCTGAATGGCATTATTTACTTTCCGTAATGTTCACCCAGGCAAATCTTGGAGAACCATGGCTTTTGATGAAGAGAAGAAGCTGTTACTGCCTAGCCTTCCATCATTACGATTTCCTTATTAATGTTTTCTTTTTTCATCATTAACTGTAGTTCTTTAACTGCTCTTAAAATCTTTTTTAAAAAAGATCTCTTTAAAATCTTTTTTCTCCTTCAAAAAATCTTTTTAAAAATCCTCTTTTAAAAATCTACTTTAAAAATCTCTTTATAAAAATCTTTCTTAAAAATCTTTTTGAAATCTTTTCTAAACTTCCAATTCAACTATTTATACTCTGATGTCTGGATTGATTATGCAGTGCTGCCCACTGCATCTGATTTGTTATATAGCTCTCATTTAAGCCCGAGTGCTTTTCTCTTCTTAAGGATTGGACACTCTACTTTTCATGGGACAGATAAGAAATCATAAGGATAAGCCATGTTTTTCAATTTGATAAGACTGCCTCAAGAAATTATCACACTTTATACGACAACATCATTCCAAAAATTAAAAATGTAATATTTTAATAAATGCCAGCTTTTATTTATATCGTGATTTAAAATTATAAAATCAATAATGATTTTCTTTCTTAGATTGATGAATCTTAATAAAGATTTGTACCTTTTTTTTAATTGCAGATTTAAACATATTTGTTTTTTTTTTCTTTTTAATTTGACCAAATTATCCTTCTTTTTTCATTGCTGTCAATTTTCACGATTCCTTTGATTCTTTAAATTTTTAGTTTTCCTTAACCATTATTAAGTCTTTTCTTTTTTTTTAACAACAAATCATGCTAGTCTTTTTCAATGGGGGGGGGGGAATCTTTTGAATATATATGTGGAACAGTATATCTGTTTCAATATATATATAATGCTCTATTCTTAGTATAATTTTTAATTTACTCATTCAATTCTGTTGATACTTCTATCATTGTTTATCACTTACATTGATTGCCACCATAACATATAGGATAAATTAATGATTCTACCAGTAGATATGGTGAATATAATAATCAATCTAAATAATATTAACACAAACAACTTATTATAATTATAATTATTTAATTATCAAACTAGCTTTCATTCTCTTATTGAGACCTTTTTGTTTGTTTCAAACTTATTTAGATTGATTATTATACTAATTATATGTGCATAAATAACATTGTTGGTAAATATTGCATATTTGGCCATTTTATGTATTAGAGATGGTGAAGCTGATCATACAATAGACAAGCCAAGTGTTAAGCAGTCATTATATACTTTGTAAAAAAATTATGCAAAATGCAATCATATCACATAATGAACCGAACAACAAAATGTTAAACTAAAACATCAATATTAATGTGTTAATATCAGAATGTTCTTCATCATGTATATTATTGGTTAGTAACTGAATTGATGCCAGCTTTAAATTTGCCTATATAATTAGAAAGTAGGTTGAAGATAAGATGGCTGCTCTTATCTTTATAAAATCATAATCTTGTGTTAAGATTTGTAGAGATCCCTCTCATGATAAAATTGAGCACTCAAGGTGCATAGTAGTAAGGTTTAAGCCTTATATGTATTTACGTTCTGACCATGTGATTAATAAGAATTAATGTTTACAACTTTAAATTAATTCAAAATATTTTTAATTATAAGATCTAAATATTAACTCGCTGTGAATTGAAAGATTTTGAAATGTTGATTTCTAGACAAGGTAGTGGACTTAATTAGTGAAGAACTTACTAGCTTCACACTCTCAAATCAAAATGCTTTAGATTTGCCTATATAATTAGAAAGTAGGTTGAAGATAAGATGGCTGCTCTTATCTTTATAAAGTTGTAATCTTGTGTTAAGATTTGTAGAGATCCCTCTTGTGGTGAAATTGAGCACTCAAGGCACATAGTAGTAAGGTTTAAGCCTTATATGTATTTATGTGCAGACCATGCACTTAATATGAATTAATGTTTATAACTTGATTATTTAAAATAAAATCTCAATGAAGTAATACTGATAAACTGATTATATTTGTCTATTAATAATCATTTATAAAGTTCTTCTTTTAAGAAAAAGGTTAAATGGAAATGGACATACAAGCATCCAAATGAAAGTGCAGCAGAACTGGATTACATTTTATCTAAGAAGAATATGTATTTTAAGATTGTATTGTTCTTAATGAATTCTATACAGAAAGTCATCATCAATTAGTGAGATGTAAGATGCATGTTAATGCAAAATGAGGAACCCAAAAATTATTAAGAAAAACAATATTTACAGTTGATATTCCTAATTTTCAAAAACATCCCAGTGAATTTAAATTAGAACTTGCAAATTGTTTTCAAATATTAACAGATTTTGAACATAAGATGACAAAGATATCTTAAAAACTGCAATAAAGATAGGGGGTACAAAAAAGCAGCAATCAACCAGTAAAATTTCTACTGAGGTGACAATTTATGAATAGAAGAAGAAATATGAAACTATACAAAAATGATGCATTAAGATAGATCTCAAACTTTGTAAATGTAAGAGTTGATAATGATATAAGAAAGTATAATTGTAAACTAATAAGGAAAATTATAAAAGAGAATATAAGTCTCAAGAATGTAAAACTTCATTTTGATAATAGTAGAAAATTTATTTCTGCAATAAGAAAAAAAACATGGAACTATTATTAAAATGAGAGCTGACATCATGAAATGTGTAAAAGATATCTATAAAGAATTATATAGCAATAAAAACAAAAAAGTGCCTCCTACAATTACTATATTTTCTGAATTACCCAGAATTTTAATTGAAAAAGTGAGATATTCAATTAAATTTATGAAGAAACAAAAAGCTCCGGGTAATGATGGAATTATAATCAATACCTTAAAAGAAGCAGGTGAAGAAATATAATTTTTTGGCAAAGTTATATACCAAATGTCTAAATGATAAAGATATACCAGATAACTGGAAAAATTTTGTATTAATATGAATATTTTAAAAGGTGATAGAGAAGTTATAAGAAATTACAGACCTATCAGTTTTTTATCAGTTCTATACACAATTTTTACCAAAATAACTACAACTCGTTTATAGAAAACATTGGATTTTAACCAACCAAAAAATAAACAAGCTGGAATTAAAAATGATTTTAGTACAGTGGTTCGGGTTGTTTTACAATAGCTGTTGAAAACACCGGAGGGCGTTATTTCTATGCTAGCGCACAGAAATATGCCATTTAGGTGGCCGCCTCCACCGCTATCGAACGTTCTATTTCTAACACATAAGCATAGAAATAGTCCATTGATACGGGGGCAGGCACCGGCTGACTGTGTTTATTTCTATGCCAATGCACAGAAACGTGAACATTTAGCCAATCTTGCTGCAGAAGCTATCATGTCAGCTTACAGCTCAGATTTGGGCTAAGCATTTCAGACTAGCAATCATATTTCACTTTTGTTTACAGTATTGTCTGAGGGTGGCTGGAATTACGATTGTCAAAACTATTTTAATATTCATTAAGACCACCTCTCCCTCTATCTCGCATCTTTTAGGAAGGTCTACTAACAATTATCAGCAGAGTCTCATGCTTCCCTAGCCCCCATTTCCTGCTGAAAAAATGGGCCAAGTGTAGTTCAAAGTGCACTTCCCATCAAATCATGCTCTAAGTCACGTTTCGTGCGACAACAACTGCGAGCTGATTAATCGAATAGCTGCAAAAAATAGGACAACTTGTTTTGCCGAATGTCAAAGAAAGAACAAAGATTCTTCAAACAAAACACCTTGAAGCTGCATGCCTGCTGTGTTTTTTTTTTTTGCCTGAAGAGCCCAAAAAGTTGCTTTTAATTGCCGTATAGATTGATGTTTTTTGAGGGGGAATTACCGTCAAAACTTGGTCAATCTTCGAGTTGTTGGCATTCCATTCTGTTAGCAATTGCAAACACCCTTCCCCCCTCTCCCAAAGTTGGACTTTGGCTTGTAAATATTAATGTTAAATGGACAATAGATTTATTTATCAAAATAAAAACAAAACAAACCGAAAAAAAAAAAGAAGAAGTAGTTGAATCGGCTGATTTTTTGTTTGTCATACAATACCGAACTGAAAATAGAAAAGGGTTTAATGAGAATTAAATCAAAACAAACAAAAAATTGGTTAACTACTTTTTAAAAATCATTGGTTTTAATCAATCCGTTTTTTTTTGGTTTTGGTTTTTTTTGTTGTTGTTGTTTGGGGTAGCCAAAATAGATTTGATAGCTGCCGTACTTTTATTTTAAATGTGATAAACAACAACAACCAAAAAAAAAAAAATATGTAGACGGTAAAAAAAACAAACAAACCCCGTCCCCTTTGAAAATATAAATAATAAAAAAAAGAATCAAAAGCCAAAAAAATGAAGTACTTTTTTTTTGTAAATTCATTTATTTGTAATTTTTTTGTTTATGCATTTGTTTATTTTTTTTTTTGTTTTGGTCGTGTTTAAACAAAAAATTTGATTTGATATTACTTTTATAAATGTGATAAACAAAAAAAAATCAAAAAACCAAAGCCAAACAAAAAAAAAAAAAAAAGAAACTCGGCCCTGGCAACATTATATTTATCTTTGTTTACAAACCGAGCCCACCCTCCAGCAGTTTCAACACTCTATTGTAAAACAACCATGGTTAGTACTCAAGTAATGAGAGAAGTTATAGAAAGTACCAATGAATATGAGTTGCAATTATGCTTTGGATTTGTAAACTATGAAAAGACATTTGATTCTATAAGTATTTCTTCAGTGATTAAAGCATAGGTATAGACCCATGATACTATCATATTGTGAAGAATGTTTACAAAATGCATTAGTAACAATTATATTACATAATGATGCTAAAAAGATTAACATTGAGAAGGATGTATGACATGGTGACCCCATATTTCCAAAACTTTTTAGAACTGATTTTCAAAAAGTATTTTGTGGATTAAAATGGAAATCTAAGGAAGTAAAAGTAAATAGAGACTATTGAAGTCATCTATATATTTCAGAAGATGTAGTTGTTTTTGCAAATAATGCTTTTGAGCATCAAGAAATGTTGTAAGAGTTATCAGATGAAAGTAAGAAGGTGGGATTAAAAGTAAATGTTAAAAAGACTAAAGTAATGTTCAATGCATTTTCTCAAAATATGAAAATAAAGATTGATAATGATGAGTTAGAATAAGTTAACAACTACAAATATCTTAGTCAAATTATTACTACAGATGGAAGTGTAATGGATGAAATTAATCATAGAATTAAACTTAGTTGGAGTGTTTTTGTTAAAATAACTTAATATTAAAAAGAAAAAATGTTTGAAAAGGAAGTTTTTAATAAATATGTGTTGCCAGTTCTTACTTATGGAACTGAGACTTGGACACTTAACAAAAGACAATACAGAAACTTTAATCACTCAAAGAAGTATGAAGAGATGCATGTTAAGATTAACAAAAAGAGTAACAAGCAGATATTACTGACATCATTAAAAAAATTAAGAGGACTAAAATTGGGCTGAACATATTTCTAAAAAAGATGATTAAAAATAGACAGTTGAAATCTTAAACTGGATTCCAAGAGATTGTTAAAAGACCTAGAAAAAAATCACCTGTGAGATGGATATATGAAATAAGAATGTGTGCTGGAATAATATGGAAAAGAGAGGCTAGAGATTGAAAAAGATGAATTAAACTTGGAGTAATCATTATCCTGCAGTGAATCAATAATAGCTAGATCAGTAATAGTTGAAAATGATGATGGCTAATAACCAATATTACTTATTTATTTTGACTAATGATAAAAATAATATTGGCTAACTCAAAATCAGTTTTATTGTTTTTAAGAATAAGAATGCTTTTATATCTTATGCCATTTATACTTTCAAAGAGCTAAATTATTTATCCTTAAACTCATCAGCTAAATTACCCATTATCAGCCATAATTATAGTGAACCTATGACTCACAGGTTTTAAACTATCTCGCACAACTGTTTTAAGTTACCCACATGTTATTTATAAAGCACAATGTAATTAATTATATAACAAAAATAATTTCCAAAACAAAAATAAATCATAACAAAATGACTAAATTGATATTTACTCAAGCAAAAATGTTACGCGTATTTAGTAAAATACAAAGTATGAATGTGATTAGTTGGCAATACAGAGACTTACTGCACATGTGCATAAGAATTTATACAAGTGCATCATAAGATAAACATAATTTTATTTTAGGTTAGTCTTATTATCGTCAACAGTTTTTAATAAATATTAAATTAATTTAGTGTAATATTTATAAAGTTATCAACTGCTGACAAATAATTTTTCTCAGTTTACCTTTATTTGAAATTAAATAATTTATAATTATAAATATTAATTTTTTTCAGGTATTTTCTATGTCTACAGCTAATAAACGTAAGTCACATGAAACAAATTCAAGACTTTATCATTCAAAATTGCTTGGCAGATTCAGAGTTTTTGATATAGAGAAGAAAACTTTTTGTATATTTTACAATAAAAAATGTTCCATCTAGTAGTTACAATGTAAAGCAATGTTCTGAAAAAATATGCAAAAATCTTGTTTCTTTAATAGAAGAAGAGAAGAAAGAATATTTTTCTCTAAAATTAAAATAATATAAATCTCAAGCCAATGTATTTAAAACATTTCTGTTTCTAAAACATAGCAACCTGTAGTTTTCATGTAGCACACTGTATCACCCACCATGGGAAATCTCTTTCAGAAAAAAAGCTTTTAAAAGAAGCATTTTGGAGATGTAATTGATATACTATTTGCTGATTTTAGAGAAAAAGACCTGATAATAAAATGCATAAATGAACTATCAATAAGTCATAATACAGTGATAGATAGAATATTAGTATTAGAAAAAAAAAATTCTTTTCAAATTAATTGCAATTAAAACTGTATCTAATCAATTTTAGATAAAATTATGGATATAAGTAGCTATATACAACTTTGCAGTTTTTGCCAGATATAAATCTGAAAATATAATGAGGGATGAACTGTACATTTATAAAATGGACATTGATTAGAAGAAAATTGTTTTTATAATAACTGGTGATACTCTGAGCATGAAAATGTATTGGATTTATTCAACAATCTAAACTAAATATTGGATATTCTTTAATTGAATTTCATTATCTCATTCACTAAGAGGTACTACAGGCAAAATAAGGATTGAAAACATTTTCAAATATAATGTTGTAATAAAAGTTTGCAATTTTATTAATACAAGAGTTCTCCATAAGCAAGAATGTGCCCAATTATTACAAGAAATTGAATTTCAATTCTTTGGAATGTATAACAATATTCAATGGCTCAACTATGATCAAATTTTAAATCAGTTTGTAAATTTATTAAAAGAAATCAAACACTTTTGGCATGAATAAACTAATAATTATGTTGAATTATCAAATATAGAATGGATAAATGACTTTTTGTGTGCTACCATTCAGTATTTTAATGAAGTGAATAAAAGATTTTAGGGTTGCAGTTAAATTGTATTACCCATGTCTTAAAATATTAACATGCTTATGGCAAATCTTGATATGTATAAAAATGATTTGAAAATGAAAATAATAAAATACATTTCATACTTACAAAAACATTTTCAGGATTCAAGAATTTTTGAAAATATTATTAATACTCTAGAAATTTCATTAAAAAATCCTTACCAATTATAGATGAAATATAAGAAGCTTTTCTGAAGAGATTTAATCAAATTAAATACTTAAAAATTATACTGAAGTTTTATTTTGTATCTACACAAAATCCAATTTAAAGACGTGGAAGTAACTACCTTCATATAATTAGATATCAAGAATTTAAAAATGGAATATGCAGAATTCTAAATCAATTTTATATGGAAAAACAAATTTGGAAATTTAATTACAGAGTTAGTGAAATAAGTTTCTGAAAATATTATTGGCAATTAAAAACAAAAAAAATAGAAGAAAGAACTGAAAATATTGTACTAAAGGCATGGCACTCTTTACCAGATAGATTTAATGCAATAAAAAAACTGCCAAATGTTCTTTTAATGTTGTTTGGTTCAGTGTATGACTGTAAACAATTATTTTCATCAATGCATTTTATAAAACTTGCTGATAAAAAAAACAAACTTGACAAGAAATTATCTGCTGCATGTGTAAAAGTAATGAGCTTTAATTGAACTAAATATACAAGAATTATCTGAAAATAAACAAATTTGAAATTAAATATACATAATGCAATATTTATTATTACTTCTTTTATGTCAGAGTATATTTTTTCTTTCATTCACTATAAAATTGTGTGTAATAATTGTACTTTTAATCTAAATAAAATCAGATTTATATGCAATTTTTACTTTTTTAAATACTTCAATAATAGCCCAATCCACAGTTCAGTTTTAAAAAATTCAGTTCAATTTTAACATACTTATCTAAAAGATTTGCCAGCCCTGATCTAGCACAACTCATAATTGCATGTTTCAGTAAAATGAATGCAGGCAATCATAATAAGATTTTTATAAAGTTAATGATTTAGCCAATTATTACAACAATAAAAAATTAAAAAGTATATAAACCACCCTTCCATCTCAATTGATACATTAAATCATCTATATCTCTGATCAGATTTAATATTTTATTTAACCTTCTCTAATCACTTCAAAAATGTGTCATACTGCACAAAATCATTTCTTAATAATATATTCACAATTTATAAGATTTTTTTTTAAAAAAAAATTAAATAAAAAATTACATTATTTAATATCTAAGAATAAAAAATATTATATATAAAAATATATAAATAAAAATATAAATGGTGTATAATCTTTAAAAAAGACAAAAATAATAATTATGAAAAATCTATAAATTAAATCTATTATTAAATAAAAGCTAATTTGAAATAGTTAAGTATGATATAATAAATTAAGGCTTTATCTTAATTTTCACTGCTGAATGACTTTTCATGTTACATTTAGTAGTTCATTCTTTTTCATTTGTTTTATAATACATAGTTTAATTTTAGTATACACTTTTGAAAATACTCAAAATAATTATTTCTTTGTAGATTAATCTTTTTAGCTAGAAAGTATCTTCCAAATCTTGGGGTTTCTGAAGTTACTTTTTTATATCACTAGCATTGGTGACTTTTATTCCTGCAAAGTTTAATTTTAAACCACTGACTGATTTTTATTTTTTCATAGTTCTTAGGTTATTAAACAGGGTATCAATTCAGGGACACTTTTATCTTGTAGGACAATGATAAGAACATTAAAAGATACTTTCAAGGCTGTATATTCATTCTTTCCAATATTTATATTTTCAAATTGATGACAATTTAACTACCAATAACAATTAGCAAACTATCTTATAATACAAACAAGTGATGAATTATTTTTTCATAAATAGTGATAAATTATAGTTTTTTTTTTCTTGAAGGAACTTTTATTATTTCTTTGGTAAAGTTATATTTCCTATGACTTAAAACATTGGTGACTAATAAATGAATTTCACTTTCACCCAGCCAATAGCAACTGCAATTGAAGATAAGTAAAGAATAACTAATGAACAATTAATAGGTGTTGGTTTTTAATATCTTATATACATTTCTGTTACTCCTTACAACAATTTGTGCTTTCTGAATTACAAAGCAAGCCTATTGTTAACTGAAAATTCTGTTGATTGGTTTATCATATCTGGTAAATGATTCATTTAATTAACAAACTGATGTGATTATACATAAAAAACTTAATTAATTTTTTTTTTTTTTATCTTTGGACAATATTTTTAGTTTTATAAAAAAATGAAGTTTAAATATATGAATTCATCTTACCAAAAATTAATTATTTATTTTATAAACAAACAAAATTTGATTTCACAGTTCTCAAATTTGAATTTATACTTTATATTCAATAATATTCAATTATGTAAACAGTATTTGAAATAGTTATGATTTTTATAAATGATAAAGTTTGATTTCATGGCTGACAATTTTAGTCCAATATACAATGTGACTAATTTCTCTTTCTTTATAACACATTAAATACCAAACCTAATTAATATTGCTTTACCACATATTTATTAAATGGGCTTAAATTCATAACTATTCAAATAATTCAGAATTTAAAAAAATACATATAGATAATAGAATGACATTTTTTTTAGATTTTAAGTTTTACAACTATCTTTTTTTTTTTTTAATGTGTTCATATCCATTTCTCTCAAAATGCTATATTACTGTTAAAATTAGTTTTACAATAATAATGCTTCATGATTTAAATTATATAAAAATAACAATAAATTCTAACTTATCCACATAGTTCAATCTTTTATTTTTTTCGTTATTGAATATAAATATTTGAAAACTAGGCACTTTTTGCAAATCTGAAGCTTAATTGTAAGTTAAGGGGATTTGAACTCAGATTTTCAAGCACTCTTCAACTATCCACACTATCTCATACCACTGATACACATGACCACACACATGTAAATATTTTCTACATGTGTGTGGCCATGTGTATCAGTTGTATGATATAGTGTGGGTTGAAGGGTACTTGAAAATTTGAATTATTGAATATGCACTTTCCATAGACTTTTTCTCTTGACCGTATGATATTTCTTTTCTGTTTTATCTTCTTTCTTTTTTTTTTTTGAATGCTAAATCACATAGCTCTACTATTATTAAAAATAACATATTAGATTACATAATAAAATCTTTCATAAAAAAAAATTAACACCCAAATTGTTATTTATGAGCCTTCAAAAGATCTCGTTGGTTAGCAATTAAACGTTATATATAATAACAAATCCACACATCAATGACTTTGTGAGAATAATTATTGCATTTCAAATATTTTCTATAAAATAACATAATTTTGGCATTATTTTATTTCTCAAGTAGATATCACTAAAAACTGATCTTAATAACAATAGGAAAGACCAAATCATTAAGTGAGTGTAAATAAATAATCACTTACGGTGTAATATAAGTGAAAATAATAAATAAATCACGTGATAAAACTCCCATAGGAATAATACAATAAAATATCACAAATGTTAAAGGAAATTATTATTTATTAGTAATAAAAGATCTCTTTGGCTAATGATTATTTATTCACAGCTAATTAATAATTTGTTTTTCACAAGACTTAAAAATAATCACTTAATCGCTCTGTCTTGAGAAATAAAGTAACGCCAAAATTACATTTGAAATATAGCTAATTTCATTCTCCCAAGTTGTTGATGTCTGAATTTGTTTCCATAAATAACATTTAGCAGCCAGAAAGTGTTCCATTTTTATTGGCTAATAAATAATAATGGTGAGATTTTATTAAGCTATTCTTATGAAAGATTTTATCCTATGATCTAATAACTATTTTCAATTATGTTAGACCGTAAATTAGTGATTTGGTCTTTTCCAACTTATTTAAAATGAAGGCTTAACAACTTTGCTTGAAAAAGAAAGCAATACCAAAATTGTGTTATTGTTATCAATATTTGAAATGCAATTATTTTTATTTAAGTTGTTCACGTGTGAATTTATTATACGTAACAACTAGTAAAAAGCAAAAAAGATATTAATTTGTTGGCTAATATATAATGATTTGGGTCTTTAATATTTGTGATATTTTTTCTCATGATATAATAGTTATCTTCAAGTATATGTGTATGTAACTAGTAACTTATACAATAATTGCTCATTATAGAAATATCATAACACCTGAGTGACAAATATTAAGATCTCTTTCTTTTAATTCTCCTGGATTTACTTATAAGTGATACCAAGCATCATTCTTTGATTGTATTTAATATTAATATTTAATATCATACTCCCTCTCTATCTAGAAATATTATATTACTCTATCTTATTAATTCTAAATAATATTTTTTTGAAAAAGAAAGAATGAAACATATATAAATTAAGAATAGATAAATGAATTACCTTTAACAAATATAATTCATAATCGATGATATGAAATCTTTCTTAATCTTTTTTGTAAAAATTGAACACAACAAACACAATGTATTAGTATGTACGAAAGTGAATTGAATAAATATAATATAAAAGTCACTAATGCAGATTATATTTAGTCAAGCATTGGTGGCCTAGCAGTTAGCATAGCTGCCTTCCAAGCAGCTGGCTTGGGTTCGCTTCCCAATCAATACTTTGACATATATATATATAAACAGATTATATTTGTGCAAAAGATTAAACAGTCAATTAAGAGTTAGCATTTATAAATCTGTTTTTCTTAATCTTACAATTCTCACTTTACATAAATAGATGACTTTTCTTATAAAAGTAGTTTAGCAGATTTTATATTCTTATTTAAATAAGTTTGAGGAATTGTTATCTTAATATAAACCGAGCACTGATTATATATATGTATGGGAAATTATGAATTGACCCAACTGATGAGGGCTGGGTCTGCATGAAATATGTCAACTGGGAATCATATATATTTTTTGCATGTGTGTGATCATGTGTATTGATTGCATGAGATAGAGTGGAGGATGAATAGACTGAAAAATTCTGAGTTCAAATCCCTCTATTTACATATAGAAGAAACATTCAGTGTAAACAAATAACATACTGCCTTAGAATTACATATTCTTATTTAAACAAATTATATAAATAATGTATATCTTTCTTTTTATGCTTTTCTTAAATACAAATAAAACAATAATATCCTATAAACAGTCAAGTTTACAGTTCAATACATTTTTGTATTGCTGAGAACCTAGTAAATGATCAAAGTTAAATGAAAGATTAATCTAAATAAAATTATTATTAGAAATAGCAGTAGTATTTTTCCTTTTGAATAATAAATTCTTATTAGTATTATTAATTTTTATTAGCATAAAACTTTTATTTTTTTATTTGTTTTTTTTTTTTTAAATGTAAAATAATATTAGTAGCATCTTTTTCATATTATTGTAATAAAAATCTCCATCTCTTAAACCGATGTATGCAGTATCACATTATAAATTTTTAACTTTACATGAAACAATTTGTTTTATTAAGAAATAAGAAAATTCATGTAACATAAGCATCACATTATGTGAGAAGTCTATTTGAAATACCAAAATATTGGTATAGTCATCTATATTATATACATATAAAATAGACAAAATATATATATATATTAACACTAAAAACTGAAATTAACTCTACAATTTTTCAATTGGTTGTGTGATTAATTATATCATAACAACCTAAAACATATATCTCATTAAACACTTTCAATGTTTAAAACTACAAGTCTATTTAATAACAATATAATTTACAAGTGCAGTTTTCATTAGTAATTCTTTAATCAGAAGATAATCAGCATTCAACATGTGCTATTCAATCATGTTGCTAACTTAATCATGTTTACAGTAAATATGCAGGACATTCTCAAACCTAAACATAAGATAGAGATGTTTATATATCATTTTTTAAGATAGAGATGTTTAAAAATAAGAAATGGCTATCTTATCTTTGTACTTAAATGAAATTATATAGGCTAATCTAAAGCATTTTAGAATGAGAACATAAAGATTTAATCTTCATAATTTTACTGCCCATTTTATTATTGATTTATAATTAAACCCAGCTAGTCATAAATTTGGACATTTTTCTGGGTTTAATTATAAATTAATAATGGAATGAGCAGAAAAATTATGAAGAGTAAATCATCACATTTTCATTCCAAAATGCTTTAGATTGATCTATATAATTGCATTTAGATACAAAGATGCTTATCTTTTAAAAGTTTCTATCTTGCATTTGAGTTTGAGAGTGTCTTGCATACTTACTATAATATCAGTGAGTTAGTAATTTAATTGAACAGCACATAACAAAGACTGATTACCTTTTGATTAAAAAATAAAAGTTCATGAAAATTTTCTAATTTTGTCATACATTATGCATATTATTTATTAGAGAATTTTCTTATTCATTAAAAATATTGGATAAAATTGAGATACTTCAGTTTTTTGAGCATATAGATGTTTGATCTACTTCTCTTATTTTAAAAGTAAAAAATAAACTAAAGTAGTCAAACTTTTAATTTGTAAGAAGTCAGACAAATAAAATACAAGTGCTGATGGCATATACTCAAGTTGCCTTTGCAATTTTTAATTGCTTATGTGCTTAATTACATTATAGCAGAATTCTCATTAAATACATTCAATGTTTATATCTGTAAATCCATAAAAAAATTTTAATTAATATATATACACCCGTACAAACATACATATGTGTAAAATTCAATTTAGACAATTGCATAATAGGTAAATCAATATTGACATAGTCATAAATATTTTTTATTGTATACACATATATACATATCTGTATACATAAATATTTTATCTAAAAATATATCAGAATGCTTTTCATTTACTTTAGAACAATTTCTAAATAGTACTGTCCATTTTTGTTTTATATAACTTTAGGGTAGAATGAGATACTTAAAATACTTTCTGAGATAGGTAATGTTTTTTATATAAAATATACATGTTTCTTTTAATAATATAATACTATAACATATTAATCTTTTGCTATCCAGAAACTAAAACATTGTTAAAGTTTTGTACAATTTATTTAATTCATGTTATATTTTAAATAAAAGTTTTTTGCAAAATACAATGTAATAATAACACAGTCGCATTGACAATTTACTGTCTCAAGATTTCAAAAATAATTCCAGAAGAAAGGAGATTGATACAATAGTAAAGATAAATAAACATTGCTTTTTTGATGGTTATTCCAGAACAGAATCAATTATGTCAAATTTAACTTATCAATTTTGTTTGAGTGCATTAATATCAATAATAATCTATCAAATTAAACAGAATGAGCCAAAAATGAAATGTGAAGTAGTTAATAACCACATTGTGTTTTAAGATATCATAGCATAATTATAATACAAATGAAGACTAACATTAATCCAAATATCATTTTCCCAATTTGTCCTTTTTTTAATGATTTATAATTATTTTTGTTTTCAAAAATACTCACCTGACTTTGAAATAATTTATTGTATAGCCAGATCATATTTTAAATAAGAAAAAATCTAATATGAAGGAGAATAGCTGAATGACATTAATATTATTCAGCTAACATAATGAATCAATCTTGTTCTATATAAAATCTATCTTCTATAAAGATTTGAAAAGGATTATGAGCTCTTAATATTTTCTGAGTATGAACCACGTTCTTGCACTTTCCATGTGTCCACAGCTTTAACTCACTCTCTAAGTACTCTTTTTAACTTATTTTGCTAATTTTTCCTAAAGAAAAACAACCAAGTAATGCTGCCAGCTTAATAATTTTTTGCAACTAATAAATCAATAATATTTAAATTTACTGTTATAATAATGAAATAAAGCCTTCCTTTCAAGATCCTGATTGTTGTTTTTTATTTTCTATACAAGAGAGTGTCTGGCAATGATTTTGACAGTTCTATTTCTTTGTTTTGATTTTCAAAGTGAAAATATATGCTTCAGAACCTTTCTTTACACAGTTATTTTTTTTTTCATAAAAATATTTGTGAAATTTTAATTATTTTTGAAAAATAATTCAGATTTTTAGTAGAAAATATTTACTTTTATATAATGACAAATTGACAAAGAAATCAATATATGGCTGCAATTTATCATTAGATGACAAACATACATTTTATATCTACCACTATAGATTATTTGGTACTATTCTATTAGCTCATGTAAGCCACTTGATGGCATTATTTATTTGTGAAAACATATAAATATGCTGTTTACATGGCTGCCACCACTGGCCTTATTTCTATGCAAAAGCACAGAAAAAGACCATTTTGCATACTGCTCTGGTGGCTGGCCTGCTGCTTTGTATTATGCACTTTATCCCAATTCTCACAGTTCAAAGTTCATTATAATATTATGTGAGGATTTCTGGACTTCAGCCTGCCACAACTCTTCAAATATGCATGTCAAAGTAATTAGCTTACAAGTAATTTAACCTACTATTATTTTTCTAACAATTGTAAACCCATCACTATGCTTCCCTATTGAATGTGGAACTTTCAAAAAATTTGAAAAGAGTATATCCAAGCAAGATTTTGACCAGCTCACATTTGTGTGAGAACACATCCATGACAAATAAAATGGCTGATTGCAAAACAGCCATTCAAATTGTGCCAACTTCTGCCCACAGAGGCTGGCATGGTGGCATTTTTACAAGACAACATACTCCTACATTCCAAGTTATGTGTGTGCAGTGAAGCAATGATACTAGAGATGTCCAAAACCATTTTGCAGTTCAGATGCAAGTCCTGTTTCCATCAGCAAAAGTATTCTCTTTGAAAGGAGACATGCTTCGATGGCTCCAGAATCCCATTTGTTTTGAAAGCCTTAGTGTCAGCCAGGTTCAGGAATGAAGTATGCTTTGGTAGCTTATGTCTATTTCTTTGGTTTGCCCATTTAGTGGGGGTTTACTCTGGGCATCTCTAGTATTTAAAGATTGGCCAGTGAAGTATTTTGAAAGCAATTAAAGAATGTAAACACACAATACCAAGTACTACAACATTGAAGATACAGTCAAATGATCTTATTAACATTGATATACAGGTATACCATCTCATAGGTTACTAGGCTACAAAAAAACAATTCACTATGAAATGAATAAAAAATCCTTTTTATTAAAGACATTTAATTAATTTAGATGAGGGTATTATACCAGCATTTATTCTTAGTATGAGTAATTATTAACAGCTATCATCATTGAACTATTTATGCACATAGTTCTGATTCTTATTGAATATCTAAATCTAAGAAAAAGATTGCATGGTACCTCTCTCTATTCAAATATCAAATTAGAAGATGTGTATATAACTATTGGCCTCCTAAAGTGTAATTAATTAATACATATCTGGTTTGATTAAATATACATAATTTATTTACAAATGAATTCCACTTTACATAGCAGGATGAGAATAAAATTTGAAGAAAAAATTGTTTTGAACTTATTTTAATTTCTATCATCCAACTTCTTATTTATATACATATATTCCATATCATCAACTAAATAACAAATAAACAAATTTGTTGATTTTGTAGATAAACTAACGTGCATTAATATATAAAGATATTAAAAATTAATTTTTATGCTGGTGGCCTGGTAACATTATATTTCTGTGTTTTTACATAGCATCAACACCATCAAGTGGCTGACAGAAGCTAATAGAACAGTACCAATTATTTTAATCAATTATAAATAGAAATTTATTTTTAAAAAAAAAACCTTTGTTTAATAATCTAATGAATTATTAATTTGCATTTTAGAAACTAAATTAAGACAAATATAGTTTATTTTTTAGCCTCGAGGATGCAGGCAGGAACACAACTGTACATTTCTAGTGATAATATAAAGTATTTACTATATAAAAGTTTTTTTTTGCTTGCAAAATCTAATAAAAAACTTCCTTAACTATTACACTTCCTTAAAAATTAAGGATGTTGACTTCTCTCACAAAAGAAGAGGGATAATTTTTCAATAAATGTCATTGTTGCAAAATTCAACAAATAATAGAACCAATAAAAATTGATTTCATGGGTAAAAGCCTTGGTATAAAGAAAATGCTAATCACTAGGAACCCCAATACCAAATTTTAGACAAAAACCAAAGTACAGTAGTTGTCATTGTAACAGAGGATAGCTCTTCTTCACAAGTCAGTATTGATAAAATTTCTTGTAATTTATTAGTCTTTAAGCTTAAATAAAAGAATTCTCAAATTAAACCAAATCCTATGAAAGAAAACATACCACCCCTTCTGAACCCTACCCTCAATTCTAATAATGCTATTGGCAATAGTAGATGTACTGGGGAGATTGTTTTAATTGATGATTTCCCAGAATTAGAAACTAACAAAATTAAAAATCTACATAACACTAATGATAACACCAACAGGAGAATTACAACTAATGTAATAAAACTAGTAATGATGAATGGCATATAAGGGTAGACTTCTTATCTAACCAGATGGTCTGATTTGAGTCCAGCAATTGATATTTTATACCCTGGAACCATATTTATACATATCAATAGACAGATCACTCACATTAACAGGTTTTACCAGAATCAACAGGACATCTTCAATATGTTTGAGGATGAAGAGCTATTGGCTTCCTAACCCAACTCTGCCAAAAATAAGTTACTTAATGCAAGTCTTGATTAACAGATGTTAAATAATCTTATCAACAGGTTTAATGTGACTAAACCCCCACAGTGACAAGACCTTTATTCTTCCTGTCACAAATCTCAATTATAAGCTTTTTAATTTTCCTGTGAAAGAATTCTGCTGTGAACTTTCAAAAAAGAAATTGTGGAATAGTGTAAACAAATTATTAAACCATCCCAACAGCAGATATCTGATTGTTGAATTCCACAATATATGCCAAAGACAATTTTTTCAAAGTTAATCATGTTTTTTGGAGACAAAGTTTTTTGCATAATCAATATGGATAGACCAACAATATTCAACAGCCAAATCTGAAACTGCTATTTCAAGTTTACAGAAGCTGATTTTCAGCTGCTGCTAAGACCATATGGTGCAAATTCAAACTTCCAATACCTCATGGAAAGAGCTGAAACCCAAGCCCTGACTAACACAGCTGTATTCACTATCAGAATCAACAAAGGAATTACCCCAACTGCTATTCCCACTATGCACCTTGTAGAATCCAGCCCTCTTATTATCTCCTTTAGAGGGGGTACTGCCACAGTGTTTTCATTGTAAATTAAGGAGCCACTCGGTTAAAGTCTGCCCAGCTTGGATTTGCCAATACTGCAAAATGAAAAGGACAAGGCTGTACAACTGCAATTCCTAGTAATAATTTTCCCTGGAATAGATATTTTTGAAAATAACCTTCTGATTGGCAATACACATGACAATGTAATCAGCCTCAAGCTTCCAAAACCTTCTGGCACTGCCAATGTTGAAAACAGTTTGGTAACTATTGCTTCTATTCTCTCCTCTAGAAGCAGTAGTTCACCCCTAAGGTCAAATGCTACAATTACTGAAAGCTGTCCTCCAACAGGAAAAAAGTAAAAGGAAGTCCAAAAGGGTTAACAAGTGGCAATGTGGATTTTTGGATGATGAGCAGAGGAAAAAGTCTAGTGACTCTAGTAAAAAAACTCATTGGAACATGAATCACCTAATAAAACCAAAAAAGGGAAACAATGAAAATTGACTTATCAGCTGATATAAACAAAGACCCTGAAGACAGTAGTGTGGAGGTAATTCCAGGGGACAGTACCCAAGAAATATCCCAATCTGTGCAGTGCAGACCAAACAAAGTGATTAGAAATGTGTAGTACTCTGGTGGTGCAAATCACAAAGTGGACACTAGGGATGACAAACTATAACCAAGTTAATGTGGAAGAAATGAGTAGTGAAATTTAGATTGCCTTCAAATTTCTCAGTCACCCATGTACTCTTTGCTTAAATCTGACAATGATCAATTAACCACTCTA
The DNA here is from genome assembly GCA_028023455.1 of Epiperipatus broadwayi. NCBI lineage: Eukaryota > Metazoa > Onychophora > Udeonychophora > Euonychophora > Peripatidae > Epiperipatus > Epiperipatus broadwayi. The sequence goes on from JAQFVV010006206.1 coordinate 3,529,861, forward strand.
GTCTGGCCACATGGATCTTAAATTTTCGGCTTTAAAGAATAGAATCAATTACAAATTGGATTAACCAATTTAAACTCATATAATCTGTCTTGCAGAAACTAAGCTACATTCACTCTTGAATCCACAATTACTAAAATTTACAGTCTAGGGTCTTTTTATTACTCAACATCATCCCACCCCTCTGCAGGTGTTGCCCTACTCATTCCTAAATATTTGTCATTCAAATCATATAAACAATCAATATCTCCTTTATCTTTAATACACTCATTAATCCAACAAATAAATGTATCACTCAGATCCAATCCCTATCCTACATTAATGTTTGGAGATAGTCACTTTAATTACAGATACATTCATCTCATAAACACCACTTTTGAGTGCAGAGGGCTTCTTTCTCACCAAAGCCTTTTACTACACTAAGCAATATACAACCCTCATAGATCTGGCTTACTACTCTCCAGACCTCCATTTCATCATTGATTCCTCCCTCCAACCTGTTCCTTTCTTAGACCACCTGAGATCAATTTATAAACTGACCAGTTTCCACAGCTATATGAGTGATTGAAGTCATCTACCCACATCCTACTCAAGACCATTGCCCCAGAAGCAAACTTACCTGAGTGTTGAATATATTTCAGAAAAATTGACATCCTCACCTTGTCTCCTGCAAAAGTTCACCTTCATCAATATTTTTTTGAGTACAATAATTTCTTTTTTACACAGCCAAGATTTAAGGGTCCCACTTCCCTTCTCCACAAGATGGATTTAATTAACAACACTTTGAAACAGATACCTACAGTCTCTGCTTTAATAAAGCTAACCCTTAATTTTAAGCAACAATACAAAAAAATCAACAAGACATTGCTGACTACATCTCAGCAAAAAATTGAGAGAATATTTCTAAACCAGCCCCATAATTGGCCCAGGGGATTCATAAGGTGGATTCTGGGACACAAGGATAAATTAAACACTCCCTCCTACATCATAATTGACAATAACCTCTATATACTCCCTCCTACATCATAATTGAAAATAACCTTTATGCTGGAAACAACATGATCATAGAAATTCTTAAATGTTTTCAAAGCCAAATTAATCAAATATCCTCATAAGCCAAATCATCCTAATTTCAAAGAATCCATAGCTGTAAACCACAACATAACTGAAAAGATATTAGTACTAAACCATCCTCTATGCCAGAGAAAGATATCTAGGTCTTCATGCCATCCCACAATTTATCCTACTTTACCTCAAAAATTTCAGTTCCAATTCATACATAGCATGGTTGATCTCATATCTATCAAACCCATTGACATTGGTGGCCTGTATCCTATAAGGATGGTGTCTTTTCTCAAGGATACATTACCACCCCTTTGAGAATCTTAGGACCATCTCTCTGACACTGTTAATGATCAAGGATAAGGTCCTTCCATTCATATCTGAGTACCAGTTTTCCAAGAAGAGTTCTTCAATGACTGATGCATTATTCAAGATGATAGTTGATTATACCAGAATCACAAGGAAATCTAAACAAGTACTCATCCAACTGGACATTGCCAGTGCCTGTGACTCTGTCAGAACACATTACCCCATCAACTTCTTGTCAAATATAATATCCCAACTGGGATAATCAATATTATAGTAAATTTTCTCAACAACAGGGACATTTCCATCTCCCTGAATAGAAGGATCTCACCATATTATTACCCTAACAAATTCTATTCTGCAGGGCTTTCCTCAGAGTGCCATGCTATTAATAATCTACATTAATCCTCTATTAATTAGACTTGAACAAGACCTCCCTGGGATATTCATACCACCTCTATAGATCAAGCCCCCCACATAGCATACATGGATGACCTAGCTGTTTTTCCCATCACAAAAGCTAATCCCAAAGCTTGCCAAAATGCTGTTCTTTTTCTTTAGAATAGGACTGACCTTTAATTTAAATAAATTCTCAGCATAAAAGTTATCCTCTAGGAATGTGCCCCCTCCCCTTTTCTTACCAAGCCCCAAAAATTTCTGGGTTTCCCAATCTACAACTCACCCCTTACAATGAGGAGAAGCATACAAGACTTCCTTCTCCTCTCAATCCAAAAAAATATTGATTCATTATCCAAAGTTTATCTGTCACTATATGTGAAAACTGCACTTCTCAATATCCTGATGTTCCCAATGATCTCTTATTTCATGCTGATCATTGACTTTTTCCAAAGATTGTGATCAGAAAGAAAAATTCACTGTATGCAAGTGGAAGGGCAAGACCATGGCCATCAGCTTGAGGGGCTTCCATAGGCATACAAAACTCAATGAGCTATCATTGCACTCTGTAATAACATTTTGTTTCCAATGTACATGTAGCATCATCCTTAACCTATCTCACCATTTTCTGGAAGCATCATGCTTTACATCTGTCTGTCCTACTATTGCCCCTTCTCATCCTTAACCTATCTTACCATTTTCTGGAAGCATCATGCTTTACATCTGTCTGTCTTACTAACACCCTCCTCCTCCTGTGAGGAGTTGGTTGTCATCCTTATTGCTAAATATTGCAAAATTTATCCCTCTACTTAATCAGATTAACTCACAGAAAATTAAATATTGTGATGCATACCATCTAATTAATGAACCCCACCCAATTCCATCATTGCTAACCCTTTTCAATCATTAAAAAGTTTAAATGGTGGCATTTGGAGCCAAAATTTTTAGTTTTTGATTAAAATAAACATGAGTGCTCTGCCCACATGTCATTTTCTGGTTTTTTGTAGAGGGTTCTCATGCTTGGACCCAGTCTACCCTTTATAGAAATGGGATGATGACACCATGATAGATATTCTGTGCCATTGTACCTTGCTCCAATGGGAGAGAGGCTTTATTGCATCCATATACAAAATTTGTGACTCTCCTCACTGGACTAATTTGTAGCATATTCAATGGGATCTTTCTGATCCATAAGAATCATAACCTTTCTACTGTTTGCCTATTGGTCAACTAGATATGCTCTTATTTATGGCCCCACCTTGGTTGACCAAAAAATTACTTCTGGCAAAACTTCATGCCATCAGAAATAGAAATGAAAAACTAGATTCAACATACATCTACAATGCTATATAGAGCCTTGTAGCAATGGACAATTTGTGATTGAACAGTTGATTTTTTACCCCCACACCATAGGTATTGGGTTATGTAATCTTTTTTCTAGTTTCTGTTAACAACATAACACTGTTACTGCTATAATGTAATTCTTTGAGCTCACAATAAAATTTCTTGATAATATATATATATAGTTTTTAAAAGATAAATATATTTTTTGCTGTATTTTTAATTGACCAATTCAAGGTTTGAAACTTTAATTCAATCTGCCAATAAGAATTTTGACCAAAGGATTAAAAGAAATTTAATATGTTTTAATATCAAGATACCAGGTTTATATGGGAAAAGTTAAATCATTATTTTCTTTTATATGTTAAATTTACTTATTTCAAAATGTACTAGAATATTGTATTATACAATAAAAAGATAAATACAAAATATTTAGAATTGTTTCTAAATAAATTTATATGCTTAAATGAAAAGAGATTATTTATTAAACAGATTTTCCTGAAAAATAAATAATATGATAAATTATAGAATAAAAGATTTGTATTATAAATCAGTTAAAATTAAAACTGTTAATTAAATAGACTTCTTAATTATTTGTTATATGTTTAGACTTAATTATTGAAATAAAAAACATGCACAAGCAAGTATGTGTGACACATTAATTTATAACATTGGAAATGAATTGAATTATTACTTAGATATGAGATGTTATGAATTATTAATTTTTTGAAAAATTATAGAAATATTTAAAATATGTGAAATATTTATAATTCTCTCATACTTAATGCAGTTTAAAAATAGCTAAAGAAAATACAGAGTATTAGAAGTTATTTTAATTAATGTCTGCAAATAAATAAATTATTTATACTTTATTGTTAGTATTGTATATGGCTGAAGTATAATCATTATTGTATATTCACAGATTGTTGTAAGAAGTAAAATGCAAAGTTGTTTATATGCTTATGTTATAGAATATTATTGATTATAATATAGCTATCTCTCATTTGAAGTTACTGGATGTATTTACTGCCTGCCATACCAGTTCATATGAATTTAGAGAATAATTTACCATGGTTTTATTTATGCTTTTGCCATAGACAATAAACATGCTCTATATCATGAACTCTTTTGAAATTTCAGATTACAGTTATTTGTAAGAAAGATTTATTAATATTTTGCTCTATGCAGTCAATCTAGCCCTGTTATATATGCCTATGGATATGCTTTTGTGGAGATATGTTTTATATATCATGACTTAATCTATCATTTTTATCAGACAAAATAGATTGACAGTGCTATATTAGAAAATGACATTATTTACAAGTTCATTCAAACGATTCTTTAGAAATTTATTTGTGAACCAACTTAGTAATGTATTTCATGCACATTTGTTCCTTGAATATTCTTAGCATTACATATTTGATAAACTGTCATATTATTTATATTCTCATTAATATCATTAGATCATGAATTAAGTATGAAATGGAAGCTATTGAGCGTGTTATTATATATTTGTCTTGTTAAGAGCTTATATTGCAAGCTCTATATATAACATTTGTAAATACAAGCTTATTAAATTAGGTCATGTGACATCTGACTTGATTTTTTTATGTATATATATATTGTGTCAGGCACTCTTGGAGTGGCAATGCACAAGGTGGCTGTAGTTGAAGCTACAGTTCATATATATATATAATAAAAAAAATTGGTTTAGGTTTATGTATCATTATATATTCACAATAATTAAACAGGTATGGGCTATAAATGTATTGTAAAATGAATGGGGTTGGTCTGTGTATATATTTCTTACCCACACACACAAAGAAAGCTAAATATTAAAGCTAAAATCTGTAATGTTATGCATATGATTGTATTATATAAGCCTGTAATATTTTTTTATTTTACTGCTTTTTTATATAAACACGAATATTCTCACATTTGTAATTTTATTCTTAAATTTGTTTATGTGTTGGGACATGTTATGAAAAATAAAGAAAATAAAATTATCGAAAATAACTTTAAATGTTCCAACATATCTATATTTTATTTTTATCAGTTATTTTCTCTGCTAATGTATTAAACAAAATCAGGTGGCTATTGTCTTACCAAATGTTAAAACGCACTAATGGTCACTCTGCTTTGTATTTTTATTTTTCCAAAAATAAAGGTCAAAGAAATTGGATGCCTATACTTGCAGAAAAAAATCTGATTTATTTGTTGGAGCAGTATTTTTTTAGTTTCAAGCCTTTGAGATAAAAAGTTCACATGAGAAAAAAAAGCCTTTGAGATAAAAAGTTGCCTTTGAATTCAAATTTTAAATTGTTGTGTATCAGTTAAAGTGATCTGAGTTAACCTAGGATAAAAATTTAGAAACAAAATTCTTTAAAGATGTAATAAGCATAATAATAGAAAAAAGTAAAAAAGTTTTATGCATTGTCTGAATCCATTAGCCATTAAGTTAAATGTTGGCTGACACAATAGTTCCAAGGGGGGTACCCAGATTCATATATAATGAGTGTGCTATAGACGCTGTTTACCAGATTCTGGAGGGACTCAATACTTTCTTTTTTCATCATGGTCTCTTGTCACTCTCAAAGTTCTATTTGTATGCAGATGTTACTCATTAAGATTATGATTCTCATGTATTAATATACTTAGTACTTTGATAGTTGTTGCTGTGGTCATCGCAGAAGAGTTTGATGTTTTGGGAATCTTGTGGTGCTATATTGAACCCCTGTCATTTGTCTGATGCTTTCCAGCTATATGCTACTGAGGCCATACATCCTGGCCACAATCAATAAGAATACATTGACTGTACAAACCTATACAAATTAAAAAGAAAGGGTACAAAGCGAAGCTGAGTCTCCAGTAAAAGTCATTTCTAGTTAAGCTAATAAAGAGCAGTTTTATTGATACTGCCATAGCAGAGAAAGTATTGGATACAAACTTCAAGATGAAGAAAACTTATATAGCAGTTATCGAGAAGGTTATGGGGTAGAAGACCAATCCAGTTCACTCATCCAGCTCTGTTTCAGCCATTAATATATAGTCACCTAATGTCTAGCTAATGATGATGATAAAGATCACCTGACCAACACCTTGTTGAAGTGAAGTCCCTGCTTCCCAGCTGATCAGATGTACAGTGCATTCAGACAACCCAAGTTCAGATAAAGTCTGAAAACACTGGAGGATATAATTTTCTTATTTTTTTTAATATTTGTTGATTTTCAATACTATTTGTAACTTGTAAAAATGAACTGTATTGATACAGAGATGTTATTTCTAGATTTAGTACATGTATGTCAGATCATTTATTCACCAAGTACAGGATTTTTTTTCATACTAGACAGCCTTTCACATTAAGCTCCAGATATATGTACATTATACAGACATGCACATTAAACAGACACATGTGTATGTTCTATCATATTTTTCTCATCTTTAGATGATACATACGCATATAAATTCAAGAAAGATGAAGTGCATTAAAATAATTTTACTTTATATCTATGTGTACTCGATGTATTTATCAGCACGTCTATAAAAATGTTATTAAATAGTGAAATGGATGTACGTAGGGATATTACATGTACTACTATATTTTTTATTGATATTATGTGAACTAGTACAATGCCTAATATATGCATGTATGGGTATAGAACTCAGATCACTTCATTCAAAGATATAATGAATAAGGGGAGAGATTTTTCCCAACTAAACAGCTCTATGTGTATTACGAAGAGTGCAGGAGGTTAGAGAATGTATTTTTTTTATTTATAGTTATATAATTGGTGATGGGTTATGTGGGGGTTAATAAATATTTATTCATTTACTTTTTTAAATTATTCATTGTGTGAGTGATTTTATTTATTTTGTTTTCCCAATTATTAGACAAAGTGTATATTTCTGTAAGCAGCTTGATCCACATGAAATAACCCGAGATAAAGAGAAGACTAAGCTTAGCTAAATGGAATACTGCTTTATCGGGGGTTAAATATTTGATGTCATGTGGGTATCTATTTTCCTTTATATGTGTTTATAATTGTTTGGTAACTGCATATTCTTTCAGGAAGGAATTTTCTCTTTCTTGGAGTGGTACATAAAGGCCAGATTAAATACGGTCTTTCAAAGATATGCAGTGGCCAAAACTTTGATGTCTGTCAACATGGCAATGAAGTTTTAACAAGGGAGGGATTAGAATAACCATCTTGGGCTCAATCTCTTAACTCAATTAATAATCCAATCGAGTGTTTAAAAATATTAAATACATATTTCTAATTGAATTGCTATTGATGTTTTACTCTGATGCGTAACATTTATTTCATGTTTAATATGTATGTTTGGAAGAAATTCACAGGGGGGAAGGGTCATCTGGCACAATATATACATAATGTTCAAACCACCTCCCAAACTTTGCTTTTCAGCAATGCCCTCTGTGAATAAATATAAAGTCTGTTTGAAGTTTAGACTTTATATTTATTTACAGACAGCATTACCTAAAAAGATATAACATTTGAACATTTTGTATTTGAATTTTCAGATATGAAATGGGATATTTTCATATATATGTGTGTGTGTGCAAAAAAGAGCTATGATATCAGCATATATCATAGTTTTGACTTATGTCACCATTATGCAAAATGACAAAAGTGCATACAATTACCTATAACTGAGATCATTAAAACTTGTAGTTGAAAATTAATTGCTGACCTTAACGACTTGAATCCCAAATGGGCTTTCTTTAAAAGCTTAGTATATTTGAAACTCTTAATTTATTAATACATAGCATGTATAAAAATGAAGTATATCAATGCCAACTTATCACGAAGCAGCACATTTAATCAATAACTGCATATGAATATTTCTTTATACTGCTATCTAATATCTTTATCTACAAATAGCATGAATAAAGATGAAATACAAAACTGCTCCTTCTATAAATAATTTCAGTTAACCAGTAACTGCATGGGGAGATTTGTTATAGTATCATCTAATCTCTAGTGCCTTTTTTTACTATTTAGTTAACTATAATAATGTTATTAATGTTTGATGCAAAATGTTAAATTATTTGTCTAAAGGCTTTAGATAATCAGGCAAATAATAAAAAAACAATGACCAAGATACAAGATTTAATGATTATTGGTACATCAGTTAGCCATTTATAATTGTAGACCCATATTTGAAGTTATATAATACATTTTGATGAGCTTTTTGCATATTTAAAATTATCTTATGCATTTTCTCACAAATATGCAAAAATGTTGTAGAACTTGAGTGATAACCTAACACACACACACATGCACACACACATACATATATATATATATGCTAAAAAAACACAGTATAGTTAGATAACTAAGTAAGTATATAGGCAGATAAGTTAGATGCAATATATTAGAGAGATGGATAATTATATATATTCTAATGATTTTAAATAAGTGCATGAATAGTTTTATGGTTTATGAATATAAACATTGAGAATATAAATTTATTCATTGAATTTTCCATGACTAGATTGAATAGTTACATATAAATAAATATATATTGTAACTGAAAATATATATATATATAAAAAGTGATAAAAAAATAGTACCCAACATGAAAATCAAAGCGATCGACCAGCCTCAAACTGACTGAAGGCCACTTAACACATTGTGCCTGCCAAGTATACAACATTATAAAAAGGGACAAACAAATGAGACTAAGACAATCTCACATTAAAAACAAAAAAAATAAAAGGGATACACATAATGTACCTAACATATTAATAAAAAGTAACATCAATTTAACAAATATATATTGAAACAGTATTATTTGCCTGGCATCCTACTTCACCTACTATGTCCCATAGTAGTATTCTTTCCTAATTCAAACCCTCCAGGTTCAAGTATATTAATGTAAATGTGCATACATTTGCATGTGTTTGCGTACATAGGTATTAATGTCTATACACATATAGTTATAATACAGATACTCAATTGTAAATTAAAAAATAAATTAAAGTAACTTGTAAAAATATTATTGTATGCATAGGAGAGCACCTACATACATATGTGAACAAAGCTTCAATATAATAGATTTCATAAGCATTGCAATGCTATTTGAATTATTTTATCTTTAAGTTATTATGAAATTATAGTACATACTTATTTTTATTCACATATAAATTTCATTTCTTGAGATGGTAAGATTACATATATAACAGAATGTTCCCAGAGCTTAAATCTGTTTTAAAAGGTCATCTGTTTTTTGGAAAATTATCCCATCACATGCACCTGGTTTAATTTTGTGGGAACCAAAAGCAGATTTTAAAATAATTTTAAAATAAATTTTAAACAAAGCCAGAATCAGTCAAGCTGCCCTATGATATGAATTACTTAAATTTTGCTTTTGTCTTTTCTGAAATTATTAAAGATGTGTTAAAACCTTAACATTAAACTTAAATTGTAAACATGTTCATGGCTTTTCAGAAAGGAGTCAAAGAGTTAATATAAAAACCCTCAATTTTCAACATTAAAAATTCACTCTCTAAATTTTGAAACATTTTGCTGCTGGGAGCTACACCCATTTTAACAATAGAAATGAGTGGCTAGAAGGCTCAAATTTTGCCATCTTTTGGGTGATCAATCTATTGGAATGGAGGGATTCAAGACCAACACCCTGCCAAGAAGACATTGGAGACAAGACAACCCAGCAGAGAATATCAGTGCCAAATGTCATGATGGCACCTCAGCTAGAAGATCAGTAACATTTCTTCCTACAAAGCTCCATAAAATAAATCTTAAACTAAACTATTTTAATAATTCTCTTAAACTAGTTATGCTGACACATTCATAAATAATACTTATAACTTCTTAATAAATGAACTCTGTAATCTGAATATAATGTAACTTTGAATATAATAATAACATTTATAAAAATCTTGCCTCTATATTAAACAAGTAAATATAGACTAATAATTCTTCTCAGCATAATAACTGTAACCAGTTATTATTATATGTATCTATTTTCTAAACTATGGTCATGCCTATTCTATTTTATTATTATTTGTTTATTTTATCACTATTTTATGATATGCCATGATTTAAAGCAGAGATCAGTAATCTTAATGATTTTAGAAAGATGATTATAAGCTCTCTTGTAATTGATTTATGCTGCTCTTTAGCACATGTATAAATCTCCACTTTGAAACTATTATATATATATATATATATATATATATATATATATATATATATATATATATATATATATATATATATATATATATATGTTAGTTAAGCTACCATGTTTTAGCATATCCTAATTAAGATTTGTATGTTAATAAATTACGTCTAGTTAATTAATCACAAGAATGGTATTATAAAGCATATTATAAATAATTATAAGTCCCATATATGCATATATGCCTTACTCTTTCTTAGTTTATGGTATAAACTATTCAGATTTAATCTGTAAACTAGATTGCCTTAATTAACCCTTTTTATTATGTTTTATGTATGCTAATCCATGAACTAGCATATAGTAGTTTCGCAGAGTGAAACTATAGATTTTGTGCATTAGAAATTTTAATATTTTGGAAAGCGTCATAAGTGTGTCCTTATGAAGCACACACATGTGATACGCCTTGCTATATATATTTCTTTATTAAGATGGGTTTCTTATTTAATGCCATCCCATTAGGATTAGTTAGCCAGCTCTTTCTAGAACTGGAACATGAGAGTCCAGAACCATATTTTAAGCTGCTCCGGTCTCCCAAACTAAATGTGTTCTTTATATTTTGTGATAGAAAGTCATATAATCCACGGGAACCAAATTACTTGGTACTGAATCCCATGATTAATTACAGGTCACAAATCCTTATTTAGTTAACAAAGCACCATAATCTCTGAAGTTCTTCTGCAATCACCAGTTCATTTACCCATACTATTATTCAGTTCAGCATTGATCTGAATACCCAATGTAGTTTATATAAAAATAATCTGCATAAAGAGCATATTTATTGCTCATTATGTATTATTAATAAAATTAGTTATATTTTATCATTGACATTTTTGAAACTTAATTCTTAGCAAACCTCATAGGAATTGCATAGCATAATTCAGGCATGATTATAAACCATAGATAATAATAATAATTGTAATTAACTTTAAAATTAAACTATAAAGTGCGTCCTAAAGATGAGACCTTGTTCTGAATCTACTCATCATTGTAAGACACTTGCAAGTGTAAAAATTCCAATGTAGTTCTATTTTGTATTATTTACTTATATTTTAATAATTAAAGATATTTAATTATAATAGTGTTTAATGCAATATTCACAATCCATCCCAAATCTTATCCAAATCTAATTTCATTTTAGTTTAGTGTTAATATATGTATTATCTAATCAGCCATAGGTATGTTTGTTTAGTTAATTTATTATTAATTTAGTCATTATTTTCTAAGCCTCATACTCCACTCTTTGCTACTCCTTACATGCAATTAAAGATGACCAAGTGAACCTCATATCTATCAACCATAGGGTAGTAAATCATGGAGCATTGGTGAAGGAACTAAGGTGCAATCTAATTTGAGGTCTCAACCTATCTAGATCAGCTTTGGGATAATTTGCCAAAACTTTGCATTTTGTTGTGTGAATGCACAAATCTGACCATTGCATAGGCTAATTTTTTTCCTGGAGATGGTGCTCCAACATGAGAGCTATGACTATTCCCCACATTCTGAATAGGTCATTATATATATGCAAATTTTTCCTGGAGATAATTTTTTTCTGGATTATAGCACCACAATGTTGGTCTAATATTTATTTACATGACCCTGAACAGGCTATTTTTTTTCTTTGAATATAGTATTTGGATATCTGCTAATAATTCCATGACACTGAACAGAGTGTTTTTATATATGTAAAAAAAAAATTCCAGAGATTTTTCTATATGATACTTTTAAATTGCTGGACAATTTAAATTTAAAGTAACTCACTGTGGCTTGATAACAATTTTATGTATAATTCTTAATGCATATTGTAAATTGTAAGGTCTATTATATATGTATATCTCATTGACTGATAACTGGTACCTAAAGATTACTCAAACAGATTTAGAGCAATTTCATATAAATTCATTATCCGAACAAGAAATTTAAAGGATCTATCATTGAAATGTTTTTTTGATTTGGGAAATTGAATTCGATTATGAACACATGAATGATTAGGCAAAATTATATATATATACCTGTACTTAGAGTCAAAATTTCATAAAAATCACAAAGCATAGGAATCATGAATTAATAAAATTATTTAATAACTATGTGGCTGTAAACTGAGATGTCAGGTAATTATTTAATATAAATTATATGTTAATTAGAAGAATAAAAAATAAGGCCCTATGGGCTATGAGTTAGGTAAAAGGAAGTAAATCACTGTATGAACAATCACATTTATTAATAATGTTTCTTTGGATTACATTGAAAGTACATACATTTTATTCATCACTTTGATGTGATGCAGTATTTTATATTAGAAAATGTTTTTTATGTACAAAGCTAAGAGTTTTATGAAATTAAAAAAAATTCACAGTATCTTACTTAAGTGAAAAAATGAAAGTTGTCAATATAGTAGTGCAAAAATAAGAACTGTAAAACATTGTGCTTAAAATTTGAAAAGTTTAATTGAGAAATTGAAATAGGTAAGGACAAGTAGGAGTGACTATATAGATTCAAAAGCTGATTACAGACTTAAATAAATCAAAACAATTAGAAAGGCTATAGTCTCCAGATAATGAGGCTGCTGTTGTATTTGTACAGGAAAAAAATTACTGAAGAAAAAGGATATTGTCCAGGGCATGTTTAATTATGATGGATATCTAATACTGCTATTTATTTTTTTTAAAAAAATAAAGATTCAGTACAGTACAGTAAGTTTTGTATTATCTTTTGTTCTTTGAGTGGATGTGCAAATGTGTTCCATCAATGTAATATTAATAACTACATTTTTATTTTAAATTTGTTTATATTACAATCTGTTGCATATGTTATGTTTAAATACATTTGCAGTTCAATAAACAATATGTATTCTATTTAAAAACTTATCAACAAAATGTAAAAAGAAAGCTTTGAACAAAATATAGTAGATATCATAGCTCCAGTACGAGTTGAATATAAATAATAAATATAGTAATTGCAGCAAATTAAATAAACCGTCATTCTTTGTAATTGGATGTAAGAGAGGCAAGGAATAAATTCCTAAGCTAAACAACCTTAAGACAAGGCCAATCATAGAACATCGTAAAAAAGCATAAAATAACTATAAAAGTAGATAAAAAAGTGTTGGAATAATTATATAAACACTGATCATCATCAATATTGAGAACTATTAGATAACATTAATATAATAGCAATGGGTAAATTAATAGTCCATATCACAAAACATAAAGTATGTGGATTTTAAAGCTTAATTTCACTATCATAGTCCAGTCACATTCAAGCTGCAGTCCCTAGGCTACATGCCACTCATTGAGCTTTTGTGTGTGGCCTGAAAGAAATAGTCATTAATGTAATTTTTTAAAATCTTAATATGTATAACACATCCCTTCCCCTCATTTTAATAGTAAACTGTGCTTAAGTATTTGTTTGTTCTAATTGCTAATTACATAGATGGGTAACAATTTTGTTTCTCATAATTTCAAGTGTTAATTATAAGAGCAAACTTGTTACTGCTTTAAGGACACACTATAATTTAATTACACATAATGGCAGGAGTGTTCTCAAAATACAAATGAAAACTATCCCAACAAAAAGAGTATTTCAAGACAATTGGAAAGAAAAATATTTTATTGTGCAAAACACAGTTCGGCAACTTGTTTGATTTTTCATGAAAGTGTTATATTAAAAAGATTTAACATTGTTTGTCATTATACCATGAAACACAAATCATTTACGGATTCTTTCCTTATAGGACTTTAGTAAGATGTAAAAATGAAGTGCAATTTTAACGAGATTCTTTTGCATATCTCTGTGCGATGACTAAGCAGAAGGAAAGTTCTGAATTGGTATTTTTCTTTGCAGCAAGGAATTATTTTATTTGTATAACAAAACAATAAAGTTTATAGAGAACTTGAAAGTGATGGATGGTGATGCCTTTAACCTTTTTGTGTGACATCACAGAAAAACTTGATGAGCTCAGTCGTTGTTGGTAGACTGAAAATAAAATAATTTCATATATGGTAAATAAATAATTTGCTTTTAAAGAGTGCAGAATATGCACACACATTTATATGCGCCAACGTTCACTGCACGTAATAAAAATAGATACGGAAAATGAGCCATTACATCTAATTAAAGTAAACTGATAATTAATTAAGAATCCAATTAATAAGGAACTAGGCATCTATTATAAGGAAATACAAAACCAAATACTGCATAATTTTTTAACTGCTATTTCCGAATTCAATATATATTATAAGGAGTAATAAATATATATTTTATGTTTAATAAAATATATATTAATTATATAAAAAATAGTCAATGCTAAATAAAACATTTTTATATTAAATAAAATATATTAATTAGTTTTATAAATGACTAAGCTCTGAGTACTCATTAATTAAATATTATCTAACGTAAAGTGTTTCTATTTAGCGTTGACTATTTTTTATATAATATATATTTTATTAAACATAAAAAAATATTTGTATTATTATTAACTTTACTCCTTATATTACGTACACACACATATATATATATATATATATAGGCGTTTGGACAATTAAATAGCAAAACAAATTGATATTATATGCCGTATACAAAGGATTTAAGGGCTGATTTGAGAATTTAATAAATATGAAGAATTGCTTGTGGCTTGTAGAAAATCCTTGGTGCGTAGAAATAGCAATTAATATATAACTACTGCATTGCATTATGATTATGCAAAGATATTTGATAAATTCATTGAGCTCAAAAATGATATAAATCTGCTATTTTTAAAAAGATGGAGTAAAAATATGCCAAATTTTGGAAATTTGAGCCTGAAAAATACAAGATTATACAAAAGTGTGCCAAATGCTGCTCATATTATTCCCACCAACCTATCTTTGCAAATCATTCTATTTTAAAATGAAATGTGCGAACATGTTAAGACTAGCATGTAGTAATTACAAATAATCAAAAGTTTGTCTCAACATCAAAATTCACACCAATTTTTAAATAAACTAACTTGGACATATTTAAGTTAATTTTTTATATTATCATATTATGAGATGAAGAGTACTTCTCATCTTTTGGCTTTAATTTGAAAAACTGTAATTATGGTATACTTCACCAAAAGTGCCATAACCTACATGAATAAATAAACATATGCAAATTTAAATTATAAATACAAACAATGGATAAAACAATACTAAAACGGCAAAACTCTCCATACAGTTATGAGCAAGCATAAGAAATGATGATCATATGATGTTTAGTGATAAAACAATATTATGTAGAAAACATATATATGTGGCCCAAGAAAAAAAAAGGTTGACTAATTATAACTCAGATGACAATAGTTGTATTATACAACCATTAGAATACTAAATTAAGACAGTGCTAATGATCACATCAAGTATTAGTGATATTCCCTGATCAACAACCAGCAGTTCAATGCCCAGAGGATTAACCACCTTCTCTCTCATCCAAAAACATTTTGTCATTCTATTTTTTTAGCAATAGTTTTATTATATAGGGCTAGAACTAAACTAATCTTTATCTTGAGTACCATTCTCTATTGAAAAAGATGCCTCTAGATATATGATTTACCATGACAACACTACTGTTAACACTTCCATGTCTACTTCACTCAGATCATGTTTTCTCTCAACAATATTGAATTTTCCTTTTACATGTTCGGAATAAGACAAAATCATCCTGTTGATTTTTTTTTTATATATATAAAAATAAGTTCTTTACATTGAATGTACTAAGACAACTTACATCCTATGTTTTTATTACCAATAGTTCTAGTATATCTACTTTGGTAATCACAGATGAGTAAGCTTAAATTTCCTAATTAATTTCTGGTCTCCTTCATTGTTTCCAATTGACATACATGATTAAAAAAATACAATAAGACACTTTCCAAATAATAATTGTCAGTGACATTATTATTATTATTGATACTACCATTAGAGTACAAATAATAATTAAATATATAAATGACACATAAAATAGTAATAATAAAGATAATTAATTAAGACTTTTATTATTCCCAAGTCAAAGAAAATTGTATCATGATATAGTTCATAATCTGGGGACATAATAAGCTTACTATTAAAGGTCTATGATTAAAATATTTCAGTTCTTCTATCTAACATTTCATTTTCTTTCTGTCATTTTTCTTCATATATGTGATTAAAACACTAAGTGATAAGCACATATCCTTTATCAGTACAGGGGATATACTATCACACATTCATTTACTCTCACATGCATTTGAGAAAGACAGTGGCTACACCTAAATCTTGCCACAGATTAACTATTCTTAATAAGGATTCTATTCTTTTCTATATATTCTCTTTTCATTCTCAGTATTTGTTTCTCTTCTTCTCTACTCTTTTTCCTATTTATAACATGCCTTCTCATAAGAATATCCAATCCCATCGCCCTTGAATCTTAATTCTCATGGTTGTTTTGTGATTGCACATCAATTAAATATTTTAATTCAACAAATGTATTTATCAGAAATACTACTTAATTATTATATACTTTATTAATGAATATATTTTATTAGCTTGGACTTAATTCTATCTAGATATATATCAATTAATTTGCTTTCAGATAAACGTTTGAACTACTAACAAATACTATGATTATCATTATTTGTAAAAAAAAAAAATAATTACATCAAAATGTTTTTATTTCAATTTTATATAAGCTAAAAAATAAATTAATTTCTCTTTGTGAAAAAAATAACTTTTTTTTTTATTGACTAAATTTTTGTATCTTTAAAAATACTATTGAAAAATTAATATTCCTATTTTTTTTTTACCCATAAGAATGTGTAAATTATTTATGTACACCACTTTTAAATTATTTATAAATTCCAAGTAATACTGAACATTCATATTTCTCATAAATATAGAAATTAGCATTTAAATAGTTAACTCCAATAATTCTGTTTCTATCTCTTTTCTATCATGAGATTGAGCTTTATCATTTTATAGTTTTTAGTTTAACTTTTTATACAAAAATAGAACAGATTGCAATGTAACATGATTCTTTATATAGGCTGAATTTAAAACATTGCAATATATGCAACCATACGCTTATTGTTATGCAAATATAATGTGTTGTGTGCAAAAAACTAAATTTGACTCAATATATGGATATGTTGTAACAGAATAAAGAAAGAAGTTATATCTGATCATGATAAACAGAAGTCATAAATTCCTGTGATGAAAAAAAAAGAAATAGTTTATTTCTTTATCAAGAAAAAAATTCTTAATATTCTTATTTTTTCTTATTCACAGGACATTTAATGCAGTCTGAACCCAATAAGTTAGGATTTTATAACACACACACACACACATAGAAAATTAATGTGAATGAAGACAAATGTTTAACTTTAAATCCTATAAACCTCTTATTATTAACTACTCTTCCTTTTCTTGATAAATAGTCTTTTGTTAAAGGTCATATTTCCAAGATAATAAAAAATATAATTTAAATACAGATAACAATATATAAAAAAATAGGTTTATAAAGTAAATAACAAAATAGTAACCCAATTCCAATACTGAATCTCATTTTTATAGAATTAACAATTTTATTCATGAATTATAAATTCTCCAATAAATAAAAATTTGATAGAAATAAATCAATAACAGATTTTATTGATTTAATCTATTTCTGGAATGATCTTAAACTTTCAAAAAAATTATATATGAAAATTCTTACCTTGGTTTTAATTTTTATATGAAATAGATTTTCTATATGTAATGTTCATAGCCATTGTTGGGGTTTAGCTTAATTAATAAAAAAAATGTTCAAAATTGGTTTTTTTTTTTACAGCAGAAGTTTTAAAAAACACTGCAGGCATCACTTATAGGAACTCCAATGAAAGAGTAGTTTTGGGGGCCTTTTATTTAGACATTTTTTAACAATGGACCATCATTTTCTTTAAGATTAGCCTCTTTTTCATCGATACTAGATTGGGCAACTGCCCTTCCACCAGACTACAAAATTGCTATTATGTAATTATTTCTCTCATTTTCATGCCCCCTCCCCAATCTTGAATAAATTAATTGATAGACTTATATCATCTATTTATAGGCTTGTAATAAATCATAATAATTTTGTTTACCAAAATAGTAAAATATAAATTTTATTTTTAATTAAGTCTATTTTTTCATTACATTATCAAATAATTTTCACTTCATTAAGGAATTAGATAAATTTTGGAAAACCAAATCACTTATCAGTTTCAAAAATAATTATATATATATTGAGATCATAGATTTAAGACAAGAAAAAAATATTAAAAAAGTAAGGCCATTTTTTATTCCATTTATTTATAACAATGATTTGATGTTTTCCTTCTTTGAAATTATTATTCGTATATGATACATACACATAAAGTAAATTCAATGCCATTTCTTTATATAGAATATAATTATATCATTTGACAACAGTGTGATTTTGTTCTGCATTTATCCAAAATAGCTCAGATATCTTTAATAGTTCTAAAATATTCCTTGCAGTTCATCTCTTCTGTAATGACAATGTTTCTTATTAAATTATTTATATATAAATTATTCATCTTATAAACCTTGATTTTATAACTTGTGGTTACATTTATATTCTTGTTTGGCCTTGTTCTTCCTTGTATTTTTTAAAAATATATAGCTACTTCTTTTCTTTTATTTGTGAACATGATTACTTTTTTTTCTGTGACACAATTCTGAATTTATTCTTTCCACACTTTGACTAGACTTCTTTTCATTGTAACAGGACTTTAAATTCCTGATAGAATAAATACTTTTTTTAAAATTTTAAGTAAAAACTTTATTAATAAATAAATTTCTTCTTTAATTAAGTAATATTTATTTGGTAGTTGTGACCTATGCCCAATGTGCCACCAGGTGGTGCTGCAATACCATCAGCAACCATCACAAAGCATGGAAGAGATGAATTTCTATTCGAAAATCACTGAAAATCAACAAATTAAAAATGCCTAAGGCAAAAATAAACCCAACAAATCCTTATAAAATACAAATAAAAAAACAAACAAGAAAATGCTATGAAATTTGAATTACAAAAACAGAAATCGGTGAAAATGCATCAAACACAAACACCCCCACCCCCTTAAAGAATTTCTATCCAAAAACCACTGAGATAGACAAATTAAAATGCCTAAATGGAACAAATCCTTCTAAAATACAAATTAAAAAAACAAACAAGAAAACGCTATGAAATTCAAATTACAAAAGCAGAAAAACTTTAATGGTAAATGTCAAAAAAATTAACAAAGCTTCATCAATGGCGAAGCTTCTTCAATGCCTGATAGAGCTTCCTTCATTAATGGTGGGAGTTACAAAAACAGATTCCAAAGCAGTGATTATATAAACTAAAAAGCAATAAGAAATTTAATAAGAATAAGAATATTACCCAATTTTTTTCAAGACTGACTTGTCCAGTATTTCTAGTAGGTTTGCAGCATAAACATCCATGGTATAAAAAATAAAATTATTATTTTGAGCCTTATTGCAGATTTCAGCTTTAAAGTAAATGTCAAAAAAATTAACAAAGCTTCATCAATGACTAATGGGGCTTTCTTCATTAATGGCAGGAATTACAAAAATAGACCACAAAGCAATTATTATATAAACTAAAAAGGAATAAGAAATTTAGAGAAACATTCAAATTTTAAGGCTTATTGTAGCAACTAGCATTTATTTTAATTTTCCAGTTTATTTCCATAACAAACATGAAAACAGACTAGGACTTGACTAAATTTTTCAATTATCTTGTTTTGGGAAGTAGCTGATACAGTTATTCAAATATTTATTCCAATGATTATCAAGTTTTTTAACCTGTATCATTTTAATTATCAAAAATTATTTCATATCTTATTGTACATATTGTCTTTAAAGTATGCAGCAACCCCATTGCATAATGTAGATTAAATATTTTAAAAAATTTTATTTCTCTTTTTAAAATTTATGCAAGGAGCATAGAATACTTTTGATCTTAAAAGTTTAAATGCTATACATTTTTCAAACAAGTGAAAAAGGTCATCTCTTTAATTTTACAAAAAATACATGTTCCAAATTCATATTTAGCTGACTATTTAAATAAATCTTTATTGTTAGGAATCCACTTACTAATTTGAAACTGAATTTGACTTACAACTATGGAGCATGAATTTTGTAAAGATTCTTCAAAGCTTTATCATTACCACTTCTATCCAAGAGTATTGAATACTATTTATTAATATTTTAAATTGTTATATTTAATGTTAACCAAGCTACTTAAGTTTAAGTCAACTACAAGTTCTTTTATGCTATAAATAAGTCGCCACAAAATAATCTTCTTTTAAAATTTTATCAGTTTAAATTAGAATCTGGTGATGATGGACTAAAACATTTGTCTTGCAATGTTTGACCAATAAGTTTGAAACCACATTGATCAATTGGCAATTATAAGATTGAAATTAATTAAAAATCTGATTTTCCTCAAATTTAGTTTTTTTCTATAATAACCTAAGACCCCAAACAATGTTATTAAAAAATTTTGTTCTAGTAATTTCATAAAGCTGTACTGATGAAAAAAATTAATTTTTTAATTGATTTGATCAGTTTCTATCTTGTTTAAATATTAGTCATATCTTTTTTTGATATATAGGGGATTCCTAAAAATATTGATGGAATTGCCTAGTATTTAGATGGTATCTTTCTATTTGCAGTCAGTTGCCAAGCTACAGATTTTAATGATTGCATGCAGGATTTTGTTTCTCTTTAAAAACTATTTAAAATATTCATAATAATTTGAATATTATATTGAGTCTGAAAAATTATTATTATATTATCAATAAAAGCTACTGCCACAATCTTCACAGCTAAATGAGGAAGATAAAACCAAACACTAACTTTTCAATATATTTGATCATCTGATCTATGTATACTGCAAAGAGCAGTGCATTTTATGGTGATCCTTGTAATATTCATTTTTTCTGGAGTAATAAAAAACTAAGTATTTCATATAATTCTTGAGATTCTATTATTTTTAATGTAGTTTTCTATTGCCTGAACTAAATATTTATGTTTTGGTTAATTGCTTTAGAGCTTTAAATAGGTTTATCCAATTTACCAGATCAAAAGCTGATTTAAAATCAATATATTCACTGCTTTTCTTCCTTTTATAGCATGATGTAGAGCTGATAGTTTCTTATTTAGCAACTGAGCTAATCTTTTCAATAATATTCTAACTAATATTTTGTAATCGATATCTTCAATTGAAATATGTTTTAAGTTTTCTATGATTGGTGAGCTCTTTTATTATTTTACTCTTTTGTTAATGTGCAGCCAATCATTTTTTGTAACACACCTGATTATAAAACTTTTATATTGCTGGTATTAAAGCATAATCTAAATATTTATAAAAAGATGAAGGGATTGCATTGTTTACAAGAGTTATTTTCATATTTAATTTATTAATCTCTTCCAGTATTTTTTTTTTTAGTTTTATATTTTTTATGCTTTCTTATAGTAATGCTTTCATAAGTTTTTACCTTCAGCCTCACTAAACATAATATTTTAACATCTTTAAAATATATTCAATAATTTATAAACCAGATATACACTTGTTTTGAACTTTTAGCACTGTAGTAATACTTTTTGTATGAGACATACAATTTTGCAAAGCTAATCATTGGATTTGATAGGAATTGTAAGTTGGGATTTAGCTTTTTTATTTTTTGTTAGGGTCTACTGCTAAGTTTGGTAATATAATTTATCATATTCCTGTAAAGTATTAATTGGTTCATAATTTGGCTTAAGAGATGACAATAATTCAAACATTTTCTGTATATCCAAAATCCTCTCTTTCATATGCTTTTTTGACATAATGTTTTTGGCTCTCTTTCTATATAAATATTTAGTTCCTTTATTTCATTATATGCTATACAAGTGAGTAGATTTGAATTTCTTATATAATACTTTATTATAATTAAAATATTAGATAATTTATCTACTGTACTATTATACTTTTTTTAAAATAATATTTGTAAATGCTACTATCTTCGTCATAGCTATCAATTCCTAATTGTATACTTAGATGGTCAATAAACCCATCTACAATGCATTATTTTAGCATTACTTAATTTATGTCCTGAAATAAAAAACAAATCAATGAGTGATAAGAATCTACTATAATTCTAGTGGTGGTTAGTTCAATGGTTCACATAATAATGAAATATTTATAATTAATGAGAATCAGCCATTTTAACTAGCATGATATTTTATATCACATATTAAATTAACTCTCTCTATGATTATTATTATTTTTCCTTAGACCAGTATTGCCCTTAACCACTAAGTCATTAATCTTTCTTTTGATAATTAATTTTCATAAATCACATATGCATATCCTTATAGAAGTTTATAATCACTTTGAAATGCTAATAGAAATAAGTAGTAGACATTTTAATAAAAATTAATTTAATAATACTAAAAAAATTAAATTATAAAAGCATGTATCACCCTCTTCTTCTAAAAGTAACTAGCATTTTAAAATATCACCCCCTAACTTCTAAAAATAAAAACATTTTCTTTTACAGATATAATAGTAAATATTTGAAAACCGGGCATTCTTCACAAACCCATGCACATAATGATATATATAAAAAAAAAACAATCTAAAAAAAAAACCCCAAATAATTAATGCATTCACAGATATAAAAAAAATAAAACAAAAAAATACCAGTAAATAAATAGCATAATCTCACCTCTGATTTTTAGAGCTTATTTAAATTTATAAGTCCAAGTACATGCTAACAATGGATTTGCTGTTATATGCACATATATATTTTGAGCTCACTTGTTTTAAATGTCACAATTTATGCTTCTATGGTTTAACAAATGTTATTGATTCTACTCAAAAGGGCTGTCCATTTTCTGAATTGAAAGATTTCTTTTTTCAAACTAATTAGCATACACATATGTGAAATTATAATAATGTATTTGTTTGTAGCTCTGGTCACTTGAAAATCATTGGCTATGAGAGTTCATTTTTTACAGGTAATCCATCCTCTCTATCTCTCCTCTATAATGACTATTTAAATAAAACATTTGGCAAGCAAAGACATCCTGGAAGCAAGCCATCTCTGATCATTAGTACAGTCAGCTCTTATTAAAGGGGATTTATTTGTGTTTATAATGACTATTCCTTTATATACATCATTATTTTCAATTTCTCTGTTTGAATATTACTACTTCTATATTCATAATTATTTCAAATGGTTTAAATAGCAGCTTTCTGTACAAATTATTATATTTTTCTTCATATAAGCTAGAGTCTTTCACTCTAGGTCAGTGGCAGGCAGAAAGAGATAACAAATCCAAAACCTCATATTTATATCCTATCGATTGCTTTGCTGAATTATGTGACCAGACATACGTAAATAAATTAACAAAAATTAACACTTTACATTTATTTTTATTATCTCTTTCATTTCTAACTAATTATTATGATTTTTAACTTACAAGAGAAATAATTCAATAGTTTAATCTTTTTACAGACCTGTTTATTATCTTAAAAAAAGATAAGTTATCCCAAAAAAAATTCCTTACACATAAATATTTTAATTTTTAGAAGAAAAAAAAAGTTATAACTTTTCTTTTTTTTATATATATATATATGTATATGATACTTAATAATTCATACTTTAACATGTTTTAATATTAGCATGAAATAAATTATAATATTTCATAAGTGTTAATAAAATTATTTAAAAAAATAAATGTAATGTAAATGATTTAATATATTCACTCTTTCAAGTTGTTTAAGATTGTCTTATATAAGTGTATTTGTGTTTGAAAATAACACATTTTTATTTTTTCAGTCTTTATCTTGTGATTTGGAATGAGAGTATTCTTGCAGTTAACACCACAGATTTAATATTATGTATGGAGGGCTTATTATTTTGTAAATAAATTTATTTGGATTATATTATTTCTGCCACACAGGATTTGACACCTATGTAAATCTACCATTTTAAAGAATTAATTAATACAATTTGAATTTTTATTTCTCTTTATTTTATCTTTAAAAAAAGAGCTTTATTTTTAATAAAGTTGAAGTTAAAGGATTTGAACCCATGTACCATAATGTTCTGGTATATATATATCACAATAGGTGTATAGTTGGGAAGACGATTACAATAAGAAGCTAGATAGAGAGTAAAGGAGAGAGACTCCTTTTTGAATATAATAATTAAATCTTTATAAATTTTACTTGTAGACAAACTAACTTTTTTAACGTATAAATTTTTTTTTATCCATTTTCATTGCCTACAATTTTATGTCATATGCTAATGTAATGATTATCCAAGTTTTTTTTATTATTATGTATTGAAAATACATAAAATTCATGAGACATAAAATATCATTGAAGCAGATTACTGTCTGTTGAATGGGTGATTACAATACAGCATATTTTATTAACTAATTTATATTTTATAAGATTGAGATTCTAATAAAAAAATGCAATCAACTTCTAATGATTTATGGAGAAGTTTGTACCTCACTTATTTTCTTTCAATTTGAAAATCTTATCTTTTGAAATAAGGAGAGAGAAATATTTTAGCTGAAAAAAAAAATTTCTATTACTGATTAAAACTTTTAACATATATAGATAATATAAATATATCTTACCTCTATATTATTTTTCAGCAACAAATGATAATTGATTATTTTTTAAAAAATGTTTAATGCGATATTTATAGATGAATATATATAATATTAACTTGGTATAATATGGCGAGAATCGATGTCAATTGTAATTTTTTTCTCACAATAGTAAAGATAACTTTAAAATAGTCAACATGTACATAAATATAGTAGATACTCATAAACGAGTATGACTATTTCAACTCAAAGGGAGGGGGCGGAGAGAAAATGCTTCAAAAAATATTTTGTAATGAATATACAAACCAATCTGAGAACCACAAATTTATCCACATATTAAGTATACTGGTTTCATTTTTCAATTTTTTTGACATTTTGTGATGCTATTTTTAAATTTCTTTAGCAGAAAACTTTTCTTTCTGAAATACTTCAACACTGCATATAATTGTTGTTCTTTAATATATTTTATTCTCTGCCATATCTTTCCAAAGAAGTAATCAATATTGCACTTCTTTAGAATGTCTTTGAGATAATCCTTATAAAGTAAATGTTGTATACCTCTCCCACAAAAAAAAAAAACCATGATCAAGTTTAATATAAAACATTCTTTTAGAAAGTCTTGTGCTGTTTATTCATTTTCTACGACTAGTCTGAGGAATTGATTAATTTAATGACCTTGCCAGTCTATTTTCAAATTTTTATAAAACATCTTTAAATAAAACTTTTCTAATGCTTTTAAATCATGTTAACAGGATGTCCAATTGTCACTACCATACAGTAAATGAGATAAAATAGCAGCTATTTATATAGCTAACATAGTTACAGTGGATATTTCCCTATAGCGAAATACTGTATCTTTTAACAATAGGAACATAGATGTATTGCACCTCAGCATCTAAGTGCATTTTTCCATTTAAAAAAGATTACCTATGTATTTAAATTGATTTCCATTCTCAAGCTGATAATTATACAAACTAAAAATTGCTGAGGATTTTTCTTTTCATCACTGGCTGATTAAAAAGATATCATAAGTTTCGAACATTAATTATTAAATCAAAATCTTTAAATATTGCATTCAAAACATTAAGTATACTCTGGAAATTGTCTTTTGAATTGGAAAAAAAAACAGCACAATCATCAGTATAGTATAAATTCAGAATCTAAGAAGATAAGGTTCTTGTTTTTGCTTTTAATTGATTCAAATTAAAATAGCACGATAAAACCTGTATTACCTATTGATCAAACATCACATGATCACCATTCTTCATGCTTACACAAACTGTTTTTTACAGAAGCAAAACTCTCCATACAATAATGTCATTCAGTACAGGCCAGAATAATCAATGGCTGCAGAAAGGTTTCTGCATAAAATCCCTAGCTAGTGCATACATATCCAATATTCTCAGACTAGTTTCTAGCTTATGGCTTTCATCAGTGAGCATAAAAAATGGTGATCATGTGATGCTTGATGGTTTAATACCAATCCTTCCCAATAGGATTATGGTGAGTGGCTATTAAAGACCAAAGACACCAAAAAGTATGTATGCTGAACTGAGTTCAAATCTATACAACTATACAAGCTAATGACTTTAGCTTGAAAACATTATTGTGTCTTTATTTTGGATTCAATAGTTAGTTAAAAAAGTAAAAGGTGGCTGCTGGAGGGTTGCATTAGTTCCTAATCCAAGGTTCCTCACTGATGAAAGTCACAAACTAGAAACTAGTCTGAGGATATTGGAGGCACTAGATAGGGATTATATACACAAACCTTTCCACATTCATTGATTACTCTGTCTTGCACTGAATGGCACTACTATATGGAGAGTTTTGCCTCTGTGAATTACACATTGATCCCTGTTCACTAAACCAATTGTAAACAATTCCAAAGACAACGATCATAAAAAGGGTGGCATTTGAGCATTCCATCATCAGATTTTCAATTGAATGGATGGTTGAAGAGTTGGAGTGTGGAGTAGATTGAAGCCTGTCCATTAAAGTATGAGGTTTGGCTATCTTAATATATATCTGAGCACTTATAGTATATGTGTGTAGAGATGGTAACCTGGACCAACTGATGATTGCTGGTTTAGCATGAAATACGAATATTGGTGATTATTTATCTTTTCAACATGTATGTGTTCAAGTGTATCAGTGTTATGAGATAGTGTGGAGAGTGGTGGGTTGGGTGAAAGTCTGTGCTCATATACCCTATGTATTAATATTGAAGCAAGTATATATCATTATTTAATTCCAGTTTTTATTTCAAATGTCTGATAGTTTCCATCAAAAAGTAATACTACTTTCTTTTATTCTATAATGTAAAAGTTGTATAATAATAAATGTTGATGGCCAAGCAATTAATTTGAAGCAATAGCATAAATCTGTCAATTAACTGAAACATAGATCTTGATCAAATCAGTAAAAGCAATATATAAATAACTCTTTTTGTTTCCAACACTTTTATTGCATTTGCCTGACAACATAAACCATGTCTACAGTGCCACTTAATTCTCTAAAACCACACTAAGTCTTTGATAATCATTCATTTATGAGTTGAAGCAACCTATTCATCAAAATTCTTGAAAGTATCTTTGCTGTGGTATGTAATAATAATATTCCATTATAAATATTGCCATATTATTTATTCCATATACTTTTAAAAATTGGAACAATTGAAATATCCTTAAGATTAGGCAGTACAATTTCTGGCCATATATTCCTAAAAAAATTCCAATATTTTACAGTTATCATATCACTGTATATTTTTAAACTTCAGATATTTCATCAGAACATTTGGTCTTTCCATTTTTAAGATAACCAAGAGCTGTTTTGATATAACTATGCTGGATATCATTATTCAACTCTAAATGAGTAAATAAAATGGATATGTATTTAAAAATCACTATTTCAATTTTTGTTTCATTATGCAAAGGATGATAAACTATTCCTCCTATTATTGTCATCATATTGCATGAGTCATTGCTAGATTTAATAGGATTGTGAAGTAATTTCTCAGGTCCATATATTAATTTCAGTGCAACTAAAAAAGCTCTAGATCAGTTGTTCCTAACTTTCTTTGGCCATGCCCCATCTAAGCATCTTTAAAATCCTGATGCTCCTCTCCATGAATATAATTTTTTTATTCAAAAAGTGAACATTTATTCATGTAGAAGAAGACTAGGAGGCCATTAACAAAAGTATAGTTGAATTACAATGGAGTTTCAAGCCATTTAATTACCTTCAAGTAACAATAAAGACAGAAATAAGAACTAAAAGTTATCTATGCAGAAAGACACTGAAAGGAAGATGATGCAGAAAGAGTGAAATTTAAAAAAACATTTTAAGTTAATTTATGATTAATAAAATATAAGAACAATTACCAGCTGTTCAAATTTACTGTTACTAAAAATAAATTTAAAAAAAAATCACTATTAATAACTCATTCTCAGATTGCCCCCCTTAAAATCAAATTGACCGCCTGTGAAACATGTGTTCCATGTTGGGAACCACTTATTTAGGGTGATAATGCTCATTGAATATGTGCATCTTTTTGGAGCCCTCTTGGCAGTCATTGAGTTTCTTCTTACAGAGTTCTACATTTATTACAAAGTTCCACATTTAATTTATTATTTTTTCCAGAAGAAAATGCCACATTTTCTTTTAATCAAATTATTAATTATAAGAATATTGTCAGAAATTCAGTCATATCTTTTTTTTAAATGAATCTCATAGCACACCTCTTAAGAAAATTCATTGCTACTATAATACTGACAATCCTAGTAGCTCAAATTGGAAATTTTAATGTTTAATAGCTGATAAATTTGGTACATATAGTATGTGTCAAGCATTAGTGGTCGAGAGGTCAGCGACAGTTGCTTTACAAGCAGTTGTCCCAGGTTAGCAGGTTCACTTCCTGGCTGATGCTATGACACATGAGAAAAAAATAAATAAATAAATAAATAAATGGCATTTTTGTGAATACTCTTTAAATAAGATCTACTTAATAATGCATCTATCATTTTAATCTTGGATCTTAATAATCTTTGATCTGTACAACAATCTGTGCTTATAAGTGCTTATGTAATATGAAGTTTTCTTCTATTCTGACTCTTAATTATAATGTACTCTATTAAAGACTATTATTTTGATGTATCTATGTTTTTTTATAATGTTTTTGCTACCTAAATATATGTTGAGCAAAAATTCAATAATCCCACAGACTATTTGAATTCATATAACCAATACCATTATCCTCAGCCACTTTTGGCTAAACTAGGTAAACCTTAATTACCAACAAGTTAAAGTTTTTGACATAGCCATATATATGAGGGTGAATTTATTTCTTTAGATGTCTATAAATATATATATAAGACATATTTTGCGGGTTCATCCATGTTAAAAAAATTTAAATATTGATATACCAATGTTTTGACTTGGTCACACAAGTCATCCACTGGGTGATAAAATGTAGAAAGATGGTTGTAGAGGCGCTACAATCATTGATTTGAAAAAAAAATGTTAAAGTTCCACCAATAGCAAAAATGTTAAATTTGAGAATGTTTTTTAAAAAAATATTTCCAAATAGGAGGAAGTTTGCATGTATCATCTCACTTATTGATACAATCTGACCTTTTAAGTATCTCAATGGCTTCTCTAATTTTGCACTGGTAGAGATTATTACATCTAGATATGATCCTGGTACTTGAAAAATCAATTTTATGACCTGAATCTATAGTGTGGAATGAGAGTGCTGATGATGATGAGTGTTGATTAACTGCATTAGCATGATCATCTCTCCTAACACTGATGCTTACATAGCTATAAATAATCGTCGCATCAGTATTAGGAGAGATGAGCATGCTAATGCATGAAGCTTCTTACTTAGGTATGAGTAATCATCACATCAGTGTTAGGAGAGATGAGAATGCTAATGCAGTTAAACAACACACTGAAGCTTCTTACATAGGTATGAGTAATCATCACATCAGTGTTAGGAGAGATGAGCATGATAATGCAGTTAAACAACACTCATCATCATCAGCACTCTCATTTTATATTATAGATTCAGGTCATAAAATTGATTTTTTAAGTACCAGGATCATATCCAGATGTGATAATCTCTACCAGTGCAAAATTATAGAAGCTATTGAGATACTTCAAAGGCCAGATTGTATCAATAAGCGAGATGATACATGCAAACATCCTCCTATTTGAAAAGTTTTTAAAAATCATTCTTAAATTTAACATTTTTGCTATTGGTGGAACTTGAACATTTTTTTTTTCAAATCAGTGATTGTAAAGCATCTACAATCATCTTTCTACCTTTTATCACCCAGTGGATGACTTGTGTGACCAAGTCGAAATGTTGGTTTATCAATATTTAAATTTTTTAACACAGATGAACCTGCAAAATATGTCTTTTATATATGCAACCCATGAAAATCTTTGTATCAACATATATATATATATATTTTTTTTTTTTTTTTTTTTTTTTTTTTTTTTTTTTTTTTTTTTTTTTTTTTTTTATTTATATATATTTTGTGATCTTCTAATGAAGCAAATGCACTCACAATTGTGCTTCTTAGTTGAGACAAAAAAAAAGTGTGTCTACACTAAATCTCTTTTACTTCGACTTGGAATTATTCTAAACTCTAATAAAATCATAAATATTTATTAACAATAATTTCTCAGGGTTTTTACAATAATAGTAATAATCTGTATAATTTTATTCTTGTTTTCTTTAATAATAAAATCTCTACAACTATTGCTTATTTTTTCAAAACTTTAACAATTTTAATCTATGTGTTAATATTATAACTAGAAATATTATATAAATGATCTCAGGCTTAAATGAATACATGCATGGATATCAAATATGTTTATTTATTTCTGGATATAATAGTATAAAAGGGGTTTATGCACATTATCTTATCCAATAATATTTCACATTTCAGATAGTGTTACTACAGCAATGATGTCTTGAATTCAGCAGGGTTTTACAAATAAGTTTGTATTTCAAATATGACTTTTAATATCATGAATTGAAATGACGATGTTTTTTGCAAAAAATAACAAAGAGAAATATTAAAATTAACAATTATTTTATTATATAATATAAAAATCAATAATGAGAACAAATAATAACAACAATAAAAAATTATATAATGCATTTTAATAAAATATTACTATCTATTTCCTAACTAATTTGAACTCAGGATCTGTTAAGTGATATCATATGCTGTTGTGAGACAATCACATTTATAAGAATGAGTTATATTATTATTTCATAAAATAATCCTCAACTGAATATTGGAGGATAAAGATTATTATAACAATAAAAGTTAAATGTCTTATGAACATTCTTAATTGTTTTATTTTACCAACCAACCAATTGTTTATAAACCTCATTTACAAATATTGGAGATTTGATCACTCTTTTAATATAAGCAAGTATAAATCACTGCTTAACATAGGATGATAATTTACCACAGTGGGCTTATTTATTTTTACCTTAAGATCATTTTTTGTATTTAATTTCAGACTAATCTACAAGAAGATGCCACTTCATCAACACAAAGTATAATTAAATCTTTAAGGCACTTACTATATATTAGATAACAGTAAAAATTAATATTAACAAATATGAATAATAGATAAAACATTCTCTACAGTTTTGTACATCTATATAAAGCTAACTCCAATTAATTTGATGTAATAAGAAACACTCATAAGCAATCCAAATTACTTGTTATCAACCATTTAATATAAATTAAACAAATACTGACATTTATACAACCCAATCTGCACAAAAATTCCATTTAATCCCTTTTGTTATAAACAATAAAGACAACACTTTTAAACTATACCTTTTACCTGAATGCCAAAAAATATCTGAGAAAATCTTTATTTACATTTGCAAACATGATAATATGACTTAACTAATAAATTAGAAAATACATCAAATAATTCATCTGATTCATGGAACTATTCTTTTCACTTTTAAAAAATATTATCCATTCTGTAACAGCATAAAAATATGAAACTACATTTTAAAATGATTATTAATCCAGGATAACACATTTTAAAGACTACCAATAACTCAGTAGTTCATTATTTTTATTTGTTTAAAGGATCCATTATTTATAAGTAGTATTTGAAAATATTTCTGGATAAATCCATTATTCTTCTTGAATATTATTCACATTTTATGCATGGATAATCTTTAATGGAATTATTTTCAATGTTAAACAAATATTCATAGTTTTGTTGTAAATAGCAGTTTTAATTCCTTTAGCAGATTTTCATTTTATCCAAAATATTTGCCATATAGCACTTTATTGATTCAAAGTATAAGAAATATTTATTTATTTTGATCCTTAATCTATTAGTTTAATACATATGGTCATATCATTGATAGTACAAAATTTCTTATTTATTAGTAAGAACAATCTTTATTTTTTAAATTCAAAATGCGTTCCTGTAGTAGCAAGTTTGTATGAAGCATTTTTGACTTTTAAGAATATATTAGATTCAAACATATTTTCTTTTATAACTGAAGGTGAGACTAATCAATTTTCTTGAGATTTTCAATATCCTTATGTATAGTGAAGAGATTAATCATTTTTATGATAGCTTATGGAAAAATACATCTAGCAACTTGTTTTAAATTTAAAAATACATTTTTTTTAAATATATCAGTTATTAATCATAGTCATTTAATAGCAAAAAATCCAGTGATTTGTTAATAATATTTTGGTGTTCTACCAATTATTTTGTCTATTTTATATTTGCAATTGACTATAACCAATACAATTTCTTGAAACAAAAATTTAATAAATTAAATTGATGGTTATTTGAGGTTATTTTGTTGTGATTTATCTCTCTTATGGAACAATGATAAAAGTCAGATGCTCAGCAAGCATCTGTCTAGTTTAAAATTTCAGTCTGCCATCAGGTTGATAAAAAACAAAATGGCTATTTAAAAATTAGAACTGGTTGAGGTTCTATAAGCAATGAACATTTTTCCAAACTGATTTTCCCACTATTTCTTTTTTATACTGACAATCACATGATGTCTATAGTACTTAATATTCTCCATGCACGGAGTTTCTGGGTTTTTCCTTAAAGGTTGCCATAGTTTCTAGTGTTCAAAATATTAAAATTAAGATTTTTTAAAACAAAATTGGTAAAAACATTCATTTCCGGATTTGAAAATAAAAACAATTTCGTAAAGATTTATATATATAAATAAATTAATCATAACATCTTAAATTTTTTCAGATATTTATTTTTACATATTAAATTTATTTTTTAATAATAAATAATTTATTACTTAAATATATTTTTAATAAACCAAAATCAATCTCTGTTAAATGAAATCTTAAATATGAAATCTTCTAAGCACACACACACTTGCACACTACATATAAATACAATGACTGTAGATTTTACATATAATTAAAAATGTAATGTTGTATTTATAATCCTATTATCTATTTCTTATTTTTGAACTGTCAATTGTATGTATGTAGTACTTCCTTAGCCTAATATAATTGTCAATTTTATTTCTTAATAAAAATTGCAACAAAAACATATGTATTTTCTTTATACAAAAAAAAAAAATTAGAAGTCTATTAAAAATCAGTTTGTAACTCTATTCAAAAATATCTTAAGATTATATTTTTTATAAACATTAATACAAAAGACTATATGAATATAATCATCCATTATATTTTATACTTTTTAAGTAAATGAAAGTGACAAACATATTTGCTTAACTATAAAAACTAAATTAATTCAATTAATTAAAGCCAAAATTCTTTTATAGTCTCTAAATCCAAAGTAGCCAAATTACAGTGTAACTGTAAGATTGCAATACATATTTATATGTAACTTAAACAGGAAGAAACTGAAACTTCCAATGAGTTATACCACATTTTCAATACTATCACAACTATCCATCAACCCAAAAATGGAAATGTGATAAACCTCATTTGAAGCTTCAGTTTCTTAATGTTTAGTTACATATAATCTGAATTATTTAATTATTTACATATATATATATTTAATCACAGAATAAAACAAAGAAAAATAACTATCAAAAATTCCCATATTTAGCCATTAAACATATTTAATGATAGAATGTTTTACTCTTTAGAGCAATTCTGGAGAAACTTTTGCTCTATGGATACTATTTACAGAATGTTTTATCAATTATCTACAAATATATTTAAACCAAATATATACAATATGAATCTGGAAATAATAGAAAATAGATTATACTTAATAACTTTATACTTAAAATTATTAGCCATTTAATTTGCCAGTAGTATCAAAACTCTACAAATTACCATACAATATTAAAAAGCATCATATGATCATCATTTCTTATGCTTGTTCATAACTGTTATTAAAACAGACAAAACTCTCCATACAGGAGTACACTCAGTGCAAGCCAGAGTAATCAATGGATGTCAGAAGACTTGTGCATAAAATCACCATCTAGTTTTTACTCATCCAATATCCCCGGACTAGTTTCTGGTTTGTGGTCTTTGTCAGTGAGGAGACTTGGATCTGAGAGTAAGCACTAGATGGGGATTTTATGCACAAACCTTCTGACATCCATTGATTACTCTGGCTTGCACTGAGTGCACTCCTGTATGGAGAGTTATTAAGTGTAATTTATTTTCTGTTATTTTCAGATTCATATTATGTATATTTGGTTTCTTCATCAGTGAGGAGCCTTGGACCTGAGAGTAAGTGTTAAATGGGGATTTTATGCACAAATCTTCTAGCATCCATTGATTACTCTGGCTTGCACTGAGTGGCACTACTGTGTGGAGAGTTTTGCCTGTTTTAATAGTAAAAAGCCAGCTAGCCAGCCAGCTTTTATTGGAAACATTTTTAAAAATAAACCTTTGTCATTGACAGCATTTATACCTTAGTTAAACCAAAATTTGTAAATATTCAATATAAAAATATTATTTATCATTACATATATGCATATGTAATAATTAATTGTTATAGTGTAGAAAGAAATAACCAAACATACGTCAAAGTTATTTGCACACCCTCATTACACTGTTTTTACTAAATGTCCTAGATTGTTTCTTTTTATATTGCAATTACCAATTATTACATATGTGATTTTTTTTAAACATTATATATATGTGTGTGTTTACGTGGAGGGTGAATCTTGGAAATTGTTTAGTAATGCAGACAGAATAATGGGTGCCCTTAAATTATTCACTCCATAATAAAGCATACTAACTTTGTTATTATGAAAAATAAATGTGAATAACTCCACGTGAATATGTGCTTAATTTTAAAAAAATCAAATATATTAATCTTTAACTGAGGTTTAAAGTTTATATCGGTGCTATAAACAATCTCTAGTTTAGTAGATGATTAATGATAATCATTACCGTATTTATCTGAAGTGGTTAGTGACAAAGTTGACGGTGGAATGACTTTGACACTTGTAAATCAGAATGTAATAATTTATTATAAAGCTATTTATGAAATATAATAACACAATTTAAGATTTTTTTCAAATCTTTATTTTACTATAATAATCACTAAAGCGAAGGAAAAAAAGGAGAAAAGGAGAGGGCGTCTTCTGTAGCAATAATAAATCAATAATTTTAATAAATTCTGATTTAGTGTAATGTTAACTGAACTGTAATATAGCTTATTGTAGAATCTTGTAATTTATGGTAAGTTTATTTAGTGTATATATATTATTGTAAGTACGATGATAATAAGATGAAGTAAAGTAAATGAATGTTAAGAAGTTTCGCTCTTACATTTTGACGAAAACTATTGATTAATGTATGCCACTTTATATATTCTGATTCGTCAATAATATATATAATCTACAAAAGCTTTTATTTAACAAATCTCTAATTGACAAATGCAGACATATTAAAGTTCTTTTAAATGTCATATGCTTAACAAAAGTTTGACAAAATAATAGCTTTAAAACAATAAATATTTAGAAAATCTAAAGATAGGACAAATTTTCGCATATGTTTAACATTCCTCATCAGTACAAATGGTTGAATTATAATCATGTTTTGATACTTCTTTGAGACAAGTCACGAGACATTCACTTCATTTTATGCCTTAGTTAGATAACTCTATACTTATCAGCCACAACAAATTGAAGAGTAATTGAAGTCTAACTGAAAAAATGTTTTAGACTTTAAATATACCGTATTAAGACTATACACCACCAAGATTTTTTCTAAATAATATGCAATATTTTGATATCACAAGCTATTATATATGTAGAAGTATGTAACATATAGCACCATCATTTCAAAATTGGACACTTTGTGGTAATGAAGTCATACTAGATCGTAACACATGGCTATTTAGATAAGTAGAACAATATGAAGCATATTTGACATTTTCAAATCAACTCCTTATATTTGGGTTACCTAATATTCTAACTATTATATTTCTTATTTTTGGAAACAAAATGTTTTAAAAACTATAATAAAATTGCTAACAAAGCCACACACTATAAAAGCACTGATTGACAGAGATATATTTGATGCAATTTTGATTCTTGAACCTAAATTTGAAATGCAAAAATAATTGTGTTAAAGGAAGACTAAACAATGACAAATTACTATTGATGAGAAATTGTTATTTCTTGATTGTAATATTGATTTGACTAAGAAAATAACCTGTCTTCAAGTAATAAACCTTACATATATATAATCAAACTTCATAAATATACTGAAGAATATTTTTAAATGTTTTTAAAAAACAAAAATATTTTTAGGCAAATGCTATCTACCATGAGTCTGTTAAATATCACGTAAAAAGAAGTACTTAAATATGGAATATATTAAGAAGTGATAACAAAATTAATAATATTGGTGATTTTTATATCTAAAAAAGTCATATTGACATTTTGAAAATCATGCACATGTGTATCACCCCATATTGGTATCACAATTAAATTCATTACAAGAATTTGTATAACAGAAATGTGGAATTTGTGTAATAGAAATGTGGAATTTGTGTAATAGAAATGTGATATAAAGAAAAGTGAGATTGGTTATTAATTACAGATGGACACTATTATGAACAGAAATTCTTAGAATTATATGGAGTGTTATTTTGATGAAGAATACACAGTTTTGAAAAATCTCAATCTGGATCATCCAAGACTATTATTACAAAGTCTCAGAGAAGTGTTTGATCATATTTACTAATGTTGAAAGTGTTTTATATAAAAAAGATTAATTTTGTGGATAACAAAAAGTATACAATTGTTGTTTTTTGAGTAAAATTTTGTTAATCTATAGATTCTTTGTTGCAATTCCCACCTGAGGAAAACATAGTATGCTTAATTTTGACAATTGAATAAAATTGTCAAACTTGACCCACCACTAATGCTTAAGTATCAATAATCTGTGCAGTTTGATAGAGTGGTAGAAAGACAGACATAAAATATAAAGATTTCTGCACAAATTCTCAGCTCAATAAAGTAAAAAAATCTCACATTAATGAAATTGGTGTTGTTCAACTGGCTATATGAGTTCTGAAAACCTTTATAAATGATATTGCATCAAATATAGTCACATCAGCTTTTTGATAGAGAAAAATGTATGTGAGCACTATATATTTGAAAACTAATATTTACTTCTATTAAAACATGCAATACAGTCTTAGTATTCTATGTGTTTATTAGTTACAGTTTATTTAGCATTCTCAAACATTTCTCATATGCTTTGAATATTTTTTTTCTATACATAGCTTATGTTCCATTGAAATTTTTTTTCCCAATATGTCTTGCTTTTTAAAATAATACATAGTTGTTTTATAAATCATGTTTGGTCTCACAAATTTAATGAATAAATGTTATATTAAAAACTTTTATGGCAATTTCAGTGCAAAATAAATTATAAATACTAAAAAATGTTGCAAGTAAAAACAAGTGAATAAAGCAAAAGTAAAGAAAAGCTAAAAAAAAATTATGATAAAGGCTTTTGAGCACATCAATTCAATTGTTGGAATGAATTAAGTTTTATATTAACTCATCTGGATCTCACAGGATAGAAGCAATTAGTCACTGTATTATACTACTCCTAAAATTCCTATTGTAAGTATGAGTAGCATGCGAGTACTGAATAAATAGTGGCAACAAAATCCTCAGTTTGCATTGATAAAGATCAATCATCAACAAATAGTCTGAGGATTTGTTTCACATTGTCATATAATGCTCAAAAAGGAGTTTATTATTAATTAAAAGGAGACTCTTTGATTCATTTTTGAGGCCTTAAATAAACTAACCAGGGCAAATTCCTAATTTCTCACTCCATATATTTTTTGTCATTCTTAATACTGTTATTGTATGATTATTCATATATTATAAAAACATGGATGGTCTGTTTATCATCCAACATCAGTCATCATGATGAGTTTATTGGATTTTTATCTTGAGTTTAGAATCAATAAACACAATAGTCTTTCTTCCCAATTCATGATAGTTTGATGTATCAGATGAGTGTTTTTGAAGGCAGAATGGATAGGTGTGTGAGTGAAGTTTTTTAAATAAATATTTATAATCATGACAAACAAAATTGAATTATGGTCTTATTCTAAGGAGGCTATAAAATTGCCAGCCAAGACAGAAAATTGGTTGCTGAAGATAGGCAATGCTAGGAATTTTCTGATTACAAAGACAGGATGCTATTCAATGCTGACATTTATGTAGGTATTTATAACTGTAGATCACTTTCAAGCAAAGGAAGATTGCACAAATTGAAAGTAGTGTCCAATAGTAAATGGGACATTATTGGAATTAGAAGAAAAAATGAAGACAATTTAAAACGTGAGCATATATTATAAAGGCACAAATTTTTACAAATGCAGTAAGATTCTTTATTTTTTATAAATAAAAGTAAACGATTGGCATTGTGGAAGTTCATGGTGTTTAGATAGAATGGCAAGATTAGTTATTTAATTTAATGGAAGATACTATATGCAGATAACTGAAACCACTTCTCCTTGTAATAAAAAAATAGAGGACTTTTATTTGGATGTACAAAATGCTTTTGACAAAATAAATTAACATTTTAAAATTGTCATGCTAGGATTGGTAAACAATCAAAAGATGAAAGTCTTGTGGATAAATTTGGTTATAGTGATAGAAATGAGAGAGAAAATAGACTTATGGAGTTCACAAAAACAATAACTTAATATTGTGAATTCTTTTGTGTGTGTGTGTGTAGAAAATACTAAATGGAAATGGACATAGAAATATCCAAAAAAGGTACAGCAGAATCAGATCATATTGACTAGCAGAAAATACATATTTCAAGATTGTAAGTCTTTTAATATATTTGACATAGGAAGTGATCATTGATTAGTGAGATTCAAGACACATTTTAATGCAAAACTAGAAAGATGAAAACTATTTAAAAAACATTATTCACAGTTGGTATTCCTAATATTCAGAAACATTCTAATGAATTTAAATTAGAACTTCAAATCATTTAAAAATATTAACAGATTTTTAAGATGGTTCATATTTGAATAAAATCTATAGGAAGATAATTGATACATTATTAAGAATTGTTAAGATGTATAAAAAAGCAGTGATTAATCAGTAAAATTTATCGAAAAAAGAAGGAACATGAAGTAAATAAAATTAATCCATTAAAAAAAATTTAATATTTACAATTTTGTAAAATGGTATGAAAAAGAGTTAATAACAATATAAGAAAATATAATTGTGAATTAGCAAGGAAAGCTATAAAAGTCTCAAAAATGTAAAACAATTTCTTGGTATTGATAGAAAGCTACAATTACTACATCATTTGAATTGTTTAATATTTTAAATGAAGAAATTAGAAGTGCAATTAAATATCTAAATAGGGCAGAAATATAATCAATATTTAAAAAAAAAAAAAACAGATAAAGAAGTAGAAAAATTGTTGGCAAAGTTATATATCAAATGTCTAAGCAATAAAAATATACCTTATGATTAGAAAAATGCAGTAGTAATATGGATATTTAAAAAAGATGATTAAAAAAAGATATTATAAATTAGATCTATTAACCTTTTTAGTTCTATACAAAATTTTTACAAGATAATTACAACTTATCCATAGTGAACTTTGGATTTTAAATAACTAAAAGAAAAAGCTATATTTAGAAATGGTTTTAACATAGTGGACCACATTCAAGTATTGAGGAAAATTATAGAAAAGAGTAATGAATATGAATTGTCATTATGTTTTGGATTTGTAATTCTAAAAAAGTATTTGACTTTATAAGCATTTCTATAGTGATTAAAGCATTAGATCATCTAAATATAAATCCAGGATGTTGCCATATTCTGAAGAACATTTATCAGAATGCAACAACAATTATTATATCATATAATGATATTAAGAAGATTAATATTGAGATGGGTATATGATAGGGAGTCCCCATATTTCCAAAACAATTCACCACATTTTTACAAGAAGTATTTTATGGCTTTGATAAAAGTAGATAAAGATTATTTAGGTCATATAGAATTTGCAAATGCAAATAATGCTTTAGAACTTCAGGAAATGTTGTAAGAGTTATCAATGAAAAAAAAAAAGGTTAATAATGATGTATTAAAAGTTAACAACTACTAAAATCTTAATCAGATTATTAATACAGATGGAAACAATAAATGAAATTAATCATACAATGGAATGCTTTTAGTAGAAATAACTTAATATTAAAAGAAAATATGCCTGTATTTGAAAAGAAAGATTTTTAATAAATCTAAGATCTGAATACTTAAAAGAAGGCAATATAGAGATTTTAGATCACTTAATGAAATATGGAGAAATATTTATAGGAGTAAGAAGAAAGAATCCAAAATGAAACACATGAGTGAGAGAACAAACAAATCCTTCTCACATCATTGAAAATATTAAGAGACTTAAGTTAGGCTGGACATATTGCTAGGAGAGGTGATAATAGATAGTTAATTGAAATCTTAAACTGGATTCCAAGAAATTATAAAAGACTACAAAGAAATTATATAAAGAAGTGTGGTAGAGTAATTTGGAGAAGAACGAGATAAAAAAAAACTGAATTAAACTTGAAGAGTTCATCAATCTGCAATGGATTGATAAATGATTGGAAATAATGATGCTTGTATAAGACACACTGATTATTCAAGCTTACAATCATTAGCTCCTTTATTAGTCTGTATTATTGCTCTTAAAGCAGATGCTGAGGCAAAAAAAATGCCATACTATGTGTCATATAAGGAAAGTTGTAAAAAATTGTAAATTATACCTGTTTAGGGCTATTCATTATATTGAACAATTTTCTGTGAATACTTTTGTAGTAATAAAATATTTTAAAATGCAACATAAAAAAATGCCATCTTGATATTAGATCAGGTGATTAAAACTAAAGACTACGTATATTTTTTATAATTTATTTTTTTCACTATTAATTTAACCTGCTTCCCATCCTCCATTCCCAATAGCTACAATAAAAATCTTATAGTGCATTTTAGGCATAAGATCCCCCCCTCCCCCCAATAATAATATATTGTATTGTAACGGAAAATCAAAAATTTATCATTCCCAAAAATATATATTTTCCTAAATAATAGCCTTTTCAATTTAATTCATTATAAATTAAAAAAATTAAAAAATTATTATCTTTGTTTATTTATATATAGAGAGAGAGATTAAAAAAAAACTGGAGTTCTTAAAATTGCGGTATAATATTTTTTTATGTCTCTCATGGTTCGGTTCCCTGAAACCCGATAGCAACACATAATAAAATTATAAATAACTTTCAGTTATGAAATTTTTTTTTACTTTGAGTGGAGTTTGAAAATTAATTACCCAGGAAAATTTTGCAATGAACAATGTACCCACAAAAATGTCAGAACTTTAAAACATGTACTAATTCTTTTCAAAGCAAGACGTATTGTTATATTTTTATTCTGAAAAATGTACATCTCTAAAGAATAATTACCATAAATGTTAATGAACAAAGTAAACTTTTCAATTTAATGTATTATTGATTATTTTAAAAAAAATGATAGCGTTTTAAAATTTATAATATTCCTAATATTGACTATTGAGGCCCTTCAAGAACGTTTACAAACCCCAATAAAATATCTTAAAAATATTAATAAAACTTCAAATGTAAATAAAAACTTTTTTTTTGTTTACAAAAGTATAATTAATAAATAATTTAAAAAGAATTTATTTTTATTGCTTTATCGTCATTTATTCTAACTATAAGTGACAATCAATATTTAAACCTAAGAAGGAACAAAAATATTCTGATATAATCAATATTTAAATCTAAGAAGGAACAACAATATTCTGACATATGGTCTCGAATTTTAAGAATTATTTATATATATATAACTTTATATTTGTTAATATCTACTATTAATAGCGATTTGGAGACTCATCACTAGTTACTGTAATACATTCATGGAGTACACATTTTATAGTTACTTTATAAAATTATTATTTTTCCATATGGTATACAAGCTTCTACTTTTTATTTCTATCAAATAAATCAATTTTCAGTATGGTATCTATTATCTTGGTTTATCACCATCTATTACACTAACTATTAAACCATCTAACTTTATGTCTATAAGATACAATTATTATTAATTTCCCTGAAAACCTTATATTGTTATTAATGTTATTTATTTGTAAATCATCTATTTTAATTATAAACAAAGATGTATTTAAAACTTAATAAAAGCAGTAATATAAAAATAATATAATGTAATTATCCTTATACTGTATATAACTTTATTGTATATAATAAGCAAACAGCTGCATTATTTATGAAAATATTAAATAATAAGCATGTCTTGTTTGTCAATAGGTATAAACCTATTAGCTTATGGATGTATTAAACACCCAGACATTTATACACTTCTTTTTGCACAAAGAAATTTTTATAAAACCAATATAATATTCAAGTGAGCTTAAAGTAAAAACTGAAAAGACTATGAATATGGAGCAACAAGGGCTCTGAAAGTGCCAAGTCTGTAAATCAGAATATATATACAAAAGCCTACAAATTATGACATAAAAAGTTTCACCGCAATGCATCAGCATATTATTAATAACTTATATTGCAGGTATTGCAATTATAATTGATGGAAGAAGATGATATTATATACACTTGCTACACTATAATAAATGCATTATCATATATTAATTAATGTGATGACTATTCAGTTGATTTTTTTTTTTAACTTAACAAACTTTAAATATTAGATGCAGTCATTGCTGTGATACTTTAATTAATACTATGAATTGATATAAATGAATTTCATGGTGTAGGTGAAATTATAACATTTTCACTTATTAATAGAATTTGCTTAGCCCATCAATTTTATTGAAATATTAAAATTTTGCTTCAAGATAAAAACATCCTCAAACATTTTGTATAAACCTGTAGTTAACTTTATGTTTATTCATATGCTGAAAAAAATATTGAAATTCAGATTGACTTAATATAAAAGATCCATTTATTTAG
The DNA here is from genome assembly GCA_028023455.1 of Epiperipatus broadwayi. Lineage (NCBI taxonomy): Eukaryota > Metazoa > Onychophora > Udeonychophora > Euonychophora > Peripatidae > Epiperipatus > Epiperipatus broadwayi. The sequence goes on from JAQFVV010006206.1 coordinate 3,573,378, forward strand.
AATCATAAATAAAGTATCAGACTTTGATCAAAATATATCATTTTATTTCAACGATGCTGTGTCTTTCTCCTGCATTATTAAACTTGTGATTTTATTAAGCTAATGTGTCTTATAGTTATCTTAGTGCATTTATTCTTAGATCAAAATTTTTTTTGTTAGTGTAGTCATTAATCATTCTGTTGCTTTCTATTATAATATTTATATATATAACAGTATTAAGACAACATTAAAATTTAAGATATAAATAATTTTATATTTCATTATGTTTAAATAATTTTGTTAGATATGTATTGAACTGTTTGTTCAGTCCAGATGGGTTGGGGATGAAGTAAATGGAAGTGGTCCAGCATTAAATGATTGTAATAATCAAGTTAACAGGGTAAATTGATGTAGTGCAAAGTTTTATTATTCATAAACAATTTCTTACTCTTCTACTTTGACATGTTCTATAAATAGGGACTCAAATCTTACAAAATTAATCTGTTATTACCAAATATTTATTCCAGTGAGTACAATAAGATTCAAATGAATCTGGAATAGCATAAATCAAATAATTAATTACTTTATTACCCCCTGTTTATGCATATATACGTTATCTATAATAAATACATAACTAAATACATGATTAATAAAATTAAAATCTCATAAACCTATCATTCATGGATATATTCTGTTATATAACTATTTCCACAATGCAAACTCTATTTTTCAATTCAAAATGTCTCACCAATATAATAATAGTTATTTTGTTCTGTATGGCCTATTTTGAAACAGAAATTCTATGTTAGTAGTGTCTTTATACTCAACTCCTTCATTACTTACTTATGAAAACAATATTAAAGTGATTTCAACATTCATAATATTTTATTTATAAAATTAAACTAATAAATTAACAATAAACTGTATTAAATATTTACAATTGTTTCCCTCTTATTTTTTTTCTTTCTCTCTCTCTCTTTTTTTTATAACATAGTTGTTTAAAATGATTCTTGTAAATATTTTTTGATCAATATCCTCCCAGTTAGATGAGACACAGTTCATTCACTGAGGAATATAAGGCATTTGATTTTTTCCATGGCAGAAAATCACATTAGTGAATAGATTAGGTATATAATATTCATGTGAACAAAGTTGATTATAATAATTATGTAGAATGAGAGTGATATAATTTAGATGTTTGTAACTATTAGGTGGAATAAGATCATTTGCTAGTGAGATATGTGAATATAAGGAGATACTTTTTCCAAGACTTTGTTACTTTGAGATATAACTATTTTGAAAAAGTTGTGAAGATGGACAATAATCAACTGGTTTTAGAATAGTTTTTAAGTAGTTAAGAAGTTTGATATCCATGTTGATGTCTAATATGAGTGTATTTTCTTTCAACAAAATAGAAATATCAAAGGCATAAGGAGGAGTTGATTTTTCATAATTTACAGTAGGTTTTGTTCATGTTGAAAAATAAAGAATTACTTTTCTAAGTTTATATATCATGACATTTTGGTTATATTCACTTTAAAGTTTATGGGTAAGGAGTTTTGCATCATAGAATTGTGTTATAGCTTAAAGAGTTAAATTGACATCATCAATACATTGTCTTATATGGTTATTTGAATGATAACCTACTAATTGACCAAAACAACAATTATTTAGAATTTTTTTGTAGTGTCCATATTTTAGTCAAAGAGAGATTTGCAACTGGTAGAAGTAATTATTGGCAATTAACATGTTAGAGATACCACCATCAATAGTTAATTTAAATTCATTAGGAAATTGATGCTTGAATAAATTGTTGGTTTATTTTGAAGTATGCTTTGTAAGAGAGTTACACAATAAATGATCAGAAAATGAAACATTAGACAAGTGAAATGAAATCTTGAAGTCAGTAGGAGAAATAAAAATGGGATCAATGAGAGAAGATCCTTGACTTTTAATAAATGACTCAGCATTTGGAGGTTAAATGAAAATAATGATAACAATGTCATTTGATTTAGTTTTAGTTTCAAAGTGGATAGCAGATCATTATAGGAGCAATTAAAGTCACTGCACATTAATTAGACCAGGTTTAGATAGAATTTTATCTTAGGCAATGAGAAGAGTATTTATTATATCTTTTACTTTTGATATGAATATATTGCTAAAAGATAATACAACTGTGACTGAAATATAAAAGAAATAATGATTGTATTAAAACTATGTATTTATTAGAACACCTGAATTTTGTGCTGATCTGGTATTGGTCTTATATAAAAATATATATTTATTGTTTAGAGTGTTAATAGTGATTGGTTTGGTTGATAAAGTAATTTTTATTTTGTACTAATAGAATATCAGCATTGTGATTATTAAAAATTGACATAAGTATGAGATTCTACTGCATATGTTGACTCCTCAAACACTTATTATGGCTATTTTAATACTTAATATATTATGTTTTTGGAAAGTTGGAGGAATGCTTTTTGCTGGCATCTTTGATGTCAGAATCAGGTATTGTAGCTCCTTTGTTATTTTCATTAGCAGAGAAAACTATTTAGTCAGATATTTTACAAGTAGATTTATTTATAGCTGTGGATAATTTTTAGTATATGTAGTATCTTGAATGTAATACACAACTGAATTGTGTATAGAACTATTTATTATTCTGCAGTGATGATAAAAGTCTGTGAGAGTGTTATAGGTGTTGCATCCTTTACTGTATTGTGTTACATCAGATTCAGGATAGATGGCATTTGTAGACTGAAATGCAGGTGAGTAATTATTGCTCATTATATTATTGCATAAATCACAACACTGTCAATTTTTTCACAACTGTTGCTATTTCTAACACTGCATTGAGAGGCAATATGAAGCAAAGAGTTTTCCAATATTTGATACTAAGTGTAATAGGAATGGATCACATAAATATATAGTATGGAAGATAATCTAGTACATGTCTCTGTTTTATTATTAATGTGATATTCCAAGAGTTAGTGGGAACCTTAAATTGTATGTTTAAAGTAAGTTCTCTTGAAGTATTTATAACTTGAGAAATGTTAGCTATATATTTTTTTTGTAAAACTTTTATAAAATCAAGTGGAGCACACATAATATAGCTGTGTACGATTGCATTTGGATCTTTAGTTACATAGTATTTTTTTAATGTTTAACTGTATTCTCTGCTCCTTTTCACTGTTGTTTTATACAGTATTTCAATGCTATAAAGGATCTTGCATAGAAGGTAGCTTCAGATTTAATAGTTCTGATCATGTTGCATTTGTTCAGATCTCTTAAATAGTCAATAGTGAAGGACAAGCTAGAATTGGCTGATTATCTGTTGGATCATAAATTTCTATCATGCAAATAATTGATGTGATAGGGAAAAGACTAATTCTCAAATATTTTTCTCCAGTAACCATTTGATTTACTGAAAGAAATGTGTTTAGGCTTATTAGTTTCTTCATTTGTTCTAAAGAAACTAAGGTTTATGAATTTTGTACTGTTATTAGTATTAGGTATTGAAGTTTGTGTTTGTCTGTTTTCTTATTTTTTTCTTTTGGCTTTATTTTTGAGTATTCCACAGGGTTAATTAGAACCAAAACACTATTATCCTTAAGAAACATTAAAGATTTATATTTTCATAGCATGTTTTTGTTGCTAGAAATGGTTTTGCTGAGCTCATCTTCATCTTTTTTCAATTTTCTTGAATCTTTTTCATTTGCTTGTTCCATTTAATGTTTGTTGGGAAACTGTTAAAATGTTATTTTTATTATTGGCTTTTGCAACATTTTTCTTCAGTGAACTTTTTACTTTTATTATTTTCTCTTTTTTATCTTTTTTGCAAAATGCAAAGGTTGTTGGCAGTTATTTTTACATTGTCATTACTTTTGTTTACTTACAATTTCCGAATTTATACCACTTTTTGTAAAATATTTTTGTTTTTAATTGGCTATTTATGGTAAATAATTTATTGAAAATTATGTCGGATGTTGTGAAAGCTATTATATATTACTTTATTGACTTTTTCTATATTGCACCTTTTTCAAAATTGCAACTGCCAAATTAACAGTGAAGTTGTTTTACTATTACATTCAATGATATAAGTTTAAAAAATTGACTGGATAAATCAAAATTGTTTCTAAGTTTAGGGGATTTCATTTTGCTTATTTATTTTATTGTACTTAATAGAGTCCAACTAATTATTACTTTGTGATTGAACTAAGTCATATAGATAAATAGGTAGTTAGGTAAGTAATTATATAGATAGACAAACTTGGCTTTGAAGAATGTACTTAGCCAAACAAACAACTAAAGGAAAAAAATATCCTACTTTAACAGGCATACTAACATACATTTATTATAGATAAGATAGATAGATAGATAGATAGATAGATAGATAGATAGATAGATAGATAGATAGATAGATAGATAGATAGATAGATAGATAGATAGATAGATAGATAAATAGATAGATAGATATATAGATAGATAGATAGATAGATAGATAGATAGAAAGATAGATAGAAAGATAGATAGATAGATAGATAGATAGATAGATAGATAGATAGAAAGATAGAAAGATAGATAGATAGATAGATAGATAGATAGATAGATAGATAGATAGATAGATAGATAGATAGATAGATAGATAGATAGATAGATAGATAGATAGATAGATAGATAGATAGATAGATAGATAGATAGATAAATAGATAGATAGATATATAGATAGGTAGGTAGGTAGACAGATAGACAGGTGGGCAAGCAGGTCAGTACATAAATAGATAGATATATATAGTAATATTTGAAATACAGATATATTTCATATACATGGATCTTAATTGTAAAAATAGAGGATTTGAATACAGACTTTCGAGCACACTTCAACTATCCATACTATCTAATACTACTTATACACATGACCACATACATGTAAAAAAAGATAAATAATTACCAATATACATATTTCGTGCTGAATTAGCACTCATCAGTTGGTCCAGATTACAATCTCCCATATATATATATATAATCAGTGCTCAGTTTATATTAATATAGCAAATCTTCATACTTTAATGAACAGGCTTTAATCTACTCCAACCTCCAAGTCTTCTGCCATCCATACCATTGAAAATCTAATGAGGGAAAGCCCAAATCCCATGCTGATGCCAATATTATTGTCATACCCATGTTGACCTCAAGTCACTCTGACCCCTCATGTATAGAACTTTATCCATTTAAATACAAAGAAGAGGGATGGACAGGATGCAGGCTTAATGTGTAATATTAATTTGGCAATAATATTGACATCAGCATGGGATTTACACTTCCCCATCAACAGATTTTTAATGGTATGGATGTCTGAAGAGTTGGAGTAGATTGAAGCCTGGACACTGCTTATATATATGTGTGGGAGATAATAATCTGGACCAAATGATAAGTGCTGGTTCAGCATGAAATATGTATATTGGTGATTATCTTTTCTACATATGTGTAGTCATGTGTATCAGTAGTATAACATAGCATGGATAGTTGAAGGGTGATTAAAAGTCAGCTCAAATCCCCTATATGTCGAGATATATAGATAGGTAAATAGATAGATAGATAGAAAGGTAGGAGGTAGGTAGATAAATTAGATTAGATGATAGATAAATATATGCATACAGATATGCATAGATAGATACATACATACATATTTACATACCTACATGCATAGATACATATAGATAGAAAAATAAATAGGTAGATAGAAAAATAAATAGGTAGATCGATAGATAGATAGATAGATAGATAGATAGATAGATAGATAGATAGATAGATAGATAGATAGATAGATAGATAGATAGATAGATAGATAGATAGATAGATAGATAGATAGACAGACATAGATAGATAGATAGATAGATAGATAGATAGATAGATAGATAGATAGATAGATAGATAGATAGATAGATAGATAGATAGATAGATCGATCGATAGATAGATAGATAGATAGATAGATAGATAGATAGATAGATATGGAAAGATAAGTAGTTAGATAGGTGAGAGATATAATGTTTTTCACATAGTTCAAACTTTTTTTTAATATGCACATTATTTAAAGCAACATATTTTTGATAGTGAATAAATAATAATAAGACATATCTGGTATAAATTTATTTGTAATTAGTAAATTGTTGTTGTTTTTTTTTAATTTTTTTAATAAGAAATTGCTTATAAATTAAAAAAAACAACAATCATTACTACTAATGACAAATATACTGAAATGCATATTTTGTTAAATGATCATATAATATTTGAATTAGAGAATTTTATTTTGCCCTGATTCATATATTTATCTTTCTTTATATTGTAAATTAGACAATAATTTCCTTTACATTCTTGAAACATCTATAAACAAAATTTTAGCTGGATATGAAAAAAAGTATATATGTCTCCGATAAATTGATTAAAGTAAAAGGGAAAAAAGTGGCTAATAAAACAATCATTGGTGATTGAACTTATATTAGCAGTGAATATTTTCCATTTGCTGGTAAAAAAGCAGGTGAAAAAATAAGTCAGAAGTGCATTCATATAAGAAAAAGGATTTCTGTTTTAGGTCCAACCTTTTGCCATTTTTATGAGAATATTTTTGGAACTGCTTACAGGCAGCTTCATGAAGCAAACAATACAAATTTAACGGCGGAGGGTTTAAAATTAAAAAAAAAAAAAAAATTTGGAGAATGTATGGGTATTTAGTATTACAAAGAGAAAAAACAAGAGAACGTATGATTAAAGTTTTGGCAAGATCAAAAAATCAATTTTTATATGCTCACGTTTAAACTTTCTATTAGATATTTTCATTAAATAATATACTTAAAAAGCCAAAGCTCAAAAAACAAGAAAATCATTAATTATAAATGGATATCATTAGTGTTCATTGTAGCAAAAATATTTTTAAGAATTTTGTTTAACTGACTGCTTCCCGTCAAAGATAAATGTTTACCAATGACTCAATGTTGTTTAAAAGAATCACAAAACATTATAGACATGATTTTTGTTGCCATATAAATGTGATTAAAATGTCATGAAAGAAAAAAAATGAACTATTAAATAATGATTATAATATCTGAATATATACCTGCATTTATCTATAATGATGTTCTAAGGATTTTAATTAAAAAATTTTAAATATACAATATCATATATTTGAGTAACTAGCAAACTGTTATATTTTTATTATTATTTTATTCATTAATTTTTTTGCACTTATAGTACAGGAAAACTTGCACAAAAATATAGCAATCTCAGTGTCATAATCTATAGATAAGACTTTATTAAAGTCTGAAAATTCTTCAGTGGCCATAGATTAGTAATTCTTAAAAATAATATATATAAAAAGAGAGAGACATCAATAAATACTGAAGAAAAAATAAACATCGACTAGATTCACATCAATTTATAATGTTAATAATTTTTTTAGTCTTTCTCTTTTGTTTGTGCTTTATAAACAGAAATGTAAGTCTTTGTTTTTAATTTATATATTTAAACAAAAAAAATAGATAAACAATTTAATTTTAAAAAAATTAGTGAAAATCATGATAAAATCAAAATTATAAAAATTATCAAAAAAATCAAAATTATAATATGAGTTCCTGAACTTACATAAATAACATTTTATATAAACAAATTATTTTTTTAAATCTACACTAGAAAAACATCATTGTTTTTGGTACAAAACAAAAGCTAATATATCCTACATCATCAACCATTATCAAACCATTGCAGGATGAAGGTCTCTCCAAGTTCAATCAATTATTTCCTATCTTTAGCTTTTCTTCTCCACATCACCCCTGCACACTTTCTTATTTCATCCATCCATCTCACATGTGGTCTCTTTCTGGGTCTTTTACAATCTCCTAGAATCCAGTTTAAAACTTCGATTGTCCACCTGTTTGTTCTCTTACCCATACATTGCGTTTTCGATCCCTTCTTGTTACTCCCAACATGCATCTCTCCATACTTCTTTGAGTAGTCTGAAGTCTCTATATTGTTCTTCTATTAAGTGTCCAAGTCTCAGATCCATAAGTAAGAACTGGCAAAACACATTTATTAAAAGCCTTTCTTTTCAAACACATAGACATATTTTATTTTAGTATCAAGTTATTTCTACCAAAAGCACTCCAACCAAGTTTAATTCTATGATTAATTTCATCCATAATATTTCCATCTGTATTAATAATCTGATCAAGGTATTTGTAACTGTTAACTTCTTCTAACTCATCATAATCAATCTATATTTTCATATTTTGAGAAAATCTATTAAACATTACTTTAGTCTTTTTAACATTTATCTTTAGTCCTACTTTCCTACTTTCATCTGATAACTCCTGCAACATTTCCTGTAGCTCTAAAGCATTATTTGCAAAAACAACTACATCATCTGCAAAATCTAAATGACTTAAATAATCTCCATTTACTTTCACACCTTTAGCTTCCCATTTTAATCCACAAAATACTTCTTGCAGCACTATTGTAAAAAGTTTTGGAGATATGGAGTCACCCTGTGTTACATTCTTTTCAATGTTGATTTTCCTACTATCATTATGTAATCTAATTATTGCTGTTGCATTTTTATAAATATTCTTTAAAATATGACAATATCCTGGATCTACACCTTGATGATCCAATGCTTTAATCACTGAAGAAATGTTTATAGAATCAAATGCCTTTTCATAATTTACAAATCCTAAGCATAATGGCAACTAATATTCATTTGTCATTTCTATAATTTCTCTCAATACCTGGATATGATCTACTGTACTAAAACCACTTTTAAATCCAGCTTGTTCTCTTGGTTGGTGGAAATCCAGTGTTTTCTGTAGACGAGTTGTAATTATCTTAGTAAAAATTTTGTATAAAACTGATAAAAGACTGATAGGTCTGTAATTTCTAATATCTTCTTTATCATCTTTTTTAAATATTAATAATAATACTGCATTCTTCCAATCATCTGGTGCATCTTTATCATTTAGACATTTGGTATATAACTTTGCTAAAAAAAATTCTATTTCTTCACCTGCTTCTTTTAATATATCAATTATAATTCCATCATTACCTGGAACCTTCCCTTTCTTCATAAATTTAATTGCATGGCTCACTTCCTCATTCGAAACTCTGGGCAATTCGAAAGATATAATAGGTATAGGAGGCACTTGCTCTTTATTACTATATAATCTTGATAGAAGTCTTCTACACATTTCATTATGTCATCTCTCTTTTTAGTAATAATGCCATCTTTTTTTCTTATTGCAGATATACATTTCCTACCAATACCAAAATGTGTTTTACACTCTTTAAACTTTTATTCCCTCTACAGCTTTTCTTGCTTGTTCACAATTATACTTTCTTATATCATTTTCAACTTTTTTCTGCACCATTTTACAAAATTCGAGATATTCAATCTTTTTTAATGCATCATTTTTGTGTATTCTCATATTCCTTCTTTTCTTCATAAATTCTCTAGTCTCAGTAGAAATTTTATTGGTCAATTGCTGCTTTTTTCTACCAGCTATCTTTGTTGCAGTTTTTAAAAGTGTATCGCTTATTTTCCTATTAATGTCATTCAAATCTGAATCATGTTCAAAATCTACTAATACTTGAAACTGATTTGTAAGTTCTAATTTAAATTCATTAGAATGTTTCTGAAGATTAGGAATATCAACTGTAAATATTGTTTTTCTTAATAATTTTTGCGTCTCTAGTTTTGCATAAACATGTATCTTACATCTTATTAATCACTTCATGTGTTAAATTTATTAACAATATATACAGTCATGACAGACAAAAATAAATCATGGCCCTTATTCCCAAAAGGCTGTAAAGTCATCAACCAAGGTAGTGGTTGGTGGCCAAAGGCAGAGGGTGCTAAGAATCTCCTGATTCCAGACTCAGGCTGCCATTTGATGACTTTTTTTTTTATTTAGGTACTTAAACTGCAGATCACTTTCAAGTGAAGGAAGATTGCAAGAGTTAGAAGAAGAATTTTTTTATATTAAATGAACATTATTGGACTTTGTGAAGTTAGAAGAAAAGGTGAAGATTCAATTGATTTAAAAAGTGGACATATACTCTACTATAAAGGCACAAATATTGGAAATACAAGTTGAGTAGGATTCATTATAAATAAAAAATGGAAGAATAATATTGTTGAGATTGATGGCGTATCAGACAGAGTGGTAAGATTAGTTTTACAACTTAATAGCAGATACCAAATGCAGATAATTCAGGTTTATGCCCCAACAAGTTTTCATAGTGATAAAGTTATAGAAGATTTTTATATGGATGTACAAAAGACTTTTGACCAGAGCTAATATATTACAAGTACACAATTAGGAGAAGTAGAAAAAAGATAGATAAGTTAATTAGAGTAAAAGAATTAAACTTATAGAAAATGACTCTGAACAAAAACTATTTAGTTATATAAATATATAAAATGTGAAATATGATACTTATATCATTTACTTTGAAGAATTCATACTGTTATAGATAAAAGTTGTTTAATTCCTGATCAAGTTATAAAAAGATTTTGATATGTTAACAAATGATTTGTTCTTACTTATATGATGACAGTACATATGTCATATTTAAAACTTGGGTTGAGTTTTATTCTGCAACTAAGTATAATTGTAAGTAGGCCTGATTTAACACATTTATATCTTTGAATAATTTAAATATTATTGCAAAATTTTATCTAACAATAAGCAAGAAAATATATATTTAGAGTTAAAGATTAACATGTCTTTGCTACTGGTAGATTATTTTAAATTGCATACACTATGAAATAGGCATTAGATAAGAATAACTAAACCATAATTTAGATTATAAGTAATTGCTATTGCATTAAAAAGTTTGCAAACTTTAAAGTAGAACTTCATGCTTATCATACTGAAAAATGCAAAAATAAAATTGACATTTTTATCAAAATTTTTTTTTTTTAATCCATAATCTTTTCCTGCATTTTTATCAATATTATTATCAGATAAATGTTTAATTTAAATATTTAATTTTCAGTTAGAATTTAAAATTTTTCTATAAATGATTTCAAGATTTTTTTATACTAATATTAATTAGATATACATATATAAAAAAATTAGTTATAAATCCATGTGTTGTTTTGATATTAGTATTTTATTATCATACAAACTAACAATCATGGATATGTATAAAATTAAAAGATGGAAACAGTTTAAGGAAGATAACATTTTATAAATAAAATCAAGGCTCCATATAACTTTAAATTATTCAGTTCAAAATGTTATGAAGCATATTTGGCTGACAAAATAAACTTTGATAACATATACTAAGAGTGTGCACCATTCCTTATTCATATTTTAAGATTTTTTCTTGTGGAACAATTACTTAATATACATTAATTATGAATTCTTTATCAGATATGCATCAAGACATAATTTATATGACCTTTTAAAAAACTTTTCCTGAGTTCATAGTTTTCAATATTGAGTGGCATGAGGTTGATAAACCATATCAATAACATTTTATATAACAATTTTTTTATAATAAACTAAAATATATATAAAAGACTTAGGCAACAGTGTCTCATCTTTGCTGATCATTGTCTCATGCAAATATTATTTTTTAAAACAGCATCTATTTCAATAAGGGATTATATTTTATAAGCTATAATTATTTTGTGCCAACATAATAAAATGCTTAAATATATTATTCATTTAAGATATCTTATATTTAATAACTAAACAAAAATCTACATTACTCAAACATGCTTGTAATTAAATAAAAATCCAAACCATTTGCAAATTCTCATACTCATCTTAAACAAATATTTAAAAAAAACATTATTAATGTTTTATTCATACTATTAGGCATATCTATCCACTTTCTGGTACTGCAACATTTTTTACTAACAATGAATAAATAAATTACTGCCCTATCTATTCAAATTGAATACAAAATGTACTATTATATATATATTATAACGATCGAAAACGAAGTGAAGATCGAATCTACGTATCTGCAACTACCAGGGCGCCATCTAGGCATTTAAACCTAGAAAAATTTATAGAGTAGGCAGATACGCGCTGTTAAGATTCCACTTTATTTAAATATTCAGATCGTTAGCCCAAGTCACTAGCTCAGTGGAGACGCAGAGATAAAAATCTATATCTTAATTTATATCTTAAATATAAATAAATAAAAGCCACTGCCAGAAATTAACACATAAAAATATTTATTTACGCACATATAAAATAACATTTAAATTTTGAGGAATAAATTCACCATTTTAGATTTTTCTATTAATCTTTAGTTTTACATTTAAGTAAATTACAACCATGAGTTTAATATTTATTTAGGGAGTTGAGTATGAATAGACTACATAGATCTGCATTTGAAAAGAAATTTATTCTTCCCTGATTTAACCTTAGGCAATTATATTTCGCAATAAAACCGGTGCCAATCCATCTGATACATTTATGTATTCAATGTAGCATGAAATACGACGACACAAAATACTATACTGTCAGGAATGTACATCTGAACAGCAAGTAGAATTAGAGAAGACATTGTCTCTCCACCAACAGGAATGTCACATCTGTTGGTGAGTAGAACAATAAACATAAAACTCCATAGGAATGGACTGCAGTCCTTTGCCATCTTACAAACCCATCCATAGGCAAACAGGTGTGTGGTGTATATATATAATCCTGCCCGTAGTGGATCTCATACTACATCTACAATTACACAAATATATCCAATCCATTGAACCAATTCAACTATGAAATGAATAACCTAAGATTACCCACCCTTAATATAACTTTACAAAACTATATAGCCATTCACACCTGACTTAAATTTAACATTTAAATATGTTCGCACAGATTATTTTTATAAATTTGTTTTTAAAATGTTGAGTATAGATCGGCTGCACAGATTCCACGATCAAAAACATCCAAATTAAACACAATCGATCAAATTACAAAATCATTGATAACATCAATTGCAAAGGGAATACACAAGGCCCCATGGCATTCATTGTAAGATGCCCGCATTAACATCATTGACCTATATATTCTAATCAAATGTGAAAACTTCAACATAATCAACCGCTAACGAATCTATGCAACGTCTATACCCAACATAAATTTCATCATTTAAAATTTAAACAATAAACAATTTATACAATAAGAAAAAAAAATGGAAATGATTTTTATCAATCGGAAAACATATAAAATTAAACATTATTAATTTGATTTTAAACTTAAAAAAGTCAGATGGAAGTTCATAAGCTTGAACGAAAGTTCTTAATTATTTTTAAATTTAGAGTTCATGTCAATATAGCTTACGGTAGAAGAGTCCAGGTTTCTGCTTTTAATTCCCATGACGCCTCCATTGGAAGATAATGTTCTGGAGATGGCAATAGCTGGTTCAAGGTATCACAGTCTTTTTCTTTTTCTTTTTTAAATAGAGAGTGTGGTATGTGTGTCCTACCACAACTCTCAAACACACAATGCTGGAACTGTCCAGAAAAACTGTATTTCTCTTTTTATATTATCCACATGGATTCAATCAACAAAACGTCACTAATCCATCACTTTCATTAGGGTCCGAGCCAAGGCTTGGTGCTTCCATTGGTCAAGCTAATTTCTCTTTATTTTCTTATCTATCTTTCATCAGATCATTTTAATTATACAAGAGCCCAAGGCTAGCCTGCTTTTCAAACAATTTATAAACAATCATTTCCATTTACAGATTACATTAATTAATACCTGTTTTTATTTTTAAATCTTGTACTTTTTTATAAAAAAGTACGTTCGAATACTTTTTTGTTTTTTTAAAAAAAATATTTTTAAAGTTTGGCCTCTGTGCAAATGTATATACGTTTAACAAACATTTTAATTTTAGCGTTTAGTTTTTTACTTTCATTTGCGAACTTTTAAGTTTTTATTTTAAATTAATGTAACGACATATTTATATATCGTTACAATATATATATATATATATAAATGGCATATTGGTTTAAGTATAAATCTCTATTACAATAATGTTATTTAAAGAAATATTAATCTTTCATTTTAAACTATTTATTAAAATATATAATTTAGCACAAACTCATTTATATTGAATGAGAAATTTTATTTTGTATTTCAATTAGGCAATAAACATTAAGGATATTTATTAGTATTTTATTGCTGGCTTGTCTAATTGTTTGGAGAAATTACTAAATGTATTTGAGAATGCAAGCAAGATAGAAATAATAATGTCCTTTACATTTTGGATTTTAATGTTGATTTGTAGCAATACGTAGTTCCTTATTATATACAACATAAAATTTGAAATTAAATTCAAAATTAAAATATATTGGCATATAAATCTATTTTATATAATAATATATGTTTTTATATTACCTAATACACCTGTAAATAAATATATTATTAATACTATGTGGAAATTGCTTATTTATTATATATTTAAGTTTATAAAATTTCAATCAAACTGTTTATCATTATTTTCTTTCTTTTTGTATTTGACAAAAGACAAAATTTTATTTAAAAACAACATATATTTTATGCTCTTTATTTATCTGATAACAGTAAGCATTGTATGTATTTTATTTTTTAGGAATAAAAATGTAGATCATGGCTTATTTAACAGAAATAATGTGTACTGAAGTTATGATTCTAAAAATTCAATTATTTTTCTTATTTTTTTCATAGTTGTAGCAAAAAAAAAAAAAAGTTTTTTTAAATTAGATTTGCAGAAATAACATCAAAAATATTTTCAAACATGAGCCTTAAAATTAAAAATTCACATCTCTATAAAATTGAAGCAACTATAATGTGAAAAACAACATGCGTTCACTTCATTTTAAATCTCCATTTTACAGAAAAAATTTAATGGTAAGATTAATGCATATGAAATTACATGTTGGAACAAATCTTTTATTGGAATTTAAAGCATTCAAGAGAAATAAGATTTTTGGATATTAAAGTAAGTCTAGGAATTATTTTGCAAATAGAACTCTTTAGAATTAAATTTTATTTAATTCCTTCTTGATATTTTTATTGGAACATACTAAGTGCCCTTCCTGATCACTGTTTTTGTTGTTTGTTGTATTTAACAAAAAAAAATAAATTTTTATTTTTTAGAAAATTTTTATTAAAAACATGCATATCAATAAGAAAAGTATTAATAATGATAAATAAAAAAAATAATTTTATAAATAAAAAAAATAACATTAAAAAAGTTACAAATGTAAAGGATTTGATGACTGCTTTCAGTTTAAAATAATATTTTAATAAAAAAAAATCAAATTCTTAGAATTTTTTTATTAAAAACATAAACAAATAACAAAAGTATTATTAGAAATAAAATTAACTTTGCAAATAAAAACAACAGTAATATTATTGATGAAAGTATTTTCTGGTTGACATCTCATAAAAAAATATAGTTTAAAATTCTACATGTAAACATCATATTTTACACTTAATGGTACTGTTGTTTTTATCCTACTACATTTTTAATAACAAAAAATTGAATTAAAAAGGTACTAACACTTAATATTACAGTTGTATTTTTATATTGGTCTATTTCCATCATCTAATATGTTTATTGAATGTCTTTAAAAAATTTAACTTTATTTAATATTTCAAATACATTCAACTATTAGTAATAGCACATCAAACAGGATAGTATATGCACAATGTTTCAAGAAGTATTATTCTTCCCTCTTCTTCAGATGTTACTGGCCTGATCAGTAACAGTACTAGCATGGGATTTGAAATATTTAAATAAAGTTACAGTTTTCTAAAGACATTCAATACACATATTAGATGATGGAAATAGTCCAATATAAAAATACAACTAGAACACCATTATGCAAACCTGCAGGAAAACATTTAATATTACAGTTTATTATAAATTTACATTTTATTTTTATTTATTTCATAGATAATACTATTTTTTTAAAAAAAATTAAAGAGTAAATGAAAGATGTCATCTTTTCAAGCATGACCAAAATCATTTGTTCATTTATCCAGAATTGTTTTTATGAGATTGTAAATAAATTTAAAATCTAATTTGTTTACTTATTTCACCGTTTTGTAACTTTTTTAGTATTTATTTCTTTTTAATTATATAATGCTTACATTGTAATTTTATTTCAATGCTACAGCTTTTGCACAAAAATTGTTGAAATAATTATTTATGAGATGTCAAACCAAACTATTTCCTATCATTTTTGTTTGTCATTAATAAAAGATTATCTTTTAATTTATTGTCTCTTATTAATTACTTTTATAAATTTAGTTGCAAAGTTAATATTTTAAATTTTAGATTATATTCATTTTTAAAAGTATATTTTTAATAAACTGCAAGAAAAGTTGTAATATAGAATAATTTTTATTTTGTTAAAAAATAAAACAGAAAGAAAAGTAATAGTTTTCTCCTAATGGTGAATAAATAACTGTAAAAGGACTAAAGCATAAAATAATTAATTTTCTGCCAATATCAGTAAAAGCAAAGTAAATTCAGTTTAAATTACATAAACAGAGAAGTTATTTTTTTTCTCTTTATAAGAGATATTTCTCTTCTTTTCTAATTAATGGTTAATGTTGGTATCTAAGAACAAAAGATAAAACTAAAATAATCAATCCTTAAATAATTGAAAGTTATATACTGAGTGAAGTATTGACCATATCCAATCTATAGAGTGTACACACACCAATAACATCTTGATTGACATTTAATGAGTCAACCATATGTAGAATTATATTTTTAAAGATCAATTATTAAGTTTTATCTCTTTTGGAATTGGAATCTCATTTTATAACATCTTTTATTTTAATCAAAAAGGCAAGTCATATATAACATGACATTATTTTTATAAGCTTGTATTTACAAAAATGTAATGCAGAGAATGTACCAATAGCTCAAACAAGCTCTTAATTAATAAGTGTGGTATGAGAAAATATTTAAAATTTCTATCCAGAACACTCTCATCTCCAGACTAACTGGTTTCGAGCTTATGGCTCACATCAGTGGAGAGCTATAATATTTGGACACCAGATCTAGTGTCTGAATATTCTAGCTCTCAATTGGCATGAGCCATAAGCTCGAAACCAGTTGACCTGGAGATGAGAGTGTTCTGGATAGAGATTTTAAATATTTTCTCATACCGCACTTATTAATTAAGAGCTTGTTTGAGCTATTGGTACGCTCTCGATATTGCATCTTTTATTTTTATATTTTATGATCTTCAGGCAGAATTTTGATTTTAAAATACTCTAGCAAAACTATTTCTTTTAAAAGAAGAAAAATCTTAATGCTTTAGCAATTCAATTCTATTTAGTTGTTAACTAACTTACATTTATTAAATATTTGACAGAATACTAACAAATGAACTATATTCACCAAGAGTTAATTAAAAATTTTGGAAATCTAGATTCCCATAATTCTTTATTTTAGATGCAATTATTCAATGTATGTTATTTAATTAAATTTGTTTTAAGTGAAATTAATTTTTATATTACGTTTAAAAACTTACATATTACATACTTATGTAATATGTGTGTTATTATTAGCAATTATTGTTTTGTATAATAAATTAATTATTATATAACTAGTATTTTATATTATTGTAAATAAATATATAATTCTGATTATTTGATAACTCAAATAATCACCATTTAAATACTAAATAATCTATAAAACAATTTACTTAATTCTTTTTTAATTGTTTTTATTTTATTTTAAAATCTTATTTATTTATTCTTCTGTATTTAATAATGAGCTATTATTTTATTATAAACATAAATGCACACAAGTATTCAATCTAGATCTACCACAATCAGTCTTAAAGTTGTTTCAATATTATATATAAATAATTAATTTAGTAATTGAATATTACAATTATTTTATTATTTTGACAAATATATAAGAAAACAACAAATGCTAAAATGGTACTGTACTAAAATGGAAAAAAAAAAAAACAGCACAAAATCATCCTTAATAGTTTGCTCTTCCTAATAAATGTTTGATTATTAAACCAATTATGTATATTTTGGAATAGTTTAAATAGATTACACATGTATTCACAAGGCAATGCATTTTGTTATTTTTGAATATTTGCTTATATATCTATACAGCTTGTTTCCAAAATAATTATTAATACCTTGTATAGGCTTAAACCTGCATTTATCTATGTAATATGTGGAAGATTCGAACTAAGGCTTTTACACGACCCACTACTCTCAGTGCCATCTCATATTGATGATTGCTGGTTTAGCATGAAATATGTATATTGGTGATTATTTATCTTTTCAACATGTGTGTGATCAGGTGAGTCAGCAATATAAGATGGCACTGAGAGTAGAGGGTCGTGTAAAAGTCTGAGTTCGAATCTTCCATATATTAAAATAATTATTGTTATATAATAATTTTTAATGCATGTGATCTTTGTAAATATTTCAAATATTTTTTATATTATTTGTTAAAGTATTTTATTCAAAAAAAGATTCATGGCACATTTACATGCCAAGTCTACAATTTGCATTTTTTTTTATAAAATTTTAATCAGAGTTTGGATTTTTTTTTAGATATCTGACTGACAGATAACCATTTAACTATTCGATACTGATTGGCAAATCACTGTAGTAGTAACGTGTAGTGAGATTAAAGAAGAGAAAAGCAATTCAATATTTTAGTAATTAATTAAATATTTATTTATAAAATAGTAGTTCTAAATAAGTTTATTCAAAAGTTAAGTCAATCTTGCTTTCTTATTTTTCAAAAGCTTCAGTAACTAGTTTATAAATGTTTTCTTGTAATTACTAAGTAAATTGGTTAATAAAGATTTATCTGTTGTCATTAATACTAATTTTGATAGGCATTCATGTCCACTAGTATTTTTGCATAATTTTTAATTTTATACAGCATTGAAAAAAAAAACCTTTCTATAAATACTCTAGTAGAGGATATAATCAAGATTAAGGTGTAGCAAGGTAGAATTTAAATCTGTGACATTCAAAATGTTTATTAGTGTTGCTTTTTAAATCAACTAAATTATAAACATCTACTAATTCATTTCTTAATCTTAATAAATAATTCAAATATATATTATGATAATGCTTTAAATTTCCAAAAGCATCTTCAGGAATGTTTGGTGCAAAAAGTTTGTGACATTTTTGGATTAATCAATTTGAGAAAAAGTAAATTCGACAATTTTGAAAACTGTTTGTCTATCTGTTTAAACAGATTATCTAAAATTGCAAAGAAAAATTTACTGTAATTGCTTTTTGAATTAATCGACATTATCAGTTGTAAAGATTCTATTTGATAGGTAATTATTTAATTTAATTTATATCAGTAATTTTCGAATAGTTAACATTTACAAGCAATTGTTTATTAAAACTCATCGTATTTGTAATAAACAATAATTAATAGTAGTTTTACTTAAAAAAGTATTATATATAAAATAAACCAAAGAAACACTATTATAAAAAGTGGCAATTGAAATCATTTAGATATTTTAAAAATTACGTGATGTGTTAAGTTATTAAATCTTGCTGGCATTCAAAAAAGCATTTCAATAATTTTTTCACCATATGCCCATCTCTTTGTAATTCAGATGGGAATTTTATTTATCTAGTTTATTAATATATAGGGTATATTAGCACAGACTTTCGCACGACTCATTGCTCACTACTCTATCTCATATTACTGATACAATTAAACACATATATGTTGAAACGAAAAATAATCATCAATATAGGTATTTCATGCTAAACCAGCAATCATTAGTTGGTCCAGATTATCATCTCTACACATATATGCAATAAGTGCTCAGATATATATTAAGATAGCCAATCTTCATACTTTAATGGTCAGGCTTCAATCTACTCCACATTCCAACTCTTCAACCATCCATCCAATTGAAAATCTAATGATAGAACGCTCAAATATTCTCATTAAGCGCAATGTCAGCATGTAATTATTAATGTGTTTTGTAAAATTATTTTAAAAGAATACTAAACCACCAATTGGTTTTAAAATGATTTTATAGTTTTTGATTTCTCAATTTTAAGAATTTGAGACAAAACAAAAGTTAATTTATGAAAATAGTAGTGAATAAAAAGAGCATGTGAACATTGTTGATTTACCTTTGATTGATGCTCTGAGAAATATCCAGATATTATAGTTGGACAATAGTCATATTATTTAATAGTTAGAATACTATTGACCCAAAACAAATAATGTTCTATTTTAGTTAATTATTTACAAATTTAATAAATTATTCATGACCTGAAAATATTTTTACTATCAATAATCATCAAATGATAACACAACAAATAAAACACTTTTTATTTCATTATAAATATAATTAAGAAGAACTTTTCTGACAGAAACTGTCATGGCCTGAAAATACATTCATGGCAAGTAAATTATATGTTAATAGTTCATCATAATTACTTAAAAAATGCTCAGTAATCAATATAGTTGCCTCGGGTTAAGACTAATTATCCTCTTCAAGCTATTTCTAAGTGACACATTATCTTAACTAAATGTTCCAATATTTTTCAATTTTTTTAAAAATCTTTCCATTAGAATTTAAATATTTATTATTTGTGTACTTATATTATAATCAATATGAACCAAACCAAGTATTTTAAATAAAGTCATTATTTTCAAATGTTTTCATGATGTTTCATATCTCTTTTGAGTTTTAAATAACTACTTAAGTAATTAAACCAGACAAATTCCATACTTTTTATTAGGAAAACAATGGCATGATAGGAAAAAAATCATTTTTTCTTCATATTTTGCAATCCAAGCTATTGTGATATAATAATTAGTATTAAACTGTCAAATATAGATTTTAATAATCACATTGCAGAATTCCAAGAGATCTTGTTAATAAAGAATCAATTGTATAACATGTACCAATTGACTAGTTTATTTGAAAATATATATCTTTATAATAAAAAAAATTAAAATATTAGTAATATAAAGCAAAGAACTTATTGAAATATTATAATTTTAATAAAAATACTTTAATTAGAATGAAATAGCAATATTTAGTTTACTATATTGCATAATTCATTAAGGGTATAAGACAAAATATTATAAATGCTATTATAAAAAGTTTTGAATTACTGTTATGTTACATTTGCATAACTTTCTATTTGTGAATTTAATAAAAAAAATTGCTTTAAGTGGGACAAGTAGTGTATATGCCAGAAAATAACATAATTTCATATCGTTATGTTTATTTAATTAAAAAACTTCTTTCAATGAAATTAAATAATGCATATCTAATTTAAAGATTGATTTCATAGCTTTTATATATGTGGCTATAAAAAAAATTATGAATGAGTTGTAGGAAATATTTTAGGAACATTTCATTTTGGATTCAAGAAGTATGTTTTATTAAATGGACCAATTAGGATAAATAAACACTTGATTCTGTGTTTTTTTTTTAAAAAAAAATATGGAAGCTAAGAAAATTTATAAAGCATAATAAATATGAAAATGTTATAAAAATTTTGGTTTTAATAGTATTAAAGAGCATTGATGCTTTTCCAGCTAGAACTAAACAAGAATAAAAAGCACTAGTATTTGTGACTTTTCAAATAAATCAAGATGACAGCCTGTATTTTTGAAAGTTTTTTTTTGAGGGGGGGGGGGGCTCACAAATGTTTACAAAAAAAAATGCCTGCTAGGAAACATTGTATTTAATATTTATATTTTACTTTTTTATTATTGTTATTTTTAAAAAAATTATTGTGGAAAAATTAATTACAATATTTACAGTTTATTATCTTTTTTTTTTTTATTAATTCATTAATAGAAAAAATATATAAATACAATATTTACAATTTATTCATGTTGGCAGCGTGCAATCATATTGTGACTATTAATGCACCTTTTCCAGGAGAGCAGGATCTTATGCCTTTGGAAAGAGTTCACTGCATCATATTCTGTGACAGGAAGGTCCTAAATTGTTATCATTATGACAATTTATTAAAAAAACTGTTGACAAAAAGAAACACGCTGAATTGAACCAAAGTATTACAATGTTAAAATTGTCTCATTGGCTTCCCACATTATAATATATATATATTAAGTGTCATAGCATCAGCCGGGATGCGAACCCGCAACCCGGGCAACTGCCTGCAAGTTGAAGGCAGTCACGCTGACCTCTTGACCACCAATGCAAGACTTTCTTAATGAAATTTATTGGAAGTTATTCTTTTTTAAAATTTAACAATTAAATTTACTAATTTTGTTTTAATTTAATAATTAACATATCTTTGATAGATTATAAGCCCTCAAAACTGCATATTTATCAAAAATACAGGATGCCATCTTGGTTTATTTGAAAACTCACAAGTACATAAAGCATTCAAATGTTTGCTATTCAGCATCTTCACTTTTGAGAGGATTTTGAAAGGTATTTGTCCTACAATGGATATTTAAAGACTGTTTTAACTATTTACCTACTTACATAAATAAAATAGACTTTGTTGTTAAAGATTTACAATTAGCATCTATTATTAACTTTAATTAACTCGTAATTGCTGCAGATTTGTTACATGTAGATTTAACATGTAGTTTTTATATAATATTCTGAGTTCTTTTGCTAATAACATTTGTAATTTTTTAAAAATCTTAATCTATAATTTTTTATTATATCAGCATTATAGATTTTTTTTTGTATATCAGCATTAAATTGTTGTCATTATTTTTCTTTTTAAAACAATGTTTGATGTTGGATATTTTTTTTCAATAGTATGCCATAGAATAAAGTTATCCAGTTTAGTTGTGGAGTTATGTGAAAATTTACCTTAGATATCTGCCATTTTTTTTATAATTCTAGAAATATCTCCATCCTGCATTGCATTGACTATACTCTAAATTTGATCTCTAAGTTTTATTTACTTTTAATATTGATTTAACTTCTTGTTGTAATTGTTTTTTGCAACATTTTTTCTTTCTTATTAAATAACTTCTTCATTGATATTGCAACCAAAAATATTGTCCTTCTGAATAGAAAAGAGTAAATTGGCTACTGGATAAATGCTAAGCTGGGGTGAATTATGAATTAATAGTCAGTAAAGTTTGTAAGAACTATTTTTATGTGATATCTACTAACTAAATCTATGAATTATAATAACAGAGAGTTTCAAAACATGCTATTATCACATGATATACTTTTCATAATCTTCTGGATTAAGATTAAACATATACTTATAGGCAAAAAAATTTAGGTAAATGTTTAAAAAGTCTATACTGAGTAATCTTCATATAGAGTAAATGACAGAAAATATGTAAATAAATTATTAATGATAACAACAATAAAAGAATTAGTGATGCTAATGTCAGCAAAAAAGTAATATACAGACTAAAAAAAAAATAGACTAGATGGTTTCAGACAGACCACATATAGTGAAAGAGTTTATTCATATATATCATTTGCATATTAAAATTGCATTCTAACGAAAGCATCTCACAAAATAATGATAATGCATATACTAGATATGCTTATGATCTGGATTCAAATCCAGCTCAAATATGCTTAAAAATCTTTCTAATCAAGCTTAGACTTTTTATTTTATATAGATAAGTCATAATCAGTCCAGCAAACAATCCAATATTGGTTAATAAATAGATATTTAGTTACACTCATCTAAAGACTAAATCAAAAATGGAAAACTCCAAGCCATTATTATTTATTAATCATCATGCTTGAAGAATAATAACTTCTCTTTTATTGTTCCTCTAGGAAGAGTCTATGGAGATGCGTTTACTCTGAAATGACTTATTTAAAAGCTATTTTTAGTGCATTATTATACATCTGTTTTATTCTTTATTACACATTTTAGTTTAAAATAACTTTTCTTTAATGATTTTAAATATAAAATCATTTTCTATTATTTAAACTGAGTGAATTGATATATCTATTATAAAAAGTAAATATACGGGATTTGAATACAGACTTTCGAGCACCTTTCAACTATCCACACTATTTTATACCACTGATACACATGACCACACATGTAGAAAAGATAAATACATGTGTGTGATCATTGTATTAGTGGTATAAGATAGAGTGGATAGTTGAAGAATGCTTGAAAATCTGTGTTCAAATTCCGCATATTTACAATTAAGTTCCGGGTATATGAAGAATGCCTGTATTTCAAATATTGCTATTATAAAAAGCCAAATTATATAATAGCGTTATTAAAAATTTCGTTTGGCATTATGTTGAATCATTACTATCTATTTTTGTTTCTGCTTACATGACTAAAAAGTACTTTTTTTTTTTACTATCGTGACGCTAAATTATTTACTAAATGGAACAGAATTCAGAAAATATAAAACAATTTGTGAACTTCCCTTTTTTAATTTTTAAAAGCATTGCAAAATGAAAAATAAAAATAATCACAATTAGAATTCCTACATAGTCATAAAAATAATAATAATAGTTACGTTGAAACTATTTACAATAATAATATTATATATAATGAACAGTGGTGTGGGTGACATTAGAAAAACAAAAAGTCATTAAATTTTTCATTGTGAATCAAAATATGAATGGAAAGCAAATCTTTAAATGATGTAATATGAATCTTATGCACTTTAAACAAATTATTTAAATCGTAAAAATGACTTGATTTCCATATGCCCCCCATTTAAAAAAGAAGGCGTGACCAAAAAAATTTGTTAATCAAGTATTTAAATTAATACACTGTACAGACTTATACACACCTGCACATGTTTGGCTGAAGAGTTGTGGGTTGGAATAGTTTGAAGCTTGTCCATTAAAGTATGAAGATTGGCTACCTTAATATAAAGCTGAGTACTGATTGAATATATGTGTGAGGATAGTAATCTGGACCAACTGATGATTGCTGGTTTAGCATGAAATACGTAATTGGTGATTATTTATCTTTTCAACATGTGTATAATCAGGTGGGTCAGCAATATGAGATGCCATGGAGAAATGAGGGTTATGTGAAAGTCTGAGTTCGAATCCCTTATATTAATCAAGTATTGTTTTATAATGGCTAGTATTGAATTACCAAATATAGTTTGTTTATAATTTCTGATTTTGATCTTTTCATCTTTATTAATAGAACTCAGAGATCCAAACAAACATGCCAATAAAAAATTAATTATGCAACATTTACTAATAGATTTGCTCATTTTGAAAATTCTAAAAATATACATTATTATAAAAACATACAAAATATAAAGCTCAAATGGCAAATTAAAATATTATTTTTACTTTACTGATATAATGATAACTTCAATAAAAATAGAATTTCTAATAATACTTGACTGACAATAGCAAATTTATTATTTTGAATTAGATAAATTATTCATGGCATAGGAAAATATATATGATATGACGCAAATATCTTCAAACTACTATCATGCCACTGACTGTATTTACACTGTATTATTTTGTGGGTTCAATTTAAAAATTGCTTCCGTTGGAATAAAAATACCACATAAGCTATATTAATATATCAAATAACAATAGCAGATGATGACATAATGGATTTGACTCAAAGCTGCTTTCAGTCAATTTTATATGAGACAAAATCATGACTGAGTGAAAAAATATTATCATATTATAACTTCAGAGAACAGAAGTTGCATAATACTTAATGACCTGCTAGAATAAACAAATGCTTGTTTTTGTGTTTTTATGGGAAAAAGTTTAAAATGCTTATAAAAAATTAAAAATATGAAAATTTATATAACAAAGATATAATTATCAACAGAAACATTTTTTTTCTTTTTTTGTTTGTTTATGGACTGCATGTCACTGATAATGGATATATGTTCATTATATATAATATAGTAATTAGAAAACAAAATGCTACTGATAATGAATATATACATTCATTATCCATAGTATAGTAATTTAAAAACAAAAAGTAAAGTTTGATAAAATGGTGTAAAATGTTGAACTTATGTTTAATGGGATTAACATGAAATCCAAAAATACATCACTATTTATGAAAACAGTAATAGAAAATGGTGGAATATGTAGAATTGAACTATGGAAATTTTTTGGGGGATTTTTTTTTTAATTTAAAGCAAATTATCATATACTGTACATCAAACTTGGATTAATGCAATAAAATTTTGTACAATATTAAATCATCATAGCAAATTTTGTACTGATTCTAATAATAAAATAATCAAACACTTTAAATGTTCAAAAATCAAAAGATCAATTAAAAATTATGATGGAAATTATTGAAAAGATAGTAGCAAATTTAAGTCAGCTGACGATATACATATAATAGTATTATGAAACAACTTTATAAATACATAACACTCACATAAATTATAAGATGATTTAATTATATTTAAATGATAAACAGTTTATCACCACTTAAAAATAATACCAAAGTTGTATCTGAGAATATTTTCTCATCATGTATTAAGGTATGAATAAAGAGAATAATTTATTTTAAAATGTGATTCACAATATAGTTAAAATTATAAGTGCAATGAGACATCTTAAGTGAGAAAAGTAAATAAATAAACTATAAAATGGTTTAATCTTTGAGAATTCATATGAAGTTAAAGCATTGGAAGTGTCAGGTCACATGATCCATGGACTTTGAGTTCTGGACTCCACCACTCTCATTACTCTAAATTACATACTCATTCTGTACACATTAATATACTCATTAATATTCTACTAACATAATTAAAGCATGATATATTTAATTTTAAAACAATTATTTTTTCCACTCAGACAAAATGAGATATAACAATCATGAATACAAACAGTGATTTTCAATTTTCTTACAGGATTACCACTTTGTATAAGAACAATATGGAAGCAATATTTTGCATTAATATTATCTAAATTTTTTAATTACTTACTCAGTAAAAATATACCCATGAAGAGACATTATATATCTCTATGATTTTTTTAGAGGACTACTTTTGACTATTACCTTTTTGATCTACACAAAAATGTACAAAAGGTTGTATATTACTTTATGCAATTTGTAATTTGATTCTACATAATTCATAATGCAAATATGGCATAATTCCATTAGTTTTGTATTCATATTTAGCACTAAATGTAATATTTTAAATTTAATTTAACATCAACTATACAATAAAAAAGTGACAATTGCCAATTATAAAAGAAGGTATTAGCAAGAAAATAACAGAATTAAAAATATATATAATATTTAAAAACAAGTATATATATATATATATATATATATATATATATATATATATTATACACACATTTATAAATGTTATATATAGATATATATATATATATATATCATCAAAACTACCCCAAATCTAAAATTAAACCAGACCAGAATAAAAATAATATTAAAACACAACCTAAGGTTTCACTGCTACAAGCAGACTTCTCAAGTGTAAAGAAATAATAAAAAAAACACAACTTATATATACTATTAAAAACTACCCACAAATCCATTCACTTCCCATCCACCCTTAATATTAAAAGAACTCTTAAATAAGTTAATTGCTTCAGAATCATAAATTTTCAATAATAAAGACTCTTTAATTCTTCTATTTCATTTCTCTCAAAGAAGACAACCTTAGCTTCATCAAAATCAATAGTGTGGCCTGTATCTTTTTCATGGACATACAAAGCAGAACTAAGATATCTATTTTTAACTCTACTTTTATGAACCTTTACTCTTTCATTTAAACTCAAACTACTCTGACCTATGTAAACCTTCTTACAAAATAAACAAGGAATAAAATATACCACACCAGGAATAGTCTTTCTATCAAAAACTTCCTTTGTATTATTCAATAAATTATTCAATGTAACACCCCTTTTCCAAGCAATTTTCTTATTTCCAAACAATTTACTATTTCTACACACAATTTTATAAGAAGACAATTTAAATGGCAAAAATCATATTTTTCTTTAACCTTTACATCCTTACAAATATTACTATTAAATAAAATACTTTTAACAAATTTATCAGAGTATCCAACACTTAAATAATCTTTATAAAATTGATATTTCTGAAACAAAGCTACCCCCCTAGAATTATTTAATTTAATATTCCTATGACAATAATTCCTTAAAGCAGCTACTTTATGAGATACAGACTGATAGCTATCAGGTTTAATTATAGATCTTAATTCTTTACTTTTAACTAAATGACTGCACAATAAACAATTAGTTTCTATATTTCTAATCACCAAAAGATCTAAAAATTTTAACTTACCAAAATCTAACCCCCCTTCTTCTAACACAAATTTTATAGAAGGATCAAAACAATTAAACTCATTTACAAATTCCTTCAATTTACCATTCTCAACAACAAATAAACAATCATCAACATATCTGACAAATAATTTTACATATAAACAATTCTTTTTAATAATAATTTCCTCTTCCATAAAACTAATATAAACTGAACATACTAAAGGAGAAATAATATAACCTATTACAAAGCAGAACTAAGATATCTATTTTTAACTCTACTTTTATGAACCTTTACTCTTTCATTTAAACTCAAACTACTCTGACCTATGTAAACCTTCTTACAAAATAAACAAGGAATAAAATATACCACACCAGGAATAGTCTTTCTATCAAAAACTTTCTTTGTATTATTCAATAAATTATTCAATGTAACACCCCTTTTCCAAGCAATTTTCTTATTTCCAAACAATTTACTATTTCTACACACAATTTTATAAGAAGACAATTTAAATGGCAAAGAAATAAAATCATATTTTTCTTTAACCTTTACATCCTTACAAATATTACTATTAAATAAAATACTTTTAACAAATTTATCAGAGTATCCAACACTTAAATAATCTTTATAAAATTGATATTTCTGAAACAAAGCTACCCCACTAGAATTATTTAATTTAATATTCCTATGACAATAATTCCTTAAAGCAGCTACTTTATGAGATACAGACTGATAGCTATCAGGTTTAATTATAGATCTTAATTCTTTACTTTTAACTAAATGACTGCACAATAAACAATTAGTTTCTATATTTCTAATCACCAAAAGATCTAAAAATTTTAACTTACCAAAATCTAACCCCCCTCCTTCTAACACAAATTTTATAGAAGGATCAAAACAATTAAACTCATTTACAAATTCCTTCAATTTACCATTCTCAACAACAAATAAACAATCATCAACATATCTGACAAATAATTTTACATATAAACAATTCTTTTTAATAATAATTTCCTCTTCCATAAAACTAATATAAACTGAACATACTAAAGGAGAAATAATATAACCTATTAAATACAAAGCAGAACTAAGATATCTATTTTTAACTCTACTTTTATGAACCTTTACTCTTTCATTTAAACTCAAACTACTCTGACCTATGTAAACCTTCTTACAAAATAAACAAGGAATAAAATATACCACACCAGGAATAGTCTTTCTATCAAAAACTTCCTTTGTATTATTCAATAAATTATTCAATGTAACACCCCTTTTCCAAGCAATTTTCTTATTTCCAAACAATTTACTATTTCTACACACAATTTTATAAGAAGACAATTTAAATGGCAAAGAAATAAAATCATATTTTTCTTTAACCTTTACATCCTTACAAATATTACTATTAAATAAAATACTTTTAACAAATTTATCAGAGTATCCAACACTTAAATAATCTTTATAAAATTGATATTATATCAATTATATTATTTCTCCTTTAGTATGTTCAGTTTATATTAGTTTTATGGAAGAGGAAATTATTATTAAAAAGAATTGTTTATATGTAAAATTATTTGTCAGATATGTTGATGATTGTTTATTTGTTGTTGAGAATGGTAAATTGAAGGAATTTGTAAATGAGTTTAATTGTTTTGATCCTTCTATAAAATTTGTGTTAGAAGGAGGGGGGTTAGATTTTGGTAAGTTAAAATTTTTAGATCTTTTGGTGATTAGAAATATAGAAACTAATTGTTTATTGTGCAGTCATTTAGTTAAAAGTAAAGAATTAAGATCTATAATTAAACCTGATAGCTATCAGTCTGTATCTCATAAAGTAGCTGCTTTAAGGAATTATTGTCATAGGAATATTAAATTAAATAATTCTAGGGGGTAGCTTTGTTTCAGAAAATATCAATTTTATAAAGATTATTTAAGTGTTGGATACTCTGATAAATTTGTTAAAAGTATTTTATTTAATAGTAATATTTGTAAGGATGTAAAGGTAAAGAAAATATGATTTTATTTCTTTGCCATTTAAATTGTCTTCTTATAAAATTGTGTGTAGAAATAGTAAATTGTTTGGAAATAAGAAAATTGCTTGGAAAAGGGGTGTTACATTGAATAATTTATTGAATAATACAAAGGAAGTTTTTGATAGAAAGACTATTCCTGGTGTGGTATATTTTATTCCTTGTTTATTTTGTAAGAAGGTTTACATAGGTCAGAGTAGTTTGAGTTTAAATGAAAGAGTAAAGGTTCATAAAAGTAGAGTTAAAAATAGATATCTTAGTTCTGCTTTGTATGTCCATGAAAAAGATACAGGCCACACTATTGATTTTGATGAAGCTAAGGTTGTCTTCTTTGAGAGAAATGAAATCTAGAAGAATTAAAGAGTCTTTATTATTGAAAATTTATGATTCTGAAGCAATTAACTTATTTAAGAGTTCTTTTAATATTAAGGGTGGATGGGAAGTGAATGGATTTGTGGGTAGTTTTTAATAGTATATATAAGTTGTGTTTTTTTTATTATTTCTTTACACTTGAGAAGTCTGCTTGTAGCAGTGAAACCTTAGGTTGTGTTTTAATATTATTTTTATTCTGGTCTGGTTTAATTTTAGATTTGGGGTAGTTTTGATTTTATATTGACTAGTTTAGCTTTTGCTTGTAATGTTTATATATATATATATATATATATATATATATATATATATATATATATATATATATATATATATATATATATATATATATATATATATACACACATTAGCTAAATGTAATTAACTGATTGAGTGCTGGTTCAGTATGAAATATATATGCTGGAGATCATTTATCTGTTCCACATATATGTGATCATATGTATCAGTTATATAGAATGGAGTGGATGAGGAATCCTGAAAAGTTTGGGTTCAAATCCCTCTAATTACATCTAGCTAATGTTTATATACTATACTTGTATTTAAATATTACAGATTCAGCATGAATTATGCCCATCCTTCATCTATATATTTAAATGATCTTAAGGTCCTATATATGAGGGGTCAGATTGACTTATGATCAGCATGGTTATGGCAAGAAATATCAGTAAACAAGGGCTCTGAACATGCCATAATCAGATTTTCAATGGTATGGATGGCTGAAGAGTTGGAAAGTGGAGAAGATTGAAGCCTGACCATTAAAGTTTGAAGATTTTCTATTTTAATATAAACTGAGTACTGATTATATATATATGTAGGGGAGATAATGATGTGGACCAACTGATGAGTGCTGGTTATTAAAGTTTGAAGATTTTTTATTTTAATATAAACTTAGCACTGATTATATATAAGTATGGGAGATAATGATGTGGACCAATTTATGAATGCTGGTTTAGCAAGAAATATGTATATTGAAAATCATTTCTCTGTTCCACATGTAGGCCATCATGTGTATCCGTTGTATAGGATTGAGTGGATGAGGAGGCTTGAAGATCTGGGTTGAATTCCACTCTAATATGTATATAATCACATAATAAAAATACAAAGCTAATGCAAACTAAATATAATTACATAAGGTAATAATTGGAAATTAAAAAGTATTGTTTTAAAAAAATTATAGGGAATCTACATTCATAGTACAAAGCTTAGAATATGTCTCAAATATTAACATAGCAGTTCTAATGAAAGATAGTTAATAGTCATAAATCAAGTAGATGAAAATACTGTATTGACATATATATATATATATAACAGCTATTTATAATAGAATATGACCATTTCAACTTGAAAAAAAAACTGCTCTAGAAATAATTTTTGAAATGAATATATGCAATAATATATAGAATAGACTGATCCATTTTTCTGTTTGATATGTTGAAATGTTGTCTTTCAATTTTTTCATCAGAAAACTTTTCTTACTGAAACACCTTAGCATCATGTCTGACTATAACTCTCCAATGTATTCTGTTCTTTGTTATATCTTTCCAAAAGAAACAATCAATTATCACACTTCTTTAAAATGTCTTTGAAACAATCTATCTCATCAAGCATTGGTGGCCTAGGGGTTAGCATAGCTGCCTTCCAAGCAGCTGGCCCAGGTTCACTTCCCAGTCAATGCTTTGACATAAAAAAAACAATCTATTTCAAGAAAACCATATTCAAATTCATCATAATCACACTTTTAGGTAATCTTGAACTGTTCATTTATTTTACATACGGAAGTCAATAGAAGAAGAATTTTACAATAGAGGGCTTTATACTATCACATTCAGCAAATTGAAGAACATATTGATTGATTTTCTGTTCTTGCTATTATATTTTTAAAATTATACAAGTCATTCTTAAATAAAACTTTTCTAATGTGAGTTTTAAAAGCAGTAGGAGCACAATATTGTATCTAAACATCTAAGTCCATATTTCTTCTTATAGAGCTATCAAGATATATTTAAATGTTGATAACCAGCCAACTAAAAGTTGCTGAAGCCCTGCTGATAAAAGAAAATCTGACTTTTTGAAAATTAATTTTTTCAATCTAACTTTTCAAATGTTGGATTCAAAACATTAAATACATTTTGTAAATCATATTTCAAACTGGGAAAATTGCATTAAAATCATCATAAAAAATTCAGAATCCAAAAAGATGAAGCTCTCGTGTTTACGTTTGATGGATTCAAATTAAAAATTCCACCATCGAACATGCATGGCATCTTTATCCATGCTTCATTAAGTCAACTATAAACAGTTTCAAAGATCACTGTCATAAAAAATTAAAAACAATGTTGGAGCAATATACATTTTTGTTTAACAGCAGTTTTTATTTCAAATACCTCAAATTTTCTATCTATAGTAATACCATTTTTACTCATTTTAACATGTAGAAGCAATACAATGCAAATAAATTTTGGTGAACAACTAGTTAATTTCAAATAATGCCATAAACCTGTTTAATTAACTGAATCAAATGACTGACCAAATAAATAAAACCAATATATAACTCACTCTTTTATTTCTTGATATTTTTCTTGCATTTAACTGTTAGTAAAAATCATGTCTATAATGCTTCTTGATTCTCCAAAATCACATTGAGTCTTTTGTAACCATTATATTTTAATAAAATCCTTGAAAGCATCTTTGCTGTAGTGAATAACAATGATATTCCATAATAATTTTTGTTAATTTTAAAAATTGGAACAATAGAAATGTTCTTAAGATGAGGCAGTAAAATTTCATAAATCCATATATTCTTTAAAAGTACCAATATTTTTGAAGATAAGTATCACCACCATATTTTGAAACTTCACCAAGTATTCTACTAGTGTTTGCACTCTTTCTATTTTTAAGATCACAGACAATTGTAGAAAACTGGATATCTTTGTTCAAATCTAAATGAGTAGGTAAAATGGATATATAATCATCATTATACAGAAGATGATCACAATACTTCTTCTGCACCATTGTCATCATATAAGAGAATGCCATTGCAGAATTTAATAAGAATGTGATACAGGTGCATATTCTAGAATTAACTATGATTAGAGAATGTCTGTATCAGCTTTACAATTTTAATCCATTACTCATTTTTAAAATATTTTTATCAGTCATTGAACTTATGAATTTCTCAGTATTTTTTATGAAATTTCATTTTAATTTATTACTTTTCCAAGCAGAAAATATCTGTTTCCTTTAATAAAATTACTAATGAACATATTACTGTCAGAAAAGTAAGATTTTTCTTTTTATTAACCCAAGAATAGATTTATTTGAATTCATAACACACTCCTCAAGAGAATTCAATGCTTCAGTAATATTACCATCATGAAGATTCAAATTAGCAATTTTAGTGTTTAATAGCTGTTGAAAATTATTATGTACAGTAGACACTTCTAAGAAATGAACATCAATTTTTTTGTGAGTTTCATTGGAATAAGATCCAACTTTTAATGCATCTAGTATTTTAAATCTAAAGCATAATAGTTTATGGTCCGACCAGCAATGTGTGTTTGTAAGTGCTCATGTGACATGAATTTCTTTTTTGACTTCTAATAAGTTATAAGCCATTCTTTTGAGCATGAATGCACCCATGCTCCATTAGAGAGATTTTCTGTCTAAACAAAGTCATTTCTGATAGTCAGTCCATGTAATGTGCATAACTTCAATAACAACATATTTGAATTTGCAGCACCTTTATCATATTTCAAACAGAAATTGGTCAAAGTCTTAATTGTATCAACAAATGCATCAAAATCTCCAAGAATAAAAAGTTGATTTTTAATGATATTGCTATGATAATATTATCCAGAAATAATATGCTTTCGCTCTCAGAATTCTTTAAATATATGGTTGGAGCATAGGCACTAGTAAAATGAGCACTAGTATTATCATGCAAGGTAAATTTTAATACATTTTATTTATACAATGAGGAATTTAAAAAAAGAAGTTACTCAATCAAGTTTTAGAGAAAATTCAACACTATACATTTTCCTTTTTCTTACTTATCTACCTTTTCAAAAAATCTCATAGCCAATTCTATTAAACTTCTTTTCCTCAAAGACAAGTTTTACTAAGAGTAGATATATCAATTTTAAATCTTGCCAACTCCTTAACCATTAATTCAGTTCTCCATTCTGGCCTTGAAGAGTTTATATCATGTAAATATTTCTACTTTCAATCATATCACAGAATGTTTACATTCCAAATACATTACTCAGAATTATTTTTGCAGGCAATCTCATAATGAGACATTTTAATAAATTTGCAAATAATTTTTTACTTTTCATTTATCCATGCCCATTAATTTAATCTAACAAAAGGAGAATTTGTCAGATTGAATAAATGGGCATTGATGAATAAAAAGTAAAATTATTTGCAAGTTTATTAAAAGGTCTTGTTATGATGTTGCCTGCAAAAATAATTCTGAGTAACATATTTGGAATGAGAATATTCTGTGATATGGCATCGTATAGAGTTTGCACATTTCTTGTATCTATATTTAGAAAAAAAGATTTATAATAATTATCTTTAGTATTATTATTGGCACCTGTTTTACCATTATTATTAATATTATTATTATTAATTATATTGCTATAATGGGTATCTACTAGGCATGATGGTGTTCAGGCTATTGATAGGCTCCATTGGTAGAAGACTTCCTGTAAATAACAAGTAAGTAGTGGCTGATCAAAAACTCCACTACATTGTGTGATAAGATATTAATTCATCAAAGGCAAGATACTCTTTCTGATATAAGTTTTAGCTACCACTTTGTTTTTGTTTTTCAGTTACTTAAGTTAGAGAATGGCTTGACCATCATAAAATTCTCATGTCATTGCTCACCTCTTTATACTTCTGTGACAACAGGATAATATGTTTGTGCAACAATATTTCTATCCTTTATGTACACACATGACTTTATGATTCCAATTACCCCCCCCCCCCCTTTTAGCTCATGTTGTCAAAAATTAATTAAGACAGCAAAGATGAGGATAGTCTTTGAAGGCTGGAAGTTCTTACTTGTGATCTTTATCTTGAGGCAGTACAATCACTATTGAGTTAGTTTGAAACTAGATTTGATTCAGGAATTCCAACTTGCAAAAATTCTATATTTAGGAAGTCCTCTTTGGTGATTCCCCTAGTTACCACAGAAAAGGAAGGGGTCTAGAAAATGTGATCTAAAAATAATCATAATTGACTAATAAATAAATTTACAGTGATGATGTTTTTATTTAGCAATTTATTAATACATTGTACAGGCTTACACCTGCATTTATATATGTAATATATGCTGGATTCGAACTCAGACTTTCACACAACTCACAACTCTCAGTGCCATCGTATATTTCTGACCCACCTGATCACACACGTGTTGATCAGGTGAGTCAGCAATATAAGATGGCGCTGAGAGTTGTGGTTTGTGTGAAAGTCTGAGTTCGAATTAGCAATTTATTATAAAATATTTTTTATATAAATATAAAAAAATTTACATTTTTTGTAAGTATAAAAAATTTACAATTTTTAAAAAATATAAATAGTATTTTTTAAAAAATATTTCACTGTAATTCATTTGATTTTAAACAAAAAAAAAAAAAAACAGGTTTTGCCAATATTCTTCTGCCTTTAACGTTTACTCAATCCTGAATTTTATATTTTAAAAAACTCTTAACAAAAAATATTTTTTAAAACAACAGACCCGAATAATATGATTTTTACAAAATTATTTAAATTTAGTAGTCAAGAAAATAATGAATTTTTAAAGCAAAGAAAAAAATATTTTACTTTTATAAATAAAGTTTAATTTTAAATTATAAATTATTAGTAATTAAATTTCAGATTTAATAGAAATTCTTCAGATTTTCTTAGACACTTTTAAACTATTATAATCATTATAAATAATAAATCTATTATAAAATCAATATTTTATGGATATTTTTAAATAAATACTTAAAAGTGAATACATTAAACAATAAATGAAATAAATAAGTTTATATAATTTCTATTGACTGTTGCCTTTGATAGATTGACTCAGTTGGTTAGAGCATCAACCTTAAAATTTGATATTCAAAAATCTAAAGATGTAAGTTTGATTCTTATGCTAGAATTGTCAGTGGCTATGCCAGTAATACCCATAGAAAGGCAGAGAATAATAGAACTTAAAAGATGTAAGTTCGACATCATTTAAAAGATGTAATTTCAACTTCTATGTTAAAATTATGACTAATCAGGCCAGAAACACCTGAAGAAAAGTGGTATAATACCACTCAAAACATTGTGTAATCTACTAACATATGTTGTCTTTGTATGTTATTATTAATAGTTGTTTGTACTTGAAAATTTTTTAAAATGTTATTACTAATGCCATCACATTGTTCCATAGTAAAATAATGAAAAAGCAAACCATCACAGTTTGATGGAAGCAGCTGAACTTGATTTGAAGAACATAGAAAGAACTGCAGTTATGAATGAAGCAGAAAGTCTCCAAAATGATAAAGCATTAATGATACTGATGAAAAAATGATTCAATCCCCAAGGTCAAATAGAGAACTCAGAACACTCAATAAGCCTTCTTGTAGACAATGTAGAGTTTAGATTAGATGATGAATCCCAGGTAGTGGGAGAAAAACAATCAGATGATACTTCCACATTTTAATTGAAACTAGGCTCAAAAGATCCCATCAATAACCATGAATCATGGAATAAACCTATGAGAATCAGGTCAATCTCATATTATACAGATATCATGGAAGAATACATGGGAGAATGTATGAAGGCAAATGAATTGGAAATATATCTAAAAGTGCTATGCCACATTCATATGTGTTATCAAAGACAAGTCCACATATTTTCCAAACATGGCATTAATGAATTCAGTGACAACCATCAGACTGGAGCATTACTGACTGTAATGACTACCACAAAGAAAAATTGTTAATATAAAAAGAACAATTATGAAGGCACAAGTACAATCAATGGATTTGATCATCTTAGATGCCTGGTACAACAGTTAAAGTCTCTTCATAACCAGAAAGATGATCAAAATACAGAAAACCATTGGACAATGATGGAGATAGCCATTATATGATCCACTAAACAAAGAGGTTCCAGGTTTTTGCTTGTATTTGAAAAAAAATTAAATAAAGTTTAACATTTTCCAGAGAGTCAATATTTAATGTTAAATGTTAAAAACAATCCAATATATCATCATCACAAACCTTCAGGAAAGTGCATTTGAATTTTTTCACACACAAAAAACTTTTTTTAAGATACTTCCACAATCACAATGAAAGTCATTGTTTTTGTATCCAACAGGCTGTCAATTAAATACACAATTATTTTGCAATATTATATTCTAGTAATAGAAAATAAAATTAGAAGAGAAAATATTTTCATTCATTATTCTATAGACTGAAAAGTTGAATTATTTTTGTTCTCAATTTATTTTTAAACAAAATAGATTGACAGATAACATTGCAACTTTTTATTTGCATTACTTTAATAAAATAATTTGGTTGACTGCTACTAGTCCATAAGCAATGCATTGTGGTAACATCCCCAGAAAAAAATATTAAATTTGTGCTTTAAAATATCAATAATATAACAATACAATCATTCAATATTTTGCATAATTATTACTATTTAGATACAACTAATTAAACTGTTTTTAAAAATAATTATTTTAAATGATGCTTGAGATTCTATTCAAAGGTACTGCTAATTATGGCAGTGCCAGAAATGTCATATTCAATGCATTTCAGCCAGTTTACTGAGATTTATTTGCTTTTATCAATGTGTATTGCTATTAGCATTGGAGCTGCTCACTGCAACAGTGTTAGTGGTTATTTGAGCATGGCATGCTTATCTATTTTGGATTCTCGTTTTCATTTAAAATGAGCAATAATTTTTTTTTTTTTTGTAATTAACATTTACAAATTAACATATAAATATTTATTACAGAAAGTATAAGAAAACAATTTTAAAAATGTTATTTTAATTATTTATGATAATGGATGTTAATGTTAAATATATATAAAATGTTATTCCCCAATTGTCATTGCATGAAAAAAATTGAAATAAAAAATAAAGGTCAGATATTATTGTTATCAAGCAGCAATTAGCAAAAAGAAAATATATATTAGATTTCTTAACAATGACTGACATGAAAAAATAAAATGGTTGTTAGGTTGTGAAACTAGAAATGCTCTGTTTTATTTTCCTTGTTTGGTGAGTAAAAAAAAACCCTTCTGTTATATCTAAGCCAGTAGATGAAGAAGAATTAGAGACAGCCATGGTAGAGCAATTAAAGCTAATATTAGATAAACATGAGTCCCTTTACTCTTTTTCTCAAAAAGTCCCCACTGAAATTCAAGAAGATTGGGTTCCATCAGCACTTTGTACACAATATGGCCTTGAATGCCGTGAGCTCAATTTTTTTTTTGGAAAATGAAACACTTAAGTTTGGCATGACTCTCCTCTTTTTCAAAGATCAGAACAGAAAATATTTAGCTTTTGAGAATCTAAGAATATAAAAACAAACCTCACGTCTTTCTTTAGAAGCACAGTAGGTTGCGATATTGTAATATTGTGATATTGTAATAAAGCATCTCTGCTTATATATTTTATGGACCCACTGTTGATAAGAAAAAAAGCTTGAAGTCTCAGTTGATCTTTTTCCAAGCTGTACAGGACAAATTGAGAGGAAGGAATATCCAATTGGCTTAAAACCAGTCCTGATGAAGTGTCAACAGCAACATGTTTTTTTTTTTTTTAAGTTTTAAACATTCTAGAAACTTCATTTATTTTATCTCATAAATTTTAGGATATTCAGACTGCTTGAGACATATTTTATAGGTAAGTTTTAAAAAAACAGATTTCCCAAACTTTTTATTTA
Organism: Epiperipatus broadwayi; assembly: GCA_028023455.1. Lineage (NCBI taxonomy): Eukaryota > Metazoa > Onychophora > Udeonychophora > Euonychophora > Peripatidae > Epiperipatus > Epiperipatus broadwayi. Next base: position 3,612,960 of record JAQFVV010006206.1, read on the forward strand.
CATTTTAGTTAACACTTAACATATACTTGTGTCAGAAAAACTTTAAAAGAGTTTAAAAATTTTATTTAGAGAAACGAATGATTTTTGATTAATGAGAAGTATTCTATCCACAAAAATGTTCCCAAAACTTTATTTTTATTTAGACATTTTTCTTCTACTAATTCACTCTAAAATTACTTTTTTAAAAAATATTATGCCTTATTTTGGCACCTATTTCAATTCAGTCCCTGACATAGTTGCCTCATTAACTCACTTAGCAGACTGATCTTTCACCCACTCCACCATTTTTCTCGGATCAAACCAGATGTCTTTTGCTCTTAATAACTACACAAATAGTCAAGATTTTTATATATAGCCATATGTATTTTTTTAGTTCAAAAGTAACAAAACTCATTCTTATTTAATAAAAATTATGTTGCATTAGACAAGTTATTATGACCTAAAAAAAAGATTGCATGTTGTTTTTGCTAATATTGATTACTAAACATAACATTTTACAAATATTTTTTTAAATTTACAATCTAATGTGAAAACATAAAGTGAATGCTTTTAATAATGACTTTTTAAAAAAAAAATAAAACTCTCTTGAATCAAATGTTCAGTTTTATTGAAATGGATAAATCATTTTGATATTGCTTAATTTTGAAACTATTTATTGTCAAATATTTTTGTGGAAAAAATGTTTCTTTGTCAATGTCATGCAACCTAATCATTTTTTTTCTTTTAGATATAAATATTTAATGTAACTCTAGCTATTTGTAAGCATGGCAGTTTATATGACGATCTTCTGATAATAAGCATAAACTTCGTTAAATAAATGAGCTGAGGAAAGATAAAACTTTGTAAATGATGAATAAATGATAAACATTGTGAAAATACATCTATGTTTAAAGTCTTTCTTACAGGAATTAGTTCAGATATCAAAAAAAAAAAAAAATTAGGTGAATTAAATTAATATGGTTCTACATGGCTTACGGTCGTTATATTTCTTTCATGACTAAACTTTAGATCACGATATTAATCAGGTCAGACAAAACTTCATATTTTATTCACAATAAAACTTTTATGAATACAAAAGTTTTAATGTGTTAAAAACTTTGAATTTTTCTATAATATTTATTACTGATAAATTTATGTAAAATCAATATGTCCGTTTTTTTTAAATAAAAAAAAAGATATTTTATTTATAACGTAAGAAGATTTAAATTATTTTTAGATAAAGCTCTGAACATTACATTATCTTTATAAATATGAATGCTGGGAATAGATTAAAATGCTACTGATGCTGAAGTTGGATCTAATAAAATAAAAAGGATTATCCCTTGTTAGAAATAAGGATAATACATTCAGTTTCATTATGCTTTTTCTAGATGTAAATTATTTTGTTAATATTAAGACTGACATGCAAATCTGTAATGATCTCTTATCATAGAATGATAAGCATAAGCTATTTTTTATCGGTATTTAGTTGTTAGCCTACTTAATCACAAAAAGTTGTTGACATACAGTGAAAGTTTCAAAAATTAAGAGATATAGTGCTGGAAGTTATGACGATTGATTTACTCACTCTGTTCTTATAAAATTCTTATATTATTTACTTATGTCAAAACAAGTCTGTTACTTGCTTTTAATGTATGATATTCTTTTACCTTGATTCATAGATCTATTTTAGGGAAAAAGAGCTCAAACATATATATAGAATGGAATCTGTATTTGTAAGTATCTTTATGTCAACGTTAACTCCCAGTAATCATATAAATGACACTCTGCTTATTTGTAAAAATTTCATATAGCAAACAGACTTAGTGTGACTATTATCTTTATTTCTAAAACGATATTTTTGCTGTTAGTAATGACAATGATGCTTGCTGATAAATCAATTTTTGGGGTATTTAAATATGTTTAAAACAACAATTATATTATTAACCAAGTATTTTGAATTAGGTCTCTATAATATTTCTTTATAATAAAATTCCAAAAATTTTTCAATATGAAATAAAATATTAATAATTAAAAAAAAATTGATGTTGTGAATAAGAGTTGGCATATCTTCCTGCCATACTCACAAATTTAAAGGTTGAGTCCTCAAGTAAACCTTGAAATTTCTTTTAAATAATACACAGGCTTGGGGTTTGTTTCCAGGTAAATGTTATATACTCAACCCAGATAAAAATCTAAAAATAGTTGATAAATATATATAATTGTTTTTAGTTAGAAATGTCCCATGTTAGTCTAAATTAGTTACACAAGTGTCATTGCCTTGAATATAAAGATGGAATATTGCAGAAGTTGCTGTTCCATAAAAAGCAGCTGAAAAATAATTGCCCACATTTGATGAAATTTTTTAAACATAAAACTTTAATGAGATATTATTTTATATAGCACTATGTTTTTTATGTAATAGTAATATTAGCGATTAAGCCAATGCACATGCGCTTTAAAGATAAATTATAAATGAATACTCATTTTTCCAGACACGGGATATAGTATTTTAGAAAGAATGGAATGAATCACCCATTCTTTCGACCCAAACATTTAAGTATGGGCAAATCTTAAGTGTGTGGAAATAAGAGCATGAAGGTGTTATATGATCACTTAAAATTACATTTGTTATGTTTGAACGAATGACACTAGCGAAATCTTTACAATTTACGAACCATCATTCTTTAGTTGAAAATTAAACATAGATAATTTCAACTCACTTGCAGCCACCACTCCCTGTTACAGCTGTGCCACAGGACCCTCCCTCCTTGATGGACATGTCCACTAATTCAAACTCAGAAATCATCCTGCCTGAGTCTACCAACTCTGGACCTTCCACCACAAATAACAAACCTCAAAAGCATTCACTCCCTAACCCATCAGATAGTGACAACAACTCTGATGGTCAGAATCACATCATTGATCTTCCCAGTGAAACCATAATGGAACCTTTTCTTGAACCCAGGGCAAGTCTCAGACACATAGAACTATGAGGAAGAAAAAAGTGCTTTTAGTGGAGAATGTTCTGGTTTCAACCTGGGCCTCGTCAACCTCCTCTTATGCACTTTATCTCACTGTCCCCTATTGAAATCTTCTCAGACAGTGGTTCATCAAGTGACATCGAGAAGGAATCATTGTGCAATTCTGAAGGAGAAGAAAGAACCATGTACCTCACCTTTCTCCCAGCCCAGTTCATCCCCTCACATCATAAAATCTTTGCTTTCCTACTGTTTTTCCATACCTTATTTCTGTCTTAAAGTCACCATATGTTTATCTCTGTTGTTAAAGTCACCATATGTTTATCTCTGTTGTTAATTTAAAAATTCATGGCCTAAACTCAATCCACAGGCTCCTCACTCTCAAATGTTGGTTTAAAATCAACTCTCCCAATATTCTCTTCCTTGTCAAAACTAAACTGCCCACTCATTTTAATCACAGGATTTACTCTACTTTGCCCACCTTTGGTTTATTCAGCTATTCTACCACCTTGACATTTGCTGGAGGAGTCACCATCCTCATTAATAAACATGCCCCCATCTTTTCCATTCTACATCTTGATGCTCACTCTATTATTTTAGAGTTGCAAGTTGGGTACTTGAGAAGTGTTGTGATTTATTTATATCTGCCCTCCAATAACACCCTCATTAAATCTATTATTCATTGAATCAATACATCACAGCTGCCACCTCATTTCTCATTCTTCTTCTGGATGACTTTAACATGGGATACCAGTTTTTACACAAAAATATCTACCTCGGAGAGGGGCTTAAGGTATGGCAGGGGATTTTTTCCCCAGACCATAACTCTCATTGATTTAACATTCTACTCTCCTGATCTCCATTTTATGATCTGGCCAACTTTGCACCATACCTTTTTCATATCACAAAGCACTACACCTTTCCTTTGACATTGAAACCAGCCCTCAAATAAACTTTGGCCTCAGAAGAACAATATGATTTCTCAACAAACAAAATACACCTATAGAACTGCTTTCAGAAGTTTATATATACCTTCATAAAATCAATATTTTTCAAATGTAGCCCATGTCTACATGGATGGCATTTGTGGAAATTCTGAAAGCTGCTATCTACAAATACACCTGGAATTCTCAAGGACCGCTCAAGTTGCTGGCTACAATGGACAAAATTGCAAAGCAACTAAATGATCAAGAGAGTGGCCATTAGACATTAGTACCATCATCCAACTGAAACTTCAATGCCATGATGGTCATATGGCCTTGGTCAAGTACATTTTGTTCAAATGTACCCAGAGGTATGTGGGGAATCAGCATTTTTGGACCAGAAGTTACCTGGGGTGGATTCTTGGTTCCCATAGGAAGCAAACTACCCCCTCATCCAACACAGTTGATCGTACATAGGTCAGGAATTGCTCCTTTTTTTGAGAAACTATTACAAGCAAATGCTCTTCAAAGCTGACATCCCTCCTTTCACTATGCCATCAACCTCAAACATCAACTCTGGTCCTGACATTACTCAGGTCACACTACTTAACAAACTGAAAACTTTCCCTGACCACAATCCACCCTGGTCCTCATACCATCCCCAAGCTCCTCCTTCTTCACCTAAGTCAGTTCACCATCCCCATCACCCTAACATAATAGATTAACAATCTGGCCTTGGGCATTTACATCATCAAAGGTCTATCTGGTTGCATGGATCCCTTTCCTTAAGAAAGATTGGCCACCCACTGACTTCAAGAGTATTAGACCCATTTTGATGACCCCTTTGCTCATAAAACTTATTGAATTATCATCAATGATTCACTTGAACAATTCATACTCCCTGTCCTTTTGGCCTCACAGTTTGATTGTAAGGGGTGCTCCACACTTGGGGCTGTCAAACTCCTTAAGATGATCATTGAGCATGTAAGGCAGTCTTGGAGTGGCAGGCCCATTGCTGTCCAACTGGATATTTGGGCAGCCTTCGACTGTCAGAATTGACCTGCTTCTTCGAATCCTCAGGGACCTTAATATTCCAGAGGTCCTGCTGTCCATCCTCCACATTTCTCAGAGCTATCCACTGAACACATTGTTGTTCACTGCATTTTTGAATACCCTCTTGCTCAGGCTGGAACATGACCTCCCTGGAGTCCTTCTTCCTGGACTGAGCAAAAGCATCAAATGCCTTGCTTATGTACACAATGTGGTCATTTCCTTCCCTCAATTGATCTCATCCCCAAGCTTCAACAGATCTTCACCTAGTATACCAAAACACTGGAATTAGCAGTGACAAATTGGTGGCCTGACTTTTTCCCAATAAACAATTCCCTTCCATCTTCAATGCCAAGCCACACAACTTCCTCAGATTCCCCCTCATGGTATCTCTTGGACATATACAGGTCCAAACTGCATTGTATCAAAACATCATCCACTCTCAGTGCTATCACAGGTATCTACCTCTTCCTTTATGGGAAAGTCACCCTCCTCAATTTTCTAGTGTTTCCCAAGATAGCATATTATCTTCCCATTGTTCTACTACACACTCCTTCATGTCCAAAATCAATGCTCTTTGCACCTGTTTTCTCAGGGCAGAAATGTGATGGCTATCAGTCTAAAAGAACTTGTTTTCCTAAAAACCTCAATGGGCTTAACCTGTACTCCATCAATACTCTTCTGATCCAGAGAACTCACAATATTATACTCATGCTCATAAGTCACTGTCTGCCAATCTTCTGCATCACATTACTTCCACTGACACTCCTCCTCCCTATGGCAGGCCCAGGTCATGAACTTCTCATTGCCAATATCCTACAAAAGGCTGTCTTTGTTATAACTTTTATCTGTGGCAAATTAAAGTACTGGGAGATTTTCAATCGGACCATAGACTCCTCCATTGTCTCCCCTACATTCCTCAAACTTACCAATGCTCAAATTAATCTGAAAATTCAAAAGATGATCTCTCGAGGCAAAATTCCTTGATTTCCTCCTCAAAATTAACCTTCATTCCCTACCCACCAATCCAATTTTTGGTCAACCATAGGGGTTTCACCAAAATCTTTCCCCTATGCCAGCTTTGCAAAATTGACAATAAAACCCTCCAGAACTTGCTACTCAAATGTCCCTTTTTGCTTGGAGTGAGACATCTCATTAACTCCTTTCTTTTCTTGCATAGGAACACATCTTCATTCTCCAAGGATCCATTGAAACAGGGGTTTTTGCAACTATCAGTTTTCTTCATCTATGCACTCTGGCTGCTCTCATGTGCTATTATTTTTGACCAGAGAGTACACTCAGTGAATCAAAAACTATTGGACTTAACTCACTCTCTTAAAACCAGAGAAACTACATAGCCCCACCTCCATTCCTCACAGACACCTGGGCAATCCTCCAACTTCCATTCGCTCAGCCTCTGTCACAGGACTTATCCAATTAAATGTTTGCGACCCGTGCAATCGCTCACTCAATGAGGATGTGCATCTCAGACTTGCAACCCAAAACTTTTCTTGGCATGGACTACATACATTTTCCACATCTTTCCCATCTTATATATATATCCTTCCCCTTTTCACCATGTTGTTTCTGAATTTCATTTTATCATGTAATTACTTCTTTGTAAACTTTTTTTAACTGTATTTTGTATCTGTTTTTTTTTTTATGAATAAACTTTCATCACTAAGAAAAAAAAAGAAAATTGTGTACTTCTTTATCAACTTTTTTTAACTGTATTTTGTATCTGTTTTTTTTTTATGAATAAACTTTCATCACTAAGAAAGAAAAAAAAATCTCAATTTTGTTATTGCTCTAATTGTGTTGATAATTTGATTTGAAGGGAATACTTTATTAATGTGTGTCCAGAATATTTGTAGTGCTTCATCATTTGGCTATACAACAAATGTGTTGTTAATATAGTGAAGTCAAAATTTATATAGAGATGGAATAGTATTCATAGCTTTGATTTACAATTCTTATCATGTGAGAGTTGGTGATCAACAGTGATAATTGTGAACACATAGTGATTCTTGATTTTGATGAGAAAATTCTGCATTACATTAAAAATATGTAGTTGTTATGGAGCAGGTTTAAAGTTCCATTATATTATTTAATCATTCTTGATTTTGATGAGAAAATTCTGCATTAGATTAATTCCATTATATTATTAATAGGAAGTTATTCTGATTTATAAGTTATTTTCATTTAGCCTTTGTTTCACAATAGACAATGATTCATTGCAAAGAACATTTGTGAATAAGATTTCCATATCAATGTTTGCCAGTATGTTTGATCTATTGGTTTTATTTTCATGTTCTTTATTAATTCCACAAAGTGCTTAGAATCTCTATAAATTTTAGGTGAATTTTAAAAATGTGAAATTTTGCTGAAATATGAGGTTCATCTATTTTTTAAGACAAGTACCTGTAATGCTTTCTGAGTAATACTTGTAACTTTGTTTCTATAGTTAGTATATTATTGCTATCTTCTTATATTGACATGTTGTGAAAAGCTCTCTTATTTGATTAACATAAGCAATAGTACTGTTTGCAGTTACACACAGTACTGTCCTTGTCAGCAAGAATAGTATAATAAATATGTTTAGTTTGAATAACTTAATAACATTTCTCTCATCTTAGATAATATTTGATTTGTGGATGTCTCTTAAGTGTCATTTTATTCTATGTTCTATTTTTTACAGAGGCAAATTTTGAGTGATTTTCTTGGTTCTGCTATTATATTTAATAAATGGATGTTACGTGGTGTGATAGCAAAGTTTAAACAAAATTTTCAGTTAGATGTTTTGATCTAAGAAATGTCAACATCTCTTACATATTTAGAATCTAACACTAAACTGGCCAAATCACTAAGCTGCTTGATATAGTATGACCATTGATATGCCCATGTAGGCTTAAAGTTTCATTGTTTAATCTATTTTATTTTTTCATGTAATTTAGAAAATGATTTTCTTACTGATTGAAAAAGTCTTTCAAAATCCTCATGAGTAAATTTATTTTTTAGCAAACTTTTATATTATTAATGAAATGCAAGATTTAATATTTGACAGAATTTTGAGAATTTTTCTTTCTCTTATCAGAGCTTTACTTGCTGACTAATTCTCTAGTTTCTTGTATAAATCAAAGAAGGTTGTCCCTAAAAGTTTGCAAATAAAATTGCCAATAGAAAATTGAGATAATTTCTCATAGAGCAAGTTTGTTTAGAGAAAGTATAAACGCTCAACAGTCTATAAATAGTAAACCTTGTATTTCATTAGTAATCTAAAATATTTACTAAAAATATTTTTTACTATTCTAAATTATTTGAAAAATAAAAGAATGTCACAAAAGGAAACTTGTTTTAAATTACATGTGCATGTCCAAATTCACCTTATCTCAAACGATATACTAGCTTTATCAATCAAAAATGTTTAGTTCTAAACTTCTAACTCAAGCTGCAACAATTGCTATCACACCATCTAATATCATTGTATATATAAGAGCAGCAATTGAGAAAGTGACTCAAAAGTTGGACCTAGAAAAAATAGTGGAAATATGATTGAGAATAAAAAGAACACTTGAGATAAAAAGAACACTTGAGAGAAAATCAACAATGTAAATCAAACATGGAAGCTATTAAATCTCTCATATTAGTCAAATCTGTACTCATTCTCCCTGTAAGCAAGAATAATGCTACATAGGGTTGCAATAGATATTTGTGCTTATGTTAACAAAATAAGAAGAGCTCCTCATAGCAGACAAATACAAAGAAGTGGCTAAAAGTATTACATTGGCTATAGAAACAAAGTTATAAACATTACTTAAAAAGAACCACAGATATTTTTATTAATTGAAAAAAAATTTGTTAAGTCCTATTGTTAGTTGTAAAAATTCACCATATCAAAACTTGTCAAGATTTCTTTATTTTAATGTTCTTAAAACTTTGTCACCCAAGATACAGTTTTTTTTATCAAAGATTCTAAGCACTTTGTGAATTAATAATAAGGTCACAAAAATGAAAAATATCTGACATATTGACAAGCTTTGATATGTAAAATTTATTCACAATTGTATCCTGTATTGAAGCATTCTCTATTGTAAGAAAAAGATTAAATGAGAATAATATCTTATAAACCAAAACAACAATTCTTATCATTAGTGCACTACTTCTTATTGCTAGTATAATGAAACTCTTAACATTTTGCATACTTTCAATACAAGACAGAATTCTTCCAATAAACTCAAGGGATGGATATAGGTTTATCATTGTCAACATTTGCCTGAAAAACTTGAAAGCACAATAATAAATGCTATTCCATATCCATCTAATGTCTGGCTTTCCTATGTCAGTGATACATTTGTTGTATGGTAACATGATATAACACTATTACAAACATTCTGGATACACATCAAAAACTTATTCTCTTTAATTAAATTGATAATAGAATTAAAGCAAAAACAAAAACTGGCTTAATTAAATGTTTAGGCAACATGCCATTCTCATGGAAAAATCAAAATTGCATTCTACAGAAAACACACACACAGGAAAATAATTTTTCAAGTACCTCTAATTATGATTGATAATGTTTGAAAATGATGATGATGATGATAGAAGCACAAAAATTGGAATTCTACTATTACTATGGAACAGGATAAAAAAAATTTATTCAGAAACCAAAGACTCCAAAAGTCTATAGAACAAATTCTCATGAAATTTGTTTATTCAAACACAGTGACTTAAAAAGTCTTACACAAAATAATCTCTTATGAAAAATGGTCATTCTTCAGTTATCATTATTAAAACCTTAAATAGACAACAAAAAGAAACATCAAAAAGTATCTATACATGTCAAGAATAGCAGATACACAAATCTGCCATTAGTATATTATCAGAACAACTCTCCAAAGCCATAGCACACTATAAGATATTCAAATCTCTATGAAATCCAAACTGGACATGCTGAAAATTTAAAAAATGCATCTAGAAAATACCATGTGAATATCTAAGTATATATATATCAGGAAAATTAGCCTACCTCTTGAAAATATTGAAATAACACATAGAAAAGTTAAAGAAGAAAAGCACATGAATCTAAGTTAGCAGACAATCCATGTGTTATCAAATATCTGTTTGATTGGAAAAGACAAGAATTATTGGATAGAAAGGAAAAACTAAAATGAAAAAATTAAAAAACTGCTCACAATATAATGGGAAATAATCCCATAAATCACCTAATGTGATAATTTACTATGTTTGGAACCATTCATTAACTTTATCCTTATGAAAAAATGAAAAATCAGAGGAACTCATAAATAAATATATAAAATTTCTCCTGTCTATAATCTTTGACAGAATAGCCCAATTGAATAGAGTATCACCTTAAAATCATTATTCTCAAATCCAAAAAATTCCAGGTTTATTTCCCACATTAAAATAATTACTAGTCACACAAGCAACTCCATAGGAAGAGAATACAGTACCATATGAAATATTGGGTTATACATACATTTGCATGCTATTTATTATTAACAGTTTGCAGAAATGTTGAGAACAATTTTAAATTAAACAATTTAACAATAGCATGTATTCTTCTGTTGTTAATAATATTAAAAGAGAATATTGCTATTTACAATAGAATTTATTCTGATATTATAAAATACTATCAAATATTAGGCAAAGTATCCATGAGTTACAAAATTCCCATTCTATAACATTGTTGAAATAAGTAACCATAATATCGCTATTTACAATAGAATTTATTCTGATATTATAAAATACTATTAAATATTAGGCAAAGTATCCATGAGTTACAAAATTCCCATTCTATAACATGGTTGAAATAAGTAACTATAGGAAAATAATCTAATAAAAAATTAGTATCAATTTTTTTTAATGAAATTTTAATATTATGATTTCCAATAATTTGCTTTATTTTAGCAAGAATTTGCTACAAAATAAAAGCAACAGTATATATGTATATATTATGCTAGGAAATTATGTAGTTCCTATCAAATTTTGGTGATTAACATGATTAGCATGCATTGGCAAAAATCAGGCCCTACTTAAGAAAAAAAGATGTCTTACCCAGAAGGACTGTGCCTGAATTGAAAATATTCTGTAAATAAAAATTATTTTGATCATGTTTGCATATTTTCTTCAATAAGTTGGTGTTGATAAATTTAGAAGACTTTTGAGTAAATCTATCTGACCTCATTAAGATTACTTTAAGACTTCTTGTTAAATTGATAATATAAAATGCCAGCCTATATGTAGTTAAATCTGGTTTTGCTAATTTCATTAAACACTACAATTCCCAATGGCATTCTGATCTTTGTAAATAATTGAATGATGTTAAAGATTTTTATTAACAATGTAAAGATTAGATTGATAATTGATTAAAAGATAAAATTTCATATATACATATTTAAGGTATATATTTAAATGGATGTATATATGCAATAAGAAATAGTATAGATACTAATACATGCTATATATTATAAATTAAATATTGTCTAATGCTATACTAGCAATTAAAAATAAAATATAAATTCATATAACACTACAATACTAGCCAAAATAACAAAATTTTACTAAAATTCTGACACAGCTATGGTTTTATCTATTAACAAATAGACCTTCTCAAATGAAATTCAACTAAACTTACAACATATATAAAACAAAATTTCCTATCATTCACTTCAACAACCAACTTCCTTTCACATCAAAGCATGTCTTCACAAGATTGATGGCCTCGGATTCAAAATTTTTTATCATCAAAGTAAATTGAAAACGAGTAAAAAAAATTATGCTAACAAAATTTTTTTGAATCTGAGGTCATCAATCTCATGAAGATATCATTTGATGTAAAAAAAAGTTGGGTCATTGAAGTGAGTGATGGGAAAACTATTTTGTTTTCTGTATATATTGTGTGTTTAATTGAATTTCACTTGAGAAGATCTATTTATTAATAGATAAAACCATAGTTGTGTATGAAGTTTAGTAAAATTTTGTTTTTTTTCACTAGTATTGTAGGTTTATATGAATTTGTTATATATATATATATAAGGGATTCACTGATTTTTCATAAACTTTTTAATATATTAATTTCAAATGCTTTTGTATAAAAAAGCACTTGGTAATGATCATAAAATCAATAAAATAAAAGATTACGAATAGAAAACCTTATAAGCTGCAATGTTTATTAAAATTTTTATGTAATCACCATTTCATACGCTTACACATTTCCACACAGTAGTGACACCAAGTGCAAGCTTTCATAATCAACAGATACAGGAAATAATGTGCATAAAATTCCTGTCTAGTGTCTACTCATCTAATATTCCTAGACAAGTTTCTGGCAGATGGCTTTCAACAGTGAAAAACTTTATATTTGAAAGCACTGCAGCTATGCAACCCTTCAGCAACCATCTTTTACCTATTTGTTTAACTATAAAGCTAGGAACCAAATATGAAAACACGATATTGTTTTTAAGCCAAGCTGATTTACTTGTATAGTCATGTAGATCTGAACTCAGTTAACCAAATACATAAAAACTGGCTGCTGGAGGGTTGCATTAGATCCTAAGACATAGATGCAGGGATCTCAAATCCAAAGTTCCTCACTGATGAAATCCACAAGCTAGAAACTATTTAGGGGATATTGGATGAGTAGGCAATAGTAGATAAAGATTTTATATGCAAACATTCCTGCATCCATTGATTATGAAGGTTTACACTTGATGGCACAACTATATTGAGAGCTTGCTACTGTTTATTAGAATAGTGTATCAAGTTTTTTTAAAAAATGTGATAGAAAATATATTATAAATCTTTAAATAAGATGTTATTTTATACTGAATAATGATGCTAATAATTAATCTACAATGATTACTATGCAGTTTAATAATGAAATGCTACAAGAAATAAAAAAAGTATTTGTTTTATATAATTATCATTTTATGCTTGATATATTTATTATAAGCATTATTTACAATATATTTTGTAATAGTTATATATACATATATAATCATAAAATTGCAAAAATGGAAAAATAAAATTTCTTTTTTTAGACAGTCAGGCATTATGCTTTTTATTATTATAAGCATTATTTACAATAAGTTTCAGAATATTTGTCTAAAACAGTGGGTAAAAAACCTAGCCATAGTATGCAAAACAAAAAAAAAAATTCTTATATTTAGATTAAAAGTGGTATGAGATACTGCTAATCCTGAAAAAATGGACATAAAACTTTATGCAAGCTAAATTCAAATTAATTTAAATTTGCAAAATATAGACATACTTAGGAAAGTACTGAGATGGACACCTGTTCTATTAAAAAAATTCTATGAAATAAAGAAAAAATTCATGCATGCTGCTTGTAGACACTGCAGTCATTGATGATATTATTAGAATGCTACAAAATCTTGTCAGTGTGCTAAAAATGTGAAGATAGGTATTCTCAGCTTGTAAAGGCAATATATTTGTTATTCTGATTAAAACAGATTTAAGATGCAAAAAGTTTTATCTAGAACCTTTAAAATAGAATGGTTCACTGTATTATTGGTAGCTTTGGTAACATTAGCATGAATATGGAGATGGATCTTACTAAGGAAAACAATAAGTTTTAATCAACATGAAAGAAATATACAAACGAACTTCTGAAAAAAAAAGACCCTTGGACTAATTTTTTTATAATATAAATACTAGTTAAAATTATAAGGAAGTTTTTGTAAAGACAAATTATTTTTTTAAAATAATAAATCAAAGTGCACAATTAATTAGATTAAGCAAAAACACTACGATTTTATGGCAATGATCTGGAGATTTGTCTGGTCAAACACTGTCAAAGTCTCTCTAAACTGCAACAGATAATCAATTTGATTGTCCTTGACATTTCTGATACCCTTATGCAAGAGGAAGATGGAATTTTGTAGGTTATAGACAATTAATGCATAATAAATCAATCTCAGTTTGAGTTTTAAAATGAATGATGGTTTCTGAAATATAATCCTTGTAAACATTTTGACAAAAATATCTGCTAGTCATGCAGGATTGACATCACTCATGTGAGTTTGATTATCTTTTTTCTTATTATTCACAAACATAATTTGCTTGTGGAAGCTTTTCAAATTATAACAGATTATAAAGTTGTCACAGAGTATCACCAAATAACACATTTAAAATATAGTTCTGCAATAATATTTGCAAAAGGAAGAATTATGGTAGAATTTAGGTTTTGCTTCTGCAATTGGATATCAGCCAATGTAAAAATGAATGAGACACATCAGAGTTATTTAACTAGTTCCAATTTATATCTTATTTACGAAAAATCTGATGAAGTTTGTATTTCTAAATCAACTGCCAAACTTCATATAATGTAACTTGAAAATTGCTCATGATTTCCATCATTCAAGATTAAATTATAACTTTAAGAATAGAATCTTGCATAATATTGTTATACCAATGAACAACTTCTCAGAAAGACAAGTGATGTTTGGATACATAAATGATAGGTTGAGCACAACAAATCCTTTTCATCAAAGTATGATTTTTTTTTGCTCCTTTTATCACTACGATAAAATAATTTGGGTAAATTATCCCATATTTGTTGTTTAAAATTTTAATTACATCATACAATGACTATTTAAAAATCTGGACACTTTAATGCAATCAAGAATTAATAATGCATTTCATTCATAGACATTACTTTAATAAGATCATAAGACAAAACAAACAAACAATACATTCCAATATAAACTGCAAAATTAAAATCCTAACAGTGAACAGATAGTATACCAACATGTAATTTTAGACAAATACATACAAAATTTATTATTTCTTGTAATTAAATACATTTTTATACAATCCTTGTTTCTAACTAAAAAAATCAACTCTTCATAAAATTCCTAATATTACACTGGTTTTAACAAAATACATTCTAAACATAATTTTCCATATTTACTTAAACCATCTAATACAATAAACAAAATTTAGTGAAGACATCTCAAATGAATGGCAATCATGATTGGATCAATGAATCTTTATTAATGCTATGATTAATTAGCAGTCATAATTGAAACAAGGAATTTTTATTCATGCCATGTTTACATATTTTCCAATACAAATTGGCCCTTCTTTGTTTTTTTTATCTACCTGCATTTTCTATATTTGTAGGAGATTTCAATTTTTATAAATGAGAATAAAAGAAGTACTCAATTTTTAGAATGGATGGCTTTAAATACTACACATAATTTATGATACCAAAGAAAAAGAAACTTTCCAGTAAAATAAATAAATAAAGCTCAGAGAAAATTCTTGATTAATATTCTGTTTCTACAAAAATAGTTCATCTTTGTTTATTTGTCTACTAAAATTAGATCACTTTCCTAATAACTACTAGAAACCAAATCTTATTACTTTTGGAATTTATATTTCTATAAATGAAACTCACATAGTCCTGAGATAGAATTTAAGAAAAATTTGTCTGAAAACCATATATTGGATATCTTGGATGGAATATTAATAGAGTTCCATAAACTTTTTATTATGATAGATTTAACAAATACATAGTATCTGACAAAATGATCTGTTATGGGCATTAAAACAATTCACTCTATTTTGGAATGAATCATTACTCCTCTATATTAGATCCATAAATTATTAATAATATTATCAATTCTTTGATAAATCTTGGAAAGAAAATTAAAAATAGGCCAGAAAAAAAAAATCATAAAATTCGCTGAATGGTTTGTTCTATTTTATACATGATAAAATATCCCAATTTCATAATTGCTAACAATAAGATTTCCAGTTTTATACATCAAACTTCTAAACCCTAAATTTAAAGAACCTGAAAAAAACATCATTAGAACACTTTTCTTTGACAATATTCCTTTACATTATGATAAAACTAGTAGATATTAGTGAATCAGAACTTGTTATTAATCATCTTAAAACAGAAAAGGCCTAGCAGATAACTTACAGAGTTTTTCAAAAATTTAGAATCTAAAGCCAAAGCATTATTATTAAAATTATTCACCAACATTATAGTTTATTAAAACCTAATAAACATAACAATAGCAAATATATATATAAAATACCCAATATTATTACATGTGTCTTTCAACCTTTTTGAAAGAAGGACCTTATCAAGAAAATTAGTTGGGAAGACTATCTACTTTTTAAAAAAGTTGAATTTAAGTCAAAATGAAGCTGATGTAAACAACTTTTTTTTTTTAACTATTTACTTTGAAATGGGTTTTTAAAATAAATTAGAGACTAATTCTACCTTTATGAATCTGATTTCAGTTTACAAAAGGTTTTTTTTTTTTTACTTCTAAAGATTCTAAAGCTTTAAAATACAGAAAATTATTAACTTGCTTGACAAAATTATTTTCCAACAGAAAAATTTAATTTGAATATTTCTAAATTATAATCCTAGAAAATACACATTTTATATGATCCAGTTCTCTCAACTATTTTATTTTAATATATTCTTCAGTAATCTTCCAGAAACAGAATATAAAAAAATTATCGATGCTGAAAATATTGCCTTGATCTTACCAAAAAACAGACCTTTCCTGAAAGAAATCATTTTTCTTGTAAGCACAAGCTTTAGTTTTATTGCCTTAGTAAATATTACTTAGTAATTAATGTGCTTTAAATAAATTTATAATTACAGCTTTAAATTATCATAATAGATTTCTAACTATAAGATCTTTACATTGACTCATAAATCAAAAGATTTCATGAGTATTAATGTATAATAGGAATTGTGGACTTAATCAGTGAAGTATTATTGAATGGCTTCACGCTCTCAGATCTAACCGCTTCAGCTTCACCTATTTATATAGAAAGTAGGTTGAAGTAAGGAGGGATTCCCATTTGGGTTCTCCTCTTTTCTTCCAATGTGTAAGCTTGTGGTTAAGACCTGTAGAGGTCCCTACCTTCGCATTTTTAACCGCACAAGCTTTAGGTTTATTGCCTTTGTAAATATTACTTATAAGAATATTTAAAATTTGGAAATCTTTTCAAAGACTAAATCATTATTTCTAATTCCATAAAGACATTTTGTTCAACTATTCATCTAAATATTCTGAAATAATAAATAGACTGAAGCATGATCTTTCACCATTCTGCTAAAAAGCAATTTTGGACCATAGTCTAACTTATCTTCCCCATTCGTTGAACATTAAATTGGAGAATTATTCTTAAACACAACTTTTTAAAAAAACTGAATGACATTCAATGGTATGTGGAGACATTAGAAAGAATGGAAACAAATCAATTTTTTTTGTTGTAACTTTACATCATTACTAAACATTTTGCTCTGCAACATAGCTGATGTGTTTAATTGTATACTATTATATATTTTTTTTATCATGTGAAAATGTAATATGCTTAATTATTTTTTCTAATATTTAATCAGTAAAACATAACTCTTCAAAAGTAATTTTGAAACTCTTTTTTTTGAGATGGCCATCGAAGCTGTATTGTATTATGTTTGATATCTTGAATGCCAACAAAATGTTTGTCTTTCAATATTTCCTTTATCTTCAAGTAAAGAAACAGTTATTGGGAGCCAAAACAGATAAGTAGGAAGGGTGTTGGAATACAATTTAGTAGCTAAAAACATCTTCACCCACAGTTCTATAAGTGCAGGGACATTTTTGCATACACCTTTCTCATGATAAGATTTTAAGATCTTGTTTCTCTATTGATACTTACTTGGTCTGCCATGCTTCTCACAGTCAGCCTATGATTTTATATGAAATTCAATAAATTTTTATAAGGTTTTTATCAGTGTGCTTGTTAATCACTGAGGTTTTTTCCTCTCAGAAAAATGTTTAATCCATTTGTGCACTGCTGTTTTCTTTGTGGCATTTTCACTATAAAATTGGAGTAATATGACTCTAATTTCATTCCCACTTTTGACAAGATTAACAAGGAATATAAATTCAAGATTTGTCATTTTTGTTTCAGCACAAAAAGCACATAACAACAATGCCACTCAGCAAGATACTGCCACAACATTGACATGAACACAGCTATGAGATATTAATCTATCAAGCTTATAAAATCTTACTGAGGTGTTATCCAATTCTACCAATGTAAGTACACCATGGCAGGATTGCAAACTTAATTGTCAACCCTCACATTTCTATGTTTTTCACATTAGCAATGTTTTTATATATATTTAAAAGCATATAAATTATATTTTGGAACAAGGCTCTAATTGATATTCTCAAACTACTGTAATGGCATGCTTTCCACATGTACAACAGCATAAGTTTGTATTATAGTTTAAATTTATTTTTCAAACATTGATTCTACAGGAATAAAATACTGTATAGGCTATTACAAAAAATTTTGAATGACAATGATGTAATCTTGTATTGTAATGCAGATTTAGTTTAAAAATAGCTTCCAATAACATGAAAAATTATCAAATCACATCATTTTGGGAGCAATGGATATGCTTTATTCAATAGGCTAGCAAAAATGAAGAAATAGACTTGGTTTTGCCATTTTTTAATAATAAAAGAAATAGCAAACTCTCAATTTGTCATTTCTACGAAAAAAGTTTTTTATAATATACAATATTTTTTTAAAAAAAGATGCAAAAGAAGCAATTCTTTCTTTGCTTGTACTAATGACACTTACTGAAATTTTGCTTCAAACTACTTGTTAGACAAGCAACCTTCCAGAAAATGTGATAAATGTTATTAAATAGATCAACTCTATCACTAATTCAATATATAATTTCACCACTTAATATCCAATTCAAATCAGAAGCCCTTTCTGTTTGCTTAATCAAAAACATTTCAAACAAACAAGAAATCATGGCATTAAAAAATAAATTTTCTAGATCCAAGTAGCCACTTAATAAATGTCCAAGCTATGCATACATGGGAGAATTAAAGGAATTAATGAAGCCACTTAACAATCTACTTCTTGGTTAAAATCTTTTCAGATTTGTTTGGTAATGTTGAACACCTACTGTCCAAAAAAATGTAATAATAATATGCTAAATAAATAAGCTACTTAGACTTTAATATTCTGGAGTCTTATGAATAAATTAGATGCATGAGTCGTGGAACTTATATTAGTATGGAAAATGGCTGTTTTAGAGCAGTGATAGAATTACGACAAGTCGAGGGATAAAGGTTCTGGTATTGAAGCTCTACCTGTCATTTAGGTATTTAAATACCACGTGACTTACTGAATAACAAACCATTTGTTTATTTTGTCAGGTGCATTTTAGTACAGTGATAGAGGGATAAACTTAAGAGCTAAAGGTTCCTAGACTGAAGCTCAGTCCATCATTTCTGATGTTCGATCAATATATTTTTAAAAACTTAGTAATTTAATTACTTCTGATAACTTTGTTAATTTGTAATTAATCTATTCATTGTAAAAAATGGAATGTGAGATAATAATAACAATGTAAAGTTATTGGTAGTTAAAGTTATTTCTTGGTCCTATTATTTCTATGTTTAGTTGATCTAATATTCATGTAGAAAATTTAATATACAGTATATAAAAGATTGTTACTTATACAAGATTTTTCGAACATTCTATTTTTTAAATTCAATTTTACAAAGTGGGAAGGGGGGGGGTACTTTTTTCCCCTTGAGCTTTGCCGCCACCTTGAGAGCATTTTAGTAGTTTATGACAGTATTTTTTTTCCTTGAATAAGTTTTTTTATTATTAAAATCAGTTTTAGTTTTTTCTTAAGGCATTACTATAACTAAAATTAAAAATCTGCAAATACTACAATGAGTTCTAAATCTTTTAACCTTTTTATAAACCGCTGATCAGTGACCAGTCAGCAATCAGTTGGTGAAAAGTTGCTGCGTTTTAAACTACATTAACTTTAACCTTATTTTATCTTCCCTCATCCCATCTTACTACTGATATAAGTTCCTTGACATAGGTGACAAACTTTAGAAGTTTGTCTTAAAGTGGAACTACGTAAACACGACGTTTTAACGGCGTGGTATGTAATCCAGACGTCACGTGAAAAAAGTAAGTACTGCGACTAGACAGTCATGTGATTCTAACAGTTTGTCCAGACATCATGTGATCGTTATGCTATTTCAGCCATCGCCTACTTAGTCTAGAACTTGCCAGACCAGTTCTTTGGATGCTTAGGTATTTTCCACGTTCGTCACTCAATTCCATATTCGTATGCTTGAGAAAATATCCATAATTAAACCTAACACTCAGTTCATGTGTATGTTAATCGAGCAATTATTGACTTGACCACAAATATGAAACTCATTATATTATTAAAACTTTTTGAAAATGTTTAACACTTGGAGAATTCGTGCTTTAAACTTCTTTATTTGAAATGCCGACAGTGAACAAAATGAGGTTAATGATATAACATCGCCTAGTAAAATTATCGTAATTGCTAGAGGGCGCTTAACCAAAAAAAAATTTTTTTATGTTTTTACGCCGATTTTTTTTTTTTTTTTTACACTTACGTACAGTGTTTGAAATTACAAATTTTTTAAAAAATAAATTTACTATGTAAAATTATTAAAATCAGATCTCTGACTATTGTAGATTTTTATAAATGAATACTATATTTAAGTTTTGCTTCTGTTTCTACAGCTTGTGTAAGCATAGGGAATGGTGATCATGCGATGTTTAGTGGTATATTTCATTATTATTTTCATAATCTATTGTAAGCTTTTATCGGTATAAATAAACATCTCGTGGTTTAAAGCAGTATTAGAGTGGCCAGATTCTGAAGCTCAAAGCCACGGATTGCGTCTTAGGTTTGTCTTTTCCGGTGCTCCAACTTCCAAGCAATAACCATTCGATTATTCTATTAACGCCTGAAGAAGTTCTCCATTTTCCAAGCCAGTTATTAAGCCGCATTGTAATTGCTTTGTTTGTCAATGTATCTGAATAAATCAGATTAATCGACACCTTTATTTCCTAGTTAATAATTAGGTATTTATATGATAGCTTGATTGATTTTTGGTTGTCTATTTGACGAAAAAGATAGAGCTTGCTTGTGACCTGGAAAAATTTCCAAGTTTCATCCAGGGTTCGTAATGATGTCATCTCCAAATTGTGGGTATTGTTTATAGATATATTTCTAATTATGCTATAAGGCCATTGACATTTTGTTAGATCTTTCCTCCAGAAGCCAATTGAATAAATAGACAATTGATTAGTACTGTGATCAAAAGATAATATTTGATAATTAGCAGTTTTGCTGCCCTGTGCGGCAGCATATTTTTCTACCCCATCTTTTTTAAAAAAATTCTTAATGATATTTTAATAGCTCATGATACTAAGATAGATTTCAACATATTTAATTATAATTGTTAGTAGTGGCATTAGCTAATGGAAAAATAGTTATGAATTATTATTTTTTACAAAAAGAAAGAAAAGTCGAAAGAAAATAAAGTTATTAATATTAATTTACATGTAACTAATGATCATCACATTGTATAGAATATGTGATTATGATAAATATGTTTTTTTTTTTTTTTTAGAAACTCACATCTTAAGTTAATTTACATTTTTGCTGTTAACATGTAAATCTGCTATTGAAAATGAAATAGCGAAGTCTAATTAATTTGACAATTATCAGTTAAACTAGCAATTTGCTATCTATCTATCTATATACCGAATAATAATAAAGATTTGTATAAGAGATTGTGTACTGGGTCAACTGCACAAAACGTGCATCTTAGAGATTGTAGATTTTTTTCACATGTCTTTGGTCATATGTCTATGTTTACATCCCTCCACACAGTGTTAAAAGTGGATAGAAACCAGTCCCTATCTTGCATGAAAGTGTAGTGAAAATTATACTACAGAAATATTATTCATTAGTGAAGTCTAATCTCTGAATGATTTCATGTTAAAATGAAATCATGACAGCACTTTCCAAGTGAATTTTCAATTATTGTAGAATATAAATAAATTTTAATAAACTTTAATTTTGAAAGATTATGATTACAGTTTGCACTTGTTAAGGTAGTAATAACAATAGTATTTTTAAGATTACTGCAACTTTGGGAGTAAAGTTTTTTTTTTTTGTTCCAAAAGTACCTTTATTGGTCAAAGGTTATAAAGCAATTCTGTGGGTACTCAACCCATAGATGAAAAACCTTATTTCAATCGCAGCATATTTTCTGGTACTAAGTAAAAAAAAAAAACAATTTTCAATTCATCAAATATCTCACTGGCACCACTGTCTATTACAATTAACAATCACTACAAAACTGTATTATTATGTATTTTAATTCTCTTTATTTAACTGGTTTACCATTATTCAATCATTGCATTTCAGAAAAAGGTAGCATCCACATTAAAAGTAACAATAAAGATTATTTCAGAAAGAGTAGCATTTTCTGAAATCATGCCAACAATGGAATTGGAAATAAATCCAAGATAGAAGATGTTCTATTAGCATGACATCTAAATTAAGACTGATTGTATGATATCAAATGCATATTATTTTATGTGATTATGTAAAAATTTAACAATATCCTGAAATCTAATTCCAACAGAAAAGGAATTAATTACTTTTTAATGATTTATTTCTTATATAATTTAAGATATTTTTGCCACTTCCCAAAAACTTGTTATATACCCTAAAAATGCATGATTGGACAATTAGTAGAGCAAGGCTTATCACTGATAATTTACCACTGCTTGTAATGCTTTTAGGGCAATTTGTTCTAGCATACAGTATTTATTTACTTTTTATGTTCTTTAAATTCATCGATATCATCTATTCTAATCTAATTTTATAACTTTCAAGTTTTTTTTAACTTTTTTTTTCTTTTATTTATATGATCATTATCATCAATAATATTCTATTCCACTGACAGGTCCAGAGAGTAGTCATACTGTCAAATCATCCATTTTTCAAGTCTTTTCTTTTCATTTCCCAGCTCTTCAACTCCATGTAACTTCCCGTCTCTTATATCAACTAATTATGTCAATCTTTTTCATTCTTTCTTTTTGCTTTCACTCACCATTTTCTCTAAAACATCTTTCATTAAACTATACATTCTTCTTAATATATGCCCAATCCAGTTTCTCTTTCTAATTTCCTCAACCAATCTTCTTTTTTCATTTATTCTTTTCAAAACTTCTTCATTTGTTATTTTATTCATCCAACATTTATAAGATATAAATAGGAAATGAAATGAGATTATGAATAAATTAAAAATATATATAATAGGGTGTTTCTAATTTGATTGATTTGCCAGAATTTCTGATTGAAAATGTATTGGCACATTAGTGTGTACTTTATAATATAAATTCATGCGCAGCTGTGCTAATCAGATTACTCATTAAAATGGCAGAAATATTTGAAATATGAATAAGTTTATTGATGGGAAAGCAGAAGAGGTTGATGATAATAAAGGCAAATAATTTTTTTGTAATTATAGTTATATGGGATGATCACACATCAATACTTGATAATAGCTAAGAAGCTACCAAGTTTTAATATTGATATAATTGCTTTTGGTAAAAGTTATTTTCCTGTGAAAGAAAGTTTAATAGAATATGTAAATGACTATAAGTTTTTTTGATGGGCAGAACTGGATGATGCTGGATTTGATGTAGTGTCTTATTTAATATTTTCCATTTCGAAATTCTTAGCTCTATCAAGGAAAGGTTCATGGTAAAAAAAAAAAAACTGTACTAAGTTATCAGTGTTCATTATACACATTCTAATATTAGATCTATAATATTAAAAAAAGTCTTTACTGCTTTATGGATAGCATTCTTACGTCAATACTTTTAAAAATAAAGCCAAT
Organism: Epiperipatus broadwayi; assembly: GCA_028023455.1. Taxonomy (NCBI): domain Eukaryota; kingdom Metazoa; phylum Onychophora; class Udeonychophora; order Euonychophora; family Peripatidae; genus Epiperipatus; species Epiperipatus broadwayi. Next base: position 3,636,687 of record JAQFVV010006206.1, read on the forward strand.
TTTTTCTTCTTAAAAACTTCAATATATCATAACAGTAAACTTTGGCCTAAAATTATTGGGAATAATAAAATTGACACAATAAAGTCAAATAGCCAGCTAATTTTAAATTTTTATACAATATATGCTTATCTATTACAAACCATTCAGACAGAAAAAAATCTTTAAAAATGAACTTGAATGTTTTCACACTCAAACAGTGGCTTATATTGATTTAATCAAGGTGTTTGCCTCATTAATCAAACAGAGTTTTAACACCATTTGAAATTAGTTTATCCAATACAGTTTATTTATACAATTTCTACATATTTGAGTGAACTAGTGTTATTATTGCAGATAGAAAGTTTGATGCATTTGAAATTAAAATTCATGCAGTGAGGCACAGTGGCAGCTCAATTTTCAAGATAAGCAAGCTGTAGTCCTCTGCCTGATGAAAGCAAGTATACATCCGGTTTCAATAGTCAAATGACATTGATGAACAGGGATGATCAGGTAGCCTTCCGCCCCAAGGGTGGTAAAGTGAGAGTATTTGTGATATTATATGTTACTCTCACGACTATTGTTACTAATGTAATGATAATAAATATCTCTTAATAAAAAAAAAGGGGGGACTTGCCACAAAATTGTTCTTGATTTTTATGATTGTATCTCTGAAACTGTTTTTAAATTGTTTAATGAATCATAAATCTAAATCCAAAACTAGTTTGATAATGAAATTTTTAAATATGAATTTATAAGCAAAAACAAGAATTTGATCTTGGATTCCAAATTTACAGTAAGCTAGTAATTGTATTATCTTTGCCAATTTAAAAAAAAAAAACTATTTTTTTTATATGTAATATATAAAAGCATTGGTTTAATAAATTAATATTCAAATTCTTTATCAGCCAGTGGTGGGAAAAAAATCTTCAGCAAGTTTTAATTTAGATAATTATCAATTTGAAAATGTAAATCATTTTAAATATCCTAGTAGCAATTACTGAATTTAATAATATAAAAGTGCATATTAGCATACAGTGATGTACTGCATCAGAGTGATTTAATTATTGCATCTGAATTAACATTTATAGGTCTGTTATTAAATTTATTGTAGGAATCTCCTATTTGTGCAACATAAAGGCTTTGGGACAATTTTATGTAATGAGGTTCCATAAAATTCTAAAAATCTGATGGCAAAATCATAAGATTAATCAGTATGTTCTTCACCTGGCTAAAATCTGTTACTATACAATATACCACTGTTAAATCATATTTTTCATTAGTTTGGACATATGAAATGAATGATAAAAGATTTTTTAAAAAATAATTTATAGTATGGTGGCATGGTTTTCATTGGTTAGGCAGACTTTGTTTAATTTATAAGGATTCATTCAATGATGCTCTAAAAAAGTGCAATATTGTTTGGTTTTATTAGGAAGATGTGGTTGAGGGTGATATATAAAAGAGAGCTATAATTAGATATGGTTTTGAGTATCCAAAAAAGAAAGTTTGCTTTAGAAAAAGCTAAAAAATAAGATTGCAAAATACAAAACAAACTGATGCACTATGTTCTATTTAGGGATATATCAGGTTCACATTGGTTTATTAACTCATCTCTAATGAATTATTTTTTGTAGTATTTTTTTTTCCTTGAATAGACGTACTAATTTATGAATGACTGGCTGCTTTTGCTTCTAATGACAAAAATTCTGATCATTTTATTGTTTAATTTAGTTCTTTATTATAGCTATATTATTGTTATTGATGTTCAGGAAGGGAACAAATTTATGTAGTAACTTTCAGAATTAAATGTGTAACGTCAAAGGTTTATAAATCTTTTTCAAAGACCAAGAACTGTGCATCTTGATATTCAAAAACAATTTCTTAAACCTATTTTTATCATAATGTTTTTCTTGATAATGTAGTCATTTAATAAGATAAAACACTATGCCAGTATGCAATAATTGTTAGGAATTTTTTAATAAACCATTATCTTAGTTATTGGACAAGCCACAGAGAATATTACTTCAAATTCCATTAAATCTGATGTTTACTGTAGATGAAGTAGAGATATAGTTGATGTTCAAAGTCATATTAGAAAATAGTTTAAAAAATAATAAATGAAATACTTTAACATGTATTTCACAAAACAATTGATTCATTTATAATTTTTAAAAACATTGATCATTTCTATGTAGAAGTGAATAAAGAAATTTGCCATATAAATTATTTTATTTAGACATATATAATGTTGAAATGAATGTTCTCATGGGCAAAAAATGTTTTACAAATCATGTTTTCAGGAACAACCATATTTAATAAAATAAAATTAAAGTAAATATACTGATGTTTTAATAAGATAACATTGGTCTCTCAACTGGGTGAAAAAAAAACACAATAATAATCATGTGGTTGTAGCAGAGATAATTGTATCACATGGTTGTTGAATAGTTTGATATAAATTTGACAATATTCACATAGAAATATTCATTATTGAATATTCTCTAGTATAATGAATGACTAATAAAAATTATTAACATATTCATATTTTAATGATGTTTTTAAATAAAAAGTTATTGAAGTTGAAAAATCTGTTTGTTAGCTTGCTAGAGAGTGGTAAAATATTGTTTTGGTAAGCTTTTTTTTCTCACTGACAATTTATGCAAATCTTTTTGCATCCATTGGTTGCTAAGGCTTGCCATTTAATGGTTATTGTTATTAACTGCCATGTAAGCATATCAAATGCTGATCATGTGATCTTTTGATGGTTTTGGCAAAGCAAAAATACCAAAATGTATAGATGTTGAACCAAGTTCAGATTTATATGACTATACTAGCGAATGATCTTAGATTGAAAACATTATTGGGTTTTTATCTTTGGCTCCTAGCTTTATAGTTAAAAGGTGGCTGCTGGAGGGTTGCATTAGATCTTAATCTAACCTAAGGCTCCTCACTGATGAAAGCCATAAACTAGAAACTAGTTTGGGAATACTGAATGAATAGGTGCTAGGTAAGAATTTTATGCACAAATCTTGCATCCATTGATTACTAAGGCTTACACTTGATGGCACTACTGTGCAAAGAGTTTCTACTATTTGTTAATTGAATGTAAATGTTTGAAAACAGAAAGGGTACATATAATGAAGTTGTGGAAAAATAAATATGAAAAGAGTGATTATACAGAAAGTGAATTATTGTTTTTTATGCTGGGTTTGGGAAAAGATAAGGGGATTGAGATATAAAAGTTATAGAGTTGACAAAGATTATGTTGTGGAAATGGGATAGAGCCGATTATGGGTAAATTTAGAGTGGGGAATTTAAAATAAAGTGGCTAACAGGTTTATCTGGGCATAATTGCTGAGATATTCTTGACTTCGTTTAAGGAGAAGCCATAATACATCACATCACATCACTATATGTATCAATTAGGGAATATAGAACCAGTTAAAGTTTAAAATGGAGTGGGTCTAAGGCAAGGATTCCCTATATCACCTATTTTGTTTTTGTTGTATTTGAGAGAAGTGGAGAGAGCAATAGAAAGACTAGGAAGAGGGGTAGAGATACTATTAATAGATGACCAGAGAGTATATACATTATCGGGTCTTTTATTTGTGGATGATGTTTTTTATACACAGAAAGAAGTGAAGATATGGAAGTTATGCTGAGGACATGTGCATGAGCGCATAAGGAGGTAAGGATTAAATTTACTTTCAAAATTGGACTTTATTCACACCCAAAACGGATTTGCAAAATATATATATCAATTACAAAATTTCAATCATAATACATAACACAATGATAGAATTACATTTAGTGAAGAAAAATCAAAAGTAATGATGATTAATACTGGGGAAAGAGAAGATAAGAAGTTTTTATTGGGGGATATAAAATTAAGTGTGATGAATAGGTATAACTATTTGGGAATCATTTTAAGTAATCAGAGAAATTGCTTGGATGAATGGTAGAAAAAATTGATCAATGAAACAAAGAAAAGAAAAGGACTGATAAAGAAATTAATAGTGTTTTCATATAATAAATATGATGTAGCTAATTGTATGGAAGGGAGTGGCAGTAGCAGGGTTAACATATGGTAACAATGAGTTATGTGTAAGTAAAGGTTTTAGATTACTTAGAGAAAGTACAAGGAGCAGTAGGAAAACATGCATTAGCTGCAGATGTGTGGATGGCAAAGGAGGCAATTCAAGGAGGAATAGGATGGTCAAATTTTAATATGAGATATGCAAAAAGCAAAATGAAAATTTTCAGTAGATTGCAGTTTATGGATAATAAGAGAATAGCTAAAATAGTATTTAATTGGGTTATAAGTAAAGGGCAGGTAACAAGATGGGTGAGATGAGTGGTATGGTATGCAGAAGATTTGGATAAAGAATTTATGTCAGTATACTTATACAAAATGTGGGATGATTGTGATATGAGAATTGTTAAGTGTAATAGTTGCAAGGAATGGGATAGAAGAATAGATACATTAATAAAGACTAGGGAATTGGAGAACTAGTATGGAGAGTAAAAAGAATTTAAATATATATAGAAGTAAACAGTATATTAGATGCGAGTTAATTTATTATAATAGCAAGGAAAATAGTTTACTGTTTAAGGCATGAACAGGATATTTAGTAACAAGGGAATATACACTTAAATGGAAAAATTGTTGGTGATTTAATCTGCAACTTGTGTAAGGAAGGCATAAAAAATATTAGACATCTGTTAATTGAATGTAAATGCTTGTAAGTAGCAAGGGCACAAATAATGAAGCTGTAGGGAAATAAATATAATCAAAATGATTATATAGAAGGTGGATTCTTGGTTTTTATGCTGGGTTTGGAAAAAGGTAAGGGGGATTTAGATATAAAGGCCATGGAGTTGACAAAGATTATGTTGTGGAAATGGGATGGCATAGGATAGAGAAGAATATGGGAAAGGGTGGGGAATAGAAAGGGAAGGTAAAGTAGTTAACATGTTTCTCTGGGCATGGTAGCTAAGAGATTCATGACTCTGAAAAAGAAGGTCATAGTCATTCACCTTATCATTATCACTGTTTTTTCTTGATTTTAATTTTTTTTAAAAGTTGTTGTTGATCAAGAAATATGGATTTAAAGATTGATTTAAAATAGATGAAATCACTTTTAAAAGAAAACAGCTTAAGATGGTGGATAACATGTTTTTTTGAATATGATGATAATTTGTTATGGCTGTGATAATTGGTTTAAGAACAGAACATATTTTGATTACTAAGTGAATAGACTTTAAACTAATTGCTTTACTATAATAGGGTAGTCATCATAAAACAGTGTGTGGTTAGCCACATTCTTTCATAGTGAAGCCCAATATAGAAGGATATATTGCTAGTAAAAGCAGAAAATTTTCAATATTATTAAAAATTTACAAAATGACTAAATATACTTGTGGTTCATGCCTTAGTAAGAATGGCTCAACCTTCTCCAGCAGATGGTTCTTTTCTGCCTCATCATATAGTTCCATAGAAAAAGAAAAATCTGAATAATCCAGCCCTAGTCTGGAAGAAAAAATAATAACCATCACTATTTAATAATATATGTTTGCCGTGTTCAGGGACTGGAGAAACAACTGTGATTTCTACAAAAGTCTACCTTTTGGTAAATTGTGAAACAAAAAAACATATCAATTTGACCATCAAGCACAACTGCATAAGTGAGTTTTCCAACCTTAAATTAACAAAAACTAAAGATAAATAAACTTAACCATTTGTTTTCCATCCTGTAATAAATAGAATAAACAGGATAAAAGAATAGATTTAACCAATTGTTCTCCAGCTTACAGAAATAAATAGACAATTATTTGTTTGACAGTTGGAATAAAGATAACTAAGGATAAATAATCAACTTTTTAATTGTACTAAGACATTTGAATAAAACTGAAATTTTACCTTACCAATAGTATTGCATCTTGGTGCAATAAACAAACAAGGAATTTATTTTTATCAATTTGCAATTTATATATATAAGAAGTTTTAGAATTATTTGCACCATATATTCAACATGTTATTTATCTTAAAAATGTAATGTGATTAGTGATATGCAAAGTCTCAACTTTCATAGTTTCAATGTAATATACATTTCTGGGTTATTTACGAATATCTGCTGTTCATTATTTATGAATAATTGTTGTAATTTGCAGGACAATTAATGGACCAATAGTTTGTCCTAATGAAATGTGCGTATTATAGATGTGAATGTTAGATTTGATACTGTTTGAAAGTTAACATTACTAAATTAGTAAATAATATTTATTTTTATAAAGTGCAAATAGTATTGAAATTAAATTGAGAGATTGCAAAACTCTCGCGCTCATCACTATCTGACAGCCAAAACTCAGTGAGTTAAGTGTGAAGATATTTAATATTCATGTTTTCAGATCTAAGTACTTTAGACTGGTTTGGATATATAGAAAGACAAGTAAAGAATAGGATGGACTGCCTTATTCTTGTCAAATTCTCTGTTGTGTATTTACGATCTGATTGGCTGTCAGATAGTGATGAGCGCGAGAGTTTTGCAGTCTCTCAATTTAATTTCATTACTAAATTAGATAAGAAAAGGCTTCCATTATATAATAATAAACAGTAAGAAATAATTGAATGGTTTATTGTTCAGTGGATCATGTGATGATCAAACATTAAAGTTACAAATTGAACTTTTATCCAGATATATTTAACTGTCATGAATTAATCTATCACTGTGATAAACTACCCAGGCAATAATGCAATTTAATAATGACCACTAAATATATTAATTGTCAATCTTCCAAACTATTTTCATCAATAAAAATTTATAAAAAATTGACAAGTTATAGAGGTATTTAAGATAGAATATTATTTCTAATATATTTGTTATTAATATTGTCACTGCTTGCAAAATAACTTAAATGCAAAATGTAGATATAAATTGAAAAATATTTTTATATTAAATCTGAAATCTTGTGAGCATAGGAGATTACCACACAATTATGGTTCATAATTATTGACTTATATTATGATAGTATTTTTGTTTGCTATTCACTTTTACATATATTTTTTAACATTGCAGATAAATTCATATCCTATTGACCACATGTTTTTTATTATGTGTATGGTATTAATCTTTCATCAACTTTTAATATCTGTATTAGATATTTTTTATTAAGTAATATTTATTACAGAGAGATATACATGAACCATGATACATAATCTTGATTGAAAACAAATTTCAGACACCTATAATTACTCTCATCACTAATATTGTGTAGTTTAACAATGGTAATCAATCATCCAATATGAAACACATTTCACTAGACATTTGTTATTCATTACCATTTGAGATTATTACATTACTACTTTCCCAACTTTTTGGTCAGCATGTATTATCATTTACAATGTCAAAAGGTTCTTGCAAACTACTGACCTCATTTTATGTGAATCAAGAAACCACTATTTCACCTAACTTTTAATTTGTACCGGTGTTTCATCAATTATTGTGCAGCTAGACTGATTTATTTGTGGCACTCTGGCTATTAGATGATTAAAGATAAGGTTTTTCAGATACACTATGTCACTGTTTGCATTGTGGGAGTGTTGGCATCTCTTGCAGACATGAATCTGCAAATGTAAAGGATTTTTCACAATTATATCAACCACAGTGATGCATTTAAGCCACCATTCATGGTCACCCCATTTACTACAGTAAGACAGTGCTTCATCATCCACCTTTATAGTTTGGACAGGATTTTTATAGCAATAGTTGGTATATGGTCTAGAGTCATCTGCTCCCAGGTATCAGAGAACAGTTTAGCTGGGGCCAGTAGGTGAACTCTAGTTTTTAAATTACACATGAGTTCCTTGAACACCTCCCATGGACTTTTTATGTTGGACTGGAATATGAGGTGGCACTTGGTGAACCATTTGTCAAACAGTATTGTGATGGCCATTCGGATTGTGGTGAAAATGCCACTCCTCGTCGCTTTACACATATCCAGTATTGAAGCACATCCTGACCAGACACTAGAATGCAGTCTTATTTCAAGATCTGTGAATTTCTTCCAGTGAGAGAATATATGGTCCATTGTTTCTTCATCTTCACTACAGAGGGTACATGTTGGAGCAATGTTTTTGAACCCTCTGCAGTCTACCGTAAACTGCCTTGTCGGAAGTGCATTGAGTTGATATTTGATAATGAAGTTCATTAATTCTAGGCTCCATGACCCAAGATCTATCTTTCCTAACAAGTGACCTTATGGATATATCTAGTTTTCCTGTTGTTTTTTTTCTGGGGATATATGTACTTGAATGTGTCCCAAAAGATTTTCTTGTTGCTAAATAGATGATCTCTGTCTGGTATGAGCACTGCCACATGGACTTCCATTTCCACTATCCATTTGTTGTTTATAGTCAGTGGGCTGCGCAGGTGATCTGATGTTCCATGTCTGTCTCTTTTGTTTCTGCATTTTGCGAAGACTAATGCAGACTATTTTGTTTGGTGTTTTTTTCCACAGCAGCTGGGTACATGCTGTGTTAATGATGTTCTGAAAGGTCTTGGTTGGCCTGATGATTGGAAGGTAGTATGCAATCCGTGGAATCTGTATTAGATATTGTCTGATACTGATTGCAAATTTTTACAAAAATTTAAGATCTTAACTTTTCAAAATATACTTTTTTAAAATATATGTATATTTTTTAACAGGTTAGTTTTAAATCAATTTGTGTTCTTTGATATATTGTTTGCATGGTTATATTTTTATTGTATTATGCCTAAAAGTATAATTAAAGCATTTTATGTAAAACAATGAGTTTAATCCTAAGTATATCAAGGCAGATCACAAGAATGGTCCAGAAGCTATATTGGGTCCTGAAATAAAATAGTATAACTAGAATTGTAATAGTAACAAGTCAAATAAAATAGTATAACTAGAATTGTGATATCTTCCCACTAAATTTAATGTGAATCTCCTCAAAAGTAAAGCAAAGAGGGAGGGAGAGGAAATAGTTTAAAAAAGTGATTAAACTTTTATTGAGTTAAGATTATAACAAAACTATAACATATATTTTTTCCAAATAATTTATTATAATTACGTTATTACATTAGCAGTTATGATATTGTAACATATAGTTTTAAATTTAATTGTCCAGGCTGATCTTGTTATCTTTTAATCCTCAGTCTCTTTATCTCTTCGCCATAGGTTTTTTTTTTTCAAACTATACTATATTTTAATGACAGTTTTTTTTTTTTTATTGATTTTTTTTTTCATATAATAATGTTTTTATATGACATTTATATCATTACTTTGATTTATGAATGTGTGGTTCATATTTAAAATTGAGTACAACCATTTTTGTAATATTTATATTAATTTTGATATCTGTATTGTATTGACGATATTTGGATGGATAGAGTGGGGGGCTTAACTTATTAATTAAATTGTCGAATTTTATTAAAGTTTATTATTTCAGTCTGATTTTTTTTTTTTAACAAAAATACTTATTGTTTCTTTACACTGTTCAAATCTTTGAATAATAATTGCATAATTATTTATTTATAGGTAGGGTAATATATATTTTTAATGTTCTGCTAATATATCACATGATCACATTTTCTGCTAATGTACAAACTAATGAAGAAAAAAATGCAAACTTTATGTGCAAGTTTTAAATGTTTTTTTAAGTATGCCAATAGAACTTAACACATTTCTGAGAACAATCGATATTTATTTGGTATGTATAATAATGAATAGTCAAAAATAACATAAAATAGTGCGTATTGATTAGAGGTATTTCTTGTTTACTTAAATATTTCCATACCTAAAGCTAAGATTTGTATGGTTACATAGCAGAAAATGCCATAAGTACATCATGGGATTAAGGTTATTTCATTATTCCTTTAATTATTGAGCGAACTAAATAATGTGAATTAATATGCATATATTGAAACCATAAACTACCAATGTAACCTGCATGGGATGATGAAAGGTGAACAAAAGGATACTACTAATGCTGATTAGCAACTAATGATAAGGATGATAGGAATAAGAACTAAGGAATATACTATACTATCACCACACATATTATAAAGAAGCTTAGCTCAGTCTGATATATAAAATAATAATAATAATAATTAACAAAACATAACAATAATAAACTCTTGTTATAATGAAATCTAACTAATCACGAGACCATGTGTAGTTATATGTAGATATGTTTCAAAATTAAACATGCACCAAAGAACACATTTAATTGTATTGAGTCATTATAAGATTCCAATAGTAATAATAAATAAAAATATACTTTAAATCATAAATAATAACTCAACGACTAACAATAATAATAATAAAAAATTATTCAATTTATTATAAAATAATTTCTAATTCGGGAAGTAATAATATTGAGGTATACGTTTTAATAACTATTACTAACTGTAATTTCTCATGATTTCTTTTAATTAATTTCTCAGGGTAAATTATCTATCACTAAAATAATGTTTGAGAACCCAAATAATTGGATAGTAAAAAGATTTTGTTGGTATCCAACCACCCAGAAATAAGAGAATAATAATAATAATAATAATAATAATAATAATAATAATAATAATAATGATGATGATGATGATAATAATGATGATGATGCAATAGAGATTAAAGGGTTATAATACAAGTAATAACAATAATTAATTATATTATAGACTTATAAATAATAATAATAATTTGTATAACTTATTATTATTATTACTATGCAAGTAATAATTGTGAATCTATAACAATGGTAGTGATATCTATATAAAGCTTACTCGTATATTTCTGAATAAGTATGATCGAGTTCAAGTACCAAATTTAACAGTAAAACATTTAAATGGTGTTATGCGAGTTTATTATATATTTTAAAATAATAATAAAGTCAGTACAATAATAACAATAATATTCTCTGATCATATGTGATCTACTAAAGGGTATGCTGTTATGATGATAAATTATCCATTGTTGAGATAATAATACCTTTCTAAAATACTTCAAATACCATAAATAAATTATATTTTTAAATATATGCCAACATTTGAATCATTAAATAATAATACGTTTATCAGCGTTTTACTCTTTCATAAAATTTATTTATTTATTTATTAGTGTAAAAATCCTGATTGAAATGATGATGACAAAATAACAAATAAGAAATGATGGGACACGACAACTAAAGTTTCAATGCAAATATAACAATTTATTCTAACAGTATTTAAATTATACATTAAATGATATGTTATTTAATACATTTAATAGCACCAAAATTATACAAAAAAAAAAAAATTGTAAATAAAAAATAATCCATTTCTTTTACAAGTTTGAAAAATATTATTTTGGTTTGCCAATAACATTAATTTGAGATTAAAATTTCCAATATTACAAAATACACAGTATTCCCATAGAATTTTAGTGAGTATTCAAAATACCTTAAAATATTACTTATAAAAATTAAAGAACTAATCATAAATATCTTACACTAATGATATGTTGTAATATCACACAGATCATTAAATATATTCTAAAATTCCATATTTCTAGAAGGAGTATAGCCTAGATAATCTTTAGTTCTCTTTCTTTATTATATGGTATATATTTATACCAATGAATTTCATCAACATTTGCATTTAAGACATGCCCTATTTAAAATTAATCTTACCTATGGTATACAAATTCTTCAAATTTGATCCTACAAAATGTTAAGAATGAAACTACTTGATTATAGATAAAATACCTATTTGTTTTGCCTTATCACTTCAATTTTCTCTTAATCTATAACAGATGTATATTAGGGTGTAAAAGTTGTAATTATATAATCAGACATTCAAAAGATTTTTAAGATATATAATTCCATGCCAGGAATTTCTTGGTCTGTAGTGGGTTGTTGGTAACAAGATTCCAAATATGAGTGGAATAGTGAATAAACCAAGGCCTTAATTATATCATAAACTGAAATGGCCCAATAAATCCTGGCAGCATTCTGTCTGAACTTATGGATATGAAATGGTTTAACTATCCATAGAAAAATCTAAATACACTTACCAGTCAAAATATTGGTATCACAAAGGGACTAATCAAGCACACCAGACTAAAATAATCATGGTTAAACATCTATAACTCTCCTGTTGCAATTTAAAATAAATGAGGCGCAACACAAAAACACAACACTAACACATGCATTGTATACTCAATATTAGGACATTGAGAATAATAAGAACTAAGGTGTAGTCATACTTCCAAAAAAAAAAAAAACAATGGCAAAACAAATAGTATGGTTATGATAAACATCATAGCCTAATATAACCATATGTTTACAAATATAGAGATCAAATGGTGATAATGATTTTCAAGAACAAGGATTCATTTAAACACCTGTATCCCTTATCACCAAAATAATTTATTTAGCAATAAAGTTGAGAATGTCAAATGTTGATTATCTTTATTCAAATATAAGATATATAATCATACTTAATAACTAAACATAATCATAATAAAAAAATAAAATCTTTTTTAAACTATTAATAAATAGTTAATCACCATAGACATTTCTGATTCCATACATATTAATAATATGATTAATCCATAATAAACAATTAATCTATAATTTTCTCTAAATAATAAAATAAAATATTATTTACTAATATATTCAAAAATAAAAACACATTATTCAGGGGGAATGAACACAACAATGAAAAATTGAGACAAGAACACTTAAGTTATAACTTCAGAGCAAAATATTTCCTTTCTCTCTCTCTTTTTGTTTGTATAGCATTATCCAATGAAATCACTAATATATACAGAAGCTTTCTCATCACAATAATGAAGACATATTTAATTATTCAGTGGTATTGAAATACAGAATTTCACATAATTATTTAACTTGGTTTAGTGCATGTTTTATTTAGAACTTGGGAAGAGTCTTAAGGCAGGTGGGAGCAAAGAATAGAAGTATTGTTATTAGGTATTCCACCATTTTATACATAGGACTTATTTCTATAATGTTTTAAACTTTATTAAGAGAATGATAATTAATTTTCTAGTTGACATAGTAGATGTTTACACTTAATTGCAATATGAGCATTTTTACACTAATTATTTTACCTTCCATTTATCAATTATTTAGATGGATATTGTATAAATTAGGATGCTTTAAATTTAATTTTTTCTTTAAAATATCCAGTTCTCCTATAAAACAATTTGCAATAATAATTGCAAACTTTAAAATTATTATAAAGGAGCCATATCTTTGTGGACAAAGACCCAGTTTTAAAACATTTATCTTTTAATATTTTATTTTAGAGTGCATTTAAATATTTTAATCAAATAACTTGTTTAATATATAAAAGTTCCAAACAAAGTTATTTATAATTCATATTAAAGTTCTAAAATGCTATAATGTCTAGATTTACTTATACTGTTAATTAATTCATTGCATAATTTAAACTTCACATAACAGTAATTAAAATAAGAATAAAAAGACAATGCATTCTTAAATAATATGTTGAATTCCTTGTAGATGACTTCTGTTGATAAGAGGCATTTCTTCTAAGATAATAAGCAAGATATAGAATTTATATTCCATTGAAATTATATAGCCAGTGTAGAATTATTTCTTGATGGAGAATAATGCTTTTTTTTGCTCCATTCCTTTTATCATAATACTTAAACATTTCTTCAGAATGATACTTTTTTGCCATTCAGTTGTTTTAACTTTTTAAAAGTACATTTTAAATATATTCAGCAATAATTAAATCAGAAAAATTACTTTAATTTAGCCAGAGTCAGACAACAAAATATTTAAAATGAATAAGAGTGAATATGTAAGGGAACCTCTAGATACACCTGTCTTCTTCTTTTATAAATTTTTTCACATGATGTCTAGCAAATTGACCAATTAATTATTGGTTAATTAAGATAAAATTGATTTTAAAATAAAATACTGTAAAATAACAAAATTACCTAATATTTAACAAATACTTTATCCCAAAATATTTATTTATTTATTATTATTTTTTAATAAATATATATTTTATCCAACATAGTTTTATACCCATTTTTATTACTTTCTAATTTTAAATATTATAATAAAATTACTCTATTTCACTTTACATAACATTACTACTATTTTAGTATTACCCTTAATCTGCATTTCTTTCAACAATATTGTTCAATACCTGGCTTTATTTGATTGATTTATTTCCCCAGGTTTATTCTCCAATTCTATCCTGTTCATGTGTATGTGTGATTGATTACCATTTCCCTTGGATTTTCATTATAAGTACATATGCATGGCAAAAACAAGTTCATGCCACAGACCACATCAAAACCATTTTTAGAGATCTGATGAAAATCTGACAACAAAAGAATGTATAGCAACCTGAAATCCAGGGATAAATACAGAATCCAGTTACTGAATTATAAGTATACAATACAACATGAACACCCAAAGGTCTATCTCAGTTTAGACTCTATAAGCTACTACAACCCAAAACAATACACAAATATTTACAAAGCTCTGTTCCTATCTTAGGGATTGGAAAATACAGAACTATACCTTGCTCCTTTTCTTGGAGACTTAATGGCTAGAAAATACAGAACTAAGCCTTGTTCCATTTTTTGGAGATTTAAAAGCTAGGAATCATGGCAAAACTATGTTAATTGGAGTGTGATAAATAATAAAAAATCTAAAAGAGGGTTGGGTTGCACAAAAATATTGCATCTTCAAGCCAACAATAAAACCATCCATCAAAACAGACCTAAAAAATTTTAATAATCAAAAACTCGATACAATTCCCAAAACCATGCTTTAATTTTGTGTTTAACATTAATTGTGAAATCCTTAAATAAACATTAATTCTTATATTTTATTATTTATAATCAAATTATAATATTTATCCTCTACACTCTTGTCACATTTGATACAGAATTGTTTTTCAGGTGTATTTCTGAGATTCAAGATATGTGGTCAGTGATGTGGCTCACAGTTGGATTACTGATTGTAACTATAGAGAAACAGGTTAATAAAGAATCTGAGGTTACAATGGCCCACAGTTGGGTACCATATGTAACAGTATACCACATTAGGTCTAAATTATGAGGAGATGGGAAACCATTACCATCCCTAAATAAACCAAATGTAAAATTAAATATAAAAGGAATGAACAACAGAACTAACTATAAGTTCACCAGCATCACACAAAAGTAATAATCATTCATTATGAAAGATCAACAATATAAATAAATCAACAGTCAATCTTGTGACTGGATTTGAAAGTGGTCCACAGGAATACAAACAGTAATTATCTGAATGCACTTACTTAGATGCTATTCCATCAAAATATAACAATTAGTCAAATGATGTGATACTAAAAACATCCTGACCATCACTAGTACTCTGGTCACTTAGGGCCATTAATGTACTGGCCAACAATAAACTAAGTTTTTAAAGAAATAATAAAATAAAATGTAGTACATGGACTTTAAAGGATAACTCTTGCAGCAATCAGGATTATCAATTGTATATCCATAACACTAAACATAAATCCTATTCCACATAATTGTTATGCACAAATCTAGCACCGGAAGCAATAACTTTATAAAATGTTATGGTGAGCAAGAGATAAATAAAGCAGCTTATTATAAATCACTTCAAATAATTCCTAGGTTTATCCTATTATAATTAAAGTTTTATTGGATCATTTAAAAAAAATTCTAGATGATTAAGGCTATCATAAAATAAAGTCATACAGTGCAATTTATGAAACAAATTGGATAGAATAAAGAACTTAAGACTAAAAAATATATTTTTTAAAACAATTATTTAATAAAATAAATGATTAACAATAAAAAGTGATATGATAGTATAAAATTTTAACATTAATTTCATCAAAAAATATATTTTCATAAAAATTATAATCAATCAGTTAATTTCTATTCATAAATTAACTTTTAATTAATTAAGATGTTTCTTTAAAATAACTAAGATTTGGAAAAACAACATTTTCAAAATCAAAGATAATAATTTTTGATTTAGTTTAATTAACCTTTTATTAAGTTTTTAATAGGGGAAATGAACGAAAAGAGAAAAATGTTTCAAGTAAATTAAATTTTTTAAAACATTTATAATTTTGAAGAGAATATTGACTGGATTTTTTAAAAAATATGTTTTTATCTTAATGAAAATATTTTAAATGATTAATTATTACAAAAAAATTATTACTTTTATATTGAAAAAAATATTTTTTTCTATTAATAAAAATACAGTGTGCATACAAAAAATACCTTTAGCCATGGTTTTATTTTTTTTTATGGACTTTTTCTCAATTATAATTTCCAGTTTGCCATTTGAATGTTGGCTTCACACATAAACATGATTAATTTGCTCTTTTTTCTGGTATGCGGTATTTCATTTCCAGGTTAACAACAGTAAAATTGTATTCATTTTCTTTTAATAAATTTTCCAGGTGAGACCTGGACAAAGATTCATTATCTTGGTTGAAGACAAGGTTGCATATTACTTTAAAAGGTTTAACTTCTTTACTTTTTTATTCCAAGAAAGACAGGTTACATGGAGGAAGCTTTTAGCTAAATTTAACACATGGTTTTCAATGTCCAACCCATTTTTATGACTAAACTCATAGAATGCTAAAAGCTTGATTTAAATTTCTGTTTTCTTCTTTTTTATCAGTGGGATTTAGACTTGACTATTCTTTCCAAATAATTTCTTCTAGTGTCTTTTTCAGCACCTGGATTAAGACTTCACTGCTCTTTCTTCAATAGCTAAGTTAGGGATATATTTCTTACCAGATACTTAGTCTTCTTTTTGTTTATCTTCTCTTTGTTGGTCTCTCTTTTTATCTTTAAACATTTTTAATAATTGGGCTAACATGGAAACATTTTATATTCTCTAAGTTCCTTCCATTAGTTGTTGATCATTTTCTTTTTGATCACAGCTCTTTCAACTTTTTTATTTTTCCTCTTGTCAGCATAGAAGTTTCTATTATAGACTTTTATTCTTCAAGAAAAAAGGTGATAAATTATTTTTACACAGAAAATACAAATTTGAACTTTTGAAGATAAAATAAGATTAACATCATATACTCTTCCATGCAACCATAATTCACCTTATATAACATTATTACTATATTATTATTATTATCTCTTATCTGCCTCTCATTCAAACTTATTGTCTCAATATCCTGGTTTTATTTATTTATTTATCTCTTGCTCATAGAGTTCTTCCTGAGCTATATTTACGCATAAGAGTTACATGGAATAGGGGTTTATGTTTAGTGTTGTGGACATCCAAATGATGATGATCCTGGATGGTGCAAAAAAATTTTCTTTAAAGTTCTTGCACTACATTTTATTTCCTATTTATTGAAATTTAATTTATAGTTGGTTAGTACATTAATGGTACTTATGTGGACAGAGCATTAATGATAGTCAGGTTGTTTTTAGTATATCAGGAGTATTTGACTTATTGTTGTATTTTAATGGAGTAGCACCTAAATATGTGCATCCAAATAATTATTGTTTATATTCCTGCCCTAGGTTTGGCAGTGGCTAAATAATTAATCCAGTCTATAGCAGACCACTTTCAAATATAGTGATGATTGACTATTACTTTATTTTTAGTGTTTTATCATTCATGTTGGTGAATGCTTATTACTTTTGTGTATTCCTGGTGCCATTATTATTAGTTCTGTGCTGATCTCTTATGCTCATTCCTTTTATATTTTGTTTATTTGAGGATGATGATGATTTCCCATCTCTTCATAATTCAGCCCTAATGTGGTGTACTGTTACAAATGGCACCCAAGTTGAGGTATCACTCTTTTTCAAATGGTTACAATATCTATATAGAGGATTTGAACCTATACTTTCAAGTTTCCTTCAGATATCCAATCTATTTCATACAACTGATACACATGATTACACACATGTGAAAAAGATAAATGATCTTCAATATATGTATTTTGTACTGAACTAGCACCAATCAGTTGGTCCTGATCATCATCTTCCACACATATTCATAATCAGTGCTTGGCCTATTTTAAGATAGTAAATTTTTAAACTTTAATGGATAGGGCCTTAATCTATCCTACACTCCAAATTTTCAGCCATTTATTGGATGTAATTATAAGGAATTTGAACCCAGACTTCAAGTTCCCTTCAACTATTTAATTTATCTCATGCAAATGATACACATAACCACACACATGTGAAAAAAGATAAATGATCTCCAATACCAATATTTCATGCTGACCCAGCACCCATCTGTCTGTCCAGATTATCATATAGCAGTGTTCAGTTTATTCCATCCTCCAACTCTTCAGTCACCCATACCATTGAAAATCTGACAATGGAGCACCCAAATCTTTTGAAAATGCCAATGTTATTATCATGCCTATGATAACATTAAGTCATTCTGACCCTTCATGTATCCTACCCATCTCTCTTCTGAGTATTTAAGTGGAAAAGATTCTATACATAAAGGATCACAATGACTTAAAGTTAACATGGGCATGATAATTATATTGGCATCATCAAAGGATTTGGGTGCTCTATCACTAAATTTTCAATGGTATGGATGGCTGAAGAGTTGAAGGGTCATGTAGACTGAAGCCTGTCCATTAAAGTTTGAAGATTTTTTATTTTAATATAAACTGGCCACTGATTATATATATATATATGTGGGGGAAATGATCTGGACTGTTGGGTGCTAATTCATCATGAAATTCATATATTAGAGATCATTTATTTTTTTGCATGTGTGTGGTCATGTATATTGATTGTATAAATAGATTGGTTAGCTGAAGGGAGCTAGAAAGTCTGGTTTCAAATTGCCTATAACAACTTCTAAAATCCAGGGATATAAAGTATTAATATATTATATATATATATAAAGATTATGCATGCATGGATATAAAGTATTAATATATTATATATATATATAAAGATTATGCATGCATGATATTTTTATCAAAATAAAAGAATTGGTTATAATGAATGAATTTAATCATAGCATTATTGTTAAATGGAATGCTTTTGGTAGAAATAACAATATTCAAACAAAATATATCTAGGCACTTGAAAGGTTTTAATATACATGTCTTACCAGATTTGGAAACATTAATAAAACAGCACTTCAGAGACTTCATATGACTCAATGAAATATGTATTTATGCTAGAATTAATGAAAAGAGATTGAAAATGAAATACACGGATAAGAAACAAGTATCTCTACATCATTAAAAGAATTATGAGACTGAAGTGTAGCCAGTTTGAGCATTTTGCTAGAAAAGATGATAATGGATGAACAGTTGAAATTTTAAATTAGATTTCTAAGATTGAAGCAGACATATAAAGAGATAAGAATGATATGGTTGGGTGAAAAAAAGGAAGTTTGCTAATATGATGTGGATGAGAGGATTAAGAATTGGAAAGATTAAATTAAAGATCTTCATTCCACAATGGATCAGTAATGGTTGAAAATGAGAGTAATGATGATATTAGATAATCAATGTTTGATTCGTGCAAATGTGTATAACTGATGATATATTTTAAATAAATCATATTTTTGCTTAAATTTGATTATGGCTTATACTTGCTATTTAATTTTTCTGCTAAAGCAAATTTTTCCAATTATTTTCTAATTCTTTCATCTCATTAATTATATTTACATTTGCTAGTATAATTACTTTTTCTAGGTAAGACATTAAATTAATTTTTACATATTTATTATATGATTTGTGATATCTAAAATAACACATTAAAAAGCAATATCAAGTTACAGTTAAAAAATTATTATTGAAGAACTGAGGTATTATTTTTTTTTACCTTTAACATTAATTTTTATGGATGATATGATTGGATTATTATTGCTTCTTAATCACTCTCTTTATGTGATCACATTCAAAGTAATATATAATATAAGTAAATGCTATTATAATTTTATCTAACAAGATTAATAGGTTGAACAATACATCATAATTTTTTAAAAAAACTATTATAAATTAAAATGGATTTTAATAATTACCTTTAATTATTCTTCACTTTCATAATTTTATGTATCTCAGGTATGATGAACATGGAGGCTCATTGAAAATTATAGGGCTCTTTATGACTTCCTGTATGGCATACTTAATGTTAAGAATAATTTAAAATACTTTCTATACATTAAAATTAATTTATTCATACTGTGTTGCTTATATTAAATATAATTATTTTACACAACTGTGTGTGTCTAGATAAATATAATATTAATGTATTTTTGATAATGTGTGTTCATTTTGTGTTCAAAATTTAAACTGTGTCTTGGTATAAATGTTGTAAACATGGTTTACTAAAATGAAATCTAAAAGTAAAATTATATACATTATTGAATTAATTAAAATTACCCAAATCCAAAATTCAACCAGACCAGCATAAAAATAATATTAAAACACAACCAAAGGTTTCACTGCTACAAGCAGACTTCTCGAGTGTAAAGAACTACTAAAACTACACAATATATATAATATTAAACAATGGTTTTTGTAGTACTTTACACTTGAGAAGTCTTCTTGTAGCAGTGAAACCTTTGGTTGTGTTTTAATATTATTTTTATGCTAGTCTGGTTGAATTTTGGATTTGGGTAATTTTAATTATATATTGATTAGTTTAGCTTTATGCTTGTAATGTTTACATTATTGAATTAGTAAATGATTATACATTTAGCAGAAGAACCAGGGTTTTTTTTGTTACAGATATTTATTTTATTCAGCTAAGCACTTTCAAGACTAAAACATATCATTATCATTTCATTATACAATTAAAGATCATTGATGTTGTTTTACATATACAGATTGAATTGTCATAAATTGAATTTTAGAAGTTAAATTACATTCTAATAACTGTACTGGAAGTTATAGGTGGCATTTTTTAGAAAGAGGAGTTCTAGCTTCTTTTTTATTCATGGTGTGAATACTTTTAGCTATAGACCATACTTTCCCACCCCTCTCCCTTCTATCATCCCTGTCAGAACAAATGATATTAGCCCCAGAGAGATGAAAGTTGTTACCTGACAGTGATTCACAATCCAAAAACACAGATAAGGGCCCACCTCTTCCTAGCCTGCTTGTATAGATAACTGTGCAGGGCTAATCTTGGGGCAGGTTAGTCCCCATCTCTCCATAGCAAGCTTTTAAGCAATTTGACCCCTTGAATGAAATCCTGTACAGTACTTAGTGTGCAGCCTCTGTAGTTATATTATCTTTTAAATTCATTAACAATATATTTTAAGATGGAGTCGACTGAAAACTGATGTATTTATTTGTACATATTTTTTAAATTTTTGTGCAACTTTAGACACATAATGGAGACTAGTCCATTTTTTATCTTCAGATTGGATATATACAGGATGCATGATTTTGCTAAGAGAAATTGACTAGTATTGGATTTATTTTTTTCAAGATTGTATCTTGTGTTAATTAGATCTTTCAAGTAAATTATGCATCCTATAAATCTCCAATCTGAAAACAATAAATGGTCTAGTCTCTATTATGTGTTTAAAGTTGTACAAAACTTTTAAAAAAATATGGACTGATAAATACATCAGTTTTCAGTCACCTACATCTTTAAATAAATTACTAAATAATTTGAAAAAAAATAACTAGATGCTGAACACCAAATAGTGTACAGGATTATGTGCCAGGAGTCAAATTTCTTGAAGCCTTGATATGGAGAGGGGGCTAACCTGTTCACAAGAGTGAACTGGATGGGAAGGGCAGTGGGTGCTCATCTCTGTTTTTGGATCATAAGCTCAGACCATAAATTTCAATCTCTCTAGGGCTAACATTGTTTACTCTGATAGAGGTGACAGAGGAAGAGGGATGGAGGAGGCATGATCTATAGCTAAAGATATGCATGCCATAGATAAAAAAGAGGCTGGCACCCCTCTTTCTAATAAATGGCATTTATAACTTTCAGTACAGTTATTAGAATATAAATTAACTTTTAAAATTTAATTTTATGCTAATTAGATCTATAATATACAAAACAACTTTAAAATGAGAGTTTAACAATCTTTAATTATATAATGTTATGATTATGATATGTTTTAGTATTGAAAATGCTGAGCTGGCTAAAATAAATAACTGTAACATAAAAAAACCTGTTCTTCTGTTAAATGTACAAACATTTACTAAATCATTACATTTAACACAGAAAACATTATAGTATATAAATGAGAGAATATTGAAGGGGGGGGGATATTTTATATATTTTAAAATTGTATGATTTTTATGTTATTGTGAGCAATAATTCATGATTCCTGCTGTTTGAAAAAGATTACTTGGGTCTCATCTAGATATTACTATAAAAAATTATAATAATTATTTATTTAGAAAAGCATACCTCTTATTTAAAAATTGCAATGCATAAGGTAAAAGACAAAGTGACTCACTAGCCATAACAGTATGTCTCACTTCCACTGGATGTGAAAGCTTTATCATATTTCAGATATATTTTTTGTTTGTTTTTTACAGTTAACGCATCAATATTTATCTGGTAGATTAGATTAACTTAAGATTTTACGGTCTAACTGATGATAATCTAGGTACTCTTTTAAATAATGACTCACTAAATTATCTATAGCTGTCTTCATGAATAATGAAATTCTAAGTTTGCTAGTGATCTGAAAAAATTTCCAAAGTTTACTCAGTAAAACTTTATCATCAGGTAGTAGCATAGACTTTTTTATACAAAAGATTAGGAGTTATTGCAAATTTCATAGCAAATATTTAGCATTCTGTATTCTAACATAATGTTCATAGTTAGATAATATAGATCATTGTAAACATTCATAATTTTATGTTTAAGTTTTTTAATGTAATTGTTTTTTTTTTTCAAGATAGCTAGTGTGTATTATTAATATTTTACATCCTCTGATATTTATTTGAAATATTATCAAAACTAATCAGTGGATGTTTTCAATTTTGAATACTTTTACTGCTTATTTTTCTCCAAGCCTCACTATTTGATCATGTCAAATGTGAAGTTCTTCTGTAGATATCAAATATTTTATTTAGATTATTTAATCATTTTATTTCACTTTGCTCTGACTTACAATGAATTGATCATGGTTGGGAATTTATGCTATAGATATTTGTATATTGGGTTTAGTTATCAGATTAATGATTTATTTTTGATACCAATTTGGTTATATTTCTATATAACATTCTCTATATTAGAAATATCAATTATATTTTATTACAAAAACAAAATTCAATCCCATTGTTATATTAGATCAAGAATTTTAAGAAAAGTTAACATTAACCAGTACCCAATTATTATGAATAAATGGATCTTGTATTAAATTTATCAGTTATGTATTTTACTCCAATGCCTATTACCTTTGAGCAATATGGCTGACATAATCTCAATATAAGATTATTAGTTCATAAGATGATTGAGCTATTGACGTATATTTTTTAGCATATACACAACTTTACAGAATATTAGAAATAAACTCTGTATGCATATTTAATAAATTTTGCAATCTGATTTTAAAAGAAATTATTTCAAATCTACCATGGTATGTGTAAGACTATATAGTATACGATTTATAGGAGACCTAATAAAAAAATAAATACACATTCCTTTATTGATTTACAGGAAAAAGACTTTGATATAAAAATAAGAACAATGCAGTGAGGAGAAGGTGAATATAATAATCAAATTCACCTTCTGAGAGATAATGATTCATATTTTCAATTTTTTTTGTGTGTCTACATAACTTTAATTCTAACAGAATATTTAAAATAATTGTTCTGATGTTTAATGTTGATAGAATAATCAACAAGTTATTTATTTTATAAAATTTACTTCCTTTTGTCTTTGTTTCTGCAAAATCAGTAATTGTGTTTTCAAAATAGAAAAAGTTCACATAATTCATGCTCAATTAATAATAAATCCAATTTAGTCAAGGTTATTTGAAACATTGTAGTTCTTACATAGTTTTAATTGCTTTTAACACAGAAAAGCTTCTTTTTACTGAAGCAGTAGAAATAGGAATTGTTAATGAAATTTTTAAAATTATATATAAAATTTTAAAAAGTTTATAAATTATATTTATATTTAAACATTGCAAAGAAGTTTCAAAAAATAAATTGACATTATATATAACAAAATGTTTTAATTTCTTCATACAGATTGCTCTCATTTTATCATTGTCTTCAAGTTAGTATTCAGATTTGTATAATGCTTTAAAAGTCTTTAGTTTTCAATACTGGATATTATTTTAAAAATGAGAGAAAATATTAGAATAGTATTCAATTTCTTTAATATCTTTTTAATCGATTCTATACCTTGAATTATTACCGACAAAAAAAAAGAAAAAAAACAATTATATATAGTCGTTATTTTTCTTTTTAGTGAATCTAAAAATATACTTACCTGTATCCATATCACATTCTTTAAAAGAATTCCATACGATAATATGACAATCTTGAAAGTCCAAATTACAATTTTAGTGTATAATAATTGTTATAATGTAGTATATATAGTAGATAAGTCTAATGACTGAATACAATTTTTTTATGAATACAACTAGAATAAGCCCTATTTTAATACAACTATCATTTTAACCTTTAAGCATACTAATATATGATTTGTCCAATATTTTCTCTTGTAATTGCTCACATAATATGAATTTTGATTGTAATCTGAATCCTAACTATAATGTAAACTATTATACACCATTGTTTTGAGCCTGAATGCATCTATATTTTTTTCTGCTTAAACAAAGTATCTATGGTAGTCAATTCACATATTGTGCAAAAATTCAATAACAACAGACCACTTAAATTTACAGCAACAATACCATTTCCTCCCAATAAATTTGGCCAAAGTTTACTATTTGTACCAATACATGCATTAAAATTTCCAAGAGGAAAAAAAATCAAACTTTTAATGATATTAGAGTAACAATATGTATCCAGCAAAAAATAAAGGTTTTTTTTATCTGAATTCTCTGAATCTAAGGTTGGAGCATAGGTATTAGTAAAATGAGGAATAATACCATTGTGCAAAGCAAATATTAATACCATTAGCCTTTTATAGATAAAACATGGGATTCCAAGAATAGGTTATACTAAATTTCAATTTACTGTATATAAGTTCCAACACCATGTATTCTTCTTTCTCTGACTAAACTGCTTTTGCAAAAACAAAAAACAACCCTTAGTCATTTATATGTTCTATTAAAAGTCCATTCTCTAGAAGATGAGTTTGACTAAGAGCAACCTCTGAGTCACCAATGTAGTTCTCCATTCTGATCTTGAAGGGCTTGTATCATGTAAAGTTTGCCTATTCCATGTAGTGCATAAACAGACCATTTTGGTACTTTTAAATAATTATTGTAAAGAAATCCTGAGAACCATTACTATTACATTAAAAATATATACATTCTTATATCATTAAATACTATAATATCATTATTATTAATTACTTTAAAAAAGCATTTATAATGACTTTGAATGACCCATGTAAAAAAAATTGATTAGTTTTATAATTTGCAAAAAAGAGGAACTTCATTTATATCAATTATGTTATTTACATATTATCTTTAGTGCATGATTATTCATTAAGATTCACAAAATAACAATGTCTGTGTGATCTGTATGTTGTGTTCTCAATGATTTTTTTAAAATCTATAGATAGGAAGGATTCTAGGATATTTGCTGTTTCTCTTTGATTTGTTTTCTTTTGTTAAGCTGATTTTTCGGATTATTTTATATTCCTGTTTTGAGCTCTAAAAAGTCATCAAGATTAAATTCAAAACTTAATTTTTTTAAGGAATATAATTATTGATGGATTTTTCACTTATAATTTCCTATAAATCAATAATAGCTTATGTTTTGTAACCAATCATGTGACTGGTTGTTATTTAAAAAACATGAATTTATCCAATTATCAAGATCATTAATTATCCCTAGAGTCATAATTATTAGTCATCACTTCACCCATATTCCTGAACCTAGTTTAAGAGTAGATAAGACCCAAAACCATATAAATAAAGAAAAATCCAAGCAATTAAATTAACAGCATACCAAGAACACTTATGACTGAGAAAACATATGAAAAAATATTAACAATATCTGCAATAGTTAGCAATAAGTATTTTTTTTATCAAATCATGAATAAAATACTATAAAAATTTTGAAAGAGAAAGCTGTTTGTTTGATTAAAAGATTCTATTTGGTAGGTGAAAGTAGTTTCAAATTTAACAGGTACAGTCCAATTTTTGAGATAGAGAAGTGTCTATTCTATATAGTCACATACACAAACATATATAGTAGTAGTACTATCTACCAAATGAGTATTTATGATAAAACATAATCTGACTAACCAAGAGTGTTTTCAAAGCAATAGTCAGATTGAACCACTAAATAATACTGTACGGAGAGTTTTGCCTGTTTCAATAGTCAGATTAATAGTGCTTTTTAAACAACAGATTATTGGATCAATAATAATTTTTAAATAACCTTATGGTTGAATACTAAAGCCAAAAAAAACAAACAAATTGCTTTTACTTTTTCTTCCTTCTCTTCCTCTTTTTCTTCTCCTCCTCCTCCTGATTCTTCTTTTTTTATTATGATGATGATGGTGGTGACTGTTTTATTTATAGCTGCTTTTGAAATCTAGGGAGGACTCTGTGATAATTAGTATATATATATATTTTTCACTAATTCCTTCTCAATTTTGCATTGATTTTTTCAGAGTGTTTTAAATACACATCACAAATCCTGATGAAGATGCTTTTTTAAAGATAAAGGCAAATGACTATTGAATCCTATTCTGATAAGAATGTCTTCCTTAAGATTTATGACAAGCAAATATAATACCCAGGGAAATTAATTAAGTTTAAGATAGAATAGAAATCAGTAAAGAGAAGTTATATTAATTATTGCAAAATCTTTGTTCTTCATAAATTATATTGCAATTGAGTACTCAAGATGAACAATTTCCACCAGTTATTGGTAAGTTAACTTTCCAATATAATTTACAATTAGCTATTGAATCCAAAAGACAAAAGAACAAACTGCTTTTATTTCTTTTTCTTCCTCCTTTTCTTCCTCTTCTTCTGCTCCTTCTGCTTTTTATTATTATTACTACTATGTTATGATGATATTGGTCCCTTGTTGATTTATAGCTGCTTCTGAAATCTAAGTAGGACTATATAATAACTAATATATATATTCTTCACTAATTCCTTCTCAGTTTTGCATTGATTTTTTCAGTGTTTTATATACCCATCACAAATCCTTATGAAGATTCTTTTTTAAAGATAGTATTCAACAATTAATTATCTCTAAAGGCAAATGACTATTGAATCATATCCTGAATAGAATGTCTTCTTTACAATTTATATGATAGGCAAATATAATACCCAGGAAAATTAATTAAGTTCAAGATGGAATAGAAATCAGTAAAGAGAAGTTATATTAATTATCCCAAAATCTTTGCTTTACATAAGTTATATTGTAATTAAGTACTCAAGCTTAACAATAATTAATTTAATAATGCTTTTTAAACATTAGGCTGTTGAACAATCCATCAGTTATTGGAAAATTAACTTTCCAATATAATTTACAATTAGCTATTGAAGTAATAAAAGCCTATCTTTTTGGATCAGATTATCTGACCGGATGATGTCAAAAACACTAGTGATTCAACAACCTATTGTTTAGAAAACGTTATTAACCCAATTACTTTTCATTCAAATTGTAATATAATTACAACATGTGGGTTTTTTTATAACAAAATACGGAATAGATGTTATGTTTTATATAGTTCTGCAATATCCATTAGCTATATTTTAATAAATATAAATCCACACTTGTCTGGTGGTTAGTAACTATTATATTTGTGATTAGATAAAATAAACATAGCAATAACAAATGTTCTTTACAAATTAAAAAAAAAAAATCTTTCATTTAAATAATTTTGATTTCCCGAAGAATGTATTGAGTTGATTTAACAATTTATTTTAATTATATGATTAAAAGATCAATTTAATTACTGTAAACAAAATAATTATTTTTCAAAGATATGTCACATTTTTAGTCTTTGCTTATATGCATAATTATGCAAGAGATTGAATATCAATTATAAAATATATAATAATTAATTGTATAGTACGTAATTTTAACGAGATGAAAATTTTATTAGGATATTACTAATATTTAATATAAAAAAATTAAATTAAAATTAGAGTGATTATTTGTTTATATATTGTAATGATTAGTTATCAAATTTTTGTCTGCAAATGCCGCATTATTAGAAAAACAAAACAAACTGAAATTATCTACGATGTTTCAGTGACAATTTAAGTTGGGAAATTGGTTGATTATTTTAAATAATTCGCTATTCTAATTTACAGTTTATAGTATCTAAATGAAAAGTTATGACTTTCAAAGTATAGAAAACATTTTAATGAAGCTGCCAATTCTCTAGTGACAACTAATAACATTATTTCTAAGATTTCCACCTGATCACAGCATTTTGCTACAGCGAACCATTCTCTGCATAAATGATAGTTCCTATTCTTTACATAATAGAGCAATTAGTTTGGAAGAAGAGAAATAATTTTCGATAAAAAATATGCCACACAATGAATAGGGAAAAAATAGACATAATGTGTTGATTTTAATTATTATTTGCTTTTTATTAATATCTGAGGTGTTACTTTTTATATCAAATTTGTCTCTAAAGGTCATAATAATGATGATGAGTATAAAATAGTATTAAAGTGTAGTTATTAGCATTAGCAATATAGTAAAAAATATTTTTCATAATATTTTTTTACATTTTCAAATAAAGAAGTAATGACAAATATTGCAAGAAAGCCATTCATATAAATGTAGAATTACATATAGATCCTAACATAATAGGATGAAAATTAATATGCTTCATAAATATGCTGCCAAATGTATATATACCAGCTTCTAACTAAAAGGTATTTGAATAGAATATATCATTTATAAATAGAAATTATGAACATTCTGACACACATACTTAAACAGTATATATATTTTAACTAAGTGTATATGATATCTTGAGAATGTTAAAACATACAAAACTCTCTATACAGTAGTGCCTCTCAGTGCAAGCACAAGAAATGGTGATCATGTGATATTTTGAAAATGATAGATTCATTTGATTTCATTTTAAATCGGCATTTGAATGATTTCACTTCTTGCAACAACATGAAGTTAAAGATAAAAATAATAACTAAGGTAGTACTTAATAATATTAGATTTAGATGGTATTAATGCATAAAATTTTTGGCTATTGTATAACCTTTTGTGTTTAGAAATTAAATTCATCCTCTTGGATATTAAGTCACAGATGAAATATTTACTACAGTTCCAGGTATGAAACTTTGTAGTTCAATGTGTATAGTTCAGTCTTCTAAAAGAAGTTTGATAAATCATGTTACTGAGAATTATTAATAGAATGTATTTGTGTGATTGCTTTTATTTGCTCTTCTTGTTTGAGCAGTTATAGATTACAGACCTTCTTAGGAAAATAACTGTATACAAATAATTAGATAATTCCTTAAAATGTATGAATGTGTATTTATAGATCTTAAAAAAGGAATTTAAGTTATTGAATTATTAATTGTGTGTAAATTATTTAAAAACTGTAAGATATATTTGTATTTTAAAAACAAAAATGAAATAAAATATTGATTTATGAAAATGCAAAAAAAGAAAAACTATTTACTATAAATTTTTTTTGTGTGAAAAATCCACATCCAAATGAAGGTTTAGCAGAATTAGGTTAGTGTTTGACCAATAGAAAATAGATATTTGAAAAATGTAATGTCCTTAATAGATTGAACACTGAAGCAAACCTTGATTTGTGGGATGTAAGATGCAAGGTAATGCAGAGCTAGAGAAGCAAAATTAAAAGAAGAACAGTATTAGCACTTGGTATTTTTAATACAATATTCTAATGAATTTAAACTAATTTTTGCAAAACATAGTAAAGTATTAGCTAACTTTGAAAATAACTGACTTGAATGAAGCCAATAAGAAGATAACTGATAGCCTACTAAGAATTGCTATAAAGGTAGCATAATTCATCAATTTACCAATAAACTTTTAACTGACATAAATATTCGCAGAAAAAAAAAAAATGAAAATCACTGATGAAACTTTGAAATGAGAAGAAAAGCTATAGGAGACACCAAAAGTTTTAAAATATAGACATCTTATTATTGGAAAAAATTGTTTTAGTGATAATGAAAAAAAGTCCTATTTCTAAAAAGAGGTGCAACATTATAAAATGCTTAGAAATGTTCCACAAAAACTTATGTAAGAATGATAAAACAAAAGAATCTTGACAATTATGGCAACATTTTTGAAAGTTACTTAAGGTCTTGTGATTAAATCTATTGAGAATGGAAAAGCAGGAGGTGATGTTTTATATATAATTTTTAAAAAGCAAGTGAAGAAAGAGAGAAATTGGGGGCAAAGTTGTAGCCAAATATCTAAATGATAAATATACACAGAGAGTTAGAAAAATATAGTAGTGAAGATGGTTTGGTTAATTATAAGATCTTTACCAAGATTATTTACAATTCATATGTAAAGAACTTTAGACTTAAATCAAACAAATAAACAAATTAGATTTAAGTACAGTAAATCATATCAAATATTAAAAGAAATTATTGAAAAAAACTAGTAAGCTGCAATTTGCTTTGGATTAATATATTGTGAAAAGGTACCTAATTTTACAACCATTTTAGCACGCTTTAGATTATCAAGACACATACACAGAAAGATTATCAAGACACAGACACTGTCAAATTTTGAAGAATATTTTCCAAAATGCAATAACAATATTCAAACCACATGGTGATAAGAATAATAAACATTACCATTGATAGGATGGTCTTATATCTTTTAAACCATTTACAATAGTTTTAATATTTTATGATTAAAATGGAAAGCTAAATTTTGCAGTTGATGTGTCATTTTCAAATAAATAATCAAAGAGATAATTGCATAGGAGTTTATAAGTAAATTGAGCATATGAAGTGTCATATCTGAGTCATGATCCTTAAATCTTAAATTCCAGAATCTGCTACTCTATCACTTCATCAATCATTGCAAGGAAATGCTCAAAGCAGCTATATGATGAAAGAAAAAATGTAGTACTAAAGCTACTTGATAAAAAAAACTAAAATAATGTTCAGTATATTTCAAAAGCAAGATAATAAAGACTGATAGTAATGAATTGGAAGGAGTTAACAAATATAGATATTTTAGTCACATTATTATTATTATTGTAAAAGACCTAGAAATAGAACACAGATGAAGTGGATGGATGAAATAAAAAATGTGATGAGATTATGTAGAGAAGAGAGATTGGGGAGGATGGATTGAACTTGGAGTAAATTTCATCCTGTTGTAAATTGATAATGGTTGAAAATGATGATGATGATAAATATTATAATTATAAATTTAAAAATATAATCGATGACATCAGTCATAAAATTAAAGTTGTATGGAATACATTGAAAAAAATAATTTTTTATTAAATGGAAATATGCCTATGTGAGTAAAAAAAAAAGATTTTTAATAATTCTCTTTTTTCAGTACTTATTTATGAATCTGAGATTTGGGCATTTAATAGAAAAGCAATACAAGTAGTTCAGACCTCATAGAATAGTATAGAGAAGTATTACTAGAATGGAGTTAGGATTGGACATGTCACTAAAGGTTTAAACATGATTACAATAGATTATAGAAGATCTAGAAAAGACCTGTTGTTAAGAATAAGATATAAAATTCTGGAGTAATGTTGAGAAAAAATGTTATGAATCGAAAAAACTATATTAATCTGGGGAAAGATCTTCACTCTGCAGTAGATTGATATACTTGAAAATGATGATGAACATTAATCAATGCATATACAATTTAATTAGGCAATTTCAGTTCACCTCTTACATACAGTTTTTGCTGAAAAGAAAGTTAAATGTCTTATAAAAATTTTTTTAAAGTACTTATACTTGGGAATAAAAGTTTTGTAAATCAGTTTAATAAAAATTTATAAAATAGTTTAGTTGGATTTAGTATTTATATTTGCTTTTACATATATAAATATGTAAATATTTGAAAACCAGGCACTTCTCACAAACCTGGGAGCTCAATTGTAAGTATAGGGGATGTGAACTCAGATTTTCAAGCATCCTTCAACTATCCACACTATCTCATACAACTGATACACATGACCACACACATGTAGAATAGATAAATAATCATCAATATCCATATTTCATACTAAACCAGCACTCATCAGTTGGTCCAGAGGTTGGAGTGTATTGAAGCCTGTCCATTAAAGTATGAAGATTTTCTAAATATAAACTGAGCAGTGATTATATATATGGGTGTGGGAGATGATAATCTGGAGTGAACTGATGAATGCTGGTTTAGCATAAAATATGGATATTGGTGATTATTTATCTTTTCTACATGTGTGTGTCATGTGTATGAGATAGTGTGGATAGTTGAAGGGTGCTTGAAAATTTATATATAAATATGTTAAATTCTTTGCTTCTAGTAGAGATCTAGGACAGTTATATGATTATTGATAGTAGTTTGATAATGTTTTTCTCCCACCAGGGTTATATTAACCCATCATGGTACTGAATATTTACTAATAGGCTGTTATTATTTGAGGGCTGTTAGACAAATAATAAAGAAATTAATACAAGATTAAAATATAACAAAAATGAAACACTAATTTATTAATGTATTAATTTTGTATTTATATTTTTTATGTAAAATATAGTAAATATAAAAGTTTTAAAGTCATATAGTTTTTTTTAATGACTGTAGGCCACTATTGTAACTTTTACTTAGATCCAATTTTCTGCTTAGTTCAGTTCAATCTCCCTTTTTTAAATATACTCTAACATTTCAACATTTAGAGTTTCATTATAAATTTTAATAAGCCCAGTGAAGCAACAATCAGAAAATATAAGTCACTCTTATAATAAATTAGAGAAATCAGAGCTTTTGCTTTAAAATCATTTTTATGTCAACCTCATTGAAAGATATGGGGTGGATGTTGAGAGCATTTCCATGATTCTTAACGAAATTAGCATTTATTAGCATGCAAAACAAAATACTCTCACATGAAAATCAGATCCCATCTTGATGGACTCCTGCATAAAAATAGAAATTCATATAAATACACAATATAGCTATTAACATTAATTCTGGCAATATTTTAGGGGGATGGCTGCATCAAGATTGTAGAGGGTAGGCACCCTAATATTTTAAATAAAATGTGAATATATGGTATTGACAACTATAGAGTACTTCAAGTGCTAGGTACATCTCTCTATAGAATGATCTTTTTGCCTAGGAAAGATGATAAAATTACTTTAACTTAAGGCTGAAGATATATCAAAATCAAAATGAGAAAATCTCTACAAATGAAATGATCAAAATAACATTGATTCTTAAAATTTTGGGATTTACATTGATTTTTATTAGAATTTACTAAAAACTTAACATGAATACTTCTCTGATAATTTACAAATCTCCAATACAAATCAGTCCTACTTTTCTTCAAAGTCTTACTACACAGTTTTTGTATTTACAGAAGATTTTTAATTCTCATAGTAGTCTTTAGGGATAAGTATATGTGGATTAAGCAGGTTGTCAACTTTTAAAATGAATGGATTTAAACAATATGCATTTACTTTATAATTTTAAGCATGAAGGAGCATTCCATGCAGCAGATGAGGAACAGAAACAACTTCTGATTTTTCAAAAAATGATTTATCATTATATGCTGAATTACTGATATGGGATCATTTTTCTCATAGCCAACCTAAAAAC
Source organism: Epiperipatus broadwayi (assembly GCA_028023455.1). Lineage (NCBI taxonomy): Eukaryota > Metazoa > Onychophora > Udeonychophora > Euonychophora > Peripatidae > Epiperipatus > Epiperipatus broadwayi. Next base: position 3,670,598 of record JAQFVV010006206.1, read on the forward strand.
AGTTCAATTACTCTTGTATCAACATTCCTATAATTGAAAGTTATCTGGCTCTGAGATGGAATTTAATGAAAGCTACTGAAGCTGATAAATTGATTATCTTGAACAGAATAGAATATTTCCAAATCATTTAACAAACTCATAATAAAAGCTGCCAAAAAATCCACTCTTTGTAGATATCAAAAGTAATTTATTTCACTTTGAAATCAAACTAACAGTGCACTTAGAGCCATGTTACATTGACCAAAGATCTGGAAATAACTGACAAACTTGTAATTTTGGTTAATATTAGAAAAGAAAAGAGGAGAAAACCAACGTAGAATTTTTTTTTACAAGATTTAATCTTAATAACTTGCCATTTTAGATTTAAAAGAAATATAATTATCACTACTAATGAAGTTGTCAACTTATATAGTCAACATCTAAACTCAAAATTGTTAGAATGAAAAACCCATCATGAAAACAGACTTTCAAGCTTCTTTCTCACAACATTTGATAAAGCTAGTAGATATAAAAAAACTTTAATTTATCCTGGATTGTCTTAAACCAGGGAAGCCCATAGGAAAAGATAACTTATTTTCATAATTAGGACTTAAAACTATATCATTATTTGGACTACTATTCAGCAATATTAGTCTTACTAAAACTATTCTAAAAATTTGACCTTAAAATAAAATTATAGCAGTTTTAGAATCAAATCAACTCAGAAATGATTACAGAAAATGATTACCCTATATTATCTCTATGTATTCTCTACAAACGTTTGGAAAGAATCATATTAACAAGAATTTCTTCAATAGTTGAAAGTTATCTAGCTATTAGACCTGGAAGAAGCAGCTATGAATATGTTTTATCTTTAATAATCCACAATGGAAAATATTTTCAAAATAAATAAATAAATTAAGAATAAGTGCTACATCTATTGATCAAACATTAGCTTATAATTTTATTTGGAAAAATGATCTTTGAAAAGTATTTAAAATCTCTAAATGCAGGAAAATCATTAATTTATTTAAGAAAAATTCAAATTTATTTAGCAAAAAAATTAGCTATTTTACTTGCTCTTGTGTAATTAATTTTAATGATAGCCTCATTAATTGTATTTTAAATAACTTCAGATGCTACTTTCATGTAAATGGCCTAATTAGCTAATCATCCAATTAATAATCAGTAATTAAAATATAAAACAGTAAAGGAAAATAATGTTTTAGCATCCAGCATTTGACTAATATGCTAATTATTGTTTCCTTCTTTTTTGTGTTTTTATAAAGAGTTAATAGAAAAGCCTTTACTTGAAGTAGATAATATAAATTCTGTATTACATCCACATCCAACATCTCCTATTAGAAAATTTTACAGCAATTTCACAAAAATAAAAAATGTTAAGAATTTACATATTAACTAATGATATCACAACTTCTTATTACTTCAGTAATTTCTTTATAATACTTATTTATATTTTTATTATAATTTTTTTTGTAATAAAAAAAAAACTAGAAATAATTATACCACAAGAATCAATTGCAATGTATGAATGTTATTACATTTTTGTAAATACAAGCTATATGACTTGTTTTTCTTGATTATTATATATATTGAGAAAAATTATTTCTTCTCATATTAGGAATTTAGTTAGGTTAAATATATTAAAAGTTTTACATACACGGATCACATGACAGAATTTAAGACATTTTAATAACAATATAAATGTTTAATTTTTATTAAGTATAGCTGTAAATGAAAAAAAAAACACATTTTTTTCTTGTTTTAGTGTAGTGTATATATATAATAGCTGTAAAAGAAAAAAGGCAATTTTTTCTTGCCTAGTTTCATTTAAATTATTTTTGAAATATAAAAAAAAGAAGAAAAGATTAATATCTTTATATGTAAGGAAATGAAAATTTGTTTATCAATTAGTGTATGGATATAATTAAAAAAATATTGTAAAAACAAATCAACATTTTAAGACTTAATGCAATAATTTCTGAGATAGTGATGTGATTGGAGGAAGTTTGATCTGAGCAATGTTTTCATTTAAAACAAAAGTGTATGGGCCATAGAATTCAGTTATGCTGAATTTAGCAATCGGTTGCTCATCTTGGAAGTCTTGTACTAATTTGACTTTACTCTCAGTTAAAAAATAATATTTTTCATAAGAATCATGTTCTCAATTCTTTCTGAAAGTTGTACATTGCTGACCCAACCATGTAAGCAATTTCACTAAAAGAAATGTAGAAGAATGAAAATACACCTGAGAGAATACTTTCAAAAAACCTTATACATTGGGCCATCCCAAAACATTTCTATCTCAATTTATGTTAACCTGAAAATAAAATAATTGTTAAACTGAAAATCTACAGCTACAAAAAAAGAATTAAATGGATGAAAATAGTTATTGATAAAGCTATAAAAACAGAGCCAAGATATTGAACAAACTGTTACCTATGAGAGAGTTTACAAGAAGAGACACTCAACCAGGCAACCACTAAAGATCTTAAAAAACTCATTGTCAGATGTGATATTGCTGTGTTCCCATCTTCATTTATAAATATTACTTTATAAAGAAATGAATAGTTGAAAATATTGAATAGTAGTTTTGCTAAAAGGTTTATTTTTTATTAGATTAAAATTGTATGGGACAGCCTCATTTTCAAAAGTAAAAGGTCAGAAAAGTTCAAGTTAAAATTACTTTTTTTATTGTAAAATATTTTTTGAGGATTTGATTATTATAAAGAAATAACTCATTTAGATTCAATGTTAATTAGCTAAGAAGAATCAGAAAGAAATAATATGTGTGTGTTATATAAAATTATATATGTTTTGCATGGATAGCATTGTGTTTGTTGCATTATCTTTTTTTAATTTTTATTTTGTTTTGTTAATATGTTCATTTTTCTGCTATATGTTCTGTGAATTAATGATATGAGTGACTGACTTCTTCATAGATTTGTACTTTTAAGGATGTTCCCCCAGTGAAATTTTTTAATAATAGAAAAAAATAGGCATATTTTCTCTTGTTCATAATCTTTAAAATCTTTGTGATTCCAAATTAGCTCAGCCATAATGGTATTTGCTAAAATATGTGTTGGTTTATATGTATGGACATTCTAATGGTTCTCTATAAGACAATTTGGCAGTGCAAAGATAAAGAGTATCTTTAACATTCACATAGATTATTTTATTTATATATATTTTAGGATGATCACTAGTTTATTGATGTCTAGTTCACTCATGATAGCTGGGCCTCTGAGTACTAATGATGATCAGCATTGATGTAATGATTTCAGCATTTTTCTATATGTTTATTTATTAAATAGGGAAGATTCACTATACAAGAAATATTAAAACAATTGTAACTAATTTACAGCTTAGCACTGCTTTTGACCAGGCCTGTTATCATAGCACAAAAACAGGTGTGTGAAAAAATGAACATTATTCTCTCCCAAACCTGTCTTTGTGCTACAAATATGACCAGCCTGGTCAAAAGCACTGCTAAGCTGAAAAGTAGTTACACTTGTTTTAATCTTTTCTGTATAATGGACCATTCCTATTTATTTAATCACAAATGAATAAGAAAAGAAATAAAACCTAATGAGTTTTATGTTTATTATTGTAATTATTTTATGCATAAATATGTACATGTAAATAAAATATTTATTGTGGTTATATTATGATCTAAGTTGGTCATTAGTCTAAAGTTTTATGGTATATCCCTTTTGAATATAGTCACAAGATATGACTGTTAAATAGTGATTATTTCTGTTGTTGCCATATTACAATGTATAAATCATTCAATTTTATGGCTTACTGCCATTATCCTAATATATCCTTCAGACATTATCATTGCAATATAATTTATATGATTAGAGAGAAGCTTGTAGAATACATTTATTTTTTCTCTGCTCACAATAACTTTCTCACTATGTAGATGTTATTATTTTATCAAGTAATACCATTCTGTCTTAGGGAATGATCTGGAGAGTAATACACATAATGAGTTTATTCATTTCTCCAAAACATTCTTTTTATTGCCCAGATCTTTAATTTTACATACTTTTTCCCATCTCTTATATTATATGAACTATTAATTTTTGAGATTTTTCTGCTTGACAGTTTTCCCCACTTTCATTACATATGCTAATCTTCCAGATGAAACACCATTGTTGTTGCCCAACTTATTACTTATTTTAATCCTGATAGTGTAGGATCCAAATCTATTGTCCAGATTTGGTAGATTTCTGCATTATTGCAGCAATTTTCTGCTATCCCCACCCTTCACAACAACAACAAAAAAAATTCCATAAATTTTTTTTATTTAAATAATGATATAAAAAAATTGCTCTCTTACACCAGTGTTATCATTATGCATATGTGGCTTTAGTATTACCACAAGATAGTTTGCCATACTATAATTAATACATGTGATTTATTACTTAATTTACAGCTAATTCCATGTACAGAAGTTCTTCCATTATTTGTTACCATAGATTAATTTGTATAATAATAATCAGTTCTGCATTAATATGAATGTAAATATCCCTATAATAATTATTTAATCATCATCATCATCATCATAATTTCCAACCATTATTAATACACTACAGGATAAACGTCTCTCCAAGTTCAAGCCATCTCTGATTTCTAGCCTCTTTTCTCTACATATTTCCACACACTTTCTTAATTCATCCATCTATTTCACATATGATCACTTTCTGGGTTCTTTACAATTTCTTGGAACCCAATGTAAGATTTCAATTGTCTATCTATTATCATCTCTTCTAGCAATATGTCCAGCCCAACTCCACTTGTCTTTTAATTCTGTCAATGATGTCAGTAAAACCTGTTTGTTTTCTTACCCATGTATTGTATTTTTATTTCTTCATATTACTCCTAATATTCATCTCTCCATACTTCTTTGAATGGTCTGAAGTCTCTGTATTGCTCTTTTATTAAGTTCTAAGTCTCAGATCCATACGTAAGAACTGTTAAAACACAATTATTAAAACCTTCCTTTTCAAACAAATAGGCATATTTTTTTTAATATTAAGTTATTTTTACCAAAAGCATTCCAAACAAGTTTAATTATATGATTAATTCCATCCATTATGTTTTCATCTGTACTAATAATCTGATCAAAATATTTGTAGTTGTTAACTTTCTCTAACTCAACATTCTCAATCTTTATTTTTATCTTTTGAGAAAATTTATTGAACATTACTTTAGTTTTTTTTAACATTTACCTTTAGTACTACTTCCTTATTTTCATCTGATAACTCTTGCAACATTTCTCGAAGCTCTGGAGCATTATTTGAAAAAAAAAAAACTACATCAGCTGCAAAATTGAAATGTCTTAAATAATCTCCAATTACTTTTATTTCTTTAGCTTCCCATTTTAATCCCAAAATACTTTTTACAGCACTGCCATAAAAAGTTTAGGAGATCTGCCATACCATCTTTTCAATGTTATTCTTTCTCATATCATTATATAATCGAATTGTTGCTGTTGCATTTTTATAAATATTCTTCAGTATATGATAATATTCTGGGTCTATATCTTGATGATCCAATGCTATAATTGCAGAAGAAATGAATATAGAATAAAATTTCTTTTCATAATCTACAAATACAAAGCATAATGACAACTTATATTCATTGATCATTTCTATAATTTCTCTCAATTCTTGGATATGATCCATTGTATTAAAACTACTTTTAAATACAGCTGTTCTATTGGTTGGTTGAAGTCTAAAGTTTTCTGTAAATCAATTGTAATTATATTGGGTAAACATTTTGTATAAAACTGATAAAAGACTGATAGGTCTGTAATTTCTAATATCTTCTTTATCACCTTTTTAAAATATTAGTATTAATACTGCATTATTTCAATTATCTGGTACATCTTTATCATTTAAACATTTGGTATATAACTTTGTCAAAAAATTTTCTATTTCTTCACTTGCTGCTTTTAAAATATTGATTACAATTCCATTATTATCTGGAGCATTTCCCTTCTTCATAAATTTAATTGCAAGTCTCATTTCTTCATTTAAAATCCTGGACAATTCAGAAGATATAATAGTTATAGGAGGTACTTGTTTTTTATTACTATATAATTCTTGATAAAACTCTTCCACACATTTCATTATATTATCTCTCTTTTTAGTAATAGTTCCATCTGTTTTTCTTTTTGCAGAAATAAGTTTCCTACCAATACCAAAATGTTTTATATTCTTCAGACTTTTATTTTCTTCTATAACTGTTCTTGCTAGTTCACAATTATACTTTCTTATATCATTATCAAAATTTTCACACCATTATACAAAATTAGAGATATTCAATCCTTCTTAATACATCATTTTTATATATTTTCATATTTTTTCTTTTCTTCATAAATTTTCTAGACTCAGTAGAAATTTTGCTGGTCAATTGCTGCTTTTTTATACCAACTATTTTTGTTGTAGTTTTTAAAAGTGTATTAGCTATTTTTTATTGATTTTATTCAAATGTGAATCATGTTCCAAATCTGCTAATATTTGAAAACAATTTTCATATTCTAATTTAAATTCATTAGCATGTTTCTGAAGATTAGGAATATCAACTGGGAATATTATTTTTCTTAATAATTTTTTTCTTTCTCTCTAGTTTTGCATTATCATGTATTTTACATTTCACTAATCCATGATCATTTCCTGTGTTGAATTTATTAAGAACCTTACAATCTTGTAATATATATTTTCTGTTAGTCAAAATATAATCCAATTCAGCCGTAGCTTCATTTGGATGCTTCCATTCCATTTCCATTTAACATTTTTCTCAAAAAAAAAAAAAAAATTAATAGTATTCTTTTTTTTCAAACTCCACAAGTCTATGACCTCTTTCACTTCTATCACCATAACCACTACAACATTTTCATCTTTCAAATCTTTACCAGTTCTAGCATTAAAATTTCCCATAACAATTTGGTTTGATCAAAAGCCTTTTGTACATCCATATACAAATCCTCTGCTACTTCATCATTATGAGATTTTGTTGGATTATAAATCTGAATTATTTGCATTTGGTATTTACTATTAAGTTGAATAACTAATCTTGTCACTCTGTTCGATACACAATTAATCTCCACAATGTTCTTCTTACACTTTTTATTTATAATGAATCCTATTCCACTTGCACTTCAATATTTGTGCCTTTATAGTACAATACATTTCTACTTTTTAAATCAATTGTCTCTTCATTTTTTCTTCTAACTTCACAAAGTCCTAATTCTTCCAATTCTTGCAATCTTCCTTCACTTGAAAGTGTTCTGCAGCTGTAAGTTCTAAATAAAAGGTTGTCAACAAATGGCAGTTTGGGTCCACAATCAGGGGATTCTTAACATTCTCCACTTTTGGCTACCAACCACTGCATCAATTTGTGACTTTACAGTCTCCTGAGAATAAAGGACATGATTTATTTTTTGTCAGTCATGCTATTAGGAACAAAAAAATTTTTTGATTCAGACACACATTCATTCTGCTTTCAAGAAACAACTGGTTATTTCAGCTAAGAGCTATCAGGCAACTGAGAAGAAAGACCATGGTCTATTGATTTTAAACTCAGAAGTAAAAACCAATAAACTTGCCACACTGACTAATGCATGATGGTGAATAGTCATCCATGTTTATATACTACATGGATAATTACATAGTAATAATAGCTGCAATGATAAGAATGTATGGAGTAGGCATTAGGAATTTGCTCTGCTTGGTTCCTTTAATGCCTCCAAGAAGGATCAAAGAAAATCAAAGTATCTTCTTTTAGTTAACAGCAGACTCTTTTCTGCAGCCTGTTAGCAAAATACTATGGCAAAGAAGAACAATTTCTAGTTCCAAATCAATATTATATAGGTAAAATATTGATTAGATAACATGGTATAACACATAACAAGGAGATTCAAACAATAGTTGCATTTTTTTAAAATGAGATGATAGTACAAATGAAAGTTCTAAGAGATAGAGAAGTAAAAAATAGCATGAAACGGATCACACGCTAAATAATTGAACTTCCAGGAACACAGAAATGTGCTCTGCCAAAGATGTCTTTGGCATTTATTTTCTTTACAATAATTATGGAAATATTAATAAATATTCAAAAAATGTAATAAAGATGTTTCAGAAATGCAGCATATATAAGATGTTGTGGAGAAATGATGTTCAGCTTCTTTTCAAAATAAACTTTCACTTTCAAATATTTTTATTTCTTAACATAATAAATTTTTTTAATTCTGTAATTTTATTTTGCGAAATTTAAGTTCAGAACTTAATTAAAGGCATCCGGCTATCAAGACCCACATTTTACTTGGTAAGTCTCTTAGGGATTTAAATAATGCTTCATACGCAATTCAGCAAGTAGTGGTTGAGAATGTTTCTCAATATTAAATTCTTTAATTAACTTACAGAGTTACTGAAAAGAAATATTTTAAACATTCATCAAGCTTTGATGCGAGTAATTGAAAAAAAAAACGGATGAGACCATTTAAGAAAATAATAAAAATTCTATTTTTATAAAAAGAAAACTTATTTGTTCATTTAGAAATATTAAAATATAGGTAAATAAAATTTGATTTCAAAATAATGTAACTTTTTACATTAATTTATACAGTAAGACACAAAATAATTGTTTTGCAATCCGAATTAAACTATATATGTATTATGAAAACCGTGAATCGGGCCACAACAAATATAAAGATTAACAAGAGAATAGTACAAAAGCAAATAGAGAATTAAGTTAAAAACATAATTAAAGATAAAGGTTTTAGTGTTGTGTTTACAGCTGCAGATATAATAAAAATATCAATTTTTAATATGTGAAGATATATGTTTCTTATATGTATTTATTGATCAATTGATAAATAGTTTCTGTTGCATATTTATTTGAGTTCTTAGTGCATTTTAACTTTAAGAGATAAATTTAAAAAAATTAGAAGAGAGAGGAGTAAATTTAAAAAAATTAGAAGAGAGAGGAGTAAGTGACTTTCAAAAATTATTCATAGGAGAAAACGAAATAATTAAAATTTTAATATTTGCATATGTTACATGCTGACTATATAAATTTTGCGTGTGCGATCGCAGAAATCATTGACATAAAATTCCATCTTCCATAGCAATGAGTAAAGAGTCCAATCTTTGCAATAACACATTTCTATTTTGTAATGGCAACTTTGGTCAATCAAATAATACAGTTGACTGTGAAAATAATAATGTACAGCTCGAATTAATTGTATAAAATTCACTTTTTGTTAAAGCCATAATGTAAAAAAATAAATACCATAATGCTGTAGACTTTTAATTAGTGTAAAATTAAAAGTAGTAAAGAATATATCATTTGGAAAACAATCTATTATTACCCTTTGAAAATGAAAGTGAGAGGTTGTTTTTGATGAAATGCCCTGCGCAAATGAAAAGGATGATTATCTCCTGAACTTTAGAAAACATATTTTTTGGTCGCCATGTGGGAAATTATGTTTAAAGGCTGTAAATGACAATTAAGAGAGACTATTGGCAGAAAATTCAACACTTACTTTTATTTATTCAAATCAGAGTTTAAGTACCAGTATTGAATACAGTGAACTAACAGAATATCAACAATATTTGTTGGCTGGAATAAGTCTAATCTGCATCAACTGTAAAAAAAATCTTATTATTTAATGTACAGAAATAAGACAGACAAGCCACTAATACAAAAAAATATTTTTCAATATATTTTTTAATTGCAACAATCAGTAACAGCTAGAAATTTTGTGACTTACTAGAACCCCTAAAACATTTGCCAAAAAAAAAAAAAAAAAAGACTTTAAAAAATCATATTATTTTTATTTACAAACATTAAAAATATAAAAAAGAATAAACATCTAATACAATAATAGATCAAAAAGTAAAGTCAGGAACAATAATAAGACATATAATCACATGATCATTATATCCTTACACAATCTATTATTAATAGTAGCAAACTCTCCATACAGTAGTGCCACCCAGTGCACACCTTAATAATCAATCAATGGGTATTGGATGAGTAGGCACTAGATGATGTTTATATGCACAAACTTTATTGCATTCATTGATTATTAAGGCTTGCACTGGGGACCTTTATTATATGGAGAGTTTGCTAATATCAATAAAACATAAATATATTAATTACAAACATTAATATTAATGTCACTAGTAAAATATCCTCATCACTCACACACACACACACACACCAAAAAGAAATGCAGAAAACTTAGTTTTAGAACATTTCAAACAACTTAATTTTTTGGGAAAAAAAATACAATACTAGTTTTAAAAATGTAACATCTAATAGACATGAATTGTATAAAATTTTTAATATTTTACCAAAATTTAAAACAAAGTTTATTTCCAAGAAAAAAAAACATTTATAATTATGTGAGTAATAATGAAATTGGAAATGAAGCAAAATAATTTAATTAAAAAGTAGATTTTTAAAAATAATAATAAATTGTTCTATTCCTTAGAATCAAAACTTGAACTAATATATATATTGTAATATTTTGTTTTGTTTTTTGAAAAATGTTAGTAATTTAAAAAATATAAGTGATGATGATTTTAAAAAAGCTTGTAATGCATACATCTATTTTTAAATGATGGAACGAGTTTTGCTGTCAATGGTTTCAACCTATTTTCTCAGTTAAAGTTTTTTTCTGAAATTATTACAAACATCAGTACATCCTTGGATTGTTTGGACAAAATTGTGAAAAACAACTAGAGACATATTCTAATGTATAATATTTAGAAATATTATAACAATTCCTGTATCTGTTGATTCTGGTGAACATATTTCCTCATTACTAATAACTAATATTAATAAAAATTATTTGCAAGTGTGATTTAATAAGGATTAGAGGGAATCATTCTGTATAGCAAAGTAAATTAATTTTGATGACATAATAGAATAATTAGCAATACAAAATGTAAAAAATGAGCAATAATTGAGTATATGATATATATGTTTAATTATTTTTGTAACTCTCAATTTACTAGCACAATCTTCATTTGTGATTTTAATTTGAAGGGAATTAACCTTATACACATACATTGTAATATTGTTTTATATCTCATTCCAAGACACTTTAGGTTGGCCAATATAAGTGAATTTAGGTATAAAGAAAATGGCTGCTCTTACAATCTTGTGCTTTGGTTTGAGAGTACTCTTCAAACTTAACAAAATGTCATTGAAATATTAAAACAACATTACAGTGCATGTGTATAGTGTATAATTCCCTTCTGATTAAAATTAATTATTTTTGATAAAAGCAATAAGAAATATGCAATAATTGAAATAATGTATATTGATTTCTCTGTGTCAAATGTTTTATTATTTATTCTGACTTCACATTTTTATTTGTTATAATTTACAACTACAGATAACTGCAAACTCATGACTTTTATGTTTTACAATCTGCATTCATCAAATTTCTGACAAAGACTTTGGTATTAAAAAGCATTTCTATCTATTAATTATCCACTAAATATGATGGATATATTTTATATATATATATATATCCCCCCCCCCAACATAACATAATCATACAACCAAACAACCACACCCAAACCATAAAAAACCATAAATATTAAAAAAAAAACCCCCCAAACAAAATTCTCTAAATCCAACTTCAACAATTACTAAAAAACCTATACAAACACCCCCCCACATACATCCATAAACCACTTACTAACACCCAAACTCTTAAACACAAACCACACACAAAATAAATAAACCCCACTTATCAAACCAAAAAAAAAATAAAAATTTAAAAGATAAAAAATAAAAGATCTAATTTTAGAAAATAAAAATTATAAGATTTTAAAAATCCATAAACATAAATTCATTTTATTATCAAATTTATATGATAAAATAAAATTAAACTGATATAATAAAATAAACATAAAATATAATCAAAAAAAAAAAAAATATATAAAGAAAATGATTTTATCTTTATATCTATCAAAAATTTAATTTTTAAATTTTTTCTCTCAAATAATAAAAGAAAAAAAAAGACTAATTTAATTATTTAAAAAAATGGGAAAATCACAGATCTAAAAATAAAAACTCAAAATAAATATCCACAAATTTGTCAAACATTATTTTTTATAAATAAAAGAGAGAAATTGAGAAAAAACAACAATTTATTTTATTTTTTAATGCAAAACAATAATTAATTTTTTTTTTATTTTTTATATATATATATATAAACTGATATATAATTTACAACTATTTATAAGAATCAAACTTAAATTATGAAAAGCTCATGATAAATAAAAAAGCATATGAATTTTTTTTCCCATATGTCATAGCATTGGCTGGGAGGCGAACCCACAACTATCTGCAACAAACTGTTTGCTTGCATGGCGGCTGCATGACCTCTCAGCTTTTTTGGATTAATTCTTGGACAACATTGCTATCATAGCCTTAAAACTGACTTATACATTTTGACAATAACAATCCTGTTTGGTAAATTTTTCTTTAATAGTTTCTTTTAAATTTCTATCAGATGTAATATTTACAATTATAAAATTAATAAAATGTTCAACAATTCCCTTTTTTTCTATGAATAAAACTAACTATAACAGCCATTTGTTCTAAATGATTTGTACAATTAAAATAAAAGAATAATACTTAACCTGATTTTGATAGGAAGGGCTCAAATGATTTCATTTTGAAAAATATTATTTTTGCTTAAAAATTATTTGCATTCATTTAAAGCTGAATCAAATTTTGCCACTATATCTAACAACCCATACTATTATGATAGTGATAAAGTTTATCTAAATTTCCTTGATAATCTAAATTTCTATTTGTTTAATAAATAGTCATTTCTATTATTCTCTCAAACACATTTTTTAATTTTTGTACTTTCTTAAAATTTAATTTTCAAAAAATCTTTTTTTAAAAAATGTCATTTTATCAGATATTCATGATGACATTTGCGTATTTCAAGTTCTTTAATCTGTATGTTTTCAGTTGTTAAAATTATCTATATAAGAATTAATATTAAATTTTTTATAAAAAATAACTTACAAAGGAAATAGTATAATTGGTTTGTTAATGTAGAATAAATAAAACATTTTATTTTCAACAATTTCTTCATTTGGAAACAATTTATTGAAATGGTAATCAAAAAAGGTTTATTCTACTCATTCTTAAAATATATAAAAACATAAAATGATTTGTTTTGGTCATAAATGATTTTAAAAGTCATAAATGATTTAAAATCAATTATATTCAGTATTATCAAATAATATAAAATCTTTTAATAAGTTTACCTCATTTGAAGTGATAGATAGTAGTATATATAGCGATATACATATGTGGCCTTTCATTTTTAAATATACATATATATTTTTCTTTTAATTGTATACTTCCAGAAAAACGATTATGAGGTTCTATTTGCTTTACTCTTGCAATATTTTGTGCTAACAATTACTATGGATTCTTTAATCATTTTTGGAGAATATTAATCTAAATCCTCCAAACTCTTTTTTTTAGTGGTATATTATCCTTTTCAGGAAAATCAGCATTCTATATAAGCTATTTTTGCTTATAGGTGGAAAGTTTTAACAGGCTTTTTATGCTGCATTTGGTGTGATGAAGATAGCTGCTTACAGAAGATTGAAGATTTGATGGCCCATAATATGATGTTATAGCTATATACATTAATTGAAATGCTGGTAAAAATATTGGGTTCCATATTATAAAATATAGAAAGGCTATAATAATACTTATAATCATTTTTGTGGGCAACACTACAATATTTTTTGATGATTATTTTTACAATCAGTATTTCTTGATTGATTAGATTTTCTCAGCTTCTATTTTAACAATTTACTGATTCTATCAAAATCAAATGAAGATTCAAAAACTATAAGAAATTATTAAATCAATAATTTTTTATTTATTTGCCTAACCATGACACCAATAAGTTTTTCAAAAAAATATATAAGATGTTTTGTTTTTCTAATTAATTGAGACTATTTTCCTGTTTATGTTATTTGATAACCATCTTAACTGCATTTAGCATTTTTTAAATCAAGTATTTAGCTTTTACATTAATCATTGATTTTTGTTTAATAAAATATGTAGTTCCTAAAGTGACTTTTTTTTTTTAAAAAAAAAAAGCATTCTTTTTAAATTTTTTATTTCAGATTTAATTGCTTGGTACAAACAATAATATTTTTAAATATTTCATAAAATTTATTTGAGAAAAAGAAATATTGTTTTAATTTTTATTTCTGTTGTACTGAATATTAATTATGCACTGATAAATTTATTACAATATATAAAAGTTTAGCTAATATTTTCTATATTTCTAATTGAGTAACTATGTTATTAAAAAAATAACTTGGGTCTATATAAAATTTTAATGATGAGACCAAAACATCTAAATATATATATTGGAAAGAGCAGGAGAAAATTCTGTTTGGAGATGATTTAAATAAAATAATATTGATAATTGATTATGTGTATTTGTAAACATTTATAATTTACAAGAAATATGCAAATAAGGGTAATCAACAAAGATGAAACTGAATCCATTGTCATGCTAAAAAGTTGCTACAGGAGACTTATGCTATGAAATTAATTAATTTTATTTAAAAAATTAACAATAAGTAAATATAATTATTGATTTAATTTCTGGACTTTCTATCTCCAGTGATAAAAACTCCAGGTGTTCTCCTAGATATATAAACTTTAATGATTTTATTGATATAAGATATAAAAGAAGAATCAGTAAAATATTATACATATTTTTATATAAAAGCATTTTCCTAAGTGTACACACAGTAGCAATTTTATCTATAAAATAAAAAATTTAAAAGCTTAATAATGTTGGCATAAAAAAAAACATGGAAAAAATCTAAAATGTAGTTATCAATTTAATTCACTTAGCTTTTTTACCTCTCTAATAGGAAAGTGTTGTATATACTTTTTAAAATCCCCCCCTCCATAATTGCATATACTGCAATAGTTTTAATTGTGTGCCATAAAAATAAAATTGAAAGATGATTAAAGTTTGAGATTTGGAAAAAAAATTTCACTAAAAAGCTCATAGTGAAAAATTCATAAAAATGGTTGACATTTAGAATTTATTTATCAATTTAATTTGATTACACTTAAAATTTACCAAAATAGCTTGCTTATTTTTTTATCTCTAGTAGAAAAAATGTTGTACATATTTTTTTTAAAGTATTCTTCTAAGTACATTTACTATAATAATTTTAGCTATGGGCCATAAAAAATAAAATATGAAAGCTGATTATTGTTAATGGTAAAAAAAAAAAATCAAAATGAAAATATAATAAAATTGTAGAAAACTAATCATTAAATGTGAAATTGCTAAATCAATGAATGCTATTAATTGAAATAAAAAATAATGTATAAAAATATTTTATAAAAGTGCTTTTAGTTAACTTGAGGATAATGAACCCAAACTATAGTTTTTTCTTTGATCACAATTTGGGTTGGCATATTTAATTTGAAATAAAAAGGTAGGACCACAAATTAATTAATTCAGTCATTAAAATAGTGATTGAATTAATTAATTTATAAACATCACCTGCTTTAATTTTAAGTTGACTATACCAACCCAAATTGTAACCAAAGAAAGTAAACATTTTTTTTTGTTTGTTTTTTACTACATTACTCCTTAAATCATAATATAACAATATGACTATTGGATAAAATGGAGAAACTTTAAAATAATTAAAAACACCATTGCCAAGTACTTTAAACTCATTTGAGTCCTTATCAAGGCTGTATAAAAATCATTATTACCCTATTAAGTGATAAACTCAAACATTTCAATATATCAACTAGGGACTAATCGGATATTTGATAATAACAGAAGTATTAAATTTATTACTTCTCATATTAAATTAAAATGGTTTTTACAATATATATATATATATTGTATCTACCAAAATTGGAGATGTATTTCAGTATTAGGCAAGATATTGATCATATTTTTTTTTCTTATTTAATTTTTGGATAATGGATGTTGCTATGACAATAATAATATTAATATGATACTATTATTTATTATTAATTGTTTTATAAGATTATTCATTTTTAAAAGGCAAACTAAATATGTAAATAATAAAGTATATGGTTTGGAAGAAATAATTTTTATTATATATTTCATTTTTATTACTGTATTCACAATAGTTTTATAAATAATACAAATGAATATTTCATATTTCAAATATATTTGTTTTTTTTTTATATTTATATAATAATATACTGGAAGATATATCTAAAAATATATTTCTAATATAATATATTGTAAATGTAATGTAAATTGTTTATATTTTTTTGAAATTAAAAATAATATTTGTATTTTGAAATATAAATTTTTATTGTATGTAATAAATGTAAAGTGATTTTTTTTACTATTATTGTGAAATAAGATTCTTTTAATTTATAAAATGCTACTGGAAATAGTCTAATAAGTGAATATAGATGATTAGTATGGTTATTCTGACATCAATAGAAAAATTTTATAAATAGGACTGAAAAATTTGAACAAAAACTTTTTTTTTTGCTTTGAACAGAAGCACATATATATTTCTTTAATAATTTTTTTTTATTCACCCTAAAAGTATAGAATTCACAAAATAAAATGGTGGAGTAAAAATTAGCATTATCTGCCCATTCTATTGATAAAATTTGATGGGAAATGACAACTTTATTGTTAGAAGAAAATTCATCAAAATTGCTTTATTACATAAAGCCATCAGCATATTTTTTCTTTTGAAATAGATGTTATGTATAGTTTCAAGGACAGAATATAAACATCAGAAGGTATACAAAAATTATATTTACTGACTGTGTGATTTTATTAAATTGATAGATCAAATTTTTATGAAATATAAATTAGTTTTATTTTCATCATATCGCTCTATATAAAAAAGTTATTGTCTCTTTATTTATATTGTTTTTAAATAATATTTGCTTATAAGAGGATTATTCTTCATAACATCATAAATATAAAATAATACTTATATATAATGTCATATGAACCAAATAATTATTGTTTAAAAGGAAAATTGAAATATATATAAAATATCGGAATTGACAAAATGTACTTTGAATTTAAAGTTTTTGTAGATTCATTATATCTTCTCTGGAATAAAGATTTACGATAGGTTTGTAGTTTGAAAAATAGACATCAGAATTGTAATACTATACTGGGAAAACAGTATGTAAAGACTTTTATACAGGTCGTTTATTTATATTTGTCATTATTATTATTATATATATATGTTATTGTTTATCTTTATTTAAAAATGTAAAATTATTTCTTAAGGAAATAATATATATATAGTTTTAATTTAAATGGTAACCTATTCATGTACTAAAATGTAAGAAAAGTACATATTTTCCTAAGTTTAAATTTATATTTTGTAGTATGTAATATATTGGATATATGAGCACAGACTTTCACATGACCCACCACTCTCCACTCTACCTCATAACACTGATACACTTGAACACATATATGTTGAAAAGACAAATAATCACCAATATACATATTTTATGCTAAACCAGTAATCATCAGTTGGTCCAGATTATCATCTCTACACATATATGCAACAAGTGCTCAGATATATATTAAGATAGCCAATCTTCATACTTTAATGGACAGACTTCAATTTACCCCACTCTCCAACTCTTCAACTGTCCATCCAATTGAAAATCTGATGATGGAACACTCAAAGGCCACCCTGAGGTTGAGATTCTCATCACACCCATGTTGACCTAAAGTCAGTCTGACCCCTCATGTACAAGACATAATCCATTTAATACATATACGAGTGATGGGCATACATCTCTACTATGTAATAACTGAAACACAGGCTTATTATATACCTGTATCAATATATGTAATATATAGGGTATATGAGCACAGACTTTCACACAACCTACCACTCTCCACTCTATCTCATAACACTGATACACTTGAACACATATATGTTGAAAAGATAAATAATCACCAATACATATATGGTAATTATTTTAATTTAAATACTTAATTTTTTTAATGATTATGAATTAACTTCGAATACATCATTATATTAGAGTTTTAAAATATTATATCGCAATAGGTATTTATTTTACTTTGTTCTTATTAATGGGTGTTAATAAATAAGTAGATTCATTTTTATCTTTGTACATGTTTTTTATTAATTATATTTTATATGAACTCTAAAAGAAGCTATATTTTGAACTCTTTTATATTTTAGAAAATAGGAATGTCCTTGAACACATTTGTGACACATATACTAATATGCTTAGTTTTTATAATCATATAATTGGAGATTGATAGTCAGTTATATATGTAGATATCAAATTAATATCAATTAATGATTTATTATATATTAAATTACTTCGGATATGTATATATCGATTGTTTATCATCTATTCATTACATATGCATATTTTTAATCGTATAATTGACATATTTATTTATTAATAAATTTAACTTAAATAAAACAAAGTTGTTCGTTATTGTTCAAGCGTGTAATACGAATTTATTGCTTGATAACATTTGAGATAGACAACATAAACTGTCTATATCATAAAATTTATTTGAAACAATTATATCATATGATTCAGAAATAAAGTCTGAGGATTATTTGAATTCTATAGTTATCTGACTATATATAAACTTTATTTGTAAGTTTGTCTAAATTATTATTGTAGGTAATTACTGTATTAAGTTCGTGGTTGATCATTAAGTTTTTAATGATGGTAGTATATTTTGTTCTGTTATAAATCAGAATGATTTGCTTTAATTATATTTAAGTTTAATTGAGGTGGATTTACCAATTAATTATTAAATTTTAATATTCATACTTAGTTATAACAAATGCTACTAATTCTTTTTATATGCTTTGTTATAATATAGAGTTTTAATAATTTAGTTATAGGAAATTTAAAACAAATTGATATGATTAATTAATTATAATTAAGTAAATATCCAATAAAAATCTACTGTTTTTTTATATACTGATATGATTGGATATTACAGATCCAAGATTTTCTAAAAGTTAGATTGATATTACATTCTCATTGAGTATTTTATTATATTACAATTAGCTTAATTAGCAAGAGTAAAGCCAATATAAGAATGTAGCATGACTGAATTAGTATAATTTATTATTTAACATTTTATTGTCTATCTTGTTATAAATAGTGTGATTAATAATAGTAAATTAATATAAAAAATAGCATAGATAAGTTGGTATTATTTTCTAAAACTAAGGTTTGAAATTAATTATTGGGTCATATATCTATTTAGATATTATGAACATTATAAACTTATAAGCCATACTAAAGCTGTTATCTTAATTATTAATTAATTGTTTTATTTAGATATGAATATTTTTAATTTTTTTTATAAGTCTGTATTTTTATAAACAATGTTTGATTAGCTGGGTATATTAGAATTCAGTTGTTTAATGATTTATAATTGAATGAAACCAATAGTTCATTTTATATGGTTATAGAGTTCATTTATTAACTGACTCTGGGGGGCTTCAAGGTAAGCAATGGCTACATTATTATCAGAAATGAAATAAGAAAAGTTATTCATTACCTATAGAATTTGAATGTTGACTTTTTGCTGGTTGCTGCTTCATGTAATAATTTTCCAACTACTTGGATTCGAGGTTTTGGTCTAGGTTCCTTTTCTTACTATTTCATGGCATTATTCTTTAAGATAGTTAGATATCCCTGGCAGTTTTTCAAATTGCTAGGCAGGGCATCACTTTTATAAGGCCAATTGCTGATCTTCCATTAGACTAAGGGCTGGAACAAAGCTGTATGATTCCAATGGTTGTTAGCACTGCATTGTCCTGGTAAACACTGATTGATTGATTGACTGAACTGATTGAAGAACTGATAGACGGAACTGAACTCAACTGATTGACCAATGAAAAACTGGACTATTTATGTGATAACTTGTTCTCACTTTGTTAATTAGTTTTTATGTCCACCAGCTATATCTGTTGTTGGAATTCATCCACTGTTTTTGATTACATGCTTTTGATAAGATTTTGATCCTGTTTTCAGTTGGTAGCCATTGCTAATTTGTTGTTTTGTGAACATTTTTTAACTTAATAGCCATTGCTGAGTCTGTTTTTTAATTTTTAACTTTCATCTATCACTTCATCAACACACACCATTTTAATATTTCTTTCACTATTTACAGACATACATTTTATTTTTTTAAAATAATGGAAAAAGACTTTTTTTTTAAATTGAATGAAAAAATTTTTTTATTTTATTTTATGTAAAAGATTTATACTTTAAACTTTTAGTTTTTTCTAAGTTAATTTTCTCCCCCTCTTCCAATTAATTAATTGTAACCTTTACTGACAAATGATGTTCATACGCCAGTTTAAAAACTCTTTAAACTTTTATAGATTATTTTCTTTTAGTGAACTGTACTTGTATAAATTTACTTATTTTCAAATGAGATGTTTTTACTCATTTATGGACAAATTATTCTGAAATACTTTTATTATTTTATTATCAATTTTAAACTTTATGTTGTTTTATGAGAAATTTATATTTTTTAATTGTAAACACAATTTTATGTTTAGTGCTCTCATAAATGGTACAATATATATATATATATATATATATATATATATATACATATATATTCAAATACTAATATATATATATATATATATATATATATATATTAGTATTTGAATATTTTGTAACATATTCAAATTTAAAATATAAGAGTGCAAACAATGTTACTGTAATTCTAGTTTTAAAATTAAATTCAAGTATGTTAAAAATCATTTCCATTTTTTTTTTGTTTATGAAGACAACATTTTAAAAAAGGCTTTAAGTTTTAGTATTAAGAATATAAATATTTCATTCTTCATTTGTTTTTCTATTTTAATTAACTATAGAAGTTTTTTAATGAACATTCAATAAAAGTGTTTTTTTAAAAATAATATGCCATTTTGTGTTTTTCACTGAAAATTTACTGAATCAATATCATGCATTTTGAAAATGGGATCACAAACATTGTTAACTGGACAACCATCTGGATAACCCTGAAATAATTTAGTGCTACATTGCATTGTCAATTGTACTTTTTGACATGTGTACAAAATGTGAAGGAAATCTATTTGATAGATGTTAAAAATTAGTTATAAGATTTTACATGAGTAAACAAACAAATAGAATTTGTAAGTTAAATAAAAATACTATTATTTAATGCAACATAATTTTTATAATTTGACTTTTACATTTATAGGGCTTTCTTAATTGTTATTAATTCCTGTTGTCTAGGAACAAAAACAAAAACTAAAATATAGTTTTATTGGCATTTAATTGTCAAGTTAAAAATACAATTACTGGGACATAGTCTGTTTAACTACCATTAAAAGTAAGTTTATGATGGTCAAATATGATTAGAAGCACCTCTCCAAAATGGCAAAGAATTGGTTAAGAAAATATTAATAAATAGCTTCATTGAGCTCAATGCCTCAATTTTTTTTCTTTCAAGAGAAAAAATAAAAGAATTTTTTTTTTTAAAAAATAACTATACATTCTGTCATTATTAATTTTTTCTCAATTCTCATTCTTTCTTTATTATTTTTCCTACTCAAGCTTTATAATCTTGTTACTTTTATAGTACAACATTTTGATATTGGTTTTTCATGATTCAAAAAGAAATTCTAATATTAATTAGATACTTTTTATAAATTTACTGCTATGATTATTTATTTATAATCTTGCTATGCAGAGAATCATTTTGATATCATTTATTATTCATTAAAATAATTTTTGTGGGATAATTTATAAATATTCCTTTTTTTTTTTTAGATTATAAACACAGAATTATCTGATATCTATAACATGTTTTAGTTTTTTTGGTTCACAAGAACTAAATAAATTTTTTTAGAGGACAAGCTCTGGAAATGTCAATAACTATTTCTTGTGAGCAATCTATTGTATGCAAATTAAAACTAATAGCTTCTTGAATACTTACACTTTGTGTTTTGCCTTTATCTATTCTATTTCTTTTAGATTTATATTTATTATCTAAATGTCCCAATAATGTTTTACTACTCTCAATATATTAATCAACTTTTTATCTCATTTTGCCTAAATAGTCATATTTTCATTCTTAATCATTCTTTCTTTTGGAATAATTTTTTATATCATAATATTTTTGCATAACTTAAGTTTTTGTTCTCTTTATATTGAGTTATAAAATTTCATTTTCTCAATTATTTTACTCCTTTTGTCCTAGCTTGTATTTCATTTTCCATTCTTTTCTATAAATTTTGTTGTTCATCTCCTAATAATCTATTATTTTCCAAAAACTCCTTATCATCTTATCTTTTGTCAAATAAGATTGGGTTTCTTGAATTTCTCAGTACTTAATTAACTTTTCTTTTGGTATAACATTTATTCTACATATTTTTTTTATTATTTCAAACATTTTTATACTATTTCTTTAATCACTGTTTTTTAGGCTTTTATCATCCTTATTGATCCTCTTTCTTTTTTAAAATCTTCTAAACAAATTGAATATATTTTCTATGTTATATATTTACCATTTTTGCTTTGACTGTTTATTGACCATTGCATATATCAACTGCTGCATTTTCCCTTATCACATCCATTTTCTTCTTTTAGCATATCTGATTAGTTTTGAACCATTCCTAAACTGTTAATTATTTGAATTCTTTTCTCCATCTGTATTTATAGATTTTCTACCTTCTATATTTTTTTATTATTATTAAATATTTTCAATCCTCAACACCTGTTTGTTTTTTGTTCATTTCCATTTCATCTTAATTATATTGAATTATTTCCATGACATTTTTTAGATTTGCTTTATTTCTATTTGACATCTTCCTTCATTTTATTTACTTCATATATATATATTGTAACTGGTTGGGTTACATAGTACACCAATAATAAATAGTGTGTGTGTATATATATATATAAAGTAAAGGAAAAGTATAAATAAACACAGACATAAATTTTTGTAGATATTTTTCTACATTTCCTAAAATAAAATAGTAATAAATAAAGGGTTAAATAACTCTGAGCTTAAAGTAAAATTTCATTAGGAAATTAATATTTTAAAAAGGTCTGAATAAATATAAATATTGAATTATTACTCTGATTTTGAAATTTAAAAACACCCTGTTGTATTTTTGAAATTTTAATTAATTAAACAAAATTTTTATCTATTAGAAATCCCCTAAGTAAAAACATGTATATGTTTTCAAAGGGATTAGTGAGATAAAAATAAAAACTCTGTTTTTAATCAAGCTGCTGTTATCACCTTAGATGATTCTATAAAAAGGCTGATAACAAATTAACTCCAGTCTGGATAGTGATTTTGAAGAGAACAGTTTGGCTTGCAGTTTCGTAAGTGTTAGCAGAAGGGCTAGCTGTAAAGTTGGCTAAAATATTTTGTGAAGAGTTGGTAACTGTAGCAGAAAATGGCCATAGTAAAGCTAGCTGCAAAGATGGCTAAAATAATTATCAAGAGAACTGCCATGAGGATGCAAGGAAGTGGCTGCTATACAATTCACTGGTGGAATTTGAATTTACATGGAGGAAAATTGGTCAAGATTCTTTGTAATTCATAGCCTTAAAAGTGTTCTGGAAAAGCTTGCTGACCTGAAGTTTACAAAATCCAAGTATAAGTGAAACTGACTACAGAAGAAAAAAGCCAATTACCTGAATTATGTACTTTTACCTGATGATGACAATTACCTGGAATGACCAAAAAAAAAAACAACTTGCCCAAGAGAAAACACTAGCTGAATAAAGAAGTAGTTATATGTATGCTGATGTGTCTACATATGCGAAGAGAAGCACAGATAAATGTGTATACAAAAGTGAGTTGTTTTTAAATAATTCATTTGGGAAGACATTTTAAATCTATATTTTTGAAATTAAAGACATTTATAATTAGTTAAGGGATAACCTGATAAAAAGCTTTCTAATCTCTCAAAAAAATTGACTATACTTTAAAAAAAAAAAGAATAAAGAAATCTGTAATAGAATTTGATAAAGTGATTTTTTTTAATATTAATTAAATATGTAAATTTTATGTAAAAATTATTATTTATTGTTGGACAAGATTAAATTTATAAATAATCTGTGCAATTCTATGTAAGCATTTTAGTAAACCTAGCTTAAGGATTTGTATTCTTTAAAATATAATTTAAAAGCTTAATCATGTATTATTGTAGATTAAGTCAAATATGTTTAGAAATTACCCACACACACATGTATGTGTGCATATATAGATGAATGCTTGTCAAGTATAACACATAAAATTTAATCATTTTTTTTAATTATTTTATATCAATTGAAATATATTAATTGTATATTAGAAATCGTGCAACTGTGCGCACATATATGTAAATCATTGTAACAATTTAAATGTTGAATAGTAATTATTTAAATCTCAATGTGATCATTTGAATTTTGTAGTAATATTGTAAATTACAGTGTAATGACTTTTATTATTGTATACTTTTCAAAATCAGAACCCTTATAAGACCTTTTTTTTTGTTATTAATAAACTTATATTTAATTGTTAAAAATTGTATTCCATCATCTCTTGGTCTCATACAGTAATAGAGCTTGTGTTCTCTGAGCTAGATTTCGGACACAGATAAATGGGGATGTATATGGGGCATCCAGAGATAATCAATCATCATCCTGGTTGGCACAAAAGAGGATGCTCGTTAAAGCCCACACACTATTATTTTTTATTTTACTTTAGTCTTATTAAAAATTTAAGTTTATAGTTGTCCAGTACAAGTGGCCTGAGCATTGATGATGATCAGCATGTTTTAAAGGTCCCAGCATTATTGTTTTGATTTCTGATTATTGTGTATTTTTAATGGATGGGCACTAAGCTGATGCATCCAAGTTATGTTTATATAATTGCCCAAGCTGGCAAAGACTCAATAGTTAGCCTGGTTTACAGAAGACCCATTTTCAATCCAGTCACAAGGTTGACTGTTGATTTATATTTTTTATGGTTCAAATCCAGCCATAAGGTGGACTGTTGATTTATTGTACTAATTTATTTATTTCCATTAATGACGATGAATGGTATTTGAATTATACTTACTTTGACTTACTATAATGCTGATTGATATATGATTGGTGTATATTTTAGTTGCTCTTCTGAATTAGATGGCTGATCTCTCAATGAGATCTCATGATCTCATGTTCCCCTTAAATATTTTGTAATTATATATACTTTATAAATTATTGATATTTCATTTTGTAGTGACATGGGGTTGATAATGACTTTTCATCACCCAGATTCACTCCTTTCCTTACATTTTGATACCCCATCCCATTACTATATATATATATATATATATATATATATATATATATATATATATATATATATATATATATATATATATATATATAAGGTCATGTTACTTTCTCTTTCATGAAATTAATTAGTCTCTTTTATAAGTTTTCTTTAAATTCATGATATATTTTATCTATTTTGTCTTTTAGTTCTTGTTACCCTTACTTACATTTTTGTCTTCACTTTTCTATCTTTGTCTCCATTTTTAATTTGTTACTGTTATTTTTTACTGCATTTTTTTTATATTTTCCACACTTATCTCAATTTGACATTGCATCATTTGAAATCGAATTTTACATTTTTCATTCTGATTTCAAGAGCTTCCATTTGTTCTTATTTTTTAATGATATCATGTTTTTAAATCTTCTTGTTGTTTTTTATATTTTATTTTCAAAATTTTGTTATCTCTTTCTATTCTTTTTATTTATTTTCTAAATTTTATCACCATTTTATATTGTATTCATTCTTTTATCATAGTTTTTAGACATTTTTCTATATTGTCTTTTTAAATTTTGCTTTAAATTGTAATAACTTTTGCTTTACTTGTATTAGCATATTCATTATTTGACTCATATCTATAAACCTAGATCTTTTAATTGTATTTCTTCATTGTTTTGGATCACTGCTTCTGATGTCATTCTTAACATTTCTATATTAAAAATCTTACTTTTTAATACCACAAACAAAAGAATGAAATATACATCTCTTCATCAACAATTCCCTTTCCCTAGGACATCATACTGTTTCTTCTAAATGAGTTTGGATCTCTCATTTTAATTTTACTCCATACTGCTAAATTTTATATTATATTTTAACTAGAATTTATTGCATATCTATTAAAGTATTTGCCTATAATTTATTAGGCTTCTTTTATCATAAAGTTTATTTCATGATAAAATCTATTTTATTTAATTAGGTTATGAGTTTATTTTATTATGCTGTTCTTTTGGAATTTAATATTCACTAATTCTATTGTCAAAGTTTATTTTTTTTTACAAGCCTAAGAGATTATGCATCATATTCATCTATGCAAAAACTACCTGTGAAGGTGTTGAAATTCTTTTGACAGCATTTCTTCTTATAAATTTATAACTTTCTGATGCATCATCTTTGGTATATATCTCCTATCAAAATTTGGAAACACATTGTGGTAATAAGACAGGTTCACTAAGAACAACAAAAAAAAAGTAATAAAACTAAATATAATATCTCTACTATTTCAGCCAATCCTACATATCATAAAAAATCAGTAATTAAACATCTGGTAAATATAGGCTAATATTAAAATATGAGATATTAGCTATTTAATCTCAGGAAAATTATAATCACTTGAAAAACATTACAACTAAGAACTGAACATCTGATCAATATATTTTTTTGATAAGATAAGGCCTAGAATATCAGGTAAATTATCTGGGTTTGCATAAACCTTCTAGTAGAGGCATAAAAGTATATAGATCTTTATATGAATGACTATCTTGGGTTCTAACAAAATAAATCTAGTCTAAATGCATCCAAAAACACTTCCATAGATATTTTAACCTACATCTCTACAATAAAACTTTTAATATTCTTTTAATATTAAAGATGTATGGAAGGTAAGTGAATTGGGGATATTTAATATAAATATATTGTTATTTTGTAATTCTTTATACTTGAGTAGTCTTTTAGAATTTATTTTCATGGTTAGTCTGGTTGAGTTCTGAATTTGGGGTAATTTTAACTAATCCAAAATTTGTAGCATTGGGAGAGTATAAGAATAGCAATCATAATGTGACAAAAATATACAAAAAGTCTACTGAAGTGTTGAAGCATTAAAAAATCAGTTTAAAGCATTTTATTTATTATATAAGTAATTAAAAAGGATTTGAACCCAGACTTTCAAGCTCCCTTCAGTCATCCATTCTATCTTATACAACCGATACCCATGACCACATACATGTAAAAAAGATAAATGATCATCAATATACATATTTCATGCTAAAACATCAATCATCAGTTACTCTGGATCATCAACTACCACACATATATGCATATATTGGAGATCATTTATCTTTTTATGTGCATATGGTCATGTGTATTGGTTGCATAAAATAGAATGGATAACTAAAGAGAGTTTAAAGGTTTGAGTTCAAATGATCTCTACAGCTATATTAAATATATATACTATACAAATTCAGCCTGAGTACTGCTCATCTCTCTTCTGTGTATTTAAAATGGTCTTAATGTTCTACATATGAGATGTCATATTGACTTACAGTCAACATGGGTATGACAACAAAATTAGCAACCCAAGGGACTTGAACATGCCATCATCAAATTTTCAATGATATAGATAGCTGAAGAGTTGGATAGTGGAGAAGATTGAAAATCGTCCATTAAAGTTTGAAGATTTTTTATCATAATATAAACTGAGCACTAATTATATGTGTGCATGGGAGATGATGATCTAGACCAATTGATGAGTGCTGGTGTAGCACAAAATATGTCTATTGGAGATTGTTTATCTTTTTCACATATATGTGGTCATGTGTATCAGTTATATAAGATAGAATGGATGACTGAAGGTAGCTTGGAAGTCTTGATTCAAATCCCCTCTAATTACATTTATCTTAAGTATATATACTATACTTGTATTTAATATGTGAGTAACTGTAATATATATTGAGAACTGTGTCAAAATATAAAATTTTTTTTTTAATTTTTATGATGTTTAGTTCAAAACGAAAACAACAGAAAAATAAATACAATAATGTAATATCTGGTTATATTAATTTCTACATCACCCAATAACAAACATATGCACAAATGATGGTTTATTCACTTATAAAAAAATTGAGTTGTCCAAAAATCAATCCTTTATTGATTCTTAGCTTGTATATAATGTAAAAGCAAAATATTTTCAATTCTACACTTAACATTAATGGCAATTGGTCTAATATTCAATCACATTTGCATCAATGTGTTTTATCCAAAGATCGTCATTTGTAAAATATTACAAGCATTGGAACAAATACATGGAACTTGCAGAATTATATTTTCTTCCATATACAGATGCAAAATTTCTTCATGCCAATGATTGTTAATAATGAATTTAATTTTATATTCGTTAATTCTCTTTTCTAATAATATTTTCTATATATTATGTTTAATAAAGAACACTAATATATTATATACATTTAATTTTGCTTAATTAATAAAAATTAAATTTTATTTTTGCATTAATTATTTATTTTTTTAATTGTTTAATAATTTTGTTCTATTTCGTATCATTTCCAAATCTGAGAAGATAAAACGCCAAGAATTTCAGATAACAGTATTTGATCTCTGAGTATATATATATGTCATATTATTATTACTATTTGCGGGATATTCCGTATAGTGAAAAAGCTAAATGCTGACGTTTCAGTACAATATCAAGTACTTTCCTCAGAGCATCCTCTTTCTCAAATCATAAGAATGCACGTGAGATTTAAAACCGTTTTTATCATTTTCTTTCTCCTCATATTTAAATTCTATTGGTTGAGAAGTTTTAAAATTTATTTTCTCTTCCAATAGCTTCTTCCAAATGTTGTTAATCTTCTTTAATTCACACCTTTCATTTATGCTCTTGGGCCTTTTAAAAATCTCTATAGCTTCTCTTAGCAATCTCTGGTCATATTGTTCAATTTTTGCTAAAATATTTGTTTTTTCAAAATTGATATCATGATTTGTTAATTTTATATGAGAATAAATAGCTGATGAATTGGATTTTTCTCTCACTGCCAGAATGTGTTCTTCCTTTCTAATATTTATTCTACGATTAGTCTGTCCTATATATGTATGTGGACAGACCCTACATGGAATTTCATATACACCATGACACTCCAAAGCAATTTTATCTTTAGGAAGTGGAAATATTTCACTAATTTTTTTATAAGTAGTGTAAATTGTGTGAATATTATTATTTTTTAAAATGTTACCAATTCTATCAGTTACTCCTTTTATATATGGCAAAATTGTCTTAATTTTTGATGTATCAAAATCTTTTTTCTTTTGATATGTATAAGCCCTATTAATAATGTTGTAATTAAAACTGTTATGAAGAAGCATTTTATTAGTAGCAAATCTATTACTATTCTTCCGGCAGATAAGGGTAATACTACAGTAATTTTAAATAAGGCTGATTATTTTTAAAAAAATACATGATTTATTAAATGATAATATTTATAAAAAAATTTATAGAGATCCTATGACTTATCTTGAAAAGAAAACGAAAACATTAATTTATTCTACTGATCTAGATTTAGAAACAAAGATACAGCTTACTCCCAGGGAAAAATCTTTTTATCCAAAATTATATGGTTTACCAAAAATTCACAAGCCAGATATTCCATTGAGACCGATTGTAAGTGCAGTTGGTTCACCTACACAGACACTAGCTCGTTTTTTGACTTCTTTTTTACAGCCGCATTTATCAACGATGTCATCATATGTTAAAGATGCTAATCATTTTCTTGAGCTTATCCGGGATATTAAATTGACTAAGAATGATATTTTGGTAAGTTTTGACATTGTTTCACTTTTTACTAGTGTACCTGTAAATGAAGCGATTCAAGTTTTAAAAAATATTCAGTTGCCTAATTTTGCTGTGGTTTTGATTGAACACTGCTTATCGAATACATTTTTTGTTTTTGATGGGCAGATGTATAAACAAACATCAGGTCTAGCTATGGGTTCACCAATTTCTCCAGCATTAGCTTCTATTTTTATGGAGGATTTGGAAAATAAAATTTTGACTTTAGCAGTTAAAAAACCATCTATATGGCTGAGGTATGTTGATGATACCTTTGTTATTTGGCCTCATGGCAAGCATGCTCTTAATGACTTTTTTAATTTTTTAAACTCTTTTCACAACAATATTAAATTTACCATGGAAATAGAAAATAATAATCAATTACCTTTTTTAGATGTTTTGATTGAAAGAAGGGAAGATGGTTCTTTATCCCATGGTATATATAAAAAACCAACACACACTGGGAGATATCTGCATTTTTCCTCTCATCACCATCCTGCACAACTATTTTCAGTAGCAAAGACATTATTGGATAGAACAAAGAGACTTTCTGATGATAGCCATTTTCACCGGGACCTTTTTGCTACTAATAAAATGCTTCTTCATAACGGTTTTAATTACAACATTATTAATAGGGCTTATACATATCAAAAGAAAAAAGATTTTGATACATCAAAAATTAAGACAATTTTGCCATATATAAAAGGAGTAACTGATAGAATTGGTAACATTTTAAAAAATAATAATATTCACACAATTTACACTACTTATAAAAAAATTAGTGAAATATTTCCACTTCCTAAAGATAAAATTGCTTTGGAGTGTCATGGTGTATATGAAATTCCATGTAGGGTCTGTCCACATACATATATAGGACAGACTAATCATAGAATAAATATTAGAAAGGAAGAACACATTCTGGCAGTGAGAGAAAAATCCAATTCATCAGCTATTTATTCTCATATAAAATTAACAAATCATGATATCAATTTTGAAAAAACAAATATTTTAGCAAAAATTGAACAATATGACCAGAGATTGCTAAGAGAAGCTATAGAGATTTTTAAAAGGCCCAAGAGCATAAATGAAAGGTGTGAATTAAAGAAGATTAACAACATTTGGAAGAAGCTATTGGAAGAGAAAATAAATTTTAAAACTTCTCAACCAATAGAATTTAAATATGAGGAGAAAGAAAACGATAAAAACGGTTTTAAATCTCACGTGCATTCTTATGATTTGAGAAAGAGGACGCTCTGAGGAAGGTACTTGATATTGTACAGAAACGTCAGCATTTAGCTTTTTCACTACACGGAATATCCCGCAAATAGTAATAATAATATGACATCTTTTATCCGTGAAAATATTAGAATTAACATATATATATAAATTAAAAGATTCTTCGAGAATAATGATTATAATAAATATCATTATGCCCATAACCTGCTAAAACATTGAGATTTTTTTAGATTTTAAAGTGGGTTTTAGGCTTTTTATGATAAAATATTAAATTATTAATCAGTGAATAATTATCTAGATAGTCATAGAGAAAGTATAAAAGAAGGAAAACAATTTAAAACAAGTTCTTATACTCGATAGTATTTGATTAATCTGGTGATAATTGTTTTTTTTTTATTGTTTTTTTTTTTTTAATGAGAAATGTTGGAAAAGTCAAGAATATTAAAAGACTGCTTTACCATTTATGTTGTGCTTATTCCTGTTCACATAAGAATAATTCACATCTCTAGAAATAAATACATTTATTATAGATAATAAATAATAATACAAAATATATAAATAGTATTTTAAACACATATTATGTACAATGTTTAGCTATGATTGATAATAATTGGTGAACTATGCAAATTTAGCTGTCAGTAGTGCAGCTAATATATGGGATGTATGCTATGACTTTCCTTTAGAACTCTGACAATTCCAGTTTATAAGTACCTTTCCTTGCATGAAGATATAATATTTGTTGTTAGCAGTATCTTGCTCCAAAGTTTGAGCATGCATAACTGGGTTCTATACTATCATGGACAATGTATGTAGTACTGTTAAACATCTGACAGTTGTCTGATGTCTCATTATCTGAAAGATGTTGTCTCCTTTTATAGTAAGATCCCTTGTCCTCATTGGAAATAAACAAATTCACTGATCTAGCTCTCCAATTAGTCTGTTTAAAGACATCGACTGTTCATTTTTTCTATTATTATTTGCCCACAGTTTTATTGTAAATTAAATCCATTTTGGTAAGTTTGCAGTAAATACAAATCGATTATTTGAGAGTGTAATTATGTGATTATTTGAGAGTAAGACTCTGCTAGGAATGGATAAGTTCATAATTTATTTATATATATATATATTGTAAGCAATTATTTGGTTTTTTCTTTATAATAATAATAATAATAATAATAATAATAATAATAATAATAATAATAATAATAATAATAATAATAATAATGATGATGATGATGATGATGATGATGATGATGATAATGATGATGATAATAATTTAATTTAATTTAAAATTAATATTATTTAATTTAATAATAATAATAATAATTATTATTATTATTATTATTAATATTTAAAAATAGCAATGCAGATTACTGATTTAGCATCCTTCCTCTTTTGCCAGGAAAAAGTACTGTTATATTTTAATACATTTTTTTAAATTGTCAACAATTAAAATCTGTAGCTAAATGTATCTACTAAAAAATTATAAGCTGATATTCACTTGAATAAAAAGAAAAATCTTATTTCACTTTGGACTTAACATTATCTGTCGTATTTATTTAAAGCAATATCAAAAGTCAGTGCTGTAAACTTTATTGAAGCAAACCAAGATAATGCTATGAGATTTGGGTCTTAGGGGCTCTTTGATTGTTGATTATTGAAATTGAAATGAAATAAAAGTACTTTCTTTTTTTGTTAAAATTTTGTGTAAAAGCTTAAAAATTTTAGGTACATTACTAAGTAATTCTTTTACTTTTCTTTTCTTTTTCAACTGCCATTTTTAAAATTTAAATATTTGAATATGCATGTAATATTGGAATCTGACTGACGACTGCAAGAATACTTATCGGTAAAAAGAATTTGCTCAAAGTAATGCCAAGATATTTGAATGCTAATCTAATAAGAAGATAGCTATAAAATTCATAAGTTCATGTGTGTATTAAAAATATGCTTAATTTTTTTAAAAAAAAATATTTATAAAACAATTTCCATGATCTGCTTTAACGTTTTAGAAATGGTTTATTATATTCCAATAGTTCCTATTTCGAGTCTGCATCCACTAGTATCTAACTTCCTGTAAAATTGATTTCTATATAGCTTTTAAAAAAATAAATAAAACAAAGCATTTTAATGCATACACTGAATGCTGTACAATAGCTTAGTAATGAAATAATCATTGTAGAAACAAAGCCTCCCGCATGAAGTCTTTCAGTGAAAGGAGTCAATCAAAACAGAAGAAAACCCTGTTACTGTTTTCGCTTGAGGCTTTTCCTGTGGGAAAAAAAGAATAAATTCCTGTTTTTAAAAATGTAAATCAACTAAATCTCAAAAATCCATTCATGGAATCACTGAAGTTTATTTTTATTATATATTATTCAATAAATCACCTCCGCGTATTTAACAGCATTTCTGTTTACGTTAAGCAGATGAACTAAAGACATTTAATTGATTAAATCATTTAAAACTTTAAAAGTAATTTGATAAAAATTATCAAAGAAAACATTTATAAAAAAAATAAAATCAATTAAATGTCAATGCTAAAATAATGAATGAAATTAGTTTTTCATCGTTTATGATCCTTAAAACCACTGAAACAATTGCATCAAATAACCATCGTCCCCGCCAACCTGACTAATCAATAGTTTGTTGATGTAATAGACAAGTAATATTATAAAACACATCTTTTTAAAAAAAATTAATGTATAACAATTAAAATTTTTTGAAAAAAAACTATAGATTTCTACCAGAATTTTTGATATAAATTTAACTTATTTGTCTGAACACAAGTTAGTGATTCATAAAAACCTTTAAATCATTACAATTTGATTTAAAAATATCAAATTTTCTGCGCTCGCAACTTCAGAAAAATATTCTAATGATACTTACAAAACATTTAGGTAGTCACTTGTCTTTTTCAGATGTCGTTATTCATACATTTTAAATATATATGATGGGGTGAAGGTTTTAAGTATATTTAAAAAAAACCACAAGTCTAAAGCAGGTTATTACATTACAAAAAAAAAAAAATAGTAAGCATCTTTGAAAGCAACTTCCCGTTTATTCAAAACCACACAGGGTTTCAAAAATAAATTCTGCGTGCATATGTAATATAAAGACGAAACACTCTTTAAATAGCTGTCTTCTCTCCAAAAAAGAATAGGAATATAGAACACATTGGCAGATAAACAGAGCAAAACTCTCCATACAGTATTGCCACCTGTGCTAAACAGAATAATCAATGGATGCCAGAAGGCTTGTGCATAAAATCCCTATCTAATGCCTACTCATCCAATATCTCCAGACTAGTTTCTGGCTTGTGGCCTTCGTCAGTGAGGAGCTTTGGATCTGAGAGCACTGCATCTAGATTTTAGGATCTAATGCAACCCTCTAGCAACCACCTTTTATCTCTACTTAACTACAAACTATGAGAATGAAATTGAAAACACAAAAAATATTTTCAATCTAAGCTCAATAGCTTATATAGTCATATGGGTCTGAACTCAGAAACTAGTCTGGGGATATTGGATGAGTAGGCATTAGATAGGGATTTTATGCACAAGCCTTCTGGCATCCATTGATTACTCTGTTTAGCACAGGTGGCAATACTATATGGAGAGTTTTGCTCTGTTTATCAACAATTAATGTGCTAGTATAGGAAATGTGATCATGTGACATTGGCAGATAGTGAAGGTTTTATCAGTTTTTTTATACTTGTTTAGTCTTAGTTAATAATAGTTAAATACTTATTTATTAGGAATGGTTTATAATACATGTGTTTTAGTACTCATGACTCTGAGACTTGGAGCCTCAACAGAAGATCAATACAGAAACTTCAGACAACTCAATAAAGTACTGAAAGATCGATGTTGTGAGTAAAAAGATATTAAAAAAATTGAGTAGAGATGGGTCAGCCATATTACTAGAAAAGATGGTAATAGATGAACAGTTATAATTTTAAATTGGATCTCAAGAGATTATAAAAGAGTCTACAAGTGAGATGGATGAATAAAATAAGAAAGTTTGCTAGTGTGGTGTAGAGAAGAGAAGCTAAGAATCCGACAAAGTTGATTAAACTTAGAGAGATCTTCATTCTATAAGAGATGACATAATAATTAAAAATAGTGATGAATCATTTAATGATCAATATTATATATTTAGATAAATTAAACATTGATTGGGTTCCTAAAATAAAAATATTGTCAGTTGGAATCTGAAAAAAAATATTCCGAGTTTGTATTTCAGATCATGGAATCAGCAAAAAGATGTGCACTATGAAGTTCTTTATATATGTACCATAATATTTAGTTAAAAAATTAATTTGATATTTTGTGTATTAACAGTAAATAGAGTGGATCAAAATATTTTCACTAAAGCATAAATAGATATATGCTGCAACTGCAATAATATGGGATGATAAATCATAGAAATATTTAAGTTGAAAAATTTAAAAATATGTTAACAAATCCTTACTTATAAAATCATAAAAAAGCAAATTTTTACAATGTAAAATTAATCATTTACTAAACAGTGACATTAATGAAAGTATAATTACAAAGGAACAAACATGCAATATGAACTTCTAACTGTTTTTATAATATATCAAGCATGGTTAATAATTTTTAATAACTAGTTAGAATTATCAGCTTATATAGTTAAAAATACTGAGACCAGACGAACTGTAGATTGTTTGATAACCATTTTTAAATGAAATAAAAAGCACTAAAATTGATTTTTAAAATAAAAATCAAATATATATATAAATAATTATTGTGCCACACGAAATATACTGTTTTATGGTTTATAAATGTCAAAATATGCCTCTATGCTTACAAGGAAAGGTTTTTAATAAATGTATCTTTTCAGTGATTACTCATGGATTTGGGTTCTTATTAAATTAAAAAAAAAGAACAATATAAAAACTGTGCCAAATAAAATAAAATTTGGAAAGATGTACATTGAAATTAAAAAAAATGAATACAATGCATGAATGAGAGAACATACAATTATTATTGGAAGTATTGAAAAAAATTAGAAAGTTAAAATGGAATTGGAATGAACATATCATTAAAAGTGATAATCTTAATCAGACAAATGAAGACTTGAACTAGATTTCATGATATTCTAAGAGATCCAGAAAGAGACAATATATCATGTGATAGGTGAGACAAGAAAAATATGATGTGGTTAAAAAAGTTATAAAACAAACAAACGATATTAAATTCAGAAAGACTTTTATTCTGTAATAAAGTGGTGATGAATTAAAGTGATGATGAATATTAAATATATCCAAAAAATATTTAAAACATAATTTATCTCTTATAAAATAAATAGAATATTTGGTTAGTTTCCAGATTTTGTACCCAGTGGAAAAGCATTAATGATAGTAACAAATTTTGTAAAGACTATTATGAAATACATTACCTATGACAATATATATTAAATGAAAAGCATACATTACTGCTTGAAATAATGAATGACTATAAAACTGAGAAGTAGTATTAATCTGTAGGCATTGAGATGATTCTCTAAAAATTTGGAGAAGATGATTTAAGTTACAAAAAATAACAAAAAACTAGTACTATTCCACGTAAAGTGTCTAGGATAGTATTATCTTTACAATGGTGTAACTATTGAAAAATAGATTTTAAAATTATGAATATTACTTTATGTAATACATTATTCAAATTAAATAAAACATATATCTAACTTTGAGTCTCTAATAAGCCTCATCACAACAGAAGAACATCTCAAATTTTTTTTATTACTATGTCCCTTCTTTTTTATACAATAATGTTCACCTTTAATCTGCTTTCACTTTCATGTTTTGCATAAATAATCTGAATGCTTATTTTTTAAATTCTTTGCTCTTATAAAAATATTATCTGTAAGAATATAAAAACTGTATCTGTTTTAGAGTCTTTACAGATGTGCAGATATTTACTTACAATTTTGTCATAAGTAGAAATATGTAATTATTACCCAAAGAACAAGTTGCATTTGATTAAAAATACACAATTAGAATTCTATGATTATTAGGATCCTCAATCTTATTCAGTGGTGCCACCATTTTTTTTAACTTCTAAGATTCTTATAATTCTTTTAAAAAAAACAACAACATTGCAATTAGTTCAGTGGTAAATACAATTATCTTAGAGAGATATGTCAGAAAAATTGTCTGAACAATATATCCAAGCTGCTAAAAGATGGTGACATTTTATTTAACTACTTATAATTGTGAATCCTTTTCAAGTACAGGAAGATTATCTGATTTTGAAGAGCTGTCTAATACTAAATAGATTATTATTGGAATTTGTGAAGATAGAAAAAAGCTGAAGGGATAATTAATTTGAAAAATAGACGTAATTTTTAATAAAGCTCACAAGTAGTTGAGGCACAAGTTGAATGGGATTCATTGTAAAAAAAAAGTGGAAGATTGGGGAGATTGCTTGAATATTAGACAGAGTGGCAAAATTATTAATTCAACTTAAAAGTTTTGACAAACTTTAAAGATGATTCAAACTTAACTAAGATCAATAAGAAGATAACCAATAATTTACTAAGAAGTGCAACAAATATAAATGATACAAAATAACTGCAGTGAAATTTTAACATAGACAAAAAAATGTATAAAGAAAAAAAGAAATAAATGATTCCTTAAAAAAATTGAATATCTGGAGTTTTGCAAAATAGTAGAAAAACGATTTTGTAATGATATAAAAATATATAATTGTGAATTGACAAAGAAAGCTGTAGAAGAGGATAAAGGTCTGAAAATTATAAAACAATATTTTGGTATTGAAAAAAACATTATTTTAGAAATAAAAAAAGATGAAACTATTACTAAAAAGAGGACAACATCATTAAATGTGCAGAGGATTTTTCTGAATTGCCAAACATTTTAAATAAAGTGACGAGACATGAAATTCATTCTATAAAAAGGGAAAAGCTCCAGGAAATGATACAATCAAGGTAACAAGTGAAGAAATAGAACAATTGTTGATAAAACTATGTACCAAATTTCTAAATGATAAAGATGTACATTTGATTGCAAAGACTTCAGTAGTAGTACTACATATTTAAGAAAATGATAACATGATATTAGAAATTACATACATGTTAATTTTCTCTCAGATCTATAAAAAATATTTACCAAGATAATTCAACTTATCTATAGCTATCTTTGGATTCAAAGCAACCAAAAGGTCAAGCTAGATTTTAAAATGTATTTGGCACAGTGGATCATCTTTAAATATTATATTACTGTATGTCATCTTAATTTTTTAAGCCTAAAAGAAAATACTGTAATTATAGCTTAGATGTGAAAAGTCATTATAAAATTATAAAAAGGCATATTTCCACAATAATTAAAGTTTTGGTCCATCAAAATGTACACCCACAATAATGTCATAATCTGTAAAATATTTATCAAAAAGCAGCAGAAAATAACATTGATAAGGATGTATAACAAAATGATTTCGTATTAACAAAAATTTTACAGCAGTTTTGCAAGAAATATTTTGTGGATTAAAAAACTAAGAAAATAAAAATATATGAAGAATATTGATCATTTATATTTTGTAGAGAATGTAGTTATTTTGGAAATAATAGTCCAGAGCTTTAGTAAATGTTACTAGAGTTATCAGATAGAAGTAAGAAAATAGCATTAAAGATAAATACTAAAAAGACTAAAATAATGTTCAATGGATTTTCTCAGAAGATAATAAAGACTGATAATATGAATTAGAACTTTACAACTTCACATATATTGGTCAGACTATTAATACATATAGTAACAGAATCGATGAAATAAATCATAGAATTAAATTTCAATAGAGTCTGAATAAAAGACTTTTAATATATATACTTTATCAATTCTTATTTATGGATTTTTGACTTGGACACATAGTAGAAGAACAAAACAGAGACTTAAGACTACTCAATTAAATATGAAAAGATATATAATGGGAATAAAAAGAATGAGTTGAAAATAGAAAATTAAATGAAAGAACAAATAATTCTCATTAACATCATTGAAAGATTTAGTGCTGGATGGGACACATTGCTAAAAGAGATTATGTTTGAAATAATATTGAACTGAATACATTGCTGGAAGAAATAATAATAGATGGATAGATAAAGATTTAAATTGGATCCCAAAATTACTGTAAAAGACCTAGATAAAAAATATGTGTAGATGGATAAATGAAATAAGAAATTTTTGGTGTGATATAGTGAAGTAAGACTATGGATGAGAGAAACTGGATTAAATTTAAAGAGATCTTCATCCTGCAGCACAATAATAATGGCTGAAAATGATCATAATAATGATGATACATTCATTTACTT
This sequence comes from Epiperipatus broadwayi, assembly GCA_028023455.1. Lineage (NCBI taxonomy): Eukaryota > Metazoa > Onychophora > Udeonychophora > Euonychophora > Peripatidae > Epiperipatus > Epiperipatus broadwayi. The sequence continues at coordinate 3,710,188 of JAQFVV010006206.1, forward strand.
AAATATTGTAAATATATGACATTTTTAATAGCAGTATGTCATTGTTTATTTGTAATCATGTCATATCTTTATTTTTTATTTAATGCAAATATTATAATAATAAAATATGATTTTAAACTATAGATGGATCTATGTATAAACTAGAGAATTATGTATTATCTGTAGTTATATATTGAAGTATTTTTATCATCTAGCTGAATTGTTAAATATTTTTAGAAATAATCAAAATTTTTGTATTCTTTTCCAAACACATTTAACTGTCAGTAATAATAGAGAGGTTAATATAAAACACATTTGAGGGGTATTATTTTCCTGTTTCTTTAGTATTGATCACTTGGCCTAGTGATATTCTAGCATGGGAATTGAACCTGGGACATTTAGATTTATGAATATTGAATTTAAGATAATACTGTAACCAACTAATCTTTTTTTAAAAATCATAGTTAATAGAAATTTTTTATACTTATTTAATTTTCAATAGTATATACAATTTTCCTACAATTATGTATTGCTATCAAATTTGTACTGTTTAAGTTAATATGAAAAGGTAATCTAAAACTAATAAGAAAGTTTTAAATGCACTGAACCAGGTTTTGATTGATTGTTTCCAGAATCAAAACACTGAATAAAATTAAATTGCTTAAAATATGCATATATAGTAACAAAAATTAATATGTAAATCAGGCATAGTTCCATTTTTTTTAATAATGGGACACAGGAATCTTTTCTATTGATGAAATAAAAATCCCTTGCAATAGCCCAAGTCTTTTTATACTTATTTATAAAATTCCTCTTGACTTTATCTCTTTTTTTTGCTAAGGGCAAGGTGTATTAATGATTTCCAAATACTATGGAATGCTATATTAGACCGGTTGTGGATTATTTGCCTTTGTCATGTGATTAGCTTTTTTTTTTCTATTTTCTCTCTATCCAAAACTTTCATGATTTCCCAATCAATGGTCCGATTATTATAGAAACATATATGTATTTTTTATCATTGGTTTGTATGTATATGTTTTTTTAAATTGCTTTTTTTTTCATGGTGTAACTAGATTAATTATTTCAAATTCACATGAAATTTCATGTGCACATTTTTGCATGTATTTAAACTTCAGGCATATTAAAACATCTAACAATTTAATTAGATGACGGAAATAATTCAATCTATAACTACACATAAAATGTCATCATCATAAATCTTCAAACAAAAAGTTATGTAAGATTAAACTTTCAATGTTAATGCTTCTTACCAAGTGATATTTTATAAATAATAAATTTACTTTTCAGTGAATCATTTAAATATCAGACTCATGAATTATGAGTTAATATTAATAAAAATTGTGTAATATAAAGTCAGTAAAAACTACCTATTCTTTATTCTTGATAATCAAAAAATTTATATTCTGGAATCTGAAATCAAAAACGCGTTGATTTTCTTATCAAAATCAATTTAGAATCTCTTCCTACTAGTAATTTTTTTATCATAGAGAAAGGTGCGTGCTAACATTGACTTCCTTTGTTTCTCTGATATAAATGGGAAAAGCAATATTTCATTTTTTGTTCCACTAACCTGCTCTTTTTATGTATAGAAAAATATCATTGAGTCAGTTACTAAATCATGTACTTCTATTTCTAATCTCATTGATAGAATGAAATGGGGTCTTTTCCCTTCATTTAGGTTTACTATTTTTCTTATGTTTACCCTTTCATTCCTAAGATGCCATCTTTGCTTCAAAGCTACATCTGGAAAATTACAATCACTGTTTTACAATAAAATTTCAAAAAATTAAAAACAGAAGCAGGGCACTTGGCTCTCTAGACATTGTTAATGCTGCATGAAGCTTGGTCTCTCTTCCAACTCCATTAAAAGTATAAAATTCCATTTCATTTTTTATTCTTATATGCCTTTGCTATATATTTACAAAATATATCTTTTGTAATTTATACACCATTGTATTGGTCTGTTGTTTGATGACAAACTTTTAAAGATCCAATTGAATTTTAAATAATCCTTTTCAAGTTTGTAAAAAAAATTATTTGCTTGTTTTTATTGTTTTAAAATTACCTATCCTTATTTTAATGTAAACAAAGATCATAATATTTCATATATTTAAAATTTTACAAAGTCATTTTATTATTTTATATTGATATGAATAATCTCAAAATATATGAAAGTATATACTATATTTAAATACAAGTATAGTATATATTTTTAGGTTAGATGTAATTATAGGGTATTTGAACCCAAACTTACAAGCTCCCTTTAGTCATCCACTCCAATTTATGCAACTCATGTAAATGACCATATAATGTGAAAAAGATAAATAATATTCAGTATATGTATTTCATTCTGAACCAGCACTCATCAGTTGGCCTGAATTCTCACCTCCTACACATATATGTAATCAATGCTTGGTTTATATTAAGATATAAAATATTTGAACTTTAATGGACAGGCTTTAATCTTCACCCCTCCAACTCCTTAGTCGTCAAATCTGATGATAGCATGTTCAAAGCTCTTCTTTGCTAATTTTATTATTATACCCATGTTAATCATGTCATTCTGACTCTTATATGTAGGACCTTAAGACTACTTAAATACACAAAAGAGGATAAGGCAGAACACAGGCTGAATCTGTAATATTAAATTCAAGTACTTATATATATACATGAGATGATAATTCAAGCCAACTGATGAGGGCTGCTTCAATATGTATATTGGACATCATTTACATTTTTCACATGTTAATGGTCTTATGTATTGGTTGTATAAAATGGAGTGGATGACTGAAGGAAGCTTGAAAGTTTAAGTTTAAATCCCCTATAATTACATCTAGCTTAAGATTCAGAATGTATTCTGCCCATACCTCCTCTATGTATTTAAATGGTTTTAAGGTCCTACATATAAGGGATCAGAATAACTTATTGTCAAGGTATGACATCAAAATTTATAACAAGGACTTTGAATAAACCATCATCAGATTTTTAATGATGTGGATGGTTGAGGAATTGGAGGATGAAGAAGAATAAAGTTTGTTCATTAAAGTTTGAAGATTTTCTATCTTAATATAAACCAAGCACTGATTATATATATATGCATGCATGGGAGAAGATGATTTGAACCAACTGATGAGTGCTATTACATCATGAAATATGGATATTGGAGATCATTTATCTTTTCCACATGCATTTGGTCATGTATATCAGTTGTATAAAATGAAGTGGATGACTGAAGAGATCTGGAAAATATGTTTATATATAGCAATTGGGATCAGAATTATCCACTTTATTATGTGTGTGTGTATTTATATATTTAAATATATGTATATTGTCTATACTAAACTTAATGTAATTATAAGGGACATGAACTCAGACTTTCTAGCTTCCTAAATATTATCAATCCATCTTATATGATTGATACACATGACCACATACTCTTCTGAATAATAAATGAACATATTAATGTCCTATGTGTGAGGGGTCAGATTGATTTAAGATCAACATGGGTATGAAAATAATAGTGGCATCAACAAGGGCTTTGAGCATTCCATCCCCAGATTTTCAATGAAATGAATGGCTGAAGAATTGGAGAGTGGAAAAGTTTGAAGCTGGTCCATTAAAGTTTAAAGATTTGCTGTCTTAATAACCTGAGTACTAATTGTATATGTGTGTGGGAGATTGTGATCTGGATCAACTGATGAGTACTGGTTCAACACAAAATATGTATATTTGAGATCATTCATCTTTTCTACATGTATATGGTCATATGTATTGGTTGTATAACATAAATTGGATAGATGTAGATAGTTTAAAATTCTAAGTTCAAGTTCCTTATAATATATTATGACCTTCGGAATGGGCATAAGAAACAAACTTTAATTAAATCATAGTGGGAGATAACTACATATAACTAAAAAAAAGTGAAATAGCACTAAAATTTTAAAATAATTTATGTTAATGGTCTAAAACATTATGTGAGAGTTGCTTATGAATGTTAGTTGGGAGTTTTATAAGCATTTAGTATTATTATTATTATATTTGATGAAGTATTTAATGCAAGAAAGGAGGTGGATTATTACAGGAATTGTTGATATTCATGTTAAGTTGATGTAAATTTGTTTATTTCTTTGTAGAATAGTGGTTGGTATTTGTTTAGATGGTTTTCTGATCTGTTTATTTATTGGCATACCCATCCATGTATAAGTAATATAATCAATGAAATATGTTTAACCCATAGCCATATCAGTCATATTTTAGTCAGGATAATTTAGTATTCATATAGCAGCCTATGTGTATGCATGTATGTCTGTATCATCTTCCAATTTCATTTTTATATTTAATTACAGTGTAGAATTTTACATTTTATAATAAAACATTTAAAATTACAGCAAATATCTCTGATAACAGGTGCAATTATATTTTGAGTGATTAGTGGATATCTGGATTAGTGAATTAATTGACAAATTAAATTGTGTTATCAACTATTTTATTTACTAGCTAATTAATATTCATTTATTTCAAAAATGTAAAAATTATTACTTTTTGTTTTATTCTGTTTGATTTAATTTAGAAAATCAAAATGATTTTTTTTTCAAGAAAAGATTTCTTGAATATTTGTTCCTTAATTAACTGAGTGCAAAGGGTGGAGTTAACCTTTGGAGGATGAGGTGAACTCTTGATTGATGGAAAGGAGATGTATTTAAGTGGTAGTCTGTAATAGAAGTTAGTCATTATTATTTATTATTTTATTGATACTGCTTCTGTCACTTCTTCTATGTACATGGTTTTTCCAATCTCTTCCAGAAGTCAAGTCAGTTAAACTCCATAGTGTAATTTTTTAAACATTATTATTTTACAAAATTCAGTATGGGAATTTTAGCTACCAGACAACTTTAAGAAAGGATGTCAGACTAATTTATTAATAAGGTATATCTTTTTTCACTCTTCACTCAATTGAATTTAAGTTAACTCTATTGTTTAAAATGTATTTATATGTTTATAACTTAAATCTACTTTATTTGCCTATATCTTCTATTGTTAAGGAAAAAATGAAATTGTGTGAACTTTATAATCTTTTAAGAAAATTTATGCAGGACTGTTTAACAAAACCTACCATAGGCTCTAAATTGAAATTCTCTTCTAATTATATAAAAGTTAAGTTAAAATGGGAGGATGTGTGTATAATTTATTGTGCTATATTTTGAAATACTGTGTGATAATAATTATGCTTATTATTTATGCTTATGAAATATTTTATTAAAGAAGTGAATGTGTGTATTACAAAGAATTAACTAGTTACTAGTATTTATTTTATGTATACCTGATTTAAGTCGAGTAGAAGGACATTAATATTATATATTTCTTGTTCTCCTCAGTATGTAAACTTATTATAAAAGAAAAATATTATTACTTTAGGAATTGCAGATTTTTCATGATCAATTAATTAGCAATGGACCAAAATAATCATATTTATGCTAACTTATAAGTGTATTTGTGCTAACATTTTTTCAGAAACCTGCTAAAGTTGCTGATAAATTAAAAATCTTCAGAATTAATTGAATGATCAATACCAAATAAATATGTAACTGAAACTATCTATCCATTATCTCATTATTATGAAAATCTATTACTCATGTGCTGTATTAGTGAACTCAATTAGCCATTGCTAAGAACATTTGAGATTGCTTAATTAAATCTAAATTTGAGATGTCTATCTTCGTTTTCATGTTTACTAACATGTACTTGTCTGGAATCATCATCCTTGTCATTACGTCATTCAGAAAACTTTGTTAAAAAAAAACTTGCAAGTGAATTTTTTTTTTAAGTTAAAGAAGAGTGACTAATTTTTTTGTTTTGTTATTGGTATATCATAAACAGATAGATAAGTTTATTATTTATGTATTTGCTTATTTAATTTATGTTATTTCCTTGACTTCAAGAACATCTTGGATAGTGTATTGCAAGTTGCAAAAAACCAGTAAATGATTATCATTTAAATAGAATTTCTTATGTAGGTTATATGTACATTTTTGTGTGCTTTATTGAAGAGAGATTTTTTTTTTATTTATTTAATGTCTCGAAGTGAGCAATTGGCTTAGAGAGTAATATATGTATAAAAAATAAATATTGTTATCAGAAATGGTGAAATTTGTTGACAATAACTACTGTCATTTAAATTTTTAAAACAGCTAATAATTTGTCACAAACTAAAAGTTTTATTTTCAGTTTACCATTTATTTTACCGTAACATTTGTGTATTATATAATTTGAAATTATTTTCGCATTCTTATTCATATGTATGTGTGTCTGTCTTATGCAGTTATTTTATATAATTAGTTAATAAACAGTTTTATAAATGTTTCTCTTTGTTATTTTCGGATAATGTCGTATGCTAAAAGAATTGAAAAAATTAGTGACCTATCTGTATGTATATTTATTTCCCAATGGGTAGAATGAAAAATATTAAGTAGCTGTGAGAAAGAAAGTTATTCATGATATATTCTATGTTGATTGGGATTGAGAACTCTCTCCCTTAATATATCTAAGTATTTGCCATGAGTGAAGTATATTTATAGTTTATGTATTTATGCATTTTAAAAATGATATTTTCTGAAGTTAGGTAATGTATTTCCCCTTTATTCTGGTGGTGAGACTGAATTCCACACCAATAGTATACCTCTAGGTTAGGTGGGGAGTCATTATTTTTCGTTAGATTTATTAGTCAAGAAGCTCGTTTATTCATGTGCTTAAATTTTTCTTGAATATTTATTTTTGTGTTCCTATAGAATCATAGCTATATATAATGCAATTGGTGATTAAATAAATGGTAAGATTAAATTCTTTGTGGAATATTAAAACAGAAATAGGGTTATATTCATTGGTTATCCGTATTATGACACTTATTTGGTAACTCAAAAGTAATCCAACAAGATGTAAATGTATTGATTTTGTCTTAATTATAGCATAAGATGTGACACACATGTAATACAAATAATCTTGCAGATATGAGAGTATAATACTATTAAATTTGTACATCAGGAATTAAATATTTTGAATTATATCATATTAATTTGCTGCAAGCTTTAAATCATCAAATCATCAGAATGATTACTTTTATTTTGAATGTGTGAACAGTATAGATTTTTAAAGGGATTATTTGATTGAGCTATTTAAAGTTACTCTCTTGACAGCCAAAGTTATTAATTTATTGTATCCCAATAATTGATAGTGTGATCTCTCCAACTTGTATATTTGTGCCCATAATAAGATATTTATTTATCCAATGTTGTTTGCTCATAAAAGATGTTAGAGTTAATTAACAGCCTAAATATATTTGAAGTTAGAATATGAGGGCATTATTTTATTTGTTAATTCATGTCTTGTAAATGTAGAATCAATAAATGATAAAGTGTGTAATAAAAGAGATATCAAATTCAGATTAGCCAATGTATTTGTAAATTTAGTAATCAGGACAAACAGTCTCAATGTAAACCAACTATGTTTATTTTGATTGCAAAATGTAAATAAATGCTTTATTTATTTATTTAAAACTTTGTCTCAAGTTATTCTTATATGCATTCGTATTCTAGTTTTTACATTCCACATATCTATTACAACATAAATGCACTACTTTATAAATTTGATAATGAACATACTTAAATCTGATAATATTGGTCTCTTGATCCAGATCTTATATGAAATACTTTACCATTTGGTAAACTTATGAAAAAGGTTGTATACTTAGCTTATTATTTAGATAATGATGTGAGATTAAAAGGTACCCTATTTCCTTCATTATCTAATTGCTAGTCCAGTGGAACATCATTCAACTCGTTCCATTATTATTATTTTTATTTCAATAGTTACAAGTTATTGTGTAATAGAATTTCTTTAATCGAATTGTATTAAAGATTACCTGAGATCTGATTTCTTAGTTCCAAATTAATATTAATTTAGCTATTTAGATTAATACGTGTTAGATAGTGGGGTTATTCAATATTATGTTTTTTTGTAAAAGTTATATTGTAGCTAATATATGAGTGTATTTAGATGATGAAAGAGATCAAATTAAAATTATAGTTTATTGGCTTGAATAAATGAAACTTTATTGATTTCTATCATTTGGTTGATTAACAAATGAGGCATATATCTTATTTTAATGACCAATAGTATTTTTTCCTTTATTTATATGTTCTTAACTTTCTATAACCCTCCACTGAACTAAGCTATAAGTCAGACACAAGTAGAAGAGTCTCAATACTAATTCAAAGCAAAATAAAGTTGTTAATTTATTCTGTTCATTAATAGAATTGGCGCCCTGGGCATTTGTTCATATAATGTGTAAGATCGGTGTTAAATGGGGGGGGGGTTATAATATATAAATATATAATAAAGAATTTGGGGGGATTAATACCATACAATAGAATAAAAAGCTTAAGTTATATAAAAAATCATATTTTATTTTTCAGTAAATAAAATTATAATCAATAGCACTTTTGCATACTAGTTAGTGCAGATATTTGCCATAATTGCGTTTGAGTCCAAACAAATTAAATCTTGAAAATTTTTGAAATGACACTAATTGAGGAATTATCCAATAAATAGTTTTCTATCTAGTATTAATTATAGTTTAAGTCAAGAATTAAAAAAAAAAAAAATTAAAATCTCACCATCTAATAATTACCAAATCTGAAAGAATAATATATTGTCCTTTACTGTATCCCTTTGGAAATCTTTTTTTTTTTTTTTTTAAGATAAAATAAAATATTGTCTCAAAACATTTATTGAAAATTTCTGTTGAATATATATATATTAAATGCTGGTAATGTTTACTATTTACTGTTTTCATTGTTTACTGTTTATTGAAGTGATCGGATCGAAGTTCGATCTGAGCTTCATGATATTACACCTCTTTATCTAGTTTAAACTCGTTAATAATCGGGAATCTTTCCAAATTCTGTAATGATATTTTATACCCTTTTTCCTAAACATTTGACTTCGGTTAGAACTGCTTTGTTATTTAAATATTTATCAAAACTAATTGTGTTATATTTAACTCTATTAATATTACCAATTACCTTGTAGTAAAATATTAATAAATAATGCTATTTAAGAGTGTTTTAGCTATTTGATTAAACATGTATTACTTATAAATGGTTAAATATGCATTGGTATAAGATTTCATTACATTGGAATATTTATTTTCTATTTTGCAATTTTCTCCAAACTTTTATGATTAAAAGTCACATTCCTTCGATAAGTTTTAAATTGTCCTTTTCCAAAGACAATGGAGAATCCTTCATTAATCAGTTTAAAATGGCAAGTTAAAGTTTAAGGGTGGATCTAATTTAAAATCATTTGTATAGATTTTGCGAATTCATTTTGTAAGTAGAAAATGAATTCAAAATAATAGATTTAAAAGTCTTATTGAGGTAATGGATCATATTTCAATTAGAGAAAATTCCTTTTGGTAACAAGATAAAAGCTTTAGCTGTATGACATAGAGATGGGTGTGAAAATTGTGAAGAGAAGATATATACCCTGAAAAATCATCTAGAAGCAGCAATTACTTTCAATTTTAAGAAGAGTTACCACCGGAAATTATGTCCATTTTAATATTGAACCTTGACCATACTTGCAGTATGGTATGTGGTTAACTTCAGGGATCTGATTGCTGGATCCCAAAGTTCCCCAATAAATCTTCAAATGTTACTGCTAAAATAGAAATCTCCAAAGCCCAATCATAAGCTGCCTAAAATCCATAATGAAACTAATCTATAAAATGAATTTTATTTGAATTAAGTGCACACTTACATTTTCTTCAAAATCTAATCGGACTCTGTGTTCCTGAATCAAACAAGCAAAGCATGAAGGACTGGTAATTTTTAAAATTTGATTAAACCACAACTTTCCAAGCTATTCATGAACTATCTCACTAACTATATTAAAAGTTTATTATTGCCTTAAATCTTATTATTCATTTAATTATGCTTAAAATTGTTACACAATAATTCTCTATATTGTTATATCTCTAGTCCTAAATAAATAATTTGATAATTTTCTTTCTTCTCTCATGGTGGTCTATTTTTACTAACTCTTACTTGTATTTGTTTTAATGATTATTAATGTCATTTAATTGCAATATAAGATGCCAATAAGGCTTTCAATTCAATAATGTTTTCATTTAAACTTATCATAAGAAAATATTTACTGTATAAAGTTTTATAGCCTATTTCTTGCCTATGAAAACTAAATTAATAATAGTTCTACTAATTATTGGGTCGAAAGGTTATTTAATTATTTGATATAATTTTACCAAGAGCTGATATAAATTCTATTAGCTTAACTTATAGCCACTATGCTTCCAACTGGGTTCATTTACATTTTAAACAAAATCATTTGCATATGTTAATTTGAATTCATTAAGGGTTTGACGAAGTTTTGTAAGGGAGACAACTATATTTTCTGAGTTAAGCCTGGTCTTCCAGAATTTGTATTGGAGAGAGCACGATATAGGGGGTATTATTATATAAATGGGTTTAGATGTTTGCCTATAATAAGTTTGATTTTGATCTTATTGACCAAGTCATCACATCAAGCATTTATATTATATAATTTGGGATTTCAATTTAATATTATGACAATTATATTATTTCTGTTCCTAACGTTGCTGGCATGAGCTATATTCTTGATTTCTTAAGTTTTTTCAATCTGGTGGTGTTATTTTAATTGATTGAAACATAAAATAAATGTTATTTTCTCATCACTTGTTGAAACACCAAAGATTTGTGGCTAATTCCAAGCCTAGCTTTCCCTGTGTTCCACAACTATTCCTATGGCAAATGTGCTTGTTGATCTTCTTGAATCGTCGACAAAACCATTCATTTCATCTTCATTCCAATGCTCATAACATGTTAGTACCATTTTCATTGCTGAATTGAAATAACAGCATGCATTGTTGCTTTGTAATTCATGATGAATTGATCCTTTTTAAAATCAAATTATTTTATATCTCTATGAAATTTTAAATAATTGTAGTGTTCCACAACTATTCATATGGAAAATGTGCTTGTTGAGACAAGTAAGTCTTCTTGAATCGTCGACAAAACCATTCACTTCATCTTCATTCCAATGCTCATAACATGTTAGTACCATTTTCAATGCTGAATTCAAATAACAGCACACATTGTTGCTTTGTAATTCGTGATGAATTGATCCCTTTTAAAATCAAATTATTTTATATTTTTATGAAATTTTAAATAATCGTATTTTGCCAGGTGTTTAATTAAAATCATACCTTTGTATTTCTCATGCTTTCCATAAACTGATTTATAGAGGAGTGGAAGATAAATCTCACTTTCTTTGTTTTTCTTTATATAAATTAGAAGCGTATTTTCTTTCTAGACAAATATCAAATTAATAGTTAACATACATAATTCATTTGGCATATATGCTGTACATGGTGTAATCACACATGTCTGTTTTGTTGAAGTATAGATTAGATATGTCTATACCCTAGGTATTTATGTATTAATTATTAGCATATATAGAAAACCCACCATTTGCCTTGTATATTGTAGTTTCATGATTTGGACTAGAGATAAGTTATGTGGATCATCATCATCATTTATATAATCATTGCTTGTATTAAATATTATATATTATACTTGATGTCTGATTCATTATTGATTAATTAGATTAAGTACTAATGTTCACTGCTGTTTGGCAACCCATATATATATATATATGTGCCATATTTATATATATATATATATATATAGTGCCCTTTTCTATAGGTCAGTAATAGTTCATAACAGTCAATTACTAAAAATTTTAAATTTTAGAATATGTTCTTTTGATTTATTAATTATAGTTTGTCAATTATGTTATAAAGTACAATTTGAAGCTAAAGAAAATACGTAGTATATAAAATTATAGCGAATCATTTAAAAGTAGTTAAGTAAAGCTTAAAATATTGTTGCATATGGTTGTAAAAGCTGGCCATATTAAATAACTCAGCTATAAATATTAAAAGTATATTTAAAAAGTTCGATTTTAATAGTTTAAAACTTGTAGTAATAAATGTTATATTTTAAATTTATAAAGTCATATTTAATAAGCAAAAATTAATATCATACATTTTAAAAATAAACTTTATGATGGTGAGAATTGTATTTAATTCTATATTTTCTAAATTGTTCTTCCAAATTTTATAATTATTTTATATAATATAATAAGTGTATCAATTTTATTAGTCTAGGCAGAGAAATAGATTGAAAATCGTCTGTCAAAGTTATTAATCATGTGACTTGTATATTACATACTTTCACACACATGCTTGTTTGTATTTAAAGTAACTAAGTTTAAAATATTTTAAAAGTTATATTACAGAATTGGATGGAATTATCACCTAGTATAAAGCAAATATTAAATATTAAGTTAACTATCGTATAACATGTTTAAATGATGTAATAAAGACGAATACAGTTAATAAAAAAAAAAATTAAATATTTTGTTTAAATAAAAATAGATAAATGGAATAGGTTATTAAAATTATTTTAAAAGTTATTTTAAATGTTTAAATAGTTTTAATAAAATAATAATTGAATTAAAAGTGGAATTTTAAATAATATTTTTTAAATTTTATTACGTCATAAAAATTTTTATTTTTTGAAACTTGATTCTGCTATAAACTGAAAATATGTAAATTTGTTCTCAAGTTAAAGTAAGAATCAACCAATCAAATGAGGTATTCTTACAGACTATAAATATGAATTGCACAGGGGTATAAGAGGAGATTAAAAATGGATTGAAACCAGAGAAAGGTATATTAGTAGCTATCGAAGAGATAGTACTTTAAAATTTTTATTTTAGTCAATTTTTTTTAATACTGTCTTATAATTTTATTTGCAAAAAAACTAATTGATATTTTTAGAAGTATTTTGCAAAAGAGAGTTTAAAATATATATATATTTGGGAACTTCGTGAAAATAATTTTCTAATTTTTAAAAGTTACTTGCCAGGATTATTTTATCTGAAATTTGACCTAAACTTCGCAATGAAAAATGGATATACTATGAAATAAAATATGTTTAAATTATAATACAGCTTTATTTATGCTTCACCGGAGAACTGTTCTAGTGCATAAAACCCTCAGTTCAGACATTATACAGAGTCTTTAAAAAAAATGTATTGGGACATATTATTTATAAGTTTATCCAAGATTTATTTTTTAAAAATAGTAATAAGACAATTATATCTTATGAATCGTTTTATATAATATGATATCAAAAGGAGTAAAATGTTATATCCTTTCTGAAGGTAACATTTTTTAAAAAAATATTTTCAAGAGTTAAAGAAAGAAACCAGGAGAATATGTTACTGAAGCATTTTTTTGATATTAAAACCTCCAGTCTTAGAATTGTTTAAAATGTATTTAGAAAACATTTGTTTAAAAGTACTTGAAGTTTTTTTTTTTAAAAAAGTGATATATAAAAATACCAAATAAAAGTTTAAATGTATTAAGAAGGAAACATATATAAAAAAGTGAACTCATAGTTGAATAAAAAATGGATCCATGGAAATATTGTAAAAAAAAAAAAGTTTACCAAGTATTTTTAAAGCTAAATTAAATGGAAGATGCATCGGATACACCACAGAGAATATTGGCAGAGAATATTAAGAAGCTTCACGGGATTAATTAATATTATGATTTAATAATTATCGTCCTAAATATTAAAACCAAGGATTATTTTCTATAAATTTTACTAAATGGATTAATATTTATTTTTATTTTTAAACTTTAATGTGCTTGGAAGAGAACATTTTAAAACTTTAGAGAAAATAATAAACATTTTTGGATTTTATCATGAACTATGGTCAAGTGAAGACGTAATTATAGTTTTAAATTTTTATTTTACTAACTTAGTTAAATGTAAATTTTTCTATTTATAAGATTAGGAAAACATAAAACATTAATTTGTTAATAACATAAAATTTATAATATAATCTAATAATTTAGATAAGAATATTTTTAAATAAAACGTATGGATGTGTCTTTTCGTTTATGTATGCAATGTTTTTCTATATCCAGTGGATGGAAGAAGCCTACTAAAAATGATGACCAGATAATAAAGGTTATTTTGGTAATAATAATAACTATTAATAATTTATAATGTATATTTTTGTTTTCTTTAGATCATCTATGAATCTAAGAATGAAGTGTAAAAGTTTTAATTATATGTAATGCATTTTCATACAACATTTTAAAAAAACATTATGAGATAGGATTGATTTGAAAATATGCATACGACGATTATTTTTTTTATATATTAGTGATATAATCCAACATAATAATAAATAATTATGTGATTCTTTTAGAACTTTCATGTTATTGGATATTCAAATATTGTCTAAGTAGATTGTATATGATTAAACATATAGAATAATGAAGTAAGCAAACTTTTCTTATGGAACAGTGAAATTGTTTTAAACTATCAATGAATTTTATTTATTGTTTTGTAAATGCAGATAGTTATTTATCGATGTAAGATGTAGAAAAATCTTGAGAAATAATGTTGAGATAGTGGCTTGGAAGTACTTAGTGAGCAGGAAACCAAGATGATGTATTTTTAAAAAAAATAGGATATGATAAGGAATAGAAATAATATTTAGTCTTTATGTGGTTATCAGCATAGTTAACAAAGCCCTATGACTGATACACATTTTATTTGGACAGTGTTTTATATGTCTTTAAATATTTGATGTTTTAAATAAAGCTGAAGAAGTAGCTTTAACATCGTTCATGTATTAGAGGTTATTAGACAGGTAAAGGTCATACCTCTTTGCACTGTGCCATGATTTTTTGAGATATATTAAGAGTGATACTCTAGCTTTCTTCCTTAAATCCTATACATCTGTTTCGCTATCTTTATTTCATGTAACTGCATCGTTCAGTAAGATATTTTGAAAAGAAATGATAAATAATTTAAAACTTAGGTTATGCTATCGTTTTGTATAAGATTGGTTTATTTGCTTAGAAGGAATAGAATTTTATAACTTAAAATTGAAGGTCCAAAGTATCCTAAGGAAAGGAAAGAATCATAGAATATATTTTGAATTTATTTTCGGAAATGAAATATAAATTTTTAAAATAGAGTATCTAAACAAGATATTTTCTTTAGAATGTTGATTATTTTTGAATGCTTTATTTTTTTTTTGAAGAAAAATAAGTATTGCATATTTTTAAAATACAATAGTACAAAGTAAATTATATAAACAATATGCATAGTATATTTTTTTTGTTTATGGAATAACAGGAATATATTGATTATTACACTTATATCATACTAAAGTAAGGCTAAATAAGAATATATTATGATTAGTAAACATCGTGTGATAAAACACTAAAATCTAGTACTGAATTTTGGATGAATATTTTATGTAACATCTTTGACTTTGCAAGATGAAATTTTTTTTTAATATTTTGAGAAATCCATACTCATTATAAAGTTAATTTTGTTTTTTTCTGCAGAATGTTTTCCTATGAATTTTTTTTTTTTTAAAAAAATAAGATAATTTAATAATATTAAGGATGAAATATTTTGCTAATAAGTAAATATATTTATAATAAGTTAACCATAATGGGAAACCAAATGGTAACATTTTTTTAAATTTGTCTTAAGTATAAATAAAAATATAAGTAAACTATAAATTATTTTTTATATAACTTAGTAGATAAAAATGTACGATTAAAATAAGGATATCCATTGTAAATAGTGTATATAAATTGTTTATTTTATTTGTTGTTGTTAATAAACTTTGTTAAAATTTGTTTTTCAAAATTTTTGTGTCTTGATTGTTTATTTCTCTACTTCACTGCATGAAATCACGATATATTCATAACAATTGAAACAAAAATATAATTTTGCACAAAAAGATAAATAGAGAGTTATATTTAAGAATTTAAATATTTATTGGTATTCTTTTAATTAAATAATTATAATTTTACATTGTTTTATTGGTCATAAATCAGTTATCACATTAGTATACTGAATTATATGCTATCAGTTGCCACACATCCTTTGTTTATCAGATTATCATATGCTACCACGTATTAATTATATTATTACATGAAGGTAAAAGATTATATAAAATTATTTTATTATTTTATTATGGTAATAAAAATATAACGAAAAGAAAAGATATCCAGTAGTAGCTAAACAATGAAGAATATTATTATTATTATTTATTATTATTAGTTTCAGTGTAGTAGATTATGACATAAAATCCCTTCTCATATTTTACTACCGTATTTTTAAATTAACTTAGAATAAACTTTATGAACCTGAGATTATTTTATTGAGCTAGATTATTATTAAATAGAAGATTAAGATTTAATTATTAGTTTAGTCTTAGTGAGTAGAAGTTATTAAAGTCATAAGAATACTATGAGTTTGTTATTTAAAATAGTAATAAGGGGGATAGTGTTCTTATGCCATTGAGGTAGTATCCTGTGGGATATTGGCTCAATGTAATCTATCTTGTCACCTGTATTTTCACTTCAAGTCTCATGAAAATATTAAAATATTTATTTAATTTATTTTTATAAATTGAACCTTATTCGAATTTTAAATTTGAGCTAGTGGAATATTTAATTTTAATGCTGAATATTTTATTTATTAATTATTAACTGAGCTAGAACCCATTTTATTTTAAACCATATACTATTCTGAAGTGAGGATGCACAAGACCAGGTTAGAATATATATATATATTGATTTATGCAGAGATATCCATGAGTGGTTCTATCTTGCATTATTTAGAATCAGTTAAGTAGTCTCATTAATAATAATATCCATTGAGCTAGTTCATGGCACATATTATCATTGTACGGTCATTATAGGTCATAATTTGGTCTTGGGTCAAAGAAAGATCAGGATGGCTCTGAATTCCTTCCATGATCTAAAGTCACATTGGAAATAGGACATAGTGACCAATACACTATTAATATCTAATGATAATTTTTCTAATATGAAAATATAAGATATTTCCACATATTCAAATATTTAAATAGATACATATAGATATAGGCTTGGAGCGTCCTGCCTAGTGTTTTCATTTCCAATTAGATCAACACCCATTTTCTTTCTGCATCAATTTTTTATTAGTAAAATTAATTTTTAAAATAAACAATTAATTAATTAGAAAAAAACTGTTATAGCAATCTTCTTCTACCATGACTTTTTTCAATGCAATTTCAACCATGGCATTATGATAATATTTCCTGAATATCATAAAATAGAAACTAACAAATTAAATCTTTTTACAACATGTACACTCGCAAAACATTTAAAAAGTGGGAAATTATTTTAAAATAGAGTAGTCATTAACTGATCAGGTGTGAATGGTGATTGGCTACATTTTGGTGTGTTGCTATATGTCATCTCAGTTTTCTAAGCCTAAAAGAAAGAGCTGTGACTATAGGTTAAATATGGAAATTAAAATTTATCAAATTAAAATAAAATATAGAAATTATCTATTACAGTACCTAAGACAACAGTTAATTGATAATTGAGAAGTGAGTTATCAATTTAAAAAAATGCTAGTGTTTTTACTGTTTTAGTGAAGGTTTACTGAGGATCTAGCTAGAATAAACTTCCTATTGACAAGATTATTCATATTCTGAGCAAGTTTTAGTTTCAACAAAATGAAGTGTTAAAAAATTTTTGCTTAGGAAAAAGTGCTTCCAGTTTTATTGTACCAATAGATGCCATAACTTTATCTAAATCTGTTTAGTGATAAGACACAAAGCCATTATTAATTTAATTTATATTGTAAAATCTTAAAAAAATAATTATTTTAAGTCTTATATAAACATTCTTAATTATGCTAAAAAAAAATAATAATTTTCTAAACATGATTTCAAATATAGGCATCAAATTTCTATCTTCAAAGTTTATGCTTTAAGATTAGTTATTGTTACACTAATATTGTGCCGGTCAAAATCGTGTATTCATTCAACAAGACTAATAATCCAAGCAAAAGTACCTTGAATCCAACCATGCACAAGATATAGATGTCAGGGCAAGGGTGAATCCTAACCTATTTGCCTGAACTATTGCCTCTCTGACTAATGGATAATGTTTGTGATGACATGAGCAGTGCCTGATTTTATTCCATCCCAGCTGGAGGTCATGGTTCACAAAGAGACTCAAAATAATAACAGGTTTATATAAGAAATTAATGATTTAGTGAATTGTAGAATGGTACAGATGTGATTGGATATCAATTACTAATGGTTTGAACCATAATAATTGTAATCCTTTCTGGCAACATTACAAAGAAGTGAATTAAATCAAAGAAATATTATAAATAAATAGAGTAATTAACCTTAAAGATTTGGATTGATGACAAACTAAGCTAATTTAAAATAATAATATTATAGGAATTTATTAAGGAATTGGTTATTGTTATACAAAATAATTCGAGTTATGTTTATACAAATAGGTGATTATATTTCCTGAATTCATTTTGATGCAGCTTTGACAACAATGTAAAAATTTATTAATTGGTCTGCCAAGAACCAATCAGCAATAAAATATTATTAGCCCTCTTTAAAAGATTACAAATAAACCTATTTTATATATAAACATAGATAGATAGATAACAAGATATAAAAGATGTGCATTTATAACATTATTACATTTAAATCAGTTGTCTCTACTGAGTATGGAAAACAAGGTAGTTCATTTTAAATAAATTAGATAATCATATTTAACTAATTAATGGGGTTGGTTTGTGAAAGATGTGCCATCATGGCAGAGAGCATTTCAGGTTTGTAAATAAATTAAATATATATATAAAATGATGAAGGCAGTATCCTATTATAGATTACAACAAAAGAATAAATGAGGTCAGTTACGAACCTCTACATGGCTTTGCTAAAGGAAATTCCTAGTAAATACAGCTAGATGTTGAGAAATGCTGGTCCTCCAGACAAAACATGTCTCTGAATAATAATAATAATAATAGACTTGATGTGCTGGACTTCCCATACACATCTTAATGGCAATGCCCAAAAAAGAATCCCTTGGTATGAACTACGTCTACTTTGAGGGAAAGTGAAAGATTGGACTGATTATATTTAAACTTCCGAAGGTCCTGAGGAATAAGTAGCAAAGCAAGAACAATAATAAATGAATGGTTGTAGCTACAAATACATAATGCCTTAGACATATACAGATAGTGTATCACTAACGATAATAATAACTTAATTCCTGATTAAAATAAGCAGCTCCCTGACATAATAGAAAGTCCCCAGAAACCTTAGGCCATTAATGAATGAATCATAAAATATAATATAAAAGGGAAGGCAAGAATTAAAATAAAAATAAAAATTGTTTTCCACACTTTCCAAATATTTCATTTATTAGTGAGTTATCAAATAGTTTATCATCGACAATTACAAAATAAGTCAGTCTTTTAATTAACATAAACAGATTGGGCATTAAATATCAAACTCACTTCTGGTGAAGTTTGACAATATACAGCATAATAAATTATACATCGCAATTTTACTATTTTCTGACAAATAAAAATATATATGTATGAAACGTATACTGATAAAATGCTTTCAATGATTTTTTTTCAAGACATTTGTTTTACAGAAATCGTAATAGATTTTACTTAACTGATTTAATAAAATTCATTATTCTTTCAAAAATAATTACGAAGGCCATTTTAAATTGGAGATAATAATAATATACCTAACTTTTAAAATAATTTCAATCATTTAAAATAAATTTATAATATAAAAGTTACAAAACTAAATGAGCTTTCTTTAATTAATTAATGTAATGGAATTAAGTCTCCTGTAATGATTTTTAACTGGAGAAAATAAGAGGGAGAGGTTTAAAGTTAGTTGCTCATTGAATTTTTATACTTGGCAGTTTCAGTAAGTCAATATTATAAATAAACCAACAAAAAAATTAATTTAAATTTGCCATATCAAAATAATGTGAGATTTTTATAACAACTGATATTTTTAAATTTAAGAGGAAAAAATTAAAAGACGTATTTTAAAAATAAGTTGTATAAACATTACAGATATATAAAAGATAAATTAATATTGCTTTAGAAAACAGGTAAAATAAAATCAGTGGCTTGCGGCAAATTGGACATTACCTCAGAATCAATCGATAGACATTCCATGGCTTGAAACAGGCAGTTATACAGTCAGATCATTTAGCAGGCTTCATTGACACAGTGCAGTCTCTGATATAGATGTTGAGAGCACTGGATGGCATTGATGAGCTGGTGGAACAAAGCTCCAGAAAGCAATGGCTGATCTTTTCACCCTGTCATTTCTTTAATCATGATGTATTATAAATCTAAACTACTCTCTTCTGTGAACTGTTCTTCAATAATCTCCTTCAACAATACTAATAATCTCTTCTTATCAAAAATTTCTACTATTTATGTGATCTGGCTTTATCTATAAGATTCAGTCCACAGTGACAACTGCCAATTGCAATTGCTTTAAGTGGATATCTGAGGTTGGTGCCTGCTTGGGAGGGAAATCTATAATCCTGCCTTAAACATGCCCCAAGGGTTCATTTGCTAATTAAAAGAAAACAGCAACAAGCATATTAAGTTTATCAGTCATTGTATCAACAAAGCCTATTTAATTAAGGTTTAGATTAACAAAAATTTAGATTTTATTTAGAAAAATTTTAGGAATTTGGTACAATGACTTTCAAACTTATATTTGATATGAAATACAAATTTACAAAATATTTCTTACAAATATTACATTGTTTACATAATTGATCCCTTAATGTACATTTATCAAAAGATAAATATAAAATGTTACCAACTGATTAATTTAAGAAAAATGAATTTTAATAAAAGAATTTAAAATATTTGTAATATTTTATAGATATCTAGGATTCAATTACATATCAATGCCAATTTAATAAAATAAACATAATATACAGTTTTACAAATATTATAAAATAAATAAACTATTATAAAAGGTTAGTTAATTATAAAATAAAATTAATGAAATATAAAAGATAATATTGATTAAAAATATAATACCAGGTATTATGAGATGGGTGTCAGTTAATATAAGATTGGGTTCAAACCCATATTAGGGCTGATGACATTGGCACTAGATAAAGCAGAAATATGTACTATATTTCCAGCTTCAATATGTGTGACCTTTTGAGATTCCATATTGATGATTTTTTCCAAATGATAGTGATAGTATTTATAAAAGTCTATCTTTGGTTTTTTTCTCTTCTAGACTTAGAATGATCATACTTATTTGACTATTTTCTAATGACGATGATGAAATTAAAAAATTTAATATACCCATAGTTTTATATTTAAGTTAGAAATACAAAAGTCTAATCTTCAATAGATATGCACACATACATTTTTAAATATAACATAGTAATGTATATATTATATATTACATAAAGCCTATGTATATATGTATTTCTAGTATTATTTCTGGAAGTTTCTATATGGTAAAAATATAATAGGTAAATAGCTGATGTTTCAATACAATAACAAGGACTTTTCTCAGAGCTTCTTTCTCAAATAATAAGAATGTGTGTGGTGAGATTTTAAATCATTTGTCCAAGAGAATATTACTTTTAATTAGCTATACTCACTTTTTATTTGAATGAACCCGAAAAATATCTCTGCTCATTTGATATTTGCTTTTTGTAATCTGAAATTCATAAAAGTACTTGGACAGCAGATAAAAATGGATTCATTTTTTATTTGAAAACATGATTAACTTTTATATTAGAATGCATTGTATTAATTTAGACAGAGATCAGGAATTTATTACTAATATATAGATCCTCTATTTAGCCAATTAATGTCTACAATATTACTTAGTCTTACCATTCTTTTGTTTAACCAGTATTTTCTAATTTTAACAAAGCTATTTTCTTTTTTTTTTTTCAGAAATTTTTTTTACAGTCCTTTGTTATGCATGGCTTAGACCAGTGGTCTTCAACCACCAGTCGGTCCACAGAAGTTTTCTGCCAGTCCACGCACTAGACTAGCAAGAAAGTTTGTAATAGCAAAATAATAAGATTTTAAACTTTTAATTAATATAAACAATTTTTATTTATTGTTTCATCGCATTTTTACCCGATTAAAAAAAAAAAAACCAGAACAAAAACAAAATCTAATCAATCATACATAAATTAATTTGCTTTTCTATTTATCACAGATGTTTATGGGAGGGGAGTCGAATTAAATTTTTTATTATTTTTCTAAAAAAAATTTAAAAAAAAGTTTTTTATTATACAAACTCCATTTGTCTTTTGATAGCCAATCACAGCCACTTGTTGGCATTGTTTATGTGTTAAAACAATAAAATGTAATGTTAACCGGGCCATGATTTTAAAAATACAGTGACTTTTTTGGATCTATTAAATTTTTTCTATGCCCCCTTTTAATATTTCATTTTTAGTGTTTTTTTTTTTTTTTGGCTATGTGGTGACTTTTTTTTTTTGGCTTTAACTTTTATTTTTGAAATCAATTTTTATTACCTTTTTTAAAAAATCAAAATCAAAAAATAACTTCTGTCTCTAACTTTTACAAAGCATTTCTCAATACACCCTCCCCACCCCAAAATAAAGTAATCAAAACTTCTGACTTTTTCAAGTTTCAGTTTTTTTGTTTAAAAATATGGCCACTTTTTTTTTTGGCCTATAAGGCGATATCTTTTTTGCCTTTATTTGTATACCACTGATATACTAAAACTTTTATTTTTAAAACCAATTTTTATTATCTTTTTTAAAAAATAAAAACAAACCAAAAATAATTTTTGCCTCTATCTTTTATCTCAGTGAAGACAAAGTATTTCTCAACCCACTCTTCTCCAAAAAAATAAAATAAGATATTTTTTGGCTTTAACTTTTATTTTTGAAATCAATTTTTATCACTTTTTTTAAAAAAGAAAAACAACCAAAAAATTTCTGTCTCTAACTTTTACAAAGTATTTCTCAATTCACCCCTCCCCCCACCCTCAAATTAAAATAAGATCAAAACTTTTGACTTTTTCAAGCTTTGTTTTCTTTTGTTTAAAAATATGCCCACTTTAAGGCAATATTTTTTTTGGCTTTATTTGTATACCGCTAATATAGTAAAACTTTTATTTTTAAAACCAATTTCTGTTACCTTTTTTTTAAAAATAAAAACAAACAAAAAATAACTTTTGTCTCTATCTTTTGTCTCAGTGATAACAAAATATTTCTCAACCCACTCCTCTCCCCCCCCCCCCCAAAAAAAAAATTAAAATAAGATCAAAACTTTTGACTTTTTCAACTTTCGTTGTCTTTTTTTTTTAAAAGACAATGACTATACAGGCAGTTTTTTTTTTTTGGCTTTATTTCTATTATGCGATGTCTATTTTGCCATTTTTTAAAAAACTTTACCTATTAATTAAATTTTTTGATCCTTTCAATGTACCAGCACAAAAATATTACAATAACATCAAAACTTCAGACTTTCACACGTTTTATTTTTTTCAGATTTAAAATATGGTGTCTGTTTTTTTGGCTGTATGGTAATTTTAATTACATGATTTCTATTTTGCCTTTACTACTATCAAAAGACAACCTCCATATATATAACTTCATCTATATTTAACATTAAATACAGATATTACATTTAACATAATCATTGTCATGTAATTACACTATCTGTAATATTTCCCAACATTCAGGTGAATAACATTTTATTCTTATATGTTTTAACAATAACATAATAAACGTAAAAATGCAAGAACATTAATGAGAACAATTGTTATTGTACTGTTTTTAGTAGTAGTATGACAGTGCAACTCAAGAAAGAGTGTTTAGCATGTGAAAGTAAGCAACACCATTACCATAGACAATAAGTAGTGTGCTGTTTTGGTCAGTTATAACAATTATGCTTATCTAAGGCTAAGCAGGTTACATCTTTAAAAAAATTTATCTGTAAACTTTTGCCGGTCCGTGAAATCTTATCATTATTTTTGTCGATCTGCAGGTGTGAAAAGGTTGAAGACCACTGGCTTAGACCCATAACAAATGTAGAGTATTCAAGAAGTAAAGAATTTTAAAGTAATTCTCAATTAAGAAAGGTAAAAAGAACAAAACAATTTAGTCAATCTGTCTCTTTGAAGTCAAACATCATATGATTTTCAGAGCATCTGAGGTCCAATTATTTAATAACATACTTTCTTTTTTTAGTTTTTTAATCAAGTAAATGAAACTTCCTTGTAATCCATTGCATTGCATAGAATAAATGTTATTTAGATATACAGTATTTAAACTTCCATTCCACAATTACACACATTCTTGAAAATATCTCAATAAAATAAAAAAAATAAAAAAAAACAATTATTTCAATTTAATAAATTTTAAACAATTTTTGGAAACTTTTTAACAGTTTCACAAATTACAAACCATTATTTACTTTTTTTTCTCAGTGATAAAAGCTTTTATTCATCAAAAAGACAAAATACACAACAGTTAAAAGATTTACAAAAAGATGACTACATGGCAAAATAAAATTCAAGTACAATATGGTGAGGGAGAATGGGATACATATAAAATGGGAAGGGGTTATGGAAAGGTGTGTGTAGTCCAGGCAAAGAAGAGTCTTTGATAAGGAGCAATGTTAATAGGCTTGGTTGCCCTCATGGAATAATAGGAGGATCCATATGTGAAATTAACTTTAAAGGAATTGCTATATGTTAAGTCTTTAGAGGTTTTAGGGATGAATGAAATTTCTGAGTTATGCTTAGATGCAACAGGCTGATTTTTGTTTTTGTAGATTAGTAATTTTAGTTTTTCCCTTTGCACTTGGTTTTTTGGTGATGATGTTTTTAGTGAAGTTTAGTTTGAAATTCGATTTGGATAAACTTTGAGTAATTTTGAAAATTTGAGTTCATGTAGTTTAGGACTCTGCATGTTTTTTTCACTAGGGGCAATGGCCATTTTTAAATAGTTTGAAAGAATGAAAAGTAAAATGAAGAAAACAATTTTGAAATGGAAAAATTAAATATATTGATGTAAAAGCAAAAAAAAAAAACCACTGGAAAACTTGTTATCAATAATTTTAGTTGAGTAATGCAAAAATTGAGTGAAATTTTATGCGGGTAGTTACCACAGAGGAGGGGGGAGTCTGACAAAAATCATTAAAAATGGCCTAAATAATTGAAACAACACACAAAAAACTTTATAAATAAGTTCTGAGTGACAGGAAATTGGAGTAGTAGAAATATTTAAGAGTCTAAGAGGGAATAAAATCTTTTATGGTCATGAAACAGTTGAATCACTCACCAAAGGGGGGGGGTGAGATAGTTAAATGCTGATAAGCACAAGGTAGACATAGGGAAATTGTGTTAAAAATGCACTAAAACTGACATTTAGTGAATGAAAGAATATATTAGCAGCAAAATAAGACCTTTAAAGGGCCAAATAAATATAAAAGGCACCTTTCACTGCTGCAGAACCAATCTTTCTGAGCTATTCTGTGTGAGCTGTGAGGAGGATGACTTTTTTAGTAAGAGCTCCACCTAAACTGCAATGCCACAATTTTATCACATACTTAATCATATACTTTCAAGATCAGTTTTATTCAACCTATTTTTTGAACTGTCTACTGTAAACTTGAGTAAATGATAAAAATCAGAGAATAACCAGCTACTCCCCATTGATTACTGCAAGTTTCCAATAGATGTTTTTAGTGTAGGATGAAGAGAAGTTTCTAATACTGCAGTAACTTAATCTTTTTTTTTTAAAGTACAAGTATTTTTTATTATTAAAGTTATATCAAATAAAGCTTTAGTTTCTTTTTATTCCCTATGCAGCTCTAGATGATATCAAAAATAGAATTAAAATAACACAGCTAAGTATTTTGTTAACTTATTTTTAAATGGATCTTTCTGTCCTTATTATCTACTTTGAAAAAAAAAAAGAGATTTCCTACTTTCAGTATTTAATAAAAAATTCTATGCTGATATGCATTTTATACTTTTAAAATATAGTGTAAGATTTGATCTTACATACCACCAAGAACATTAAATACCCTAGCTACTTCAACTCCAATATCCTCAAGAATAATATTTTCTGCATAGAAGCTAACATGTTATATATATAAAGAAAATGTAGCTTAGATAAAACATTCCTGAAAGATGAAAATGTTCACAAGCATTGTAGGTAAGAAACATTTAATTGTTTCTATAATGAAATGTTTAACAAATGTGTAATAAAATACATAATCCAGACTAAGCTTACCCTTATTATAAAAAAATATTTTGTTAATTATTGTTTAATATACACATATTACAACAGTATAACAAAAAGATGATCAAATTTAGATGCAAGTGAGAAAATCACAAAAAAACATAAGGGTAGGAAATAAGGGAAAAAAATTATTGTTATTAATCCACCATATATATATAAATCATAGTATATGAAGTAAATAATCAACTCAATGGATGAACTCTAACTCACTATTTGAAATAGTCAAATTAACAATTTAAATAGAACAACCTCATTTTGGTGATCAGCAAAATATATATATGCAAAAAACCTTCTCAAAAATCAGATCAGAAATTCTTGTTGGCTAACCAACACATATAATTTATGAGCGAAAAATCGAACTTATTGTTTGAAAAGAAAAGTCCACAGTTATTAAAGTAAAACCTTAAATGGGAATATCTTATTGAATGCAAATAAAAGCTAGAATAGTCAAGCATTGATGGTCGAGAGATCAGCGACAACCACTTTACAGGCAGTTGTCCCAGGTTAGCAGGTTCACTTCCTGGCTGATGCTATGACACATGAGAAAAAAATGCTAGAATACAAAGCATATGGATTTAAGTCCAGAAAACTAAGGGATTTTAATTTATAAATCCCAGAAATAGCTTTAAATTTATTCGATACTTCAATGGTATTTTCAATTTTGAGCCAGAAAATTAGATCAACTTTAATTTGAAATTCCCAATAGACAATAGTTTGCTATTCAAAACCTCAAGGACTCTGATCAACTACATACATAGAAAAATAAACAACCATGGGAAGAGATTCATTATCCATTAAGCTGTAATCATCAAAACCGAATTTGAGTCGATGCAGCATCTATTCATCTATGCTGAAAGCACTATTAACTTTACTACTTGGATGTGATGTCGTCAACTTAATATCTCAAGGCATGCTAAGGAAATAAATAAATTCTGATCACCATCATGTATAGTCTAGAACGTTTGTACCCCATTAATTAGATCATGAACTGTAGTATTAAGAACATATATAATCCTTTTATGACATTTTTAATAGACTCTTGGGTTATCTTAGGTTGACTTCATCTTCTTTTTTTATGTATTTATATTTTTGTTTATTTATTTCCTTTACTATAGGTTGAGGAGGGTATAAATTCTTGATATATTAGAAAAGGGAAAACATTATTAGTCTTATTTTTTAATTAAAATAAAATATAGGGTCAGGCATCAAATTGCTGGTGGATGAATTTAATCATCACCAGGATTAGAGGTAAGATTATATATTCTTACACATTAAATACCAACACTTGTACAGTTACACTATTATTTGTTATTCCTTTGTTGATACTAATCATTTCATCATTTATTTGTTTTTTGTTTTTTTCAGTATATATGATTAATCATTTCTAGCATGAATAGTCTTTTCTATCATTGTAGAAACAAATCATAATAGAAGGATGGATCCCATAACATCACCATGCTGTTAAGAGGAATTAATCAATAAATATGTTGGAGACAATAAATTATGATTTTACTAAAGTCTAAATTAACAAACAAATGTATATATAAATAACAACAAGTTTTAATTTTTTTGTTAGTATTGATATTGAATGATTATTCTTTGAGGGGGAAAGAGGGATTGGACTAATAAGTATTAACCATACTAATCAAAGAATAGTCATAGGTATCTAAGCAAAGTAATTGCTTTGTTACAATCTCTCATTGTATAAAGTGTAATAATTATGAATAAATTTGCTAAATATATAAATTTCAAATTAAAGATTGTTGTTTGCATTTTTATTTATTCATTTATCAATTTATCACATGCTCTCATAATAAAGATAGTAAAATTAATATTCCCTGAAATAGAATATTATGCATATTCTCCCTAAGCTTGAATTCTGGGATAAATGGAAGTTAAGGATGGTGAAAAGAGATGAGTATACATGTAGATTTTTAATGTATGTTCATGTATTAATATGTCATGTAGGAGTGAAAGTGGGGTGGATATGAGTGTAGGAGTCTAGAAATCCTAAATATGCTTTTCTACCCACTCTGATGGCCTATCAAATCTATTGTTATGCAAAACCAGGACCCATTTCCATTACAATAGATATAGATTTTTATATAATATAGCATAAACCAATCTGACTTATAGCCATTTTTATATTGCAGATATAAATAATAGATTTTGTCAATGCATTATATGCTTATTAAACTGTATACTACATTTACAGTAAGATGCAACATCATAAATGTAATACTGGATTGTAGATTTCATTATCTTGATATGTATTGTCACATTTTATTATTGTGTTGGATATTATACAACTGCTATGAAGAATATCTTCATCTGTTATCACTTCATTTCATTATCTTTCTCTGAGTATTAATGTGTAATAAGAAATGTGGACTTAATCAGTGAAGTATTGAATAGCTTCACGCTTCAGCTTCACCTATTTATATAGAAAGTAGGTTGAAGTAAAGAAGTTCTCCTCTTTTCTTCCAAAAACGTAAGTTTGTGGTTAAGACCTGTAGAGGTCCCCACTGTCGCATTTTTATGCGCATATTCTTGAGGATACAGCCTTAGTAAATATTACTTTGAGTTTTATTATAAAATATTCTTTAGAGGGTGAGCCAATTTCTAATAAAAATCATTCTAGGCTTTATATGTACTATTTGGGAATAGGGGAGAAACTTAGTATTAATATGAAACATTGATCATTTTCATTTAAACATTGTAAGTTGCTAATACAAAAAATATATATAATATGCTTATGTATTCGAAAGGTCATGTGACATCTGATCGTCTAATAACAAAATCATAATAAGAGAATTAATTATCTGACCAAGAAGACTTTTATTTTGCTCAACAGCAAATCAGATTAGAAATCTTTATTTCTTGAGTTCATCAAGCAACATGAAATAGAAAACAATTTAATAATTATTAGAAGAAAAAACATTAATTATTTACTTTTATAACGTTAAATATTTATTAGATAATTTACTCGCGTTGAACACTTTGAAAATTACTTTTTTGTTTATTTAAAAAATATGATAAGATTATTTTCTTTTTATAGATATGGATTCAAGCAATTTATCTTTAAAATAATGTATGCTATTTGAAATCTATGTTTTTAAAAGTGAAAAAAAATTATTATCATAAGTATTTTTTATTCGTTTTTTTTTTTTAAAAAAAAATGCTATTAATAGTAAGGAATATATCCACTATATAAGTCTATTGACAAAATGTTGTCAATTTAATGTTTCAGTTATTAAATTTTATCACAAAACTTTGTTTGCTTCTTCTTTTTTTAAGCTAATCTGTCAAAACTCTATTATAAATTAATCTTGGGAGACAGTTCATTAATCAATTAGTAAATAAATTCTTTAGTTGCAGTCTAGGGAGAAAAAGCCATTATGTATGTTTCATTTTATAAAATCAGACAAATAAATTACTAAAAGTATTTGTATCTTCTAACTAATTATTTATTTTTATATATAAAAAATTCAATTTCAGTCTTAATGAACATTATAAAAATCAGGCAATGAATTTCTTCTTATAAACTTTTTTAATACAGTTGTCTGTATCATATTTCTCTATAAATAATAATTTGGCTTAGAACTTGTACCAATGCAAATGGAGAAACCTGGAAATTATAGAAAAATCTTTGCAGTTGTTATACTGTGTTGATCATATAAAATTATAAAATATTTTCAAAAATAAATAAATGCATTACTGTTTCACAGTATTCTTAAAAGGAAATTGAATAAAATTACAATCTGTATTAGTAAGAGGTCATGTGATATTCAAGTACGCAAGTGGATATATGAAGCTCATTGGTTTTAATGAAATGAGATTTTCAGAAAAAAACTGATCCAAAAACCTTATCCTCTTGAGACCATCATTTTAATTCTATATCATCACATGATCAGGGGATGTTGGATGAGTAGGCACTAGATAGAGATTTTATGCACAAATCTTCTTGCATCCATTGATTACTCTAGCTTGCACTGAATGGCACTACCATATAAAAAGTTTTGCCTCTGTGTAGAACTATACCAATCAGACAGGACGTTATACTTTTAAAATATAGAAAAGACCTAATTTACATTAGCAAAAAATATATACAACACAATATATTGTACACCTAATTAATATTACATTATATATCTAATAGATAAAAAAGAAACTAAACCAAAGGTAAGAAAAAAAAACCATTTTTGTTTGTGCAGATGAAAAATACTTTTATTTGAAACTAATATCAACTTGAACATCCCAGTGTAAATATAAGAGTTGAATGAAAAAGCTAATTGTTGCAAAGCATAAAGAAAACAACATTATTACAATGAAAAATGGTTTTCTAAATTGGAATTGATGGTGAACATGCAGTAGATGCATATTTTATCATCATTATCATTTTTAACCATTATCAATTCACTGCAGAATAAAAATCTCTTCTTTTCTTTTACACATCACATGTTTCTTCTTTTCTTTAATAATGCCTTGTCTCAATAAAAAATTTAGTGGAGCATTGTTGCTTTTTTCTTGCAATTTGTAATAGTGTATCAATTATTTTCTTATTGATTTTAATTAAGTCTAAGTAATCTTCAAAGACTGTTCATATTTTTAAATGATTAGTTCTAATTTAAATTCATTGAAGTGTTTTTAAAGATTAGAAATATCAACTGTTTATACTATCATTCTTAATAATTTTCATTTCTCTAGTTCTGATTAACATACTTTTTACATTCTTTATAATAGGAAAAACTCTCTCCATACAGTAGTGCCACTCCTGGATGGAGAGGGTTTTGCCTATTATAAAGAATGTAAAATGTATGTTAATCAGAACTAGAGAAATGAAAATTATTAAGAATGATTCTAATCTTTAAAAACACTTCAATGAATTTAAATTAGAACTTCCTAATCATTTAAAAATATGACAACAGTTATGAGCAAGCATGGAAGATAGTGATCATGTGATGTTTTAAGGTTTAATACCAATTCTGCTTTATAGGAAGGTGGTGGCTATGGTTGTAAAAGAGCCAAAGACACCAAAATGTATGGGTGCTGAACTGAGTTCAGACCCATATGACTATTTGAGCTATTGAGCTTAGATTGAAAATATCTGTGTGTTTTCAATTTTATTCTCATAGTTTAGTAGTTATATAGAGTTAAAAGGTGGCTGCTGGAGGGTTGCATTAGATCCTAAGATCTAGGAGCAGTGCTCTCAGATCCAAGGCTCCTCACTGACTAAGGCCATAAGCCAGAAACTAGTTTGGAGATATTGGATGAGTAGGCACTAGATAGGGATTTTATGCACAAGACTTCTGGCATCCATTGATTACTCTGTCTTGCTTAGAATGGCACTGTTATAACAACAGTTATGAGCAAGCATGGAAGATAATGATCATGTGATGTTTTAAGGTTTAATTTTACATTCTCACTAATCAATGATCACTTCTTGTGGAGAATCTGTTAAGAACATTACAATTTTGGCATACATATCTTTTGTAGTCAAAATAAATCTAATTCTACTGTACCTTCATTTGTATGTGTCCATATCTATTTCTGTTTTTCATTTTTCTCAAAGATAGAATTCAAAATATACAATGTTTTTTTTTTTTTTTTTGCAAACTCTCTCATTAATGCCACCATAATCAAATTTACCCACAACATTTCCATCTTTCAATTATTTACCAATTTTACCATTAAAGTCTTTTATGACTTTTAAAATGTTGTTTAGCCTGATCAAAAGCATTCTGTATATCCATAAACTCCTCTACTTCTTTATACAATAATAATGTTTTGGAGAATAAGCTTTAATTATTTGTATTTGGAATCTTCTATTAATTTAGATAATTATCTTGTGATTCTGTCTGTTATATCATTAATTTCCACAAAGCTGTTCTTCCATTTTATACTTGCTTTAAAAATCATATTAGAAGATTGTATACATGGAAAGCTCCAGGTAACAAAGAACATTATCAAATTGATTATATACAGATTCAGAATAGATATAAGAATGCTGTTAAGGGTTCACATGCTTTGCCAGGTGCTGATATAGATTCGGATCATAATTTGGTGATGGCTAAATTAAAGTTAAGTTTAAAAAGAATTAAAAGAGGGAAAAGATACACAAGATGGGACTTGGATAAATTGAGACAAATAGAAAAAGGAAAATTTGGTTTAATATGTGAAAATGAATTTAAAAGAATTGTTCAGGATGGGAACTATATTAATAGCTCTGATGAGTGTTGGAATAGAATTAAAGAGGGATTCTTGAAAATAGCAAAAAATGAAATAGGTATTATTCGTGCGAGAAAAGCTAAAAGACCTTGGATAACTGAAAGTATGTTGGAAAAGATGGAAGTGCGGAGATGGTGGAAGAATGTAAATACTGAGGAAGGGCAAAAGGAATATAGGAAATTTAATAATGAATTAAGAAGAGAAACAGATTTAGCAAAAGAAAAGTGGTTGGAGCAAGAATGTAAAGAGATAGAAAGGTTTCAACAGATGAAAAGATATGATCTAACATTTGATAGAATACAAAGTATTTCTTGGGAGAAAAAGACATGGGTAGCAAGTGAGATTGCGGATAAGAATGGAAGAAGGTTAACCGATAGTAATGATATATTAAAAAGATGGGAAGAATATATTCGGTATCTGTTTAGTAGAGGAAATAATTTAATTAGTTATGAACTTGAAAATGAAGAAGATGTTGCAATGGATGATAGAGGTATGGACATACTGCCAGATGAAGTAAGAAAGGCAATCGACAAATGAAGAATGGTAAGGCTATTGGATTTGATGCAGTACCTATAGAATTTTTGAGAGAAATGGGGAGAATTTACTATGAAGGAAATAGTTGGACTTTGCAATTTGATATATAATAGTGGAGTTTGGCTGAAGATTTTTTAAGAACTATAGTGATTCCAATTGCTAAAAAGAAGAAAGCTGTTAAATGTGAAGAGTATGGGACAGTAAGTGTATTGTCTCATGTTTCTAAGGTGTTATTGAGGATTTTAACTCAAAGGATTTATGGAAAGGTTGACTATTATATTGCTGAAGAACAGTTTGGTTTTCGGAAAGGGAAAAGCACAAGAGATGCTATTGGTATTGTTAGGACAATTGCAGAAAGATATATTGAAAGAGATAAAGGAATTGGTATATGTTTTGTAGATTTAGAAAAGGCATTTGATAGAGTAAGCTGGAATAAACTGATGTCTATCTTAAGAGCTAAAGGAGTATTCTGGAAAGAAAGACGATTGATATGGAATATGTATAATGGGCAAAGAATAAGAGTTAGATTTGGATGTAATGAGACTGATGAAGTGAATATAGAAAGTGGAGTTAGGCAAGGATGTAGTATGTCACCTGTTTTGTTTAATATTTATTTAGAAGATATGATAAATAATTATTTGGACTGTGGAGGAGCAAATGTTGGAGGGAGAGTAATAAAGTGTATAAGATTTGCAGATGATATGGCTCTTATTGCTGAGGAAGAAAAGGATCTTTAGAATATGTTGAATAAATTGGAAAAAGGATGTATGGCATATGGAATGAAGATTAATATTGAAAAGACTAAGTGTTTATGGATAGGGAGAGATGCAAAAAGACTGCAAATTGGAATCCATGATGACATGGTGCAGCAGGTGAAGGGATTTAGATATTTGGGTTGTTGGTTGAGTGAGGATGGAAGAAGTGAAGATGAAGTTAAAAGAAGAATAGCATTGGCAAAGGTGACATTTGTAAAAAGAAAGAAGATATTCTGTGGACCTATGGAAAGAGAATTAAGGAAAAGATTAATTAAATGTTATGTGTGGAGTGTATTAATGTATGGTTGTGAGACATGGACATTGAGTAATAGAATTAAGAAATGACTGGAAGCTTTTGAGATGTGGACATGGAGAAAAATGGAAAAAATCAGTTGGGTGAATAAAATAACAAATGAAGAAGTTTTGAAAAGAGTTAATGAGGAAAGAAGATTGATTGAAAGTATCAAAGAGAGAAAGAGAAACTGAATTGGACATATACTAAGAAAAGATTATGGTTTAATGAAAGATGTTTTGGAAGGAATGGTGAGTGGAAATAAAAAGAAAGGACGGAAGAGATTGACATTATTGGATGATATACGAGATGGAAGGGGTTATGTGGAATTGAGGAAGTGGGCAAGGAAGAGAATGGAATGGAAGAATGGATGAACTGATGTAGTGACTACTCTCTGGACCTGTCTATTGGACAGACTACTATTGATGATGAATGATCCCCACACCATTTGAGCAATCCAATATTTGTGTTTTTGTAGAAAAAGGCATGGCTGCTTTTTATGTCAATTGTCTCTTCACTTTTTCTTCTAACTTCAGAATGTTCAACAATGAGCCAT
This sequence comes from Epiperipatus broadwayi, assembly GCA_028023455.1. Lineage (NCBI taxonomy): Eukaryota > Metazoa > Onychophora > Udeonychophora > Euonychophora > Peripatidae > Epiperipatus > Epiperipatus broadwayi. The sequence goes on from JAQFVV010006206.1 coordinate 3,744,873, forward strand.
TTAATATTAGATAATTTTTTTTCCACTATGTTTAATCTTTCTTTACTTAAAAGAAAACTGCAGTTGTTGGGCTTATATACAACATTTCCTTATTTATCTCATCTAAACTATCCATCTTCATATGTGTATTATATTTATCTAGTAGAGTATTTAGTTAATGTTTGAGTTATATGAGAAATGGACTATGTTCAGAAGAATCAACTAAACATAACATCATTTTTTATATTAGATGACAAATACAATTCTGATTGTTGCAATATTGTTTTAGTCAAAACTTTATTGTCTTTTCATTATACACTGGATAAAACTAAAGATAAATGTATATGACATTTATGTTAAGATATAAATAAACACCCTTTGTATATCAATGAAACTAAATAATATCAAAATTAAATTAGAATACAATAATAGATTAAAAAGTCCAAGATATGTTTTAAAATAGAGACTTAATGGGATCAATATCTCATCCACCATTAATACCAAAATGAAAATAAAGATAAATGAATTAACAGAATCAAGCAACTTTAATGAGTGAATTTAGAAAGAAGAGTAAAATATAGGTTGAATATTATAATTCTGAAATTTATAAGTTGGGCAAATTCTAAAGATTGAGTAGTTATTCATCATGAAGTAACAAAAATATACACACAGATTATTGTAATGAGCTGATTTATAAAAGCCTTTTATTATTTAAAAAGTAGATAAAATATATTTATGCATATACTATGCAAATATGTATAATTCAAATCCATTCTCAACTATGTTTGCATTATAAAAGTTGCAATTCCATGATAAATATTTATCATAAGAGAAAAACAAAGGTGAGAATACTTTCTAATATTTGGCCACTTTTACTTCTGCACTAAACATATGCCTACACTGCCATTTATCTGGTTCAAAGAAATGACAGCCATATTGGATTCTTGGAGAGACAATTTTTAAGAAATGCAATTAGCCTCAAGAAAAAAGTCACTTAATTTATGTTATCAGAAATATAAAATATCAAGGAATGTCATAAAGCTGAAAAAATATAGTTTTTATATCAAAATTTAAAAAAAAAATACCATTTTTTTAAATTATTGTTTTTATATTTTCTCAGAATTTTTAAATTTTAATAAATAAATTTAAACTTTTTTAAAACAGGGTCATTTCATTCCTTGTAAAATTTTCAATAAAATGATACATAATATAAATTATCTATGGCAATTTAGTAATCTGAAACCTTAAAAAATAGAATAATTGATACCTTTCATTTTTATAAGAAACTACTGGAGAAATGGGAAATTTTTCTTTGCAGGGAACTGCATACAATGAACAAAGAGAAAGTAGCAGAGATGAATAAGTTAGTCTAAATATTCTTCAGGCTGTACATAGCTCAGATTTAATACATGGTGTAGCTAAACAGAAAAGAAAAGATTTAGATTTAGTTAAATATATAATAATAATAATAATAACAACAACAACAACAATAATAATAATAATAATAATAATAATAATAATAATAATAATAATAATAATAATAATAATAATAATAATAATAATAATAATAATAATAATAATAATAATAATAATAATAATAATAATAATAATAATAATAATAATAATAATAATAATAATAATAATAATAATAATAATAATAATAATAATAATAATAATAATAATAATTTTTTAATTTATTTTATTTATTTATTTATTTATTATGAAACAAACAATAAATGTATAATACTTTGAGATAAATTCCATACAAGAAAAATCTTGAGTGAGGAATTTAAATGTAACAACTAAAAACACTAATAAAATACAAAAAAAAAAGTATAAATATAACATAAAATATTAAAATTATACAGATATTACATTTGGCAATTCAATAACAGTAGTAAATAATTACAACATAACATACAGTATAAACAAAAATAAAATAAACAAAATAAAACTAATGCTTAGCGTAATATAACCAGTGCCATAAATGCTTTTTAAAAATTAAATAACTAGTGCTCATTAAATTCACAGAACAATCTCTTATAAACATATTAAATAATTTAGGACCATTATAACTAAATTGCTTCCTACTAGATGTTTTAAGAAAATTAGATAAAGCTAGCTGATATTTAGTCAGAAGATTTAGTATCCAAATGAAGTTTCCTACAATAAATATCAAGAATCACTTTATATTTATACAAATGGAAAACATCTAGTATATTAAAAGTGGCATAAATATCTTTAACAGATGTGATATGTGATCTACCAAAAATGATACACATTGTATAATTCTGTAAAACAGACAATGTAATCATTGCAAAAGTAGAACAGTTCCCCCAAACTGATATATTATAACATAATAAGCTTTGATAAGAAGAAATATATAAAATAATCAAAGCTGACTGAGGAAAAAATTTAGATAAGTAGAAAAACATATAATTTAATTTATGTAAACGAGAACAAAGAAAGTCAATATGGTTTGACCAAGATAGACTGGAGTCAATAAAAACACCTAGATAGCAAATATTATCAACAAATGAAATGTTAGCGCAAGTACAAGTGCTATTACAATGCCAAAAATACTTATTACAAATAGTAATGTTAAGCGAATGAATATTTGACTTATAAGAAAAATTAATAGCTTTTGTTTTACTCAGATTAATTGATAAATTATTAAATGCTAACCATTTACTAATTAGGATTAAATCATCATTAATTATTTTTTCAACAAAATTATATGAAACTGCAGCATAAGATAAAGCAATATCATCTGCAAAACCATAAATCTTAGATTCTAAAGGTAAAGAAAATAAATCATTTATATAAATTATAAATAAAATGGGACCCAAAACTGAACCTTGTGGTACACCATGGTTAACTGTTATAAAAGAGCTTACAACACCAGAAATATTTGTTGCTTGTTTTCTATCCTTTAAGTAACTCGCAAACCATGAAATAAATCCACCATGAAAACCATATGAATATAAATGCTTAAGTAAAATTTTGTGAGATACAGAGTCAAATGCCTTAGACAAGTCTAAATAAATAGCAACAGTTTTAAAATCCTTATCTAGTGAAGTTGTCAAATTGTTTACATGACTATAGAAAGTGTCCAAGGTACTTCTACCAGAAATAAATCCATATTGATGTTCAGATAAAATATTATTTTTAGATAAAAATGACATCATTTTCTCTTTAACTACCATCTCTAACAATTTGGATATTACAGATATAATAGAAATCGGTCTATAATTGTCAAGCTGTGCAGGATCACCCTTTTTAAAAACAGGTGTAATAAAACCAACTTTCAAACAAGTAGGAAACAAACCAGCATTTAAGGAAAGATTAAACAAATAAACAAGAACAGGTATGAAAGCTGACTTATTTTCCTTAAGAATCTTTGGTGTTAACCTATCTAGACCAGCTGAATGAACATTCTTTAAGAGATCAATTTTACCAGACAAATCCAAATCAGTAACATCTGTACACAAAAAAGAATTTAAACAAGAATCAGCAAAAGACAATTCTTGTACTGGTGTTCTATCTATTGACAGATCTGAAAAAAAAAAATATTAAACAAGTCAGCAACACATTTTTCATTATTTTCTACTTCAATCAAATTATCATTGTGTTTTATAAATTTAAATTGATTTGACAAAGGTTTCTTTACAAGAGAATTTATCAATTTCCATTTTAAAGAAATATTTTTATCATTAAAATATTTTTGATAATATTGAAATTTTAATTTCAGAATATCAGATTCAATCTCAGTATTTAATTTCTTCAAAGTCAACAAATCTCCACCCAAACATTTTAAATAATTTCTTTGATCAATTTTTCCAATCAAATCATTCGTTATCCAGGCTGTGCGTTTGCCGTTTTTGCTAGTCAATTAAAAACTAACCATAGATTTTGCAATTAAAGATTTATAAATATCTTGAAATTTTAAAAATGCTGAATCAACATCATGCAGAGCAAAAACGTAATCCCAATTCCGATCAGATAATAACATTTTTAGTTTATTATGTGATAACTTATTAATATATAAATGAGTATTTACATGTTGTCTACACTTTAATAACCTCAACACAGTTGCAAAATGATCCAAAATAAAAATATTTAGTACAGACGATTCATAACTTTGATTCTGGTTTAATCTGACAAATATATGATCCAAAATTGATTGACAAGATTTAGTAATACGAGTAGGTGAAAAAATAGCTTGATTAAAACCATAACTATAAAGCAAATTCAAATACCATACGGTAGGCCCATGTAGATTATTACATAAACCTATGTTCAAATCTCCCATAAGAATTACTGAAGTTATATGTAAATCAGACAATATCACATCATCATCATCATCATCATCATCATCATCATCATCATCATCATCATCATCATCATAATAATAATAATAATAATAATAATAATAATAATAATAATAATAATAATAATAATAATAATAATAATAATAATAATAATAATAATAATAATAATAATAATAATAATAATAATAATAATAATAATAATAATAATAATAATAATAATAATAATAATAATAATAATAATAATAATAATAATAATAATAATAATAATAATAATAATAATAATAATAATAATAATAATGCTATTTTATTATCTGTCTTACCTTTTACATTGTAAAAAAAATTCAATTTGTTAGATAGAATCTAGTCAGAATTAAATGCTTATTGTAAATAATTTACTTACAAATAATAAAATGTTGCTGTAACCATGCAACAAAATAATAAACATATAAATAAAAATGAAGATATAACTTATCCAATAGAACAAGTCATGACATCTTTTCTTCTTTTCTGATTACAGAAAAAAAGTTGGATAGAACTGTCTCATCAGTCAGTAATTTTGAAAAAGCTAAGTAATGTGGAGTTTGAAGAGATGCATTTCCTATCTCTATTTCAGTTGATAAAAAATAAAACAGTCTCTCTGATTAATTTTGCTGTATAATCATCACTCCACATACCCAAAATTTTCCATCCCCTTTTTTTAACATTTTGACTGTTGTACAGCTTTTGAAAACATAGCTTGAATACTCAGACATTGACTGGATAAGAATTTATATTTTACCTATGTACAACCCTTCGTAGTTTACATATCAACTATAATTATCTGCAAAAACCCACCATTCAAATCTTCACTCTATTCATTTTGCAAGATCATATTGTCACATATTACAACCAGTAAATTTAGTGATTGCTCAATGAACTACTATGTTTCCCTAAAAATAAGACTGGGACTTATATTAATTTTTACTCCAAACGATACCTTAGGGTTTATTTTTCAGGGGATATCTTATTTTTTCATGCATAAAAATCTATATTTATTCACATACAAAAACACATATTTATTCAAAATCTCAAATGAGCAATGCCCTCTGTAAATATTTGAATTTTCAACTAGTGAAATACATTGGGATTAAATACAAAAACTTGATTACATTTCAAATATTATTCCATTTAAATCTACCATTAAATCAAATGTTAATTAAAGATTTATAGATAGAAGTGGTAACAAAAATGATTACAGTTAAGAATGATTATCCATACAACAGCAATGAAAAATACATGCACACAAATTCAGAAACCATTTCTGTATGTCATACTGCATGAAATAGCACTGTTACAACACACAGCATATTGAATTATGAAGATTTATATAAGATATAATCACATCCATTTATTATCAAGGGTGCCCATGATAATCACTCCAAACTAACTTATAATAATCCTGCTTGGATATTCTTTTTTAAAATTTTGCTTTAAGAGAAAGATTGATTTAACTTAACTTTTTATAAAAATCCCTTCCATTATTTAAACTCTTTTAGGAAGTAACAAAAAAACATTTAAGAAACAAAGATGATTTTTCTTTTATTTTGAATACTTAAAAGTACTATGATCATTCTCTAAAACTATGTCATTGCATTCTAAATTGCATTAAATGTAAATAAAATAAGTACCTAAAATTCTATAAATGGAATTATAAAAGTTTGTTAAATTATTTCTAAACTCAAATTGTACCTTAAGTCCACTATTTGGATGAGAGCAATGTGTTGCTCTATTCACAAATAATTATGTTTGTTGAAAATGTTTAACAGGAAAATACATAAGTACCATTACAACTTCTATTATCATTTATTTAATTAACGCATTAATGCCAATAATATTATTTATTTATGTATTCGTTCGTTTATAATTCAATACATACATTGTGTGCTTCAACAAATGAAAAGAAATTCATTCATCTAGCTAACAATCTTAACTAGGGCTTATATTTGGAATATCACCTATATTACAAATATCCTGAAAACACATGCTAGTGCTTATTTTCTGGTTACATCTTATTTCAGGGAAAGTTAGTACTACTTCACTATGCATCTGATGGCCAGCTTTGAATTTTTTATTGCACTGTTCTCTCTCTCTCTCTACATATATATAAAATACATATTTTGCGAGTTTATCCATGTTAAAAAATTTTAATATTAATATTCCGATGTTTCGACTTGGTCACACAAGTCATCGACTGGGTGATAAAAGGTAGAAAGACGGTTGTAGAGGTGATATAGTCGAAACGTCGGAATATTAACATTAAAATTTTTTAACACGGATGAACCCGCAAAATATGTATTTTATATATACTACCCGTGAAAATCTTCATTTTAACATATATATATATATTGTATAATGAGTGTGCCAATATTTCTTAACAAGCTTTCAGAATATATTCTCAGTCCGATTTCTAGCTCTGGCTTGTTAAGAGTTATTGGCATGCTCATTTGTAATACAAACTTATTAAATAAAGTCACGTATATGACTAATCCTTCCAGTATATATATATATATATATATATAGTGCCATTTAGGAGATTCCTTCAAAGTATGATTATATATGCATAGTATTTAATATTTTTTTTTAGATGTCAACTTGCTATTTGACTGAAATAATAATCGCTAAAACTGCCAATTGATAACTCTCTACCTTATATGGTAAAACACGATGCCTACCACAAAATTTTAATTGGAATCTTAACAGTATTTTTTATTTTGTTTAAAAATAATTCAAAATTAAAATCAATGAAGGATTATCAGAACGTAGTTAGTACAGACATTTAGTACGGTAAACTTTAGTAACAATTTTAACTTGCGATTACACTGTATTTGAAATCACTAATAGAAAGGAATAAAATGAAAACATTTTAATTTTAGGAAAATTATTTTGTTAAAATGACATTATTTATTTGCATATTAATGAATGATTAATACATGTTACACTTCATATGTAACAATTTACATATATGTATGTGTGAGGATATATTTAATACACCTGGGTCTCATTTTACGCGATAGATAGGTTCCTCAGAAAACACGTGCAAACGAAATTGCACAAAAATAGATGTAACTTACCTTGAAAAAGGGGGGATATGGACTGTGATTTTTCAAAACTTGGGTAAAAGCAAAGCACCAACGTAAAATTTACTTTAAAATTTGTGCAAAAAAAATAAGGAAATAAAATATGACTAATAAAAAATTTCAAATTTGAAAAAAATTGATACAAGACAAACTTTTTTTAACTATAATATTTAATTTTATTCAAAATAATATATTTTTATGCATAATTTACAGTACAGTAATTTACATTTTTTTATACACGTTTTAATTATTATCGCTATTTGCTGATAAACAGTTTCGTTTGCAAACTGGTAAAAAATAAAGATTCTTCACAAGAGGAAATACAACTAGCGCCAAGTTCACTCTCATATTGTGTAAATGGTTTTCTGTTGACAATGTAATTAGTAATTAATCTTTGAGATGATGATTTTATTAATTGTTTATGAACTTAGACTTATGATAATAAAAAGACATTTATTCACCACTGCTGGGAAAAATTTAATTAAAACTAACAACTAAAAATTAAATTCTTATTTTTGTCTTTAATTTTTTAATTTTCAATTCCATTTAAAAATCAAATTTCATTTTACATCACATTAATTTCAAGTCACCGTAAGTAATTTTTAAATTGTTAATTACAATTAAAAATCAGATTTTAATTTTTAATTGTCAAATTTAATTGTGCCCACTGCTAATACTCACCTTTTAAAAATAAACTTGCGGACACTAAATGATTAATAATTGATTACATTTTTTTTTAAAAAGCAAAAACAGAATGTGATTTAAAATGCAAAATTAACACACACAATGTTTGAACAAATTTACATTATAATCTTGTAAAATTTAACGTGTGTATACATAAAATGTGAAAATCATGATTCTAATTTCATTATTGCATAAAACCTTACTATTATAAAGCACTGAAAATATTGAAATTACTAAGATGAAAGTTGAATTCCAATAATGTGCTATTACTTTCAATATAACATAAGTGCGCAAAATTTATTATTTAAAGTAATAGCGCATTATCGGAGTTCGACTTCCGGTGAAATATGAATCGCGTAACTTCAAAATCGTGTTAAATAAGTCCGCATAAAAAGAGACCCAGGTGTACTACATAAACATTATTATGTCAATTGTTTAAAGCAACAATTGAATGAAATCCTTGAGAGAAAAGTGATATAGTAACAAAAAAGGAAATTGTGAAAAGGTTTTTTTTTTTTGTGAAAATAACAGATTGATAAGTCGTATTTAAAAAAAAAACTCTTTTATTAACTTTATTGGATACTTTTTATTTTTTGAGAGGGAGAATCTACACTCATACATGCCTATAAACTATGTAGAAGAAACTATATTTTACTTAGCGTATTCCACTTACTGAAATATTCATATTCGTAAGACCAGTTAGAAAAAGAACAATAAAAATGAATTGCTAGATTCAAACACGTTATCATCTGTAGCCTAAGTACCATAGATTTAAATTAAGATCATCTAATGAGTAAAACCATGACTTCCAATACATTACAAATTTATTCTTGCTTTTAGTAAAATATTCATTCAAATTGCCATTTGAATTTGGAACATAGGCATATAAAACAAAATAATCGCACATATATTAGGGGTAAAGTGTTAGCCATTATAAATAAAATAAAATGTCAATTTCATAGAAGGAACCAAATTCATTTTAAACAACTATCTTAAGAATTATTCACTAAAAGAAAGAGAACAAATATAGAATATCAAGCATACCAAGTTTTAATCGTGAGTCCGTAATGCCATCTATCAAGTGTAGCATTTTATTACATCCCGCTGGAAACATACTTATTATGCACATGTTGTAATTCTAATACCTATATTACAATGTTCGTGGATAACCTAGTAAATAGATCAATACTTATAATTGATATTAAAAGGAATTATGATACTACAAGCTTATTAGATAACACATAAATCAGTGATTATTAAAATTTACCTTTGAATAGATTCCTATAGGTATTCAAAGTGGATTATATAATTATCAACCACCTACCATATATATAAAGGGATTAAAATACTAAAAGTAATATGAAATAGATTCTATTGGATTATCCCAGGAACTGCAATCAAATTCTCTAGTGCTATTATCATTTCATTTTGGATATCTACAAATTCTTATACCAATTTGACCACTTTATCCAATATAGTGAATATTTGAACACTAAGTGTTTCAGTAATGTTTTTTCTACGATAAAATTATTCAGTAATGTTTTTAAGTTTTTGTTTTTAATTTTATTTAACTTATGTTATATACAAGTGTAAAAGAATGATTTCATGTATAGTGTTATATAAAGTAACAATCACATTTACAGATTGAATTAAAGAAAGCTGTCTTAAACCACAAAAGGATAAATAATTTTTGAATGATACTTGCCAAGATAACTTATTTAAGTTTAACTCCAACTTAAATCATAATAAGCTCATAATTCTCAATACTAAATTATAATCAGCAAAATTCAGCTGAATGAGTATCTTCATTTAATTTAAGCTAAGTACCTGGTTTAATATTGCCTATAGTGTAAATACACACATACTAGTTATTATAAGTAATGTTATTTTAATATGCAATTTCATGACATACATTCTAGTTACCAATATAAATAAAATATCTATTAAATTAAAAAAATCCTACTACTACTATTCGACTTCTACTATTACTACTGCTACTACTACTAATAATAATCAAAACAAATGAAATAATGAGATAAAACAAAAAATAAAAAAAGTCATATATTGCATGACCCAATTTTTTTAAGCCTGTAAATAAAATTAAAGATCTTTGCTAATTGTTCTAAAGTTTATTGATTAATTTTTATTTACAAGCTTAAAAAAGTTGGGTCATATGATATATGACTCAATTTTTTATTTTTTATTGTCTTTGCTTTAAGTCTTAAGTGATTGATGTTATGTTGCTAAGACTACTAATATATTATTTGGCTGAAGATCTCTCAACCCATATAGCTATTTAAGTTAGATAGCTGGGTTTGAAGACATATAGATGTTAAAATTTTAAGATTTTCTGCTCAATAGTTAACTCTTAGATAAATTCTGGCTTTGGGTTAGTATTTTTAGTGCTAGTGTCTGAAGCTATTTTAGTGGCTCACTGAGGAGTGCCAAAGCACGAAACCATTGGTCTGAGGTTTGGAGTGTGGTTTTTGATAGAGATATTTTAAATGCTTTCTCTTGCTAGAATTTATCAATAAAACTTGTTAAAGCAACTAGCCAAGCTCTTTAACAAGATAAAATGTTTAAAAAGACAGTGAAAAAGCAATATTTTACATAAATGCAGTAAGAAATAAATTTATTTTTTTTTCTTTTTAATATTTTAAATAGTACTCTTTAATACATTATTATTTAATTTTTGCTCAATTAACAAATACCATGCTTTTAGCTTCACTAATTCATTTTTACTATTATTGTTGAGTGATAATTTAAAAAGATTTTTGAATAAAACTTGGATTAATGATGGTTAGCTTGTATTTATAAATAAAGCCTTAAATATGAATAAAAATATCAACTCTTTTACTCAAAATATCTAAAAACAAGAAAAGGACTAATGAACAAAATGTAAGGCTATCTAACTGGAGTATATTAATCATATAAAAGAGCATAATGCAATAAATAATATGCATATAAAAGTAAGCTTGATTCAGTTGCAAACTATATCAAACATCCTATTTCCCAAAATTACCTATCTAAAAAGTAAATATCAGTAACTAAATAGCTACTGAGAGGAAGGCAAATTTAATTTCATCAGAATGTCAGACATTTATCTCTTGTTAATAAGTTCAATAAATAGTAGAATTTCTCTCTACCCATTAAATTTGATTTCTTATGCTTTTAAATGCATTGAAATATTTTGTATGATTTTGCGGTTGAAAAGTGCAATAATTAAAAAGTAAAAATATTTTATCTTTGATTGTACATGTTTGATTTTTACATAGACAGCTGTAATAATCCCAGATTGTTAATCAAGGCAAAATAGATATAAAATTGCAAAAAACTTCTATATGTATGACAGAATTTCTTTATAAAATTCTTTCATAGATAAGAAGAATATTGAAAAGCACATATTATAAATATAAAAAGTGAAGAGTTTATCTTTTTATCAAGATGAGTCAATGCAATTTTCAATCATTTTACCACATAATGTATTAAAAAATAAGAACAAATCTAAAAAACAAAAATAAATCAACATTAAAATATCTGATAATTCATTATGAGAATTTTGGCATTCTGGGCAAATAATCTATATATTAATTTTTTGTTGTTTGAATAATCTATATGATAACCTGAAAAATTTTTGAATTTTATCCACTAATAGTATCTCCTCATGATTTTAATTAAGAATTGTTTTAATAAAAATGCATTATATTCAAAAAATTAATATATATATTCTTGAAAATTGCTAGATTAAGGATTAATAAAAATCACGATATAATACATAGTGATGGAGATCATTTTTGATAATGTCAAGTATCAGCAAGTATTTGCTGGACTTATCTCTGACCTTTATTTTTTAAAAAAATAGCAATACTGTTTTTATACTTATTTTTTCATTGAAAAATATAAGTATGTTCAATTTACTTTGTCCAAAAAAATATAAAATTTGTCTTGCTTTTTTTTCTCTTTAAAATTCTGCCAATCGGTTAATTCAATACTTTATATTATTGCAACAGATTTTAATCCTCACCTTGAAAACTTCCCAAATTTTTTGAAAAATGTCTTAAATCTACTAGCTCATACTCATTTATAACTATTGTTAGGTGATCATATTATGTTCACTCCCTATTGTTGAAATTCTCTGAATGCTTTATAATATTTCAATTTTCTCTGGTTTGCAAAATGTTTACACTCCTTATCCCCCCCCCCCCACTTTCAATTTAGTGTTACAGAGAAAATCCTATTTCAGAATGCAAATTCTTAATGATTATCTGATAAGCACTTATAATTTTTGAATAATTTTTGTTTTTGACTTTATTCTTTAAAACTTTCTTAAAATCACTCAAAGCAATATTGTATATTATTACACATTTATTATTCAAATTCAACCCTTGTAAATAAAAAAAAATTATGAATGTAATTTTTGAAAAATGAAACAATACATCAATTAGTAAAAATATTTTTTTTTTGGAATAGATATATCACCATTAGAAACCAGTCAACACTTAGACAAACCCAACATAGATAACAATCAAGAATTTCAAACTGTTGTTCAGGCAACCTCCTTTTAGCAATAAAGGTGGAATAGATATATAATATGATGCACTATATGCTATAGTTCAAAAAAAGAAATTTACTCAAAATATAAAAAAAAAAATAAGATAAATGAACTATTAGGCAAAACAACTATGTATTAATACTTTATTTAATATAACAAATGCAGAAAACAACATACATCATTTTATACATGAAGTGCAAGGAGAATTATATATATATGTAATTATATTATTTTAAATTATCTATTTCAGGGTTGTCCAAATCATGACCTTCTGGCAGCATGCAATCCACAGTATAATTTTGTGCAGAATTTATTTTTTATACATAAACGATAAAATAATTTAGAAGAATGCATTTTAAATATTTTAATTCTATCGCTAATCAGTAACTTTGATGTTAATAATTTTGTTTTGTTTTAAAATAAATTTATTAAACATAGTAACATAATAATATACAGTTAAACTTTATAAAAAATTACATAGCATTTAAAATGAAACTTGAAATGGTCAGTGCAGAGAAAAAGATATCTTAATAAGACTAAGAGAAAAACAAAACTTTCATCCAAGTATCATCATGTAGACTCACAGGCGAAAGCAGAGAGTCTCGCTGCTTGATGTGGTCAAGGAACTTGATAAAGACAGTTAGAGTTGAGTCCTGAGAATAACCAAAGATGAGCCTGCAATGTGTCAACCATAAAGAAAATTGTAATAAAGATAGATAATTTTGTTGCTGCAAAAATCCCTTCTTGAGAGTATTACTAACAGAAAGAGCATCTCTAAGATCCAGAGAGACATTCACAACAATAAAGTTCCTAACCGATTTAAGAGCAGGACAAATATAGAAAATATAGTGTATTGTCTCATCATAAAATCTGCACAACTGACACTGAGATGAAATCCTAATGAAGCCTCTGCTGGTCACTAAAAAATAACTTTATGTAGTGTCTTTACATCATTGTATACTTAAATATTTTTCAGATAATAGATATATGTAGAATAAAAACTTAATATGTATTTCAAAATAAATCCACAGCAATTCTGAAACATCTCTGATATTTCTGTACTATATTTTTACAATTTTATGTTTAAACAAAAGCCAGTTAACAAATATTTTGAATAAAACGTGAATTGTGTTTTTGAAAAAATAGAATTTAACTGATGGTAAAAAATAATCGAAAAGAACTGAAATTAAAAGTAGCACATGTTTAATGACTTGTTAATATTTTATGGTTATTCATTGGTGACACAATTTGCATATCATTTCTATATGAGGCAGAGCCATACATCCTGAAGGCAATAATTGGTAAAATTAACTAAACTAAATCTTGATGTTCAAAAAAAATACAACCAACAACAGCAATAAAGTGAATGTAATTTAAAATTCTATTGTGTAATATAAACTAATAAAAACAGAAACAATTCAAATGAATAATGTAAATTTATATGTTAAAAAATACACAGAGGCTAAAGTCTCCATACAGTAGCACCACCATTGCAAGCCAGATTAATCAATGGTGATCATGTGATGTTTAGTGTTAAAAAATAATTGCTCATTGTAAAATAAAAATGGAGGCAATGCAAAAAAAAGGGGATTGGAAAAATGTAATTAATTTTAAAACTGTTTACTTTAAATGTGTTCAATTGTCAATCATATCTATATGATTGTTTAAATATACAGATTAGATTTGCAATGCAATCTCAAAATTTATCTAAAAATATTGTTCATTGTAATTGTTTATTTTGCAAATATAAATTAAAAATATTAGTTTTAAAATTGTTGTGAAAACTTGATTTTTTAGAAAAATGTTTATTTTGTTTTTATAATTTTTGATTAACATCTTCAGTACATGTTTGTAACTCTAACTTTCATGTAAATCAAGTTCATTTATCATACATATTTTATTCTACAATTAGTATTGTTCTTTCATTCAGCTATTGAGATTGTATTGCTGCTTCTAACCAATTTATTAAATATGCAAAATGATTTGTTTCCCTGCAATTGTTAGTAGTCTCCTGCTACTTAATAAATTTTATTATTGTTTACCATCCAGCAACCATGTCTGGTGAGGAAAAAAAATTCAAGATAAAAGTGAATGCACAGAGGATGGGAATCAAACTATTTGATTAAAAAAAACAAGAATAAACTTCAAAGTCTGTTTGCATGTATGTTTTATCAGTGCAGAAAGAATATAATGTCAAGCTATATGTTGAAGAATCAAAAAGTACCATCATTGCGGAATATAAAAAAATGATACACCAAACAAGCTTTTCTTTTACAAAAGTAAATACTAAACAGTCTCAGCTTTGCTGCTTCATACAAAATAGCATTCAAGTTAGTAAAAGCTAAACAATATTTTAACAATGATATAATAGTTAAGAAATGTTCAATTAAAATTTCAAAACAATTTAATGGGCTGAAATTAGCCAAGATATTTAAAACAGTTGCATTATCTTATCAGACTATTGCAAGATGTATAGAACATATAGATCAATAAGTTTCAAAAAAATTCAATGGTTTAATAGCAAAATCTGAATCTTTTTCATTGTGTCTGAATGAAAGTACTGATCAAGCAGTTGTAAGTCAACTTTTAATTTTTGTTCAAACTATTCAGGAAGACTTTATTATTAATAAAGAGATGCACAGTCTTATATCTTTTCATGAGATTATGAGAGGTATTGATATTTTCAAAGCAGATCAAAACTGTGTGTTTACGAACTGTGGAGAATTTGATAAATGTTCCTGTTTTGTACAGATAGAATCATAGCTATGAAGACTGGAATCAGCTTTTGTGGACTATTAAAATAAAATAATATTAACTACTATACAGTTTATCTCATAATTCACCATGAAGCACTTCATGGAAAATCTCTGCATCAAGTCAATGCCATGAAAGTAGTTGTAAATATAAGTAATATTATAAGAGGAGAAGATAATAAATCTTTGACTTATCAAAAATGCTGTTATTTCTTGAGTGAAATTGATACTTTATATGATGATTTGTATCACCATTCTGATATTTACTGGATAGATGCTGGAAAATGTTTGAAATGCTTTTTTGGGCAATTCAGAAATATTTCTTAAAAATGATATAAGGTCTGGCACAACAGAACTGGATTATCAAATGCAAATCGTATATTTTTAACAAATCTTTCATTTATAAAAGATTTGACCATTTGAATGAGTTAAAACACTTGAAACTGCAAAGCAAACAATCAAATTTTGTTACCATATGAGAACATTTGAATGGCTTTAAAAGTAAATTGCAGATATTTAAATCAGCATTGATTAATGACATTTATATTTTTTCCCAAATTATAAAGAATGTTTGAAAGAAGTGAAAAAATTTGAGCGAGCATCATTTACAGCTTAGGTAAAATGTATTGAAGAAATCATTGAAGAGATTTTGAGAATTGATTTGGTGATTCTAAGGAAATTGAAAAACATATTTCAATTTTTATTCTAAACTTGATTGTCAACATTAAAAATGCAAAATCTGATCTTCAGCTAGAATTGTGATTTGCAATCAGATCCTTTTTATACTTGCAAAAGTGAATATATATATATATATATATATAACAAAGAGAGAGGTACCTTAAACTAAGGAACTTTGAACTTAAGATTGGCTCAATGTTAGGGAGTGTATATCTTTACAAAGACACTGATTAAACTGAAATATAGATATTTATTAATAGATTAATCTTTTTCAAATTTACTGTGATTGACAACTACAAAATTGAAATTGATATAGCTATTCTATTAAGATGCTGAACTACCACAGAGTTCTCATTAAAATGAAATAAGTATAGCATCTTCTCTACTATCTAAATAAAAACTGTTATAAGCACTGTGACTAAAATCCACTAAAATTTCATAACTAATGCTAGGAATCTCCATATAATATTAAATCATCTATGCACTTTATTATTGTTTTACAATGCTTTTATTCCAATTCTCTATGACAGTTTCGATTGCCCCAGCAATCTTCTTCAGATCAGGATCAGAATTTAAAACAGAATACTTGCCAAAAGATAAAGTTATAATCTCCATATAAATTAATATTTATGTACTATATTTATTCTGAATGTGGCCTTAGGATAATTTTCCAGTCATATTACCTAAGGTTGGACAACCCTGATCTTTTAAAAATGTTTTTTGTTTTCATTTTCATACAATAAAAAACACTCCGACACACATGAACAGAAGAAAAAAAATGCAAGAATACCTAGTACAGTGGTCCCCAATCTTTTTGCACTTAAGAGCACATTCTATAATACCGGCCAGGTGGCAGGCACCTTTTATTTTTTCAATGTAAATTTATAAACAAGGCAAAACTCTCTATACAGTAGTGCCACAAGCCAGAAACTAGTCTGGGAATATTGGATGAGTAGGCACTAGATAGGGATTTTATGCATAAGCCTTCTGGCATCCATTGATTACTTTGTTTGGCACAGAGTGGCACTACTGTATAGAGAGTTTTGCCTTGTTTAATAACAATTATATGGAGTATGAGATGGTGATCATGTGATGTAAATTTATAGTTGGATATTGTTAATAATACACATAATGTACAAAAAAATATTTATTTCAAAAATAAAATTTTAACATTTGATTACAATAATTTATAAAAAAAATTTAAAAATTAAATTTATTTGTATTAGATAAATATTTTTTTATCGTGTTCTGATAGCGGCGGGCACATGTAAAATGGTCTGCGGGCGCCATGGTGCCCGCGGGCATAGGGTTAGATTGACTAGAAATTTTTCCTGTTTAAATTTTTATTTTTAACTAATTCAAACACATTTTTATATATACACACACAAATCTTAATTATAACTGGTTATGTAAAACTTTTTTCACTATTATCATCAATACTTAGGAAAAATTTGCAATTTCTAAAAATCTCTTATTTATTTGCAACTATACATTACTTTTATAGAATAATCAGGGGTAAAAATCTGATAATTTATTTTTAATTATTTTTATAAACAAAAGAATTTCATCTGTATAATATTAGATATATATATATATATAAACTAATAATAAAAATAAAAAACAAGCAAAATTGAGTTACAAATTTTAGGTTAATAATGGATGTTATCTTATCTATTTGTATATTTAGTCCCACTCATTTTTCTATTTATCTATCCATCTACCTAACAATATATACTTCCATCTCTCAATTTGCCTCTTTGTCTCTGCCTATCAGTGTTCAATTTTAGTCTGCTCATATATCTTTCTATCAATCCATTAATGGGTCCATCTTTTCTATTCATCTACCAATTCATAGCATTTGTTTATTTGTCCATCTGTTTGTCTAATTATTTATATAAAGACATACTTATTTCTCTGCTTTTTTCTATCTATCAATTTATTTATCTGCCTGTTTCTGTATGCGTCTTTTCTCTATCCCTCCCCTACTTACCTGAGTAGCTACCTGCCTGCCTACCTATCTGCCTACTTACTTACCTATCTATCTACCTGTCTGCCTACCTAATATATTCACATGACTACTAATCTGACTGTCTATTGACTTATTTATCCCCTTACTTAAATTTTACTATATATTTATCTCTATTTTTTCTCCATATATATTTATCATCTATCTAAAAGACAACTCACTATAGCTTTGTTTATTTATCTGTTTGTCCATCCATCTATCTATCTTTCTGTGTTTGTCAATTCATCTATCTATATAACTACCTATATATCTATCAGACTTTCTACTCATATATATATAAATATTGCCTACTTAGCTATCTACTAATTAAGCTATTCATTTATTTATCTTTTAATCTATCATCAATTATCTATCTAGTTAATTATTTATCTATCAGGACTTAAAATTAATTGGAAAATATATAACCTATTAATAATCAGCTGAATTTATTTAGCTCTGTTATTAACTGATTAATAAATTTTTCACAATGCTAAAAATTTTAGATGGCAGAGAAAATAAAAGCACTTTTGAAAGTAATGTTCTTTAATTCTTTATGCATTGATTGTATATATAGATACAATATCATTTAATACACTTTCTGTAATTAATTTTTACAATGCATTAATGTTTTATTACTTTCTTGACAATATTTTCTAACAAATTAGTGCCATGTAAAAAGTGATTATAGAAAGAGCATTAATATTATTAAATAAAAACTTCTTAATAGTTACTTGTAATATAAAAAAATACTTTTATAATATATGATGATTAAATAATAATAGAGATAAAAAAATTATATGTTAATTTTTAATTCAATCCCTAACAAGGGACTGATTTTAATTCATTTCAGGACCCCCACCCAAGTTGTGGTTGAAGAAACAATTTTTTTTCTCTCTTTAGTGCATGGTCAATAAAAGCATTTAATATTAAAAAAAATTAACATTATGATTTTTAAGTTTTTAGTATTGGTACATTAATTGAAAATGTAAAACTATATTGTATTTTAAATCGACTGTACTCTTATAGTTGATATAAATATATATGTCAATCACTAAATATTTCTGCTATAAGCTAAACTATTATCCCTTATATATATATATATATATAAAATATACAAACCATTATACAATTACAAATATCCAGTAACGCCCTCTGTTTAAAGATCTATATCTCAATAATACAACCTTAAAGTGGTATCATTTTAAGGTTGTATGCTAAACGATGTTAAATATTGAAATACAGACCTACTCAAACACAGAGCATGAAATTTTAAATAAGCAAACGATCTTAAATTTTTGCTAATAAACTAACAAGTTTACAAAGTTATTAAAGACAAACTAAACATTAGATTTTAATCTTTAAATTCCTCCCAAACTATAAATGAAAAGAAAGTTACTGTTAACACTAACTGAAATAATTATAGAAAATATACAAACCATTATACAATTACAAATATCCAGTAACGCCCTCTGTTTAAAGATCTATATCTCAATAATAGCAAACCTTAAAATGATACCACTTTAAGGTTGTATGCTAAACGATGTTAAATATTGAAATACAGACCTACTCAAACACAGAGCATGAAATTTTAAATAAGCAAACGATCTTAAATTTTTGCTAATAAACTAACAAGTTTACAAAGTTATTAAAGACAAACTAAACATTAGATTTTAATCTTTAAATTCCTCCCAAACTATAAATGAAAAGAAAGTTACTGTTAACACTAACTGAAATAATTATAGAAAATATACAAACCATTATACAATTACAAATATCCAGTAACGCCCTCTGTTTAAAGATCTATATCTCAATAATAGCAAACCTTAAAATGATACCACTTTAAGGTTGTATGCTAAACGATGTTAAATATTGAAATACAGACCTACTCAAACACAGAGCATGAAATTTTAAATAAGAAAACGATCTTAAATTTTTGCTAATAAACTAACAAGTTTACAAAGTTATTAAAGACAAACTAAACATTAGATTTTAATCTTTAAATTCCTCCCAAACTATAAATGAAAAGAAAGTTACTGTTAACACTAACTGAAATAATTATAGAAAATATACAAACCATTATACAATTACAAATATCCAGTAAGCCCTCTGTTTAAAGATCTATATCTCAATAATAGCAAACCTTAAAATGATACCACTTTAAGGTTGTATGCTAAACGATGTTAAATATTGAAATACAGACCTACTCAAACACAGAGCATGAAATTTTAAATAAGCAAACGATCTTAAATTTTTGCTAATAAACTAACAAGTTTACAAAGTTATTAAAGACAAACTAAACATTAGATTTTAATCTTTAAATTCCTCCCAAACTATAAATGAAAAGAAAGTTACTGTTAACACTAACTGAAATAATTATAGAAAATATACAAACCATTATACAATTACAAATATCCATACGCCCTCTGTTTAAAGATCTATATCTCAATAATAGCAAACCTTAAAATGATACCACTCAGACGTGTTCTTCCGATCTAAACGATGTTAAATATTGAAATACAGACCTACTCAAACACAGAGCATGAAATTTTAAATAAGCAAACGATCTTAAATTTTTGCTAATAAACTAACAAGTTTACAAAGTTATTAAAGACAAACTAAACATTAGATTTTAATCTTTAAATTCCTCCCAAACTATAAATGAAAAGAAGTTACTGTTAACACTAACTGAAATAATTATAGAAAATATACAAACCATTATACAATTACAAATATCCATAACCCCTCTGTTTAAAGATCTATATCTCAATAATAGCAAACCTTAAAATGATACTACTTTAAGGTTGTATCTAAACGATTTAAATATTGAAATACAGACCTACTCAAACACAGAGCATGAAATTTTAAATAAGCAAACGATCTTAAATTTTTGCTAATAAACTAACAAGTTTACAAAGTTATTAAAGACAAACTAAACATTAGATTTTAATCTTTAAATTCCTCACAAACTATAAATGAAAAGAAAGTTACTGTTAACACTAACTGAAATAATTATAGAAAATATACAAACCATTATACAATTACAAATATCCAGTAACGCCCTCTGTTTAAAGATCTATATCTCAATAATAGCAAACCTTAAAATATTTAACATCGTTTAGCAACAACCTTAAAGTGGTATATTTTAAGGTTTGCTATTATTGAGATATAGATCTTTAAACAGAGGGATACTGGATATTTGAATTGTATAATGGTTTGTATATTTTCTATAATTATTTCAGTTAGTGTTAACAGTAACTTTCTTTTCATTTATAGTTTGGGAGGAATTTAAAGATTAAAATCTAATGTTTAGTTTGTCTTTAATACTTTGTAAACTTGTTAGTTTATTAGCAAAAATTTAAGATCGTTGCTATTTAAAATTTAGCCTGTGTTGAGTAGGCTGTATTTCAATATTAACATCGTTTAGCAACAACCTTAAAGTGGTATCATTTTAAGGTTTGCTATTATTGAGATATAGATCTTTAAACAGAGGACTGGATATTTGTAATTGTATAAGGTTTGTATATTTTCTATAATTATTTCAGTTAGTGTTAACAGAACTTTCTTTTCATTTAAGTTTGGGAGGAATTTAAAGATTAAAATCTAATGTTTAGTTTGTCTTTAATAACTTTGTAAACTTGTTAGTTTATTAGCAAAAATTTAAGATCGTTTGCTTATTTAAAATTTCATGCCTGTGTTTGAGAGGCTGTATTTCAATATTTAACATCGTTGCAACAACCTTAAAGTGGACATTAGGTTTGCTATTATAGAAAGACTTTAAACAGAGGGGACTGGAATGAATTGAAAGGTTTGTATATTTTCTATAATATTTCGTTAGACAGATCCATATATATATATATATATATATATATCATATTTAGTACATGTACATAATAATAATATATGTGTATGTAAGGGATTGAAAATATGAAATATTCTTTTAAGTGAAAAATGTTAAACATTTTTATTTTGATTGGAAATTTTTTATTTAAAAAAAAAATGCTTACAAAAACTATACTGTAAATGAACTTCACTTAATACATATAACTTTACTTTAAATCAATTTCACACATATATATATATATCACAATATTTTTACATTAAATCAATTTCACACATATATATATATATCACAAGATTTTCTGCACAAGTTAATGTTTATTCTTTATGTATTTATCAAAAAACTAAATCATCTACTTAAAAAATTAATGTATCTTATCACTTTTATAGACATTTTAAACAAATGAACAAAATTTTAACAAGTTATATTGAACTTGAATATTTAAATATAGGTTTAAAAAAGTTATATAAATCTTTTTACTGCCCTCTAATAAGTTAACAAATAAACAGATTTTTCAACTTCAATAAAAGCATTTTTTTTTAAAGAATAACTTTGGGTTTTTTTTGTATTTAATATCATATAGAAATACTGTTAACTGTTTTTAATATTAGATTCACATTTTTTTTTTAAAAAAAGCAATTTTTAAAATAACCTTTCAAAAAACACAATGCACAGAGACAAAACTATCCATACAATAGTGTTACTCAGTGGAAGCCAGAGTAATCAATGGGTGCAGAAAGGTTTGTGCTTAAAATCCTTTTCTAGTGCCTACTCATCCAATATCTTCAGTCTCTCTCTAGCTTGTGGCTTTCATCAGTGAGGAGCCTTAGATCTGAGAGCACTACACCTAGATCTTAGAAACTAGTCTGAGGATAGTGGATGGGTAGATAATAGATAAGGATTTTCTGCACAAACCTTTCTGCATCCACTGATTACTCTGATTTGCACTGAATGACACTATTGCATGGAAAGTTTTGTCTAAAAAGTGGTGATCATATGATGTTTACTGGTTTAAAAAATAATGTATATATTGTTTTAATGAACAGCAGTCAGAAACACTGCAACAAAAACAGTTTGATCAGTAAACTAATTATATTAAAAATATTTTAGAAACATTGTAATACAGTTCGCTGATTACCAAAAACATAAGGCACAGAAATGAATTGGTTTTATTATGAAAAATGCTAAACAAATGATTAGCTTGTCATGAAATTTGTGTTTAGCATATAAAACTCCATAATAAATTTTGATTTCATTTTTTAAATAAATGTTAAAAATAATATCAAAGCACTTAATTTAGTGCCAAAAGTGCTAAAGCAGGAATTCAAAGTTCCAAAATTACTAAGAATATTTTGTTTAGAAATGATAAGTAACAAAACAATGTGATTACAAGGTTCTATTTTATCTTTTGATTAAATTAATGATTTATTAGTTAAAGTTTTAAATGGTTAGATATAAATCAAATTTGTTTTATGGGTTAATAACTGATTATTTTTTTAGCATGTTTTAAGCTTATGATCTATCCATAAGTCTATCTTTATCTATATATTCTTCTATTTATATATCTACTGATCAATCCATCTATCTATTTATCCATCTAGCTATTTCTTTACCCATCCATCTATCTACATTTGTGTTTATAATTATACACACACATATATATATATATATTCAATAAAGTTAAAAGAATAGTAAAAAAAATCATTTGACTGATTATTTGCATCTGAGAAACATCGATTTAATGAGAATTTTCTTTAAAATTAACAGAATTGGATTTTATATTTAAATTGTGGGTTGCTTATATTGTATATATAAGAGTTATTTGTTTTAGGTTTTATTGTTCTTGTAAGAGAAATCGTGATCGTGACAAAAAAAAAAAATATTAGCTTGTACTTTACTGTTACTTCAGGTTATTTTCATTACTTTACTAATATAACGTTACGCATTGGTTTACATATATATGTGCAGTTATATGAGTATGAATGCATATCTATTTTCTTTTTAAGTTTTTGTTATTAATTTTGCATGTTATCACTTTTAATATATTAGATATTTAAAAAGTGTATACCTGAAAAACTTTGAAAAATAATTTGAACTGAATAATTAAGACCATCATTTTACTAATTTTTTTTGTTGTTTCATTTATCATAAAAGGTTTTAGAACTAATCAAAATAATTAAAACTCTACTCTTTTCCCAATCTTTAACTTTTATGTTTGGGTGGAGCACAAAGATTTAATTTCAAACAAAGCTTCATTTGAGAAAAAAGAATTTTTTGAATAATTGATGAATAGTTTTTATTTTTGAAAGTTTATTTTAGTAAGTTTTACAGATCAAATTTCAATCATTTTATCAATCTTAAAAAAATTAAATAAGCTTTATTAAATTGGATTTTTTAAATTTATTATTAAGACCAGAATTTTAAATCAACATTTCATTTTCTTTTAAGATTGTGGTTTAAAAATATGTAATAAGATACTAACTATAAAGCAAAATATGAAATAATATAACAAATTAAGGTTTGATTACCAAGTATTTCAATTTCGGTTAATTAAATTATAAACGCTAGGAACGCTCAATAAGAAAAGTTTATTTAACGTTCATAGTGCTTATAATTTTTTCCCCCATATGTCAAAGCACCGGCCGGAAAGCGAACCCGCAACAACTGTCTGCAAACAACTGCAAGCAACTGCTTGCAAGGCAACTGCGCTGATCTCTCGGCTACCAACGCTTGACTCGCTGCTTATAATTTAATTACAATTTGTTTAAGAAAAGTAAATCGATGTATATATAATTTCAGTTAATCAATATATTTTGAAGATCTAATTTTCTAATCAACTACGCTAAGGCCCAAACATTGTTCTTCACAATTCTATAATAATCATCTTATTTTATATGTAAATAACAATCAACTAAACATCACATGATCACTATCTCATACTAGCACATAATTGTTGTTTTGAATTGTTAAATAACAATCAACCCTTAAGCTATCAACAATCTCAATCTGTAGTCAAGGTAATCTCCTTTAACAATAAAGGTTGTACCACCTTTACCTATGGTCTGATATATTTATATAGACGGTAAAGATTGCAACTTAACCAAGGACTCCTTGGTCAAGTTGCAATCTTTAGTGTCTATATAAATATATCAGATGATAAGCACTGCAGCACTTTCAGAAAAAAAATAATTATTAAATATGTGCTTGAAAATATTAAGAATATAACAAACATTCAATATTTTGCATAATTACTATGTAAGTACAAATAATAACATCATTTTTCAAAAGAATTATTTTAAGCAATGCTTGAAATTATATTCAAAGACGCTGCTAAAATATCATATTCAGTGAATGTCAGCAAGTTATGCTGAAATTCATTTGTTTTTATCAATGCATAAAACTAGCACCATTGGAGCTGCTCACTGTGGCTGTGCCAGTAGTTATTTGAGAGTGATATACTTATCTATTCTGTTTTCACTTCAGAATGAATACATTTTTATTATTTTCATTTAAAATGAGCAATAAAATATTCCATTTTTTATTGTAATTAACACTTATAAATTAACATATAAATATTTATTATAAAAAATGTAGCAAAATAACAAAGAAATATTATTTTAAATATTTATCATGATGAGTTTTAGTGTTGAATATATAAAAAGTAAATTTTCCTAATTGTTATTCTATTAAAAAAATTGAAATAAAAAGGAAAGGTCAATCTACTCCAGCTATTAAACATCAGTTAGTAAAAACAAAATACATTAGATTTTTTAATAATGATTGGTAAGAAAAAATTAAATAGTGTGTGGTTGCAAAAGTAGAAATGCTCTGTTTTTCATTCCTTGTTTATTTTTTAGCAGCAATACTGTAAGAAAGCACCTCTGCTTAAAAATTCCGTACACCACCATTGGATTTTAAAGGAACACAATTGGTGATAAAAATTAAGTTAGTAGTCTTCGTGAAATTGAAACTGAAAAAATTTAATGATAAAAATGTATTATTCATGGCTTCCATTTATAAATACAATCATTTTAACTTCAAATTATAAAAAACACATTGGCATATATTATATATAGAATAGTCTCAAAATTTGTTTGACACCATACTATGCTGTTATTATTATTTTTTGCAGCAGCAAATTTTCTGAACTATATGAATATATTTTTTAATTGTAGTTCTCCATTATAATATATTCTCAGCCATAATCTTTTAATGAAAAAAAAAGTTATCTCTTTAGGATATCTTTTATATTATATAATATTGATAATATAAATGGGATAATGTCTCTCATTAAATCATTTCATTTAACTTATAATACATTTTTTATAGAATACTTGTTACTATTTATTTGCTTGAGATGTTTAATCCTTTACAATAGTAGATTAATATCAGTCATATTTCAAGTTGAAAAAGATCCCAATTGGTTTTTTGATCCAGCCACTATATTTTCATAAATGTTCAGAATATTTTAAAAGAAAAAATTTCCATTAACTTTAAGTTATAATGATATCAGGTGTTATGTTTCATTTTTTCGTAATCAATTTGGCAGGATAACATTTCTCCATAAAATTAATTTGTTTAACTAATTATGTCAAGATGATGTAATATCTTGGGATTTTAATTTGCTAAATGATGCATAACAGAATGAAATCTGCATTATATCTCAACATCTAAGTTCACTTTTCTATCTAAAAATGCTATATTTAAATTGATTCACATTATTAAGTGAAGATATATCCAAATTAAAATTTGCTAGAGGTTTTTGGATTTAATGAATACTGGTGATATTAAAAATATTGAGGTAATCCTTTAGATTATTTTTGATTTGAAATAAAAAATATTATTACTAAATACTATAAATGTCGAAGCCAAGTACAAGCACTCATTTTTTAATTTAGTTGGTTTATATCTTCTTTTTCAAATTTCCTATAAACTGTTTTAAAGATCATTGACATAAAATGTTGGTCTAATACACATCTTTGTTTAACATTTAAGTGCCTCAGATTTTTCACTAATAATGTTTTCTATCATTCTATCATAACTAAGATATTATATTATGAATAAACTTCAGTGGTCAATCAGTTAATTTCAAGTGTTACCTCGGACCCTTATTTATTAATAAAATCAAATGCCTCTACTAAATCAATAAAATCCTTATATAAATCCTATAAATGCTTCTAACCCTGTTTGCATTTGCCTGTTATAAAAGCCTTGTCTGTAATAAATCCAACAACTTATTATTTATCATTGGAAAATATTTATTTTAATAAAAGCCTAAAAATATTTTCTTTAAATAAATAATATTGACTTTGCATAATATTAATGCAGACATTTCTGTTTATATTATTTTTATGAATTAGAGTAGTAGAAGCATCCTTTGGGATCAGATGGCACAACTATGTAGATTCATATATTTCTAAAAAAAACTAATATACTTAAAGCTAAAATATCATCATATTTTAAAAGTTCATCAGGTATTATATAAATATCTGCAAGATTTTTATTTTTATAGTTATAAATTGAAAATTAATATCTATCAATATTTATGATAAGATATTGTTAGTTTTAAAAAATGAACGTCAAATTTCTAATAGGTATATTTGGGATAAAGTCTACTTTTAATTCAATTATCTTGGAACATACTATTGGTTATAGAGTAATCTGTACTTGTATGTGCTCATGAGATATTAATTTCTTTTATATTTTGACTCTTAATTATAATATAATTTACAAGATACCATTATTGTGAGATTGAATTAATCTAAGTTTTTAAAGATTGATTTTGTTGTCCTAAATAAAGTACTGTATTCATGAAAGTTAATCTATATGTTATACAAAAATTAAATTACAACAGGCCTTTCAAGTTTACAAAAATAATGTTATTATTTCCAACAAATTTTGACCATAATGCCCACTAATCTTTACCAGCATTTCCATTAAATAGTATTTATGCAATAATATTATCCAATAAAGTGTAAAAGTTGTTTTTGAGCTTTTTGAATCGAACACTAAAGCAGAAGTTGGGAACAATTTTGAATCAGGGAGCCATTTTGACAAAAAAAAAACATAGAAAATTTAAAATTAAGAGGCCACAATTTGAAAATAATTTCATTCATTATTAATAAATTTAATAACATTAAGTATGAATATACCTGAGTAAAAAAATTATTAAGTTAGTATATAATATTTTTTGTGAGTAAAACACACCCGCACACACACACACACACAAAAAAAAAAACATATTTTTTTTTGTAAATTTTACTTTTAATTAGATTTGTTTTGTTTCTAAATTTCTAATAAATACAATAAATTTGCATTATAAAATTTATCAGTAAAAAAAAATCATTCATATAAATATGAAGATATAATATTAATATTTAAATTTACTTATGTGACTTTTGAACTATTACATTTTCAGGCAACTTGTTCAAATTTGGAGTAAGCCTTCAGACTT
Source organism: Epiperipatus broadwayi (assembly GCA_028023455.1). Lineage (NCBI taxonomy): Eukaryota > Metazoa > Onychophora > Udeonychophora > Euonychophora > Peripatidae > Epiperipatus > Epiperipatus broadwayi. Next base: position 3,773,263 of record JAQFVV010006206.1, read on the forward strand.
GAATCAATCAGTCTGCTCCTATGTTTACTTTTCACATAATTCATTGAAGAAAACATAATGTGCCGTATACTGTTTTAAATTTAACCCACTTGCACTTGTCACAATAATTTAGACACATTTGTATTAATTATATTGATTAAATTGCAATACAATTAATTAATACAATTAGTTACAAATTATATATTAGTATACATAAATAAAATATTATTTTATAATATATAAAATTTTTAATGAGATTTATATATCCAAAATAAGAGCCGCACTTTTTTCACTAAAGAACCGCATGCAACTCTGGAACCGCTGGTTCCCGATCCTGCACTAGAATATAAAGATTGATAAAATGAACACAGGTATGTATGATTGGGCAAAATAATTTTATTATTAGCTTTTAATTGATACATTTATAAATTCCATGAATAGAAGATAATAAAATATATTTTATAACGAATACAAAATCTTTCACGTATCTTCACAAAAAAACTTATAACCATTTGTTCACTATATTTTTTTTTTTTGAAAGATAAATTTTCTAAAAGCGGATGTAGTAATAATTTTAAATCATTGACAACTTCTTAATTGTTTTAGATTAAGATTTTGAAAAATTCTTACCAAGAAAAAATTTCAAATTCCTTAAGTCTACATTAATGAAAAAAAAAAAAAACTTTTATTACTCATCTACGTTGCTTCAATTATCTTTACTGATATTATGATTAGTTCTATTACTTTAGCCAGAAAACTATTAGGCACAGTGGTAGTTTTAACCAGTTCTAGGCTCTTTCACTTATGTGGTAAACAGGAGTTTTCAAAATCAATGCTGATGAGGGGTTTGCATATTTACATTCTCACCGAAGTTAATCTTCTATGTCCACAATTAAAAAAAGGAATTAACACACTATCTCATTATCACAATTAATGAAAAAAAATGACTAATAGTATAAGAAACTCATGTTGACTGCCATTATTAATCTTATGGCAGAAAATAGTAAAATAAAAAAGAAAATGAAAAGTAACAGAGTACAAAGAGAAGATAAAAAATTATGTTGAATCATACATAGCATTATCACTTTATGATTGGGTTTGGAAATTTGATTTTTTTATAGATAACAATTACATCAGAATGCCATTCTATTGTTTGCCACTTGTGAATCTAGTGCTCAGCAAATTAGTTTTGTTGGATGTTGAGTTTTAGCTTTAGAAGATTCTAGGGTCTGTCCATGGGTTTAGTTCCTGTAATTTGTTTTTTTATGTAGCTTTAAATTATATTTGTAGCCTTGAAAATTTTATACTATTGGCTGTGTGATTTTTGAATATCTTGTCTTATAATGCATTCGAACATAGTATGCACATTTATTAAACTTAATTATTCTAGCATTTTTTCAAGGAATATTATCACTATTTAGAAAGTTGAAGGATTTGGATGGCATATGATATATTTTCAAAATGAATTATCACCAGTCCAACATCTCATATATATGCTAGGAGTAGTATTCATGTTCTATAATGCTGGAGTAATATTCATATTCTATAATCTCAACATTTTTCATTAGTATAGAAGCTAGAATTATAAGTGCAATTTATGGCACATCATAGACATCAACTAATTGGTGATAATGAATGACAAAAATGAGACAAAGCATATTCTGAAATCAATCTAGAATTTTTTGAGTCAAAAATCTTAAGAATACACAATGCAGGAACTAGAATGTTTATTCTGGATATACCTCAAATCCCTGTGAATGTCAGGCACAGTTAGTATGATGTTTGTATGATTATGCATTGATTCAAATCACTGAAATGGGGAAGTAAATAAATACAGTAAATGATCATTCTATTAATAGGACATCAAATAAGTCTATAGAAAGCACAATCCATTTCTTTTTAAAAGTAATTTCATTGCCCATTATTTCAGAAAAAGTTGTTTCTATAGCTGACTGAGTATAAGATTTCTTTAAATTGAGTCAAATAAAAAAAAGCAAAACAAAAAACTGCTGTGTTTACACAATTTTAATGCAGGTAATTATGTATCATGAAAAACATCATGCAAGTCATCATAGTCAGTTTATCTATAAAACATATGTACCATATAAAATCATTGAATGATAAGAAACTAATGCATTTTAGTGAATGGTGAAAAACAATGGAGAATCATAGAAATGATTAGATGAAATTTAAATTGACCCTATGGCTGACTGAGTACATTATTTCTCTAACTTGATTCAACTGAGAAAAACAAAAGAAAACTGTTATATTTTCAGATATTTTTAATGCGGGTAATCAGGTATCAAGAAAAACATTTCATGTATGTCATCATAATCAATTTATTTATAAAAGTTTCAAAACCATTGTACCATATAAAATCATCTAAAGATAAACAATGCATTTTTAGTGAAAGATGAAAAAGAGTTGAGAATATATACATAAAACAGCTGTCTCTTAAAGTTTTTCATAGAAATAATTAGATACAATTGTTTTGATATTATTGATGAGACACAAAATTGTAAAGAAATTGGTTTAGACTTAGACTCAAAAAGTATTATGAAACTAAGTATTGCTAGTGTATATTTCTTGGATATTTAAGCATTGAAGGTTTTTCATATATCATTGAACTGTGTGTTTGTTATTATAAATAAAGAATGAAGTACTCCTGTAAACATATAGCACTAAAAAAACAACTAGTATTGTTACTTTCAAGAAGAAATACTCTTGGCATATAATTTGTCAGATATACCATGTCTGAGAATTGGAGAGCAAAAAGTAGTTATATCTCATGCTTGAATGCATGTTTGCGATTTGATTGCCTGGTTCCCAGCAAGAAATGTGTAATATCTAAAAGGAATAATACTGTCATGGTTTGGCATAAGATCAACCATCTATCTAAGAGGGGACTAGATAATGGACTATCTCAGCTATTCAATGTGAATCATTACTAGTCAAATTTAGATCATAATATATTAATAAAAAGATAAAAAATAAAAACAAATTAAAATAAAATAAACATTATACAAGGGACTTTGAATAAGAGAGGATCAGTAGTCATCATTTTATTTCTTATTCGATGAGAAAGAGTCTTTTAATACATTCTAAATGGATTTGTAAAGAAAATTAGCTAAAAGTAGGTTGTGACAGTTTAGGAAAGGAATTATACATTGCTAGGATATGATGTGATTGCTACAGTTATACTAATAATAATTTACAGAAAGTGTACCTGAATTATATACAAAAGAAATAATGGAATGTAACTGAATTGTATACTGGAAAAAAATAGTGAAGTGATGAACGTAATAAGTCTTAATTAAACAGTGGCAGATCTAATTTATCTTTCTGGCTTTAATGTCATAAACGCTAAATAGAATCAGTAAGGCAAAATATTTTTGTAAAAAACTGATGTAACTTCAAGAAAAATACTTTTAACTATAATACATTGAATCTATCACTATATATATTTATGTTTTATGCTTTGGTAATCCTTGCCATGTTTTGCTAAATGCTTTCTAACAGTATTATTCATTGACAAACTCATGTGAATTCTTTGGAAATCGAAAAAGTAAGATGTCTAGAGTTTATGAAGTCTAGAGTTCATGAAGCCCAGCCTAAAGTCCACAAGATTTGACAACATATGCTGTACTATAAATAAAGCAACTGAAGAGCCAAACACCTAGAAAAAACATGAATTTCAAATGATCCTCAAAACTGAAGTTGATTTTATCTCTTTATTTGAAAACATATTTTTGTTAGATATGGTAATGATCAATATAAATGAAAAAATTAGTGAATTTTTTCCCTCCCTTTTTATTACTCTATCATTCTGGCTAGGAATGCTAATAATAAAAACAAATTACTAAAGTATCAAGCTTAAATAATATATACTAAAAATAGCTCTCCTTCTATAACCATCTAGTGTAAACTTGAATAATCAGTAATTACTAAATTTATATAAAATCATTTATTTTTAGTTTCAAACCAGAAACCAAACTGAGAATGGATAATTAAATACTAAGATAAGGATTTTATATGCATTAATGATCATTGGTTAATTCAAGCTTACACTTCATGAAAGTAAATTGTAAGGCTACTTTTGTTTTATATTTAAGCTGAATGTTTAGGATTTGTTGATCTTATCTCTAAGAAAGAAGACATTGTGTATTCATTTCATATTACTTCATTATATTTTATTTTATTGTTCCCAAATTGAAAGGCTACTGAAACTTTCAGAATAAAAATGAGGTAATGACAATTAAATAAAAACTATGTTTGTTGACTCTAAAAACACATATTCATACACTTAATTATATATTATTGTTTATAGATATTTAAGTTTACTTATGAGATATAACTAAGCAAATGTCCACTACATACTTTCTTGTTGGGAAGGGCAAATTCCTAATGTACATTATATAGGTTCTTACATTGCAGCTGTTATTATTATGTCATTATTCACACAGTATAGGAACATAGATAGGCTGTTCACCAACACATATTAGCAGTATGGTGAGTTTATTACCTCTGAGTTTAAGATCAAGAAACACTATGGTCTTTCTTCTTAGTTGCCTGATAAGGCAGAATAAATGTGTGTGTGAATAAAAAAAATTCTAATAGATATACACAATCATGACAGACAATAAATCATGGCTCTTATTCTCAGGAAGCTGTGAAGTCTCCAGTCAAGGCAGTGATTGGTGGCTGGAGGCAAGAGTGCTAAGAATCCTCTGATTGTGAACCCAGGCTGCTATTTGGTGATGACTTTTTATTTAGGTACTTATAACTGCAAATCACTTTCAACTGTAGGAAGATTGTAAAAATTAGAAGAAGAATTGCCTTATATTAGATTGGATATTATTGGACTTTATGCGGTTAGAAGGAAAGGTGAAAAGACAATTGATTAAAAAGTGGACATGTAATCTACTACAAAGACACAAATATTGGAAGTACAAGTGGAATAGAATTTCTTATAAATAAAAAGTGGAAGAACAATGTTGTGAAGGTTGATGGTGTATCAACAAAGTGGGAAGATAAGTTATTCAACTTAATAGCTGATACCAAATGCAGATGTAAATAAATGAAAGATGAAAGTGCTATAGATACATTTTATTGTGGTAATAGAAATGAGAGAGGACATAGACTTGTGAAGTTTGCAGAAAAAAAAAACTTTATATTATAAATTCTTTTTTAAAAAAAATGTTAAAAGGAGATGGACAGCAGAACTGGATTATATTTTGACTAACAAAAAATACATATTTCAAGATTGTAATGTTCTTAATATATTCATCAAGGGAAGTGATCATCTATTAGTAAGATGTAAAATATATGTTAATACAAAACTAAAGAGAAAAATTATTAAGAAAAATAATATTTCCAGTTGATATTTATAATCTTTAGAAACATTCCATTGAATTTAAATTATTAGTAGATTTTGAACATGATCCAGTTTTGAATGAAATTAATAGGAAAATAAATGATATACTTTTAAAAACTGCAACAAAAATAACTGGTATAAAAAAAAAGCATTTCTACTGAGACTAGAAAATTTATGAAAAGAAAAAAAATGCTTTCTGTGTGCTCAATAAATTAATTACTACTCTTCAGTATGAATATATATAAAAATGATGCATTAAAAAGATTGAATATCCCAAATTTTGTAAAATGATGTGAAAAGAGTTGATAATGATATAAGAAAGTATAATTGTGAATTAGCAAGGAAAGCTATAGAAGAGAATAAAAGTCTTAAAATTGTAAAACAACATTTTGGTATTGGTGGAAAACTTATATCTGCAATAAGATAAAAAGAAGAAACTATTACTAAAAAGACATAGGCCAACATAAAATGGGTAAAAGAGTTTTATCAAGAATTATATAGTAATAAAGAACAAGTACCTCCTATATCTATTATATTTTTTGAATTACCCAGAATTTCAAATGAAGAAGTGAGACATGTAATTAAATTTATAAAGAAGGGAAAAGCTCCAGGTAATGATGGTATTGTAATCAATATATTAAAAGAAGCAGGTAAAAAAATAAAAAAAAATTGGCAAAGTTATATACCAAATGTCTAAATGATAAAAATGTACTATATGATTAGAAGAACATAGTATTAATATTAATATTTAAGGAGGTGATAAAGAAGATATTAAAAATTACAGACTTATCCACCTTTTATCACTTTTAAACAAAATTTTTACCAAGACTATTACAATTCATTTACAGATAACATTGGATATCAACCAACCAAAAGAACAATTTGGATTTAAAAGTGGTTTTAGTACAGTAGATCATATCCAAGTATTGAGAGAAGGTATAGAAAAAACCATTGAATATGAGTGCCATTTAACTTTGGATTTGTAGATTATGAAAGGGCATTTGATTCTATAAGCATTTATTCAGTGATTAAAGCATTTTATTATCAAAGTATAGCCCCAGGATATTGTCATATTCTGAAGAATATTTATAAAAATACAACAGCAACAATTAGATTACATAATGATACTAGGAAGGTTAGCATTAATAAGAGTGTAAGACAGGGTGACTCCATATCTCAAAAATGTTTTATAGCAGTGCTGCAAGAAATTTTTTGTGGATTAAAATGAGAAATTAAGGAAGTAAAAGTAGATGGAGATTATTTAAGTCATTTAAATTTTGCAGATGATATAGTTATTTTTGCAAATAATGCTTTAGAGCTTCAGGAAATGTTACAAGAATTATCAAATGAAAGTAAGAAAGTAGGGCTAAAGGTAACTGTTAAAAAAACTAAAATAATGTTCATGAATTTTCTCAAAATATGAAAATAAAGATTGGTTATGATGAATTAGAAGAAGATATCAATTACAAATACATTTGTCAGATTATTACTATAGATGGAAACCTAATGGATGAAATTAATCATAGAATTAATCTTGGTTGGAGTGTTTGATAGAAAACTTAACATTAAAAGGAAATGTGCCTATGTGTTTGTAAAGGAAGGTTTTTAATGAATGTGTTTTATCAGTTCTCATTTATGAATCTGCAACTTGAACACTTAATAGAAGAGCAATATAGAGATTTCAGGTCACAAAGAAGTATGAAGAGATGCATGTTAGGAATGACCAGAAGAGATCAAAAATACAATATATGGGTATGAAAACAAACAGGTGTTACTGACATCATTGAAATAATTAAAGACTGGAGTGGAGTTGGGCTGGACATATTTCTAAAAGAGATGATAATAGATGGGCTTTGAAATCTTAAACTGGATTTGAAGAGATTGTAAAAGACCCAGAAAGAGACCACATGTGAGATGGATGGATGAAATAAGAAAGGGTGCAGGGGTGATGTGGAGAAGACAGGTTAGAGATCAGACAAGATGGATTGAACTGAAGGTCCTGCAGTGGATTGATAATGATTGACAATAATGATGATGATGAGATGTGATGTTCATTAATTAAAAATATGTACTTGCTATTAGTTTTGTCATTAATATAAATACTTTTTTGCACATAGTGAAAATTTTAAATGCTTAATGCATATATCATTAAATGCCTTTTTGGTAAAGGGTATTCTCTTCAAATGATAAATGTTACAATTAAGCTGCATTACTACAGGAAATAATTTAAATTTACTTATGCATGCACTATATCACACATTTAAATTTAAATTATTCCAATAAATGTATGCTTTAGAAATATAATTAATAAGTATTTCAAAATTTTCACTTTGTGCTGAGAAACACTTATATTAGTGCATACAATTATTTCAGTACAATTATCAACTTTAATTTACATCATAGTATTATCAGTTTATAAATTTGGTATTCTTTTTTTTTTAACAAAAAGTAAGTTAATATTATATATAAAGTTTCTCAGTTAGTTACCAAGATGATTTAACATAGGAGCAATATAAGGTATTAAGTATAAATTGAAAATAAACTAAATGATTAAAACTGCCATATCTAAGTTATCAATGTTCTGTAAATAAAAAACATTAAAACTCATAAAATAATTAAAAAATAATTAAAAAATTAGACATGTATATACTGTATAAATATTAACATATTAGCTATCATTCTCTTTTGTAACGTACTTTCATTGAATCGTGAATTTATTCGGTTATATTATTTGATAATATATCCAAAAGCATTTCATAGGTTTTTCTCCATTTTTTTTTAAAATTAAAATTTCTACTTGAAATGGTGTTTCATTCTTCCAAATGTGATAACAATTATCAAATAAATTTTGTAATGATAAAATAATAATTTACTTATAAATGAACAAAAAAAATTATCCTAAATTGATTATTTGTTTCAATAAAATGATAAAAAGATATAAATAAATCCATTTTTATAACAATAAAGGAAAATACAAAGCTTTTACTTTATTTTAATAGTGGGATCAAGTGGAGATATAAACATATACTAATGCATACATATGTAAGTATATGGGCTCTCTAGATTATCCTTTTTTTAAATATTATTTTTGGATAAATTTTTAATTTGTTTATGTAGTGAAGTTTTTTTAACTAAAGTGTGTCGTAGATATTTGAATATATATATTAAAAATTGTTCTCTCTCTCTCTCTCTCTCTCTCTCTCTCTATATATATATATATATATATATATATATATATATATATATGATATATATATATATATATATATATATATATATCATTATCAACCATTATCAATCCACTGCAGGATGAAGGTCTCTCCAAGTTTAATCCATCTTCTCCGATCTTCAGCTTCTCTTCTCCACATCACCCCTGCACACTTTCTTATTTCATCCATCCATCTCACATGTGGTCTCTTTCTGAGTCTTTTACAATCTCTTGGAATCCAGTTTAAAATTTCAATTGTTCATCTATTATCATCTCTTCTAGCAATATGACCAGCCCAACTCCAATCTTTTAATTTTTTCAATGAGGTCAGTAACACCTGTTTGTTCTCTTACCCATACATTGCGTTTTTGATCTCTTCGTGTTACTGCCAACATACATCTCTCCATACTTTTTTGAGTGGTCTGAAGTCTCTGTATTGCTCTTCTATTAAGTGTCCAAGTCTCAGATCCATAAGTAAGAACTGGTAAAACACATTTGTTAAAAACCTTCCTTTTCAAACACATAGGCATATTTCCTTTTAGTATCAAGTTATTTCTACCAAAAGCACTCCTACCAAGTTTAATTCTATGATTAATTTCTTCCATTATGTTTCCATCTGTATTAATAATCTGACCAAGGTATTTGTAACTGTTAACTTCTTCTAATTCATCATAATCAATCTTTATTTTCATATTTTGAGCAAATCGATTAAACATTACTTTAGTATTTTGAACATTTATCTTTAGTACTACTTTCCTACTTTCATCTGATAATTCCTGCAACATATCCTGCAGCTCTGAAGCATTATTTGCAAAAACAACTACATCATCTGCAAAATCTAAATGACTTAAATAATCTCCATTTACTTTCACTCCTTTAGTTTCCCATTTTAATCCACAAAATACTTCTTGCAGCACTGCTGTAAAAAGTTTTGGAGATATGGACTCACCTTGTCTTACACCTTTCTCAATGTTGACGTTCCCAGTATCATTATGTAATCTAATTGTTGCTGTTGCATTTTTATAAATATTCTTCAAAATATGACAATATCCTGGATCTATACCTTGATGTCCAATGCTTTAATCACTGAAGAAATGTTTAGAATCAAATGCCTTTTCATATGTCGGTATTTATATGTATATATATATATATTGTACCGGTCGGTTTTGTCTGTTCATATAACAAGATCTAGCATCTAGGTAAAAGTACCTTGAGTCCAATCATGCACAAGATACATAAGTCATGAACACTCATGAACTCTGCCCTATTTGCCTATTTTCCAGATCTACCAACTTATGAGCAACAATTCCAATATACGGATCTAATTTATTTCTACCTTTCGGCATCACAAAGTCATGACACAAAAAGGCTTTTATTTGAACTTTACTCATGTATGGAATATTATTGTTAGCAATTTTCAATCAGCTAGTAAATGAAACCTTTTATATAACATCAAAACTATTTCTACTCAATAAATGAAACAATGACTTAGATATTTAGAATATGTATAAGATTTATTAAGTTAACTTGACATATATATATATAATTGATTGCAAACATTATTTGTGTTAAAATGTAAATAAAATGGGTATTTATCTCCCTTAGACAACATTAACCTCTCTTATAATGCTATAAAACAAACGTATTTAATCAGCAATTACACACAATTTATGGCTTTGATCTAATGTGGCTATTTATATGTCAATAATTTGCAGATTGTATGGGATACCTAAGATTTTTAATAATAGCATTAGACTACAGTTACTTAAGGTTCTTTGAATCCACCATTAATAAAACAACAGCACTTGAACCAATACATAAGTTTATTGAGTTTGATGGCCAACAGTAATTATGTTTAAGTAATAAAATAGCATTTGCATTTGCGAAATAAGAACATATGTGGGAAGCTAATTTAGGAAATAATAATAATGGCAGCAATATCGTATCTGAACGTGTCAATGAAATATAAAAACTGGCAATCCATTTAGCATAATCATAACAATATGGTTTAGGAGCATTGATAGGCTTTAACTAGAATGAAATATGGGAGAGCGGTACATGTATGATGGCAATGGAGAGATCTATTCTGAGATTCAAGAAGGTGCTTCAATACACAGTTAAAGAAGGTGACTCTCTGCAAATGTTGGTAGGGTTGGGTCATAAACAATGAAGAATGCGCTTTATTGAATTGCCATAGGCTGGACTTTTGCCAGAGTGAACCCTATGCAATAATATCTAGTGCTGAAGAAGTCCAAAGGGGTTTGCCAAACCTTGTCCTTGGTATTGGAAGTAAAAATGAACGAAGCACAAATATATATAAAACTAAAGGCTGGTATACACGTAATGCTTGCATTAATATAAATATATAAACTTAACTAAAAAATAAAGAATTATCGCCTATCTTTATTGATAAAAACCCAGTGTACTGGTATGATTTAAGTTACCACGTGGATATGGAAGAATTATATTTAATGCTAATATAATAGCTTATAGAACTAAAATATCCCCCCCCCCTTTATATTACTTTAAATTACACATAAACTTGACTAATACAACTCTTTGGTTTTGAATGCTTTAATAAATAGATAATTTTCATATTGTTCGGTGGCGGTTAGTGATTTCACAAAAGTAATATTAATTTAATTCATATAAATATATATTTAAAGTTTTAGAAGTTAGCGCTATTATTTAATTAATAAAAAAAAATACATTTCTAAGAAAACAGATTTTTGCTTAGTTTTCTACAATAACATTGTACAGTAATTATCAGGATTTTATTTCCCCAGACTTGCAGGCACCCGCTATAATAAGAATAACAAATTTATCTAAAAAAATACTAGATTAATCGCCCTCTGAAAAGTAACGAAGGTTTTCTTTTATTAAAAGAGATAGTGTAAGCATTTGCAATTCTGGGGGAAATTATCGACATATAATTTAGTATATGAAAATATAAAATATCATAATGAAAATAAAGTATTGCCGCATAGACATGAAATCAAGAAATAATAACTGTTCAGGAGAGATTTAATGTAGAAGAGAGTACAGCTAAGTTATATAGAGAGAACAAGGTACAATTAACTAAAAGGTAAGAATTTTACAGATTAATTCATACTTAATATTAAATTTTACAAATAAAAAAAAGGCTTTACAAAATGATTAACGGGGAAATTTAAAATTATTCATGGTAACTTTAAGAGTCTAGCAGCATTTGAAATGATTACCTCTTTACAAATTTGGCTGTTTTTTTTATGTTTTTCAGATTTCCCTCGGAGAACTAGATCTAGCTTGACAAGCATAATTATTGAGGCAGGTAGTAAGTTCAGTACTTAACAAACAGACATATAGTTATAGTCTATGAGTATCGGGATCCATGGGCACAGATTTCAGGGACTACCATCTCGAATGGCGAGAAAGGTGAAGTGGATTTACTCACAACACATTGAAATTAAACGATTGCAAATTTTTGGCAACTGCTCTCATTGACTGTCTTAGTTCCTCTGTTAAATTAATTCATAATTATCCCATGCCTTGGTATTTGTGGAATCCCTTCTTGATTGGTCATTGCTAATCATTTTTTTAAATCTAATTTCCAAAAGAATTTCTATACAAGCTTTTACCCATTGTGATGGAGGATGCCATTGTTAGATAAGTATTCAAACTGAAATTAATTTGATAAAAAAAATGTTTGTGACAAAAGTAAATCAATTAAGTTTAGTTTTTAATTTTGATTTTAGAGAAACTTTTAATTAAATTTATTTTAGAAGATTATACAAGATTACGTTTCTCACCTTTAATTAATTTTGACTAATTACAATCGCATCTTCCATATTGGATTTAAAATAAAAGTAGAGTTTAATAGCAAAAATAATTTAAAACAAAATTTTATAGAATGACAGATAATGAACATTTTGTAGTAATTATTTTCTCATTATGTTTGTCTCTACAATATCTCTGTATATGAGCTGCAATCAATAAATAACCACTATAACTTTTATAAAATAAAAAATACAGAACATATAATATATTTTAATATTATAAGTCCATTATAATTAATCCCCCGTTACCTATTGCGTATACATATTCCCTCTTTAAATACTATATTTATTACTTTTATTTTTTTTTGTGTGTATTTAAATTCAAATATTTATGCATATATCTTCGTTAACAAGTATGTTAGTTAATAATAATAAAAAAAAAGAACAAAAAAAATGTGTTAGTGAACGGAATATATACGCAAGAATAGGGTTTGAATTTAGCTTGGTAGTGGAAGATTTGAGGTGGGCTGTGAAGCGCAATCTGAACCTCAGATTCCACTTCAATATATATATATGTAATTATATGGGATTTGAACCCAGAATTTCAAGCTCCCTTCAGCTATCTAATTTACCTCATACAACTGCTTCATGTGACCACACACACGTGAAAAAGATAAGTGATCTCCAAAATAAGTATTTCATGCAGAACTAACTAATGAGTGTTGATCAGCATGAAATACATATATTGGAGATCATTTATCTTTTTCACATGTGTGTGTGTGGTCATGTGTATTGGTTGTAGGAGATAGATTGGATAGCTGAAAAAAACTTGAAAATCTGGATTCAAATCTCCAGTAATTACATTTAAACTCGAGGGATATAATATATATATATATATTGTAACGAAAGAAAGATCTTTGAGATTCACATATACTGACCCCAGGGGCGCCACTAGTCCAAAAATAGGAACTAGACATTTATTTTAGGGTGGACAGGATATGCGAATCAAAAGGCACCGAACTACACTCAGGGGGAAACAAGATATCTTAAATATTATTTAGACAACTGAGAAATCAAAGCACAAAGACAAACGTCAGCCAAATAAATTTAAACTATTTATTAATTTTATAAGTTAGACAATATAGTAATAACATCTAGCCACGAATATAAAAGTGACTTATGTTAACATGCGTATATTTACCAGAGAGTGCACAAGAGTACGACAAACATGAAGGCATTAAACATTTTGGCAATAAAACTCTCTCACTTAAAATATAAGAAATGGTTAGGATAATATCTTCTTGTTGGCCAGTTGTAAAATTACAAAAACAAAAAACAACCTGTAGCTTCCTGAATCAGAGATAATAAAACAGTTACTGTCCCACCGGAAATCAATGTAACCAGCATGGACATTCAAGCAGTAATATTCTAAGTACTGCCATTAAAATGCTGCAGGACTGCTGTGCGTAATACTACATTCAAAGTAAATGTGGTTGATCTCACACACAAGGCAGCAAAAGATATTTGATTATGATCTTATGTAATCCAGAAAGAAATAGACTATTTTCAGTCAACCCGAAGAAATAACTTGACAAATAGCCAGCAAAAAGATTTTGTTGTTTGCACAAACAATGCAAACAAAACATGCTTAAAGATTCTTTATTTTACAACTAAGGGCAGGTGAATAAATAAAGACTACAAAAACTACCAATGCGTTTTGTAATAGTTATCGAAATAATTAGGTATATATTAAACATATAAAATACAATCTCCTAATGCACCCTCTGATAAATGAAAATTGCAAACAAACTTGGAATCTTAAAACTAAGATTCCAAGACACGCTTTAAATACTAGAAAAGAGTACATACAGATAATAAATAATTAAAAAAAAAAATCAATACCATTTTAAAACATATTTATCATTAGATTGAATGGAGATTTAATTAAACACAATTTATTTACCCTGGCTAGAATAGGAAAAAGTTTAGCTTATGGTAAGGCAGAGTTCTAGTGATTTAGTGACGAGTGCACACTTTTGATAATAGTTCATCTTTCAGGTCCTTTGACAGTGGCAAGGCAGAGGAAGTGTTTATTTTAGAGGTTCATGGCATAGCTGAAGGAGAGCTGGTAGGCATGGGTCCTTCCTTTGTTTAAATTAGCCAGACATTCTAATAATGGCAAAACTCATAGCGGTGGATTTTGACATCTTGCACAGCAACAAAGCTTGTCAATAATTATTTGTTTTTAGTAGGAATTAAATGTCCGAACAGCTACTCACAATGGTATCTCTTTGCAGGCCATAATCCAAGTGTGTGTGTAATAATGAATCCATCTCTCTCTAAAAATTGGTGGGCTATCCTTGCCTTGCTACATTTCCCATGCAAAACTTTCATTAGTGTCCATTCTATATTCCAGGCAGGGCAAATATTAATTTTCCACTCAATCTAATTTAAGAATTCCAACCAGGGATTATTGTATCCAAAATAACAAATACAAAACTAAATCTCCACGTTTAGACTTTTAGAATTAACTTTAAAAATGATTAAAAATAAAGTCAACAGGAATATATAATTAGCAAGCTTTTTGATTAAAACAAGTGGTGAAAGTAAAGTATTTTTAAATCAATTTTATAAACAAAGTAGTGAAAGTAAACTATTCTAAATCAATTTTATAAACATTAAATAATCTATTTTAAAATATAAATGCGTATATGTTTTGAAATAATAATAAAAAAAAAATTAGCATTAGACATTTAATGAAAATGAAGTTGTTGTCCCTTTTTAATTTTAGCAATAAAACCATTGAATCGGAAATCAATCCGGCTCAACTGCCTCAATACCTGATCAAAAAAAAAATTTCCTGTAACTTCCTTTTTTTTTCCTTTTTTTAAAAATGTGTTAACCCTCCCCCCTTTGCAAAATCCCAGCTGGACATTTGTTATATGTGTTAACTGCAATCAATCGCTTTATTACATCTATGATAATTTTTGCTACTTACCTATCATTATTGATCCTTTGTTCAGCAGGTCTAAGACTACGGGCATTATAGGACCCCTGAATTCCAGTCTTGTCTTCCAAAAGAAAGGCATTCTGACCATATTTTTTTTTATAGTAAAAAGTCCATCATATATTGGAAAAAAAATTTTGTATTGATGCCTTTTTGGATAGCTCACATGAGGTTTTCTGACAAAAACCCTATCACCAGTATCGAATTGGCAAGGATTGCGGTTTGCACACCATATGCGAAATTCAGCCATGTGCTTTAATTTTATCCTAGCTTTTTCTCTGTCCCTCTCTCCATTAGGATTATCATGATCGATGGGTAATGGAGCTCTGATAAGTATAGGATAATTTTTTCCAAAATGCAGCCTAATGGGAGTAAACCCTGTGGACTCATTTAACATCCAATTAATATAATTAACAACATTCTCAGTCTGTTTCACCCATTCTCTCTGGTTCTGGTTGACATACAACCTGAATAACTGGTTAAGCTCCTTTATAACCTGCTCACAGGGGTTAGATTGAGGTTTGTGTATGGATGTTAATAAATGTTTTATATCCTGCTGCTGGAGCCAATGCTTCCACTGGTGCGATTTAAAGGATGTTCCATGATCCGAGAGTATACATTGAGGCTTGCTGATGGAATTTGCTGCTCTTGTAATACTTTGATAGTGCTTAAAGCATCAGCCTTTCTTAATGGATAAGCTGTCACATATTTTGAAAATACATCATACATGACAACTAAGAACCAGTATCGCTGATATGCTAGTAATGGACCATAGAAGTCAATAGCTAGTAACTCATTAGGATTCTGAGTTAGAATGGGTTGCAAGACTCCCGTAAAATTTTTATTTATGGGTTTCGTTTGTGAACATGTGTGGCAACTTCTGAGAACCAATAAAATATTTGAGTACATCCCTGGCCAATAAAATAATTCTCGGAGCACATACTCAACCTTAAGCGGTCCAAAATGTCCATACAGACAATGCACATATTCAATTAAATGATTCCTAATCTTTTTAGGTATGAGGGTTCTCCAGGAACCTTCTTTTGCAGTAACATTGTATTGAAGGACACCGTCCTCAATACGATAAGCTCCTTCTTGTTGTTCTAACTTGGATAGATCCATTAGTGAGGGATTCATGGATCCTTTCTTGTAGGCTACCATTGGAGCATAATCCAGATCGCTTGCTTGTATTTCTGGTAGTTTCCGTAAATCCTGTTCCACGGAATCATCGATAACCGATGTAATAGCAGCGATACTTAAGTTATCCGAGTTTAGGTGATGTGGTGAAAGATCTATGTGTCCCAACTTAAGACATCTTCCACAATGTTATACTTGCCAGGGCAATAGACCACTCTACATTGAAATCGCTGCAAGATCAAGCTCCACTGAATGAGCCGATCATTTGTCAGGTAACTATTATTCAGAAATTCCAAACATTTATAGTCAGTAATAACAATGATGTTTGAGCCCAGAAAGAATTGTTTGAACTTTACAAAGCCCATACAATGGCCAGAGCCTCCTTTTCAGCAGTCGTATAATTATTTTCAGCCTCTTTTAGGGTATGGCTACAAAAATATAATACCTTGTGATGTTTCTGCTCATCAATTTGGAATAATACTACTCCCAATCCATGTCGGTTACTATCAGTTTGAATATAAAATGTTTGGGAAAAATCAGGGTAAGCCAGAACTACTTGTTTCAGAAAATTCTTCTTGATGAGCCGAAACTCCTGCTCCTGTTGTGAACCCCAAAACCACTTCTGGTCCTTTCTTAATAACTGGACTAAGGATGATGATTCTACAGCAAAATTTTCATAAAACCGGTGGTAAAAGTTGCAGAGATCTAAAAATGACCTCACCTGGCGTCTGTTAGCAGGTGTAGGGAATTGCTCAATTGCAGCTAATTTATCCAGATGGGGTTTAATACTATCCTTCCCAATTACAAAGCCCAAAAATGGCACTTCATCCATGGCTAAGTAACTTTTGTGCAAGTTGATCATGATATTTTTTTGACTGCACTCAGTCAAAAATATCTCCACATGTTCCAAGTGCTCTTCAATATTTCTGGATGCAATAACCACATCATCCATGTACATTACTATAATATTTTTAACCTTCTCTGACAATATCTGATACAAACACCTTAACAACCCGGATCCACTGTTGATCAACCTGAACGGCATCCATTTAAAGACAAACGTATACCCTTCATACCAAAACCCCATATATTGGCGATTGGAGGGATGAAGAGGTATCTGAAGTCAAGTCAAATGTATTAAAGACAGTTTTCCCTTGAAATCTAGCCAGAATTTTGGTTATTGTAGGAGGAATGTCTCTTTCAGGAATAGTGATAGCATTTAAACGGTGAGCATCCAAACATATTCTAGTCGTCCCATCTTTCTTCTTTACTACCCCAAAGGGTTAATATAAGATGATGCTTGTTTACTGATAACACCCCATTTGATCATCTGTTGTATCTGACTATCCACCTCGGCTTTATATTGAAATGGAATGGGATAAGATCGACTTTGAAAATGGTTTTCCTCCTTTACTTGGATCCGATGAACATACCCTTCAATAGCCCGAGGTCTATTAGAAAAAACTGTGTGGTACTGCATCAACACCTGTGTTAAAAGATGTTGCTCTGTCCCCTTTAGTATGGACTGTTCCACCTTATTCTTTACTTCAGTGGTGTCTAAGACTGACTACATACAGTGTATTTGTAAGGACTGATACTTTTTTAATCCCTCCTGGGGCATTATGCTTTCTCTACACTGAAATATGCATTGACCATAATCAAGCACACTTTTATGCTGATGAAGAAAATCTGTTCCCACTATGACATCTTGTATCAACCCAGGCATTATCAAAAAGACTTGATCCACTTCCATGTTTCCCAGATGAAGCTGGATCCAAACCTGCTTTGTCTCTACATTTGCCTTTTTACCATTAGCCAATGTAACTTGCAGTCTCTTTAGAGGCAATGTATACAGGTGAGTTTGTTGTTTAAACTGTGAATAAAAGTGACTGGAAATCAGGGACATCTGACTCTCTGAATCAATTAAAGCCTGTGCTGTGATGGATCCAATTTTTATAGTTATGATGGGACAAGTATGGTTGGCTCCAACTAATGTTGGTTAATCTTTATCCACCACCACATTGGATACTGTTCCCCATCTCTGTTGAGTATGTTTTCCTTCTCTATTCTATCTCTACCATAATCAATCTCTGTCAATAATGTTATTATTTCTTCTATACACATTTTATAATTAATCAACATGGCTTGTTGTATCGCCACTGGCATGTTGTTTCTTATTATTGAGATTATCTGGCTTTCTGGCAAAGACAATGCCATCAACGACTTCAGTATGGTGGCTTGACTACAGAAAAACTGCATATAAGTTCCTCCATCCCCTTTGGAATATGCTTGCTGCAAAACTCTTCTAAAGATGCAATATTGTTTCTCTTCACTCCAAAAACTGTGCATGATGGCGTATCCATACTCCCCAAATGTCTGTGGCTTTACACTTAAAGTATGCCACCAATCTATGGCCACACTCTTCAAATGATTATAAGCCACTGCAATCTTTTCTTGTTCATTCCATTCGTGAAACTAAAACACTTGTTGAAGGCTTTCAAGATGCACAGCTGGACTTTCCCAATTATCTGCCCTGAAAACTTTTATCTGGATCAATCTTGTACCTTTAAGTTTACTTTGCCTATTTTCAACTTCCTTGTAAATTTGCCCTCCCATCTCGGCACTCTTTAATAGCTCATTTATTTATATATATTTTTGCTTTTATTGTCAGTCTTAGAAAACTATGCCTTTTACTATTTATCTAACACTAAGTTTGCCAATCAATCTAAAAGAAAAATGCTATTTAACTATTTATTTGTCACAAGAAAGAGACTTCCCAATAGACATTTTGCTATTTTAAAATAAAACTTTAGCTATGAAAGCAAACACTGCTTACTGTTTATTAATTATTTCATATGAAAAGACGAACGAACTATTTTTATTTCCCAATATTTATTTTGCTATTTTAAAATAAAAATTTAGCTATGAAAGCAAACGCTGTTTACTGTTTATTAATTATTTCATATGAAAAGATGAACGAACTATTTTTATCTTTTTTTTAAAATTAATCTAAAAATGAATACGATGCTACTTTCGATTTATTAATTATTTGTCATATGAAAAAGACGAACTATATATATTTAACTCTTCAAAAAAAATTAACTCCGACAGACTTTTTTAGAAAATATGCTATTTATTGTTTATTTATTTATGTCATATGAAAAGGACGAAACCCCGTTCTACCAAACTGTTCCAACAATACTTGCAATAATTAACAAAAATCTAACATCTACCGACTAGATCTTGCCACTTACACCTGAAATCTTTCTCAACCATCTAAACAAAATCTCACATGGGTTTGAAAACTCGGAAGCTCCACAATGGTGTGCCAAAAATTACTATATATGTAATGGAAGAAAGATCTTTGAGATTCACATATAGTGCCCTGGGGGAGCCACTAGTTCGAAAATAGGAACTAGACATTTATTTTAGGGTGGACAGGATATGCGAATCAAAAGGCACTGAACTACAGTCAGGGAGAAACAAGATATCTTAAATATTATTTAGACAGCTGAGAAATCAAAGCACAAAGACAAATGTAAGCCAAATAAATTTAAACAATTTATTAATTTTATAAGTTAGACAATATAGTAACGACATCTAGCCACGAATATAAAAGTGACTTATGTTAACATATGTATATTTACCAGAGAGTGCACAAGAGTACGACAAACATGACGGCATTAAACATTTTGGCAATAAAATTCTCTCACTTAAAATATAAGAAATGGTTAGAATAATATCTTCTTACTGGCCATTTGTAAAATTACAAAAACAAACAACAACCCTAGCTTCCTGAATCAGGGATAATAAAACAGTTACTGTCCCGCCAGAAATCAACGTAACCAGTGTGGATGTTCGAGCAGTAATATTCTAACTACTGTCGTTAAAATGCCGCAGGACTGCTGCGCATAATACTACATTCAAAGTAAACATGGTTGATCTCACACACAAGACAGCAAAAGATATTTGATAATGATCTTACATAATCCAGAAAGAAATAGACTATTTTCAGTCAACCCGAAGAAATAACTTGACAATTAGCCAGCAAAAAGATTTTGTTGTTTGCACAAACAGCGCAAATGAAACATGCTTAAAGATTCTTTATTTTACAACTAAGGGCAGGTGAATAAATAAAGACTACGAAAACTGCCAATGCATTTTGTAATAGTTATCGAAATAATCAGGTATATATTAAACATATAAAATACAATCCCCTAATGCACCCTCTGATAAACGAAAATTGCAAACTAACTTGGAATCTTAAAGCTAAGATTCCAAGACACACTTTAAATACTAGAAAAGAGTACATACAGATAATAAATAATTAAAAAAAAAACAATCAATACCATTTTAAAACATATTTATCATTAGATTGAGCGAAGATTTAATTAAACGCAATTTATTTACCCTGGCTAGTATAGGAAAAAGTTTAGTTACGGTAAGACAGAGTTCTAGTGATTTAGTGACGAGTGCGCACTTTCGATAATAGTTCATCTTTCAGGTTCTTTGACAGTGGCAAGGCAGAGGCAGTGTTTATTTTAAAGGTTCATGGCATGGCTGAGGGGGAGCTGGTAGGCATGGGTCCATCCTTTGTTTAAATTAGCCAGACATTCTAATGATGGCAAAACTCATAGCGGTGGATTTTGACATCTTGCACAGCAACGAAGTTTGTCAATAATTATTTAAGTTTTTAGTAGGAATTAAACATTCAAACAGCTACTCACAATGGTATCTCTTTGCAGGCCATATTCCAAGTGGGTATCTAATAATGAATCCATCTCTCTCTAAAAATTGGCGGGCTATCCTTGCCTTGCTACATTTCCCGCGCAAAACTTTCATTAGTGTCCATTCTATATTCCAGACAGGGCAAATATTAATTTCCCACTCAATATAATTTAAGAATTCCAACCAGGGATTATTGTATCCAAAATAACAAATACAAAACTAAATCTCCACTTTTAGACTTTTAGAATTAACTTTAAAAATGATTAAAAATAAAAGCAACAGGAATGTATAATTAGCAAGCTTTTTGATTAAAACAGGCGGTGAAAGTAAAGTATTTTTAAATCAATTTTATAAACAAAGTAGTAAAAGTAAACTATTCTAAATCAATTTTATCAACATTAAATAATCTATTTCAAACTATAAATGCGAAAATATAAATGCGTATGTGTTTTGAAATAATAATAAAAAAAAATTTAGCATTAGACATTTAATGAAAATGAAGTTGTTTTCCCTTTTTAATTTTAGCAATAAAACCATTGAATCAGAAATCAATCTGGCTCAATATATATATATCAAAACTACCCCAAATCCAAAATTAAACCAGACCAGCATAAAAATAATATTAAAACATAACTTAAGGTTTCACTGCTACAAGCAGACTTTTCAAGTGTAAAGAACTACAAAAACTACACAATATATATATATATATATATAATATTAAAAACTACCCACAAATCCATTCACTTCCCATCCACCCTTAATATTAAAAGAACTCTTAAATAAGTTAATTGCTTCAGAATAATAAATTTTCAATAATAAAGACTCTTTAATTTTTCTTTTGATTTCATTTCTCTCAAAGAAGACAACCTTAGCTTCATCAAAATCAATAGTGTGGCCTGTATCTTTTTTATAGACATACAAAGCAGAACTAAGGTATCTATTTTTAACTCTACTTTTATGAACCTTTATTCTTTCATTTAAACTCAAAATACTCTGACCTATGTAAACCTTCTTACAAAATAAACAAGGAATAAAATATACTACACCAGGAATAGTCTTTCTATCAAAAACTTCTTTTGTATTATTTAATAAATTATTCAATGTAACACCCCTTTTCCAAGCAATTTTCTTATTTCCAAACAATTTACTATTTCTACACACAATTTTATAAGAAGTCAATTTAAATGGCAAAGAAATAAAATCATATTTTTCTTTAACCTTTACATCCTTACAAATATTACTATTAAATAAAATACTTTTAACAAATTTATCAGTGTATCCAACACTCAAGTAATCTTTATAAAATTGATATTTCTGAAACAAAGCTACCCCACTAGAATTACTTAATTTAATATTCCTATGACAACAATTCCTTAAAGCAGCTACTTTATGAAATACAAACTGTTAGCTATTCGGTTTAATTATAGATCTTAATTCTTTACTTTTAACTAAATGACTGCACAATAAACAATTAGTTTCTACATTTCTAATCACCAAAAGATCTAAAAATTTTAACTTACCAAAATCTAACCCCCCTCCTTCTAACACAAATTTTATAGAAGGATCAAAACAATTAAACTCATTTACAAATTCCTTCAATTTATCATTTTCAACTACAAATAAACAATCATCAACATATCTGACAAATAATTTTACGTATAAACAATTGATTAAGGAAGAGTGGATAATAGGTTATATTATTTCTCCTTTAGTATGTTCAGTTTATATTAGTTTTATGGAAGAGGAAATTATTATTAAAAAGAATTGTTTATATGTAAAATTATTTGTCAGATATGTTGATGATTGTTTATTTGTAGTTGAGAATGATAAATTGAAGGAATTTGTACATGAGTTTAATTGTTTTGATCCTTCTATAAAATTTGTGTTAGAAGGAGGGGTGTTAGATTTTGGTAAGTTAAAATTTTTAGATCTTTTGGTGATTCAAAATGTAGAAACTAATTGTTTATTGTGCAGTCATTTGGTTAAAAGTAAAGAATTAAGATCTATAATTAAACCTGATAGTTATCAGTCTGTATCTCATAAAGTAGCTGCTTTAAGGAATTATTGTCATAGAAATATTAAATTAAATAATTCTAGTGGGGTCGCTTTGTTTCAGAAATATCAATTTTATAAAGATTACTTGAGTGTTGGATACTCTGATAAATTTGTTAAAAGTATTTTATTTAATAGTAATATTTGTAAGGATGTAAAGGTTAAAGAAAAATATGATTTTATTTCTTTGCCATTTAAATTGTCTTCTTATAAAATTGTGTATAGAAATAGTAAATTTTTTGGAAATAAGAAAATTGCTTGGAAAAGGGGTGTTACATTGAATAATTTATTAAATAATACAAAAGAAGTTTTTGATAGAAAGACTATTCCTGGTGTAGTATATTTTATTCCTTGTTTATTTTGTAAGAAGGTTTACATAGGTCAGAGTAGTTTGAGTTTAAATGAAAGAATAAAGGTTCATAAAAGTAGAGTTAAAAATAGATACCTTAGTTCTGCTTTGTATGTCCATGAAAAAGATACAGGCCACACTATTCATTTTGATGAAGCTAAGGTTGTCTTCTTTGAGAGAAATGAAATCAAAAGAAGAATTAAAGAGACTTTATTATTGAAAATTTATTATTCTGAAGCAATTAACTTATTTAAGAGTTCTTTTAATATTAAGGGTGGATGGGAAGTGAATGGATTTGTGGGTAGTTTTTAATATTATATATATTGTGTAGTTTTTGTAGTTCTTTACACTTGAAAAGTCTGCTTGTAGCAGTGAAACCTTAGGTTGTGTTTTAATATTATTTTTATGCTGGTCTGGTTTAATTTTGGATTTGGGGTAGTTTTGATTTTATATTGACTAGTTTAGCTTTATGCTTGTAATGTTTATATATATATATATATATATATATATATATATATATATATATATATATATATATATATATATATATATATATATATATGGAAATTTAATTGTATATTGCATGTTAATATAGTATACAGTTGTGAAAACAAACAATGGGGTTACTTATCAGATAATTTATGACAAACTGCTACATACATTGGAACAAAATAAAGCAGATATGGTAAACTACAAAAACTGAACTTAAAATGACTGTTTCAATTTTAAAAAAATTATATGTGAAATAAAATAGATGACAGAATGAGATGTCCATTATATATATCCCTAATTTTAATTATGATCAAATAGGAATTACAAACACTATAACTAATTTCATCATTTTAAATAAAGTATCATAAATTGTGATGAGACTTGTTAGACCCAATTATATCCTAACAATGTACTATATTTTAAAACTAATCTTATAATTTTTTTTTAAAATAATAAATTTCACTAGCAAGTTCTGATATTTATTTTATTGACTTAATGTCTATATTAGTTTATGAACCAACTGTTGCTAATAAATGACATTTATTAAAAATTTTAAAATTTTGAATAATCTATTTTATTGATTTTAATTAAGTCTGATCATTGTTAATTAATTTGACATGTGTAGGTAATTTAATGAGGAAAATCCTAATGCTTTTTATTCTCATCATTTATTATAATCCTTCTCATTTGCTTTATTCTTTGCCATTACATATTGTTAAGAATTGTTCACATTTATATGATTTTGAATAAAGTTATTATAGTTAACTTATATTATGCCCCAAACTGTTTATACTTAATAAGTTTTTAACCTTAAGAGAGTTTGAACTATGTAACATTTGACACTGTTTGCCATAGTTTTCCATAGTTTTAATTTAGTTTATTTTAACATCTTAAATTAAAAATATATCATAAACTTTAAGAAATTCTAAGTCTGATCTTAAGTTGAAATACAATAATGTTCATTATAGTGTTATATGCAATTCATGAGAATATATATATTTTTTACATTGATACAGTTCAAGAACTTAAATAATTTCATTTATAATGCAATAAAATATCTTAGAAAATTTAGTGTTTCATTTATTTATGTGAATGTAACTTTATTATGCATAATAAAATCAAAAACAGTTATTTACAGTATATATATAAATTTTCAAACGTATATTTATAAATTTATATATACAAGAATACAATTAGAGAACCTCTATATCTAAACAAAATTTCATAGATCAAATTTAATCTTTTACAATAAATATATTAGTTTATATACAATTTTAAAACAATATTAAAAAAAAATAAATTCAACAAATATTTATAAATAAAGAAGGAGTAAGATGTCTGTTTTTCTATCATAACAGAGTTTAGGTTCAAAATGAAAGGGTAAAAAAAAAAGAGATATTCTCAAATTCATAAAATTCTCATATCCCCCAAAAGAAGCCCTGAAAACAATGATTTTGAAATAATAATATTGAACTTCAATTAGTTTATTATTAAAATAGGCAAACAAAAAATAAATAACATGTAATATTTAATATATATATATATATTTTGGGAAAAAAATATTTTTATTAATATATTAATAATTTTATAATGTAGGCACAAAAAGGATATTTATGAAATCAAATCTAAGACATTGCTTAGTATACTTAAATTTTATTATAATTTAATAATGGGTGGTAAGCCAACACATTACCATGTCAATACATAATATACTGAGAGTTCATTCATCATATAATAATGATGACAAAGACTTATTTTAGTTTCATATAGAAACTCAAATGCCACAAATGGCACAACAATAATGGCTTATCTTGGGCTATATAATAGATGTATTTTAGATGTGACTATATTCCAATAATTGATAGCAGCTGATAAATCAATATCACAAATAGAAAGTTAGAAATAAGTCTTACAAATTTAGAGATTTCTCTTTTCCCTGTTCATGAAAATTGATGAACATTTAAAGTAATTTATGGTTTATTAAAGTTTTAAACTTACTTTATTGCATATTAATAATAACATGAAAGCTAAACACCTTCAAACAGATACGCTTTAAACATGCATATTGCAAACATTATATTGAGATTCTCAAAAACACAAATGATATTATGGATTTTAGACGCATTATTTATTTTATTATATTAATTTATCAATAAAGAAATTACACTTTACTTTGCTTTTGATTATTGTTATTTAAATACATAATTTCTTCAGAGTTAAAAAATTAAAAATGCATTTTATTTCAAAAAATATTAGTCCATTAATTTTTTTAACTATAAACATTTTTGATACAAAAAATAGCAGCAGGCTATTTATTCTAACTTTTATCTGATTACACTTCAGTCAAACAACATATTTTTATTTTTAAGTAAAATTTATTTATGATTTTGTTTAAATATTGCTACTAGTTTTGAGAGCTGAGGAAAACGTTAAGGAGTTATTTTCAAAAGATCTAACTTTTTTTGTAATAATTGAACTAATGATATAAAGAAACCTCCCCCCACACAAACACATTTACAGGGTGTCCATAAAGTCCATGTGCAATTTTAAAAAATTATAACTTTATTAGTATTTTTGATAGAGAAATTATGTAGAATGTATTGGAAATAAAAAAAATCCATACTTTTTTGTTGTTTTAATGTATTTTATTAAGTTTCCATATGTCCACCATCATTAGTAATGATTTTGTAGTTCTCTAAAAACATTTGACAATTTATTTACAATAATGTCTGAAATCGCATAAGTTATTTTAGCTGTCAAGTCTTCTAGCAATCAAGGTTTGCTTGCATACATTATTGTTTTCACATGTCCTCAGAAAAAAAAATCTAATGGAATCAACTCTGGAGAATGTGGAGGCCAAGAAAATGGTCCACCTCTTCTAATCCATCTATTGGAAACCATCTAACACACAGAGCAACATAGCAAGGAGCTCCATCTTGTTGAAATACTGTATCAGCTTTTGGTCCTAATCATTCAAGATGAGGAATAAAGTAATTCTGCAGTATATCTAAGTAGATGTCACCATTTGTAATACAACCTTCAAAAAAGAATGGTCATATGATTTGATTTTTCCCCAAAGCACCCCACATATTAACTTTAGGAGAGTCTCTTACATGTTTAACAGTTTCAATTGGGTTTTCAGTTCCCCAAATCCAGAAATTATATCTGTTGATCTTGCTACTAATGTAAAATGTTGCTTTATCAGAGAATATTAAACTACTCACAAATTCAGCATCATTGCCAAGTTTTTCATTGAACTGATGGCAGAAAGTTAACCATTCAGGATAGTCCTCTTTTAGCAACATTTGATGCAATTGAATTTTATAAGGTTTCATGGGAAATCTTTTCCACAGAATCTTATAAACAGTGGACTTTGAGAACCTCAGCTTTAGTGATGCTCATCTTAATGACTTTCTTTGATTTACCTTAAAGGATTGTTCTTTGGATGATACACTTTCTTCAATGACATATAGTCTACCAGACCATGGCTTATCATGGATTGAGCCTGTCACTTTGAATTTTTTCATACATTTGGCAATAGAGTTACTATGAAGTGGTTCTTTACTGTATTCAGCTCTAAACTTTCTTTGCAAAGCATTAGGAGATTTCAGTTCAGTCAACCACAGGATATAGTTTACTTTTTTTGAAGCAATAGGATTCTGAAAAAGAAGTATTTTTAAAGTTTTGAAAAATTATTAAATTATTAAATTGAAGAGTTATTAAATGATTTTGCTCTAAACTAGGTACATTAAGCTTTCTAATACTTTTTACAGATTTTTTTCTATCACAAATATTAATAAAGTTATAAATCTTTTAAATTGCACATGGACTTTATGGACACCCTGTATACCCAAAATAAAGTTGAGATGTTTTGCCTTTATTATTATTATATATATAACATCGCATTTATAAGCTTATCATTTAGGAAAATATATTTTGGGGAAAGGAAATATCTTTTATAACGAAATTACAGATCGAAAAAATCTTTTTTTAAAGAGCTGAACTTCCATTGTTGTTATTTTTCTTAGGGGGGGGGGGTGAGTCTTAAATTAGATTAAATTATTAGTAAAGAATGTATATTTTTAAAAAAATGTAAACAGCTGTGTTTTAAAATTAGTGGAATTTGAAACTCAGACTAAAACGTGTTTTTTTTTTTTTTGTATCTAGAATTCGAAGTTGCTTAGCAATACTAAGCAGGATCATATAAATGTTATCACAGTTGTAATTTAAATACTATATTATTATTAATTTTTAATTTATTTATTTCTGAAAGTTTTTTTCTTAAATATCAATAATTAAAGAAGCTTATTTAAATACTTATTTTCCAAATTACATTTCATATTTTATTTATAACCCTTATTTTAATTAAACTGAAAACCAGATTCTCCCTCCCCCAATTTTTTATACATATGATTTAACCAAAATTTAATTAATTATATTAAAGCAGATTGGATATTTGGGCCAACTTTTAAATATTAACTCATCTTTCTTATTTATGCTAAAACTTGCATCAATTTATTGATCTTTATACTTGCTTTTGGCAAAATGGCAGAGTTTTAATAACTTGCTGCTTGGATACAATTTGACATCAACAAAATACATTGCTTATTGAACTGAATAATACTTTGCAAAATGAAAAAAAAATGGTTTAGATTAAAAGTAAATAATAAGAAATATCTTTATAATGTTTCAAATTTAATAAATGTCTGTAATTACTTATTTATTATGTAAGTGTATATATCAATATTCTCCAACTAGAATGAATTTCTAATATCACATGATAAAGCATGAATGATATAACTTATAACTTGAATTAGGCAAAATAGTAAACCCAAAATATTGTTGCTGAGTTTAATAAGTTTGTTAATATGTGTGTGCGTGTGTGATATCATGGGTAAATTTTACTTCACTTTGGAATTATATAGATTTTTTTTTTAATTATTCAATTTTAAAATGTTTTTGTTTTATTTAAAGGCATAAAAAAATCATTATACATTGTTACATTTTTTAAATTTTTAATAATTTTAGTTGTACAAACTTCTAATTCTAATCGGTGAATGGGATTTTAACTCTAAATTGATATGAATTTACTTCTTGAAAAATCTAAAACGTTCAACATTACTTACTTAAAAATTTGATAATTTTATCCAAAGAAAAAATATTTAATCTTAATAAACAGCCATTTCCTATTACACTCCCAAAATGTTATTTAAAGTAACATTATAAAATGATGATAAGTTTTAATATATATTTATATTTAATTACAAAAATATCTTATAGTCATGAAGATGTAATTAGCATATCAGTGTAACATAAGTATGACAAACTGATATGTTAACTTGAAACTTGGTCAGGTTCTGAACAAACCTAGAATTTCTTTTTAACACAGCTATCCCTTATTCAACCTATTTAGTCTTTCAATTAATTGATTGAGTTAAAAACAAATTTAAAAAACTGAAAAATCCCAATGACTTACTTAGCAGGAGATTCTCCTGTTGTGTGATGTTCTTTATTGTTTCAATTTCTAGCTCTCTTGAGAGGACTTTGCTCTTCAATAGTATTCAATACTTGTTTTTAGTTTTTACTATTTTATGTATTGAAGCTGTCCACGAAAGCTTATGAATAAAATGATGATGATGATGATGATGACAGTTATTTAATAATCATCATAATAATTATAGAATGTAATTATTATTTTTAATTCTTACTCTTAATTAATATTTCTGTTTTTAATAGAAATAAAATGCAATATATTTATATATTACTAGTCTTTTTTTATCTACACATTTGTATATATGCATGTATATATTTTATTAAATTCATTTAATATCAAACTTAAAAAAAATATTTATATTTCAAGTTTTGAAACAAAATGGGAATAATTATAGACACATTATCTGGCTGCATACACGCATATAAATTTTAATTAAATGTATAAGTCACATTACTGAGCTTTAAAGCAGTATAGAAACAGGGCAGAAGAGATATCGAATCAAATAAGGGTATGGCAAAATTTTAAATTTTGCTTTTTTTATTTCTCAGTTTTATTTGATATATTAATTAGTATCAAACATCCAATCAAAAATAAAAGAAATAATGAAAATTTATATTAGATTTTATCTATCTTTCAATTGTTACGAGTAGCTAAAATAAAATCATTTGGTCATTTAGGATTTCCATACCACAGAAGCGTTGACATATAAATCACACTCATCGCAAGGGTTAAAAATAAAACTATTCATTGATATTTATCATAAAATAAAAGAGTTTAGACTTTCAAAGATGTTTCTATTATTTTATTGCTAAAATGCATAGTTACCCTAAGTAAAAGAATGATTTTATTAATAAGAATTACCAGTCTATTAATAAAAATTCTGAAGATATAAAAATATATTTATTAACAATTTGATTTTTCATAATAATAAAATATATATTCTCATTTACCTGATGTTCTTCACGTAAATGCTGAATTTATTATATGCGCTGATAAATATTTTTTTCTTAAAAATGACACAACTCGCAATAAAAAATTATTTTAATCAGAAATAACTTTATAAACTTTCATCACTTAAAATATCAGAGATAATTTAATAAGTTTATTATATTAATTCATAATTTTGACTAAAATTATTTTATGTTTATAAGTTTCATTGTTATTATATTTTGACTAAGAGTTCATTAACAAAATAATATTATATTATAATAGTATTCAATTATAAAATTGTGAGATTAAAGTTAAATATCATATTAATAAAATTAGTATAGTATTTTATTTATTTATTATTATTTTATGTTAAATCACTAAACATCACATGATCACCATTTCTTATGCTTGCTCATAACTGTTATTAAAGCAGGCAAAACTCTCCATACAGTAGTGCCTTTCAGTGCAGAGTAATCAATGAACACCAGAAGGCTTGTGCATAAAATCCCTATTTAGTGCCTATCATCCAATATTCCCAGAGTAGTTTCTGGCTTGCAGTCTTCATCAGTGAGTAGCCATGGATTTGAGAGCACTGCACCTAGATCTTAGGATCTAATGCAACCCACCACCATCCACCTTTTATCTCTACTTAACTACAAAACTATGAGAATAAAATTGAAAACACAAAAATATTTTCAATCCAAGCTCATAGTCATATAGGTCTGAACTCAGTTCAGTACCCATGCACTTTGGTGTCTTTGCTTCTTTAATAACCACAGCCACCACTATCCTATTAGGTAGGATTTGTATTAAACCACTAAACATCACATGCTCACCATTTCTTATGCTTGCTCATAACTGTTATTAAAACAGGCAACACTCTCCATACAGTAGTACCACTCAGTGCAAGTCAGAGCAATCAATAATAGTAATGACTATATAAGATAATGATCTTGGATTGAAAATATTATTGTGTTTTTAATTTTATTCTGATAGTTTTGTCATTAAGTAGATATAAAAGGTGGTGGTTGGAGGGTTGCATTAGATCCTAAAATCTAGGTGCAGTGGTCTCAAATCCAAAGCTGCTCACTGACGAAGGTAACAAGCCAGAAACTAGTCTGGGGATATTGGATGAGTAGGCACTAGATAGGGATTTTATGCACATGCCTTCTGGCATCCATTGATTACTCTGGATTGCACTGAGTAGCACTACTGTATGGGGAGTTTTGCCTGTTTTAATTATTTTATGTCCCAATTAAAAATAAAAATAAGATTGAATTAGTGGTTTAAATATTTTCTATTAATTGAATATTTATATCTGAATTATATGCATTTATCATAAATATTAAGCTTTTAGTGGATATAGAAAAAATATTAAATAATTTTAAATAAAATTTAATAAAACATACTGAAAAATAAAAATAACATTAAAATTTAGTTTACTAAATAAAACTATTGTAAGAAATTAATATTTTCATTTTTTTATATGAAATTTTTTATTAAAGTTTAAATAATATATCAAGATTGCTTTAATTTAGCATATTTATTATAAATAAAAAATTGAAGAACAAGTATTGTGCATATTGAGAGGGAAAATTAAGTATTTATTTATTTTAATGAAACATTCTAAATGTTGATAATTCAAATTTAAATCCCAACAAGTTCTCATATAGTTAAAGAAGTAGAAGATTTTTATTAAGATGTACAAAATACTTTTGGTCAGAACGATCAAACATTTTTCAAAATTATAATGCTAGAGTAAAAAAAAAAAAAAATTTAAAAATGAAAGAAATATCATTAAATTTGACGACGAAAATGTGAAAAAAATTCAAAATTTACAGAAAAAAATAATATTTAGAAGGGATTTGGACAGCGATTTTCAAACTCCTTTCATCTATCCATTTCATCTTATATAACCAATACACATGACCATATTACATGTGAAAAAATAAATCACCTCCTGAATATGTATTTTGTGCTGAACCAACACTCATCAGTTGCCCAAGATCAATATCTCCCACCACATACATATAATCAGTGCTTAGTTTATATCAAGATAGCAAATCTTCAAACTTTAATGGACAAGTTTCAATGTTATTTACCCTACAACTCTTCAGCCATTCATATTATTAAAAATCTAATGATGGAATACTCAAAGCCTTTATTGATTTCAATATTGCTGTCATACTGTGGTTGAGCTTGAATCATTATGACCCTCATATATAGAAACTTAATATGTCCATTTAAATATAGTGAAGAGGGATTGTCATCAACAAAGCTTTAAGCATTCCATCATCAGATTTTCAATAATATAAATGTTGAAGAGTCTGAAGGGCAGAGAAGATTGTAGCTTGTCCATTAAAGTTTGAAGATTTGCCATTTAATATAAACTGAGTATTGTGTGGGGGAGATGATGATCTGGATGAACTGATGAGTGCTGGTTTGGCATGAAATACATATATTAGAGATCATTTTTCATTTTCATATATATGTCATCATGTGTATTGGTTATATAAGATTGAGCTGAAAGAAGATTGAATGTCAGAGTTCAAATCCTCTCTAATTACATCTAATGTTTAATATATACATTATACTTGTAGTCCCAAAAGAACATTTGTATATTATAAATTGATTGAAAAAAATCCAAAACAAAATAAATAAAGAATTATTTAAATGAAAATCCAACAGTTCAGTTAAATTTTGAATAACAGAAAATATATAAATTATCCTGTACTTAATTAGATTCAGTACCAGAAATAGTCATTGATTAATGATATTAAACCACTAAACATCACATGATCACCATTCTGTTATGACTGTGGATATTAAAGACCAAAGGCACAAAAATTATGGATGCCAAACTGAGTTCAGATCTATATGATTATAAAAGCTAATGAGTTTAAAATGAAAACATTATTGGATTTACATTTTGGACTCAAAGCTTTATAGTTAGCTAATATGGTAAAAGGTAGCTTCTGGAGGGTTACATTAAATCCTAAGATCTAGCTGCAGTGCTCTCAGCTTTAAGACTCCTCACTGATAAAAGCCACAAGCTAAAATATAGTCTGGGGATATTGAATGAGTAGATACTAGATAGGGATTTTATGCACAAACTTTGCATCCATTGATTATTCTGGCTTGCATTGAACGGCGCTACTCTATGGAGAATTTACCCTCTGTGACTAAGGACATATATGGTATATGTTAATACAAAATAAAAAGGACAGTGTTAATACAATAGATATTTTTGATTTACAGAAATATTTAAATTAGAGCTTGCAAACCATTTTAAAATATTAAGAGATTTTAAAGATATCTCAGATTTGAATATATTAATAAGAAAATAGCCGAAGCTGTACATATAAATGGTAAATACCATTAATTCAGTAATCAATTTTCAACATAGACATGGTAATGTATATAAAAAAAAGTACTAAAAAATATTTAAAAATTATCTGTTTTAAAAAATTAAATATTTGCAATTTTGTAAAATGCTAGAAAAATTTTTTTATTGAAGATATAAAAACATATAACTATAAATTGATGAGAAAAAGTATAAAATAAAAAGTCTGAAAGTTGGCTTGTCAATAAAAAACAACAACATACAATTACTAAAAAAAAAAAAAAAAGATCATATATTGATTCCATTTAAACTTTAATCCATTGATAAAAATTGTAAATCCATATTAAAGTTTGTTTGTTGGACACTTAAACTAAGCTACAGATAATAATGTAAATAATATTAAAAGTAAACATTATAAATACAGATCAAGTATCACCAAAATCTAATAAATACATGAACTTGATGAAAATATATTACTGATTCTAGATCATCACACACACACACATATATATATATACATGTGTGTCTCAAAGCAGCAAGAAAACAATATAACAATTAAACCACTAAACATCACATGATCACTATCTCATACTAGCACAATAATTGTTATTAAACATTTCAAAACAAAACAACACTCTCCATATAGTAGTGCCATCTTGTGCTAACAAGAGCAATCAATGGATGCCAGAAGGCTTGTGCATAAAATCCCTATCTAGTGCCTACTCATCCAATATCCCCAGACTAGTTTCTGGCTTGTGGCCTTCATCAGTGAGGAGCCTTGGATCTGAGAGCACTGCACCTAGATCTTAGGATCTAATGCAACCCTCCAGCACCCACCTTTTAACTCTATTTAACTACAAAACTATGAGAATGAAATTGAAAACACTATTAATATTTTCAATCCAAGCTCAATAGCTTATATAGTCATATGGGTCTGAACTCAATTCAGTACCCATACATTTTGGTGTCTTTGGCTCTTTAACAACCATAGCCACCACTATCCTATTAGGCAGGATTGGTGTTAAACCACTAAACATCACATGATCACTATCTCATACTAGCACAATAATTGTTATTAAACATTTCAAAACAAAACAACACTCTCCATATGGAGAGTGTTGTTTTGTTTTGAAATGTTTAATATAACAATTCTTTGTCAAAGTCCTTCGATCTTCAAAAGCAATCAACAGAAATTAATTATCAGAATAAATAAGCATTTATACAGATTATAAACATATACAGCTGAACCTTAGTTTTTTACATATTATTCAGCCTTATCAGTTATATTCATTTCTTTCATTATTTTAATTTTGTTCACCATAAACCCTATTCCATTTTGATATGATTCATATCCACTCTTCTTTATAATGTAATTCTATTATTTTTTATTGATATAATCAAAATTCCTGAATAGACCATTTGTTTCCATAAACATTGTAATTCAACATAATTTTAAATAAACTGAGATTTTTTTTCTCACTCTTTTAATTTTTTCTTTTCATTCCATAATCTTTATAATGTAAAAATAGATATTTCTGAGATAGACATATACATTGTGAACCAATTAAAATTAAAATTATGGACAAATTTTAACATTGAAATTTGAACCAATGTAATATTAGTTATTTACTCCAGTGAATACTTTGCAATTGTCAAATAATTTCTGTTGTTATGAAACAAATTTTAAAGCAGAGTTCAAATACCTGAGTATTAGAAAAAAATACTTTTGAAGGTAATTATAATATAGATTCTATTGCTAATAATTTAAAACATTCAGCCTATATACATTCTATCAAACAATATTTATTCGAAATTTTAAAAAAAGAATCAAAAACCATTCAAAAAATAAAATGAAGTGCAGTATAATAATAACAAGCTATCTCTTTTATCTTTTAAGGAGAGAGATAATGAGAAATTAAAACTTTCTTCATTAAGAATGGCATTATTATGATAATAATTATTTTATCTTGCAGAATAATAGTTTAATATACATAACATTACAAATAAATGAAACTGTTATAAACTTTTTAAAAAAAATTATATATTTATACAATTTTA
Organism: Epiperipatus broadwayi; assembly: GCA_028023455.1. NCBI lineage: Eukaryota > Metazoa > Onychophora > Udeonychophora > Euonychophora > Peripatidae > Epiperipatus > Epiperipatus broadwayi. The sequence goes on from JAQFVV010006206.1 coordinate 3,809,169, forward strand.
TATTTTAATTTCTCTGTAAAAGAGAAAGAACAAATTTAATATATTTTATTCTAAAAATATAATTGGTAGTTTTTATAACAGCTAAAATTGTAAAAATTAAATGGAAAACATTATCTGGCTTTACTTATCTATTTAAATATTTTGTAAATATGCTTTCAAATAAAGTCTGTGCCTTATGACCAATTATCAAGTTATTTTATTTATGCAATTCCTAAAATTAGACAATTAACTTTTTACAAAATTTTTGAATTAACGTTTCTGCATTCTAACATTTGTTCAAAACCCCCTAGTGGCATTTTGAGTTAAATGTTAATTTTAATTTTAGTATTAATAGCTTTATTTAATATTATAAATCAATAAATTAAACTTTATTTGTTATGAATATAAATTCACAAATGAAAAACAACATAAATAATCATTAATAAACTTTCCAACTATAAATAAAAATAATAATAATGTGAAGTACATAACAATAAAAGTTACTTTTTTTAGTTGATTAATTGTCTAATGCTATTGAAAAAAAGCAAATTAATAAAATGTTTGTTGAAATAATTTAATTTTTTAAACATGAGCAAAGTCATCATAAAGCTATAAAATTATGTTCTAAAATTTAAAATTGCATTTACAATTATTAAATTAATTAGTTGGATTTGAACTCAGGATTTTTAAATCTATTCATCCTTCAATCTATCTCAAGCAACTGATACCCATGAGCATGCAAATGTAAGAAAATATACATGATCTCCATGCAGAACCAGTACTCATCAGTTGGCCAGATCATAATCTCCCACAAATATATACAATCATTGCCCAGGCTTCTATTAAGATAGTAATTACTCAAACTTTAATGGACAGACTTTATTCTTTTCATCCATACAACTATTCAACCATTCATTTCATTGAAAAACTGATGATGGAATATTCAAAATCCTTGTTGGATTTGATATTATAGTTGTGCCCATGTAGACACTAAATTAACATAAAAGTGCTATGTTGTTTGTTAAGGCATAACAATCATGATAACCATAGGTTTTTTATCATCACTTTGAATTTCTTAATTTGTATTTTGATTAATGAAACATGCTTTAAAAATATATACATAAGTGTAATAATGAAAATATATATACTAGGATTGCAATTTATTGCACATCATAGGAACTGACTTTCATAATTATTTTGTTTAGACTTATTTAAAAATTAGGAGCATCACACAAACAGTAACAACTCATGAATTATGATATAGTTAGAAATCAGAATATATATAAAAAATAAATGAGTACCTACAGCTCCATATTCTTAAATAGACAATAGATTAGAACATTATAATGTTAAGAAGTAGTTGTTTTGAAAATAGCTCTTATCATAAACATATTGATATGAATATTAAAAGTTAATTTTTTGAAAACACCTATTACTTGTGCTACATTTCTGTCTATGTCAAACACTCAAACCATCAATTTAAATTTTTAAGCTTGGCATGATACTACTCAGATATGGGATATACTGACATGTGTATTGAAAGTATGAATAAATATCATACTGTGTTTACTAAAAAGAAGAGTTCTCGCTATTTCTCTGACAATAATTGTATTAGGAATGGCATGATTAAAAAAACATGGACAAGTAATAAAGTGATTAGATTTTAATTCAAATGTAGGAATTTAAAGACAGACACTCAATAATTGATAATAAAACAAATGATTGATGGACTAAAACTTCAAAACAAAATATAAACTATTTTTGATTATAATCCCTCTAAATTTCTTTTGACATACTGGGAATAAGAAATGGATCCAATAATAATATATTTTTTAAACCAGTGAATGGCATTCTTTTATATTATAGTGATGATATTTTGAACAAATATCTTTTTGTTTTATTAATAATATAAAAATGTAGACAATTGGCATTGGTTTTTAATGATATATAAAATCTTGCTGACCCATTTTCAATTAAAGATAAAATAAAAATGATATTTTTAACTTTACAAAAAAGTTACAGATTTAGAAGGAATATCAATATGATAGTGATATGTTAGCATCAAAACTATTGATTTTTTTTTAGAAATATATGGAATTATAAAAGTTATATCACCAGATGTTTAGGATGATTCATTCCTTTGACAATTACTGTTGTCCACTTGAAACATCCTATTGAATAAGTTGTTTCAAATCATAAATAATTGGGACTGATGTCTTAATAAATTAAGAAAATTAATAGGAACTAAATGTGTCTATTGTTTTTATCAATTTTTAAGGTAGTTGATTCAGTTTGTGACAAATGTGAAAATAATTGATTATTCATGGGAATTCATAAGTATTATAGGGCTTCTAAATAGTGATATGAAAAGGAATTTTATTACTCCATAATGTAAAATATGAAATAAAAACTGGTATTTATCAGGGATAATCAGTACTTTCAATTACTGTTTCAATTTTTAAAATAATAATTTTATAAACTTTATGAAAAAACCATCAAAATGTGATGTAGATTTGGTCATGGAGGTTTTCTATTTGAACCACTGTAAAGCAAAAGTAAAATCTTTATTTTCTTAGCTTTTATATATATTTATAGACTTCTGATGATTGCACTTTTCTTCAGTGTTTTGAATTCTCCTATATAACAATTTATACTTTTGTTTAATAATTAATCTTCAAAAAAACTGAAATGCTTTATCAGTCAGTAATTAAAGAAATCTTCAACAGCCTTTAGCTTAGATAAGTATTAGTTTGAGAATATTTTGGGAGCTATTTAGAGTACTTAGATGTTGAGATGAAGTATAGACTTCAAAGTGCTTTACCTGTATTTAATAAATATTTTAGCAATATAACCACTGTTTAAGTGCTATTTTCTGCTAAATTTATAGTTTGAAAGTAATGTATAGACTCTCTAGAAATATAACACAAAGACATAAAAAAAAATCCAGTAAGGATGCTTTCTAATAATGTGAGAAAATAAGGTTAGTAAAATCATAACATTAATCATTATGTTTTTTCAATTTAGTAGATTTGGGAATATTGAATTTATATAAATACACTTTGTAGCTAGTATAGGCATATAAACTAAATAAACAGTAACAATATTAAAAAAAAACAATTTGTAAGATGAACATAATCATGATATTTGTGTAAATGCTGTAATATTTATTGCTCTACTGTGAGAATGTGGCTGCAGATAGAATGTAATGAAAAGCCACAGTTAGATAAAGGATTGCAATAAACAAATTTAGAAGAGAGAATTCCATAATATGAATGGATTTGTGTTTTATAAATTGGTTTGTATAATAATTGCAATACTTAAATAATAATTCTTTTTCAATTTTTTTTTTTTTTTTTGGTCTTTTTTATTTTTCTGGAATTAAAATGGCAAACTCATTTACAATTTATTGTTGAAGACTTTAAAGACATTATTGTTAATTAATTCTGAAAATAATTAAATGAAATAATTTTTTTAAGAACTTGATTGTGATTTCATGTTCTAAATAATAAATAGTACTAGAATGGCAATAATAGTATTTTCCAAAATATTTCTATACACTACAATTGCAAAACCTAATATTTATACAAAATTCATTCAGTAACAAACTTTCCATACAGTAGTGCACTCAATGCAAGTCTTAGTAATTAATGGATTTATGAAGGTTTGTGCATAAAATATCCATCTAATGCCTCCTCATCCAATATCTCCAGACTAGTTTCTAGCTTGTTATCATTGAGGAACTTTAGATCTGGGAGCACTGCACTTAGATCTAGGGATCCATTGCAACCCTCCAGCAGCCACTTTTTATCTATTTAGTTAACTATAAAGCTAGGATCTCAAGATGAAAACATTTTAATGTTTTCAATCCAAACACATTTGCCTATACAGTCATATATATCAGAACACAGTTCAGCATTTATACAATTTAGTATCTTTAGTTTATCAAAAATCATAGTCACTATCATCCTATAAGCAGGAAGGTATAAAACCACCAAAACATAGTAGGTAACCATTTCCTATGCCAAACTCTCCATACAGGTGAAGGGTTCTCAAAACTAAAGATCCTTACTGATGAAAACCACAAGCTAGAAACTAGTCTTGGAATATTGGATGAATAGGCCTTAGATGGGGATTTTAAGTGAAAACCTTCATGCATTCATTGATTACTAGGGCTCACACTGGGTGGCACTACTGTATGGAGAATTTGCTATTGCTGATGACAACATGGTTTAAACATAGGAAATAGTGACAAGATGATGTTCAATACCATTCCTACCTATGAAATGATGATGATTATGGTTTTTGATAAATCAAGGACACCAAATTGTATAGATGCTAAATTGGGTTCAGATCTAATATAACTATACAGGCAAATGTTCTTGAAGTGAAAACATTGAGGTGTGTTCATCTTGAGCTCCTAACTTTATAGTTAATTAAATAGATAAAAGATGGATGCTGGAGGGTTATGTTAAATTCCTAAATCTAAGTGCAGTACTCTCATATTCAAAGCTCATCATTGATGAAACACACAAGATAAAAAACTTGTCTGGGGATATTGGATCAGTAGGCACTAGATGGGGATTTTATGCACAAATCTTTGTGCACCAACTGATTACTAAAGCTTGCACTGGGTGACACTATAGTATGGAGACTTTGCTACTGCAAATAACAGCTTGGGTAAGCATAGGAAATGGTGATAATGTGATGTTTTGGTGGTTTTACAAAAATGTATTCAATAAATATAATCTTCATTTATATTAATAATAAAAGAAATTGCACTTTTTGGCAGCCTGGAAAGCTACTTCTCAACTATTACCATTAAGATATTTGTTGTATGCACTGCACAAATCAAAAACTTTCATAAAGAAATTAGCCTGATAGTTAAATAAACCATAATGTTTATTCATTTTTCACAATATATGTAGCACCATTTCTGTACTATCTTCACTGAATAAATCATTATTATCAAAGCTTTCTGTGAGTTTTACTTACATTTGTTTTTTAATTGAATTATGCTTTTAATCAAATGTTCACTAGGTTTTTTAAAAATATTTTTGTTTGTACCACTTTGTTTTTAAAACAAGAATGTGCCTACATTTTCAAGATTCAGAAACTTTCTTTGCTATACCGTCTCTTTTTTTTTTTAAAGTTTGTATTATTTCCTATATGATTAATTTACAAATTTTATCATGTTATAGTCATGATGGTTGTAAAAATTCGTTATTTTGATTTATGAGTTTATTTGTATCAAATTCCCCCCCCCCCCAACTTTCCAAGTAATATTCAACGTCCTTTGATGACAATATAATTTTTATTACATTTATTTTGTAATTAATACAGAAGTTTTATTCAGCTTGCCAAAAATATGTTTTTATTTGAAAGAAAATAAAAATACTATTTTAGCTATTTTGATGAACCAGTTTTCTAACCCTTGACTCTGCGCAGAAGATGAGCTTGTTACCTATCAGCTGTTTCTTAGATAAAGCATAGAACTTTTCTATTTGTTTCTTTCCTGAGTTGGTTGTTAGTTAGATAAGTCAATCCATCATTTTTGTGACAGATACTAATCAGTTGAAGGATTTTCAGCTAACCTTTTAAATTTGCAGAAGCCCCGCTCATTCTTCAAGATGATTCATTCCAAACTCCTTATAGATAAATTCAACCAAGATTTTTTTTATTTAAATAAAATCTAGTTAATAATTTGAAAGATAGGAAAAAGAATTCCTTCCATAAATAAAAATTTAGTTTGAATTAGCTTACGGAAAGTCTCAAAATTTTGTTAAAATATTGGTAATGAGGAAAAAATAAATAAGTAGATTCTATTTTGTCCAAAAAAAAAAAAGGAAAATTATTTTAAAGCTTGTTTTAAATGAGAGCGTTTCACTTTTTATCTAAAAATATGATAATTAACTGTCACTATTTTTTTTTACTTCTGGATTTTAAATGGCGACATTCGTTTACGAGTGTTTGCTGTCGGTGATTATATTATTTAAATAACGTAACAAAATAAAGTACCACATAATAAATTCAAAATTAAACAATATATATAGTGTATCATCCCAAAGCCAAGTAACAGAAATAAGATAAAACGATTTTAAATATACAGCCGATTAGATTTGTATGTATTAATTGATGATTGCCTCTAATCCATATAAATTCCTCCTTACTATTTTATTCTAAGTTCAAAATATCAGATGTAAAAAAAAAGATTTACATCTTTTAAAATTGATTAATTATGGTTAAGTATTTATTCAGATGAACATCACCAGATTCAAAATAAAATCTGGGATAAGGTAAGTCAACTAATTAACCATCTTCACAATTATATATTATTGGATAATCTCTAGTCTAATGAATATGAAAATTATACTACAAAAATATTATTTTTATTGGATAATCTCTAGTATAATAAATGACTAACAAAAATTATTAATCTATCTTTCATGTATTAATGTTCTTATATGGTACCATTTCCATATCCCTAATCTCATTTCTTTATATGGGTTTTACTTAAATACCAATATAGATATTATACCAGAGGTCATCACTGGACTATCCACTTAATCCTTTTATTGCTTATTTTTAAAATAATATTTATGCAGTTTTGATATTTAAAAACAAAGAATTATTTTTGCAGCACTAAGTACACAAATGAACATTAAATTATAACATAACAGTTTCAATTATTTTCTCCCATTATATCTGTTCTCTTTCTTGATTACTTTCCCAATATATATACTTAACTGATAATATGACTTCAATTATCTTAGTGTTCTTAGAGAAATTGTAGATTATTTATGAACTAATCTTAATATTAATCAAATCTATAGGCTTTAAATTTATATCAAAAAAATATCAATAACTGTTTTGTGCTCAGGAATTTAATTTTTTAATTCTTTTAAATAAATGCTTAATAGAATTTGTAGATAATGTGATCAAAATAACATTTGCTTTTTTTACTTATGCCAATAGAATAAAACATAGTTTCAAAGTTGTGTTATGATATGTAATATTTGTGTATGTTGCTTGATAATGACAATTTAAATAAATATTTTCATTGTGTTTGGAAAAATTAACTTTAATCTTCCCAGTTAAAATGAAAGTAATGGGGATGATTATAACTAAATTTACTACTAGAAAATTCCTTTACAGGAGAACTGCTTTTCACATTAACAGTAAAGTTTTAACTAAAATTAGTACTTAAAACAGTATCAACTTTGTCCATACAATAATGTCACTTAGTGCAAACTATAGTAATCAATGGATGCTAGAACTATGGGCTTCAAAATCTCTATCTAGTGTCTGTCTACTCATTCAGTTTGACTCATAGCTTTATAGATCACTAAAAAATAAAAGGTGACTGCTGAAGGAATGCATTAGATCCAAAGATTTATGTGCATTGCTTTTAAATTCAAATCTCCTCATTGATGAAAGCCATAAGCTAGAAATTAGTTTGGGGATATTGGAGGAGTAAGAGACAGGAATTTTGATGCCCAAACCTTTTAACAGCCATTGATTACTATGACTTGCATTAGATGCAATTATCATATGGGGGAAGTTATTGCTGTTTTAAAATTAGTAATGCTGATAAAAAAAATTGAACAAAATGTTATTTCAGATCCTCAAAATTCTAGCGGAAATATAGTGATATCTATTTATAGTGATTCTATTTTAATATTATGATCTGCATAAATTAATGAACACCTATGATTTTTAATTTTATATTTTTTTATATTTTAAATATTTGTGTTGTTGCTAATCTTAAAACTGACTCTCAATTCAAGTTGATTTTTCCCTTCATGTCCTTGTATTTGAAATCCAAATATGCATGTGAGTTTTTCATCATTACCAATAAATTAAAAATAACATTTAAATGATTTAAAAAGCTTGATGTACTTAAATATAGATTTTAAGACCATCTTCAATGAAGAAATTAGTTTCATAATCCATAATGTTATTTGCTGTTACCAGTGTGAAAATATGATCAAATTCATTTTGAAAATCACCAGTTGATTAGACATGTATAAGAAAAAAAACATAGAATTTGTTAAAATGTGTACCACCCTGATATTAAATAAATAATTAGTCAATTGTGGAAAAATATTCCAATACTTGTTTAAAGTAATCTTTATTAAGGCTATAACCTTAAGATTATGCACCTGAAAAAATAATAGTAGGGATCTCTGAAAATCTTTAACACAAGATTTATTTAAAAGACAAGAGTGACCACTTTTATCTTAACCTACTTTCTAAATACATAGGAGAATCTAAAGCATTTTGATTTGAGAGCATAAGGCTATTAAATATCTCACTGATTAAGTCCACAAATTCTATAACACATTAACATTCACAAAATCTTGTTTAATAAGTTATATGACATTTAAACTCAGAAGTGACAGATTGAGCTTTAATACAAACAACTTTTGTTCTTTAATCTATTTTTATATCATTGGACTAAATCTAATGAGTAAATTATTATTTAGTAAGGCATCCATTAGCTGAGTTGAAAAGCATCAAGGGTAAACCAGCTAGTAAAGCAAAACAGATATAATTTATTGCAGCAAAGAAATTTGTATCAGATCAAGTGGAAGATTAACATTGACAGAGACATTTATTCTAATTGAGAATTGATATTGTACTGGTTGAAAAAGACTGGAGTTCAGCACTAGTTGCATATATAAGTAGTCTGAAGCAGATAGCAAATAATATGAGGATTTCAGCATTGGATTATGTTCTAAAATAAATAAGGAATGAATGATATCTATAAATAAAATATCAACAATGGTGTAAATAATGAAGCAGATTGTTCATATAATTAAATTTATAAAATTATGTTCATATGATTAAATTTATAAAATTGGTATAGAAAACATTATTGAGCTTTGGAGACTATTTCTCTGAATATTATGAAGGTCAGATAATAAATTTTTTGATCTTCCAGATGAATGTATGACCAGAACATAGTAAAGTTTTATGAGGTAAGTGATATAGATTTTTTTTCTGAGAGTTAATGCTATATTGATCAAGGTTCCTAAATTTTATGACTATCATTAAATACTTTGAATAATAAAGTTAATTAATTATTTAGAGTGTTGAAGGTATATTGCAATTCTTTATAAATTTTCTTAGATTTGACAATGATATATATATATATATAATATTGAAATAAGTTAAGAAATAATGTCATTGCTAATCTGATGTTTAAAAGAGATAAATACTTTCATTTTATGCATTATAATAAATATTTCATTTCAATAAAATTTTTATTAACAATAAATAGTGATTACATACTAATAAAGGATAAATAAATGAATAAATTGTACAATAATATGATTATATAATGTTCTATTTGTCATCTGGCTAGATTATGTTATGAGAGCACAATGTTATACTCTTATGTGGTTAGGTATAGTGAAGAGATTCTAAGAACTTGTTTAATGGTATTAGCATTTTTAATATAAACATGAATATTTTCTTTTATAATTGACTATTCTATAATGCTGGGTAGGTGGGAATTGGTAATCAGGAAAAGGAAAGAGCAATTAAAGACCAGGTGTCAGCAAAGACTTTACTGGAGGCAAGGAGCTGGTCACGTTTCTTGATTTTTTTGAGCGTTTGATAAAACAATGGTATGATTTGTGGTGGGGGAAATTCCATGAGACTTTTGCATCTCACTATCCATATGGAATAAAGGACAAAGGTAGAAAGCCTTATTATTGAAAAAAATCCATTATGAATGGCATTTTCAAGTGAGAAAATCATATCAGGTCTTATGTTGGAATTGATTATAATTATATCTTTCAGAGTTTTAAGTCTTGGGCACCGGTGTATAATATGGTCTATGGTTTCATCTTCACGAGCACACAGGCCACATATAGGGTCAATGCTGGTAAAACCTCTTCGGTGATAAAGAAACCAATTCGTGGGTAGCGCATTAAGATTTATTTTAATGATGAAGTCAAGGAATTTGGGTTCCAGACTCCATCTTTTGAAGTGTGTAATGAGTCTTTGGTTGGTTACTTTTAGGCTGGTTTTAATGGGTTGTTGATTATAGTTGATTATATTGTATGCTTCCCATAAGGTGATTTTTTGGTTAAGGTTAAAGAGTATTATCAGGTTATAAAGTTGTAGATGTTGTATTAGGGATGCTATCCATGAACTGGAAGAGGGTGGAGGACGATCTGTCGGTGTAATTTTTTTAATAATGTTAGAGTATCCACAGGAGAGGATCAGATTATGTAGAGTGTTGTGGGTTTTCTGTAAAATGATTGCTTGTATTGAGTGGAATGACAGTCCATTGAACCTGCGTGGTCGTTGGATACCTCGCAAGCTAATAGCAACTGTCCTTCCTCTCCAGAGAAGTTTGGTGCATAATCGGTTAATTTTATTTTGAAACTGTTTAGACATTTTAACGAATGGAAGATAATATGAGATTTTTGGCATTATGATCATGTTGAGGAAGCCAACCTTTCCATATAATGAAAGGTATATACTAGAGAGTGAAGTGGTGATGGCTTCAGTTGAATGGAGGATTGCATCTTGAATCTCTCTTGCCATTGCAGTTGGAGTTTTGTAGATTGGAAAACCTAGGTATCTTTGGGGTTTTGCAGAAAAGGGAGAGTTAATTTGTTTACCAGACATTATCTTCCAGATGGAAGATTTGTTAAAATTTATTTGTAGGCCAAGTTTCGCTGTATTTCTGTTTAATATGTTCATGAGATGGGGAAGGTATTTAATGGTGGGAAGCACAACCATGATGTCATCTATATATGCAAATACATTGAAGTTTTTATTGAGAGAGGGAAGGAAAATTCCAGGGAGGTTTTTTTCTATATCCGTCAGAAGAGGGTTGATGTATGCTGTGATGAAAAGGGCACTGAGCAGGGATCCTTGAGGGATCGACTTGTATGGCTTGAAGCCTGGTGTGATCTTGCCATCAAGAGAGAGAAAAATCTCTCTGTTGTTGAGCAGATTGCTGACCATCTGTACAATCCCAGCTGGAATGTCGCATTCCAACAGAATATCCAGGAGGGTGTTTATCTGGACTGAATCAAATGCTGCTGCAACATCCAGCTGGACAGCAATAGGTTTTGATATACGATGTCCTCTGATGTAATTGAACAGTGCAGTTACATTGGACATAGCATGCGAGGTTGATGATCCCTTTTTTCCGTATTGGTTTGATGAGATATGGCTAAGAATTTGAGTTTGGATTTAATCTTTAATGACTGACTCAATTATCTTGATAAGCAATGGGGTCATGGAAATTGGTCGGATACTGTTAATGTCATTTAGTGGTTTTGCTTTTTTAATAAAAGGCACGAGTGCCATTGGGTAAAGATCTGATATATTTCTGTTGCCGGAGGCTAGGTGATCAATCATTTTTTTAATATTTGGCACAGTGAATTGACTGAGGTGTTTGAGAAGGAAATTTGGGATGCCATGCAGGCCAGGATGAACGCTGTCAGGGAGAGATGTTATCTTCTTTTTGATTTGGATTTCCATGATGCCATGTTTGCCAGGGTCACCAGCATCCAACCAGCTGTTTATAGGAGGAGCTCCATCTTTTTGCATTAATTGGAAGAATTGTTTGCTGATGTGCTGCATCATTGGAAAGCCAATAAGATTGGTTCCATTAGTATTAATGGATAAGAGAGTGATTTGTTTTTTATTGTATCCCAGTGCCCATCTGAGGTAGTCTCTCATCCAGCAGTGTTGTTGTGCTAAGAAACATTTGGCTCTTCTGATGGATATATATATTCTGCAAGGGACTTTTGCTTGATTTTGTAGAGATTTTTAAGGAAGATAATTTTTTCTGTATTTGTGAAATTTTGCTGTGATGCTTGAAGTTGTATATTAATGTCTGTTAGGTCATTTAGAAGGCCATTAGGTCCTTTGATTTTCCTGGTGTGGTGATTTAATATGGACTGAAGTATTCCAATGAAGGAAAACCAGCCCTCCTCAGCAGGAAGGGAAAGGATGTTTATTTTCTGGAAAAGGATGTATGCCTCAGACACTATCGCTTCGGTCATATTTGATTAGGTGATCATGCGCATGGTTTTACCAGGTCCATCAATAGGTGTAGGGATTGCAATAGGTGTAAGTTGTAAGATTAGAGCCATATGATCAGAGAAAGCAACAGGGGCCAAGGCTGCATCAAGGTTGAAATGGAGGTCTGGGGTGTAGAAAACCAAATCAATCAGGGACTTTTTAGTTTTAGTATAGAAAGAGTAGGCTTCAGGAGGGAAGAAACCCTCTCCACACATTAATCTGCAATTTATTAGATGCAAAAATCTCTTGTTGAAGTCATTGTATGTGGTGTTAAAGTCTCCCAGAAGAATAGTAGGGGAGGCTCTGTTAGCATTGATGGCATTTAGAATATGGATTATTTTTAGATATTAAGAGGTGTCTTTGGCTGTATATATATAAGCTATGATGATCGGATAACCCCAATAGTCTATTGGCATCTAGGAATAGAATGCTAAAACTGTTTGGTGGTGTTGACTTGCTGAGAAGAATACCGACTCCACCTGAAGCAGAATGGCCTATGGAAAATCTAGTAAATCCGAGAGCTGAGAGAATAGATAATATTTTATGATCAATCTTATGGTGATATTTAGTTTCACCCATAAGAAGTATATGAGGGGAGCAGAGTGAGAACCAGTTTTTAATAGCTAGAACTCTATCAATTGAGTGATGCCGCGAATGTTAATGCCAGCAATTTTGCAGAACATGATAGATTAATCCAGACTGTCCTCAGCAAAGTGTACAAAGTCAATGTGGGACATCTCCATGTTAATGAGTTCTGATGTTGTTTGGCAATCAGAGTCTTGTGATTGAACTTGTGGATGGATTGGTGATATATTTGTTGGTTGAGGAAACACATCCATGAAGTCTTCAGTGTCTGATGAAGTAGTGTAATCTGTCTGAGATTCATCAGATGGATCAATGGTATTGATGTTTATAGGATCTATGGTTTTCCTCTTTTTTTCTATGGATTTGCAAAGCTTTGTGCTGGATATATCTGAAATTTGTTTCCTAGCGGGTGGTGGTGAATAATGTATTGGATGGGAGCTGTCATCATCAGAGCTTGATTTATCTGAGCGATTTGATTTTCTTTTAATTTTCTTATTTGTATTTTGGGTATTTGTTGTGTTGGTTTTTTGGGGGTTTTTAAGTTTAATAGTGTTGTTTTCTTTTTCCTGTTCTTTTGATGAAAGTGTTTTTTTATTGTTATAAGAATTTGATTTAAATTTTAGACCTGAGTCATTTTCAGTTTGCTGTAACTGTTGTGAAGCATTAATTATGCTGACTTTCGGGTTGAGTGTTTGATAAGTCTTTTCATCTGGATGGTTAATTATTGCAGGCATTGAAGAATTGAGGACAGTTTGTGGATCACTTTGTTTAGGTTTGTTAGACTTAGCTGGCCTGAATGATGATGCATCATTGGTTTTAAGCTGGGTGGGAGTTGTTATAGATGAATTGTTTTGAAATTTTTTTAAGTGTATTTTCTTCATCGCCTGGGTTTTTCTTGCTCTCGTTAGATGGTTTGGTCATATTGTCTTCTTTTGTAGAAAGAGTTTGGCCTAGCATTGTTTCTCGGGGATTAGTACAATATGTATCATATGAATGATCTTGAGTATTATTGGTTTGAGAGATTGGTTTAGTAGCAGTATATGTTATTGCTTGGTTCTCTGATTCACTACTATTAGTGTAGAGGTTGGTGTTTGTTCTTTCTTGAAGATTTTCATTTTGAAAGATAGGTTTGGATGTGCAAGGGTTTGTTGGAGGATTTATTTGAATCAGATTGTCTGGGTTTGTGAGGTTGCTGTTTGAATTAGTCCCATGTGGTGATTGTCTATTTAAGGATGTGATAGCCATATTAATAGGTCTACCAGGGCATCTGTGAACTTTATTCTTTTTAATACTACAGTGTGTGCATATTCTTGCTGCACAATCTTTAATAAGGTGTGTTCTTTGAAGGCAGAAGAAACATTGTGGCTGTACTCCCCTGAAGGTCAAAACCATAGGAGAGCCTCTTGCAGTAATAATGGTGGGTATGTCAGTGGGTATAATGTTTTTCTTTAATGTAAGTGTGAAGATAACTGTATTGGACAGGATTTGATCTTCGAAGTGAGGGTTTAATAGGTGTTTAAATTTGCTAACTGAACCATAATTAATAAGGATGTCTTGTAGTTCTTGTTCTTTCAAGTGGGCAAGGCAGTTTTGAATTCTGCCGGATAGTGTAACTGGACGGTTCATATCTATGGAGCATAGTATATAATTTCCCAAAGATCGGTAGTTATTTTTAAAGTTCATACGGTCCGCCCACGTTTTAAACTCAACGATAACATAGCGGTCATTGGGATGATTAAGGATCATGTGAATGCCTCTGCATAATTGATTTTGATTGATTAGGCTGTATAGTTGTTCTAGAGGGAACTTATATAATGCACATTGTTGATTTGTTATGGCTAAGATTAACGACTTATCGCTGTAGTAGTTTGTAAACGATTTATACAGTGTGTTGGGAATTGTTTTGTTGAAATTGTTATTTATTTTTAGGAACATGTCGTCATTAAGATCGTTTATATTAAATGAGACATTTTCCAGAGTGTTTGATTCTTGTTCTGTGTCTAATTCTGAGATATTCAAATATAGTTCATTGTAATTATCGGCCTTAATATTTTCGGAGATGCTCTCAGAATTTTTAGACCTTATGATATTTGCGTACGTAGAGGAATTTTTCAATATTGGAATTGAGGAAATTGGTTTAGATTGCAAGTTGGCTGATGTAGCAATGGATTGTTCTGTGCTATAATCTTTGTTTGTTTTGGAATGAGATTTATTAGTTTTAAAATTTATTTCTTCTTTTTGATTTTTAAATTTACTGTTGACAAACTGTAATGTGACAGCGCTGGTTTTGTCGACCTCTGGTGGAAAAGTTTTAACTTTAAAAAATTCGCCGAAATCATCTTGTTGAAAATTTTGTCTATTATTTTCAGATATGGTTTTCAGGGTATTATTGGGCAAAGGAAATTGCTCAATAGAGTCTTTTGAGGGAGCGTAAAGTCTTCGGAGATGAGATGATTGGTTTTTGCTTGTATTTTTAAGGATTTCAATAGTTTCAGTTGATGAGATATTTGTGCTATTGTTTATATTAGGGGTAAGTTGAATATTTTCTAAACTTTTGTTGATATTTGCGATGGTGTTTTCATTTGATTTATTGGTTTGTGGGTTTTTATTTGTAGTAGAAGTTAGTTTAGTTGCATTTAGATTAGATCTAAGGCTATAATATTTACGACCGATGACTGCATTGCTAGATTGAATGATGAGATCGGGGTTTAACATTAATTTGAGAGTTATCGATTATATTATCACTTTCCATAATATATAATGATTAAAACCGACTTACCTTGAATAAAAAACTTAAAGGTAAGGGGACAATCATCCCTGTCTTCTTGAAACTGAATCACTAAGGGGCGCTTTTAATAAGACCAGTTGCAAAGATGTCTGCCAAAAGTGGAAGTATAATAAATATTTATTATTTATGTAGATAATAAATAACACAGATTATATATAATTGAACAGGAAGTAACTGAAGCTTCCAATGAGATAACTCATTGGAAACTTCAGTTACTTCCTGTTTAGTTACATTATTTATATAGACACTTTTTCTTAAGTGATTGATTGATATTTTTATTTCAAATTAACTTATTGAAGATGGAAATATTTAATTTGCTTTTCCAATTAAGAATTGAACACATGAAGCTGAGAAGATAAAAAAAAAGTCTATTTACATAGACTGTTTAAACTGTGGCATATGTATAGAACTTATACTGCATCCCTTGGCTATAAATCATAAAATGACTTATATTACAGTTTATGGACTTTTACAAATACTTCTATGGCTAGAAAAAATTAAAAAGCTAAGGATAATAATTTTAAAAATCAGGAAAAATGAGTATTTATTAATAAGTATATGAAAGAGGGAATCATAACTTTTAATGTTAATTTAAGAGAGCAAATATATGAGTAACAAACAATTGATATAATACTGAGCTACAATTATGGTTTAACTAATACATCCAATTTGAGACATTCAGAACACTATATATATATATATATAATCATGATTAACATGAGTTATTCTGCTCAACAATACACCCATTAAAGAAATTCAGCATGATGCTGTATAAAATAGTGATAATGTTAGATGTGTTTTCTATCCTCTCTCCTTTTCTCATTTTAAGAGATTATTTTGGAATGGGTAGGAAGGACACAGAAACTTTTGTTGAACTATAATGAAGCTAAATCATTCATCCACAAGCCAATGAATTGAATTCCATAATAATATAATAACAAGTAATGTTTTGCATTTATTTAAATTATTTTTTATTTTATTCTCTCTGTCATTTTATTCAACCAAGATAATAAAAACATTAAAATAAAAGCAGTTGTACACCTATGATAATAATAAGACTTTCAATAATAAATAATAGATCAGGCATGACAATATTAAAATTATCACTCTTTTGTTCTTTATTACATCTTTTACTAATTGTTTTACTTAAGTAGATTTACCATCATTTAATAAATGAATTTAGTTGTAGATGAGGCATTTTTCTTCTTTTGATAATATTAGTACAACAGTTCATGTCTATATTAATTCCTTTGACAGACTTATCCACTGGCTATTTTGTTCAAAATAGTAGATTGATCAGATAGAAATTAAATCTATCTGTTGTAATCATATTCACAAATAATCATTGTTTTCATGTAATGACATGAAATGGTATATGTCAGCTTTTTCATCAACATGCATAAAACAAAGGGCTGATTTAGAAAGGTTGATGAGTAGCAAAGTTATAATTATATAAATAGTATCTTTGTGATATTTATTGAGAATGATTTTTATTAAAGCTCTGTGATTGAAACTACATCAATATTACAGTCAAAAAACATAGTATTAATATTTTTTATTTTGTGAAAGTTTTTTAGTGTTATAGTTAATCTATCATCAATATAATTACCAAATATTCATTGGCAAAACATATTTTTCAGCATGCTTTTATTATATATACATTTTAAGAAACTGAAGAAATTGACATATATTTTTGGTGAACTATTTTAACACTACTATAATAAATAATAATCTTTCAATACTTAAAAAACCACTGTACATATATATATATATAAGAACAATAAAAATAAGAAATATAATGGTAATCAACTATTATATACAGTCTTTCAATCTGCAGAAGTACTTATGGTTAATTCCTTAACCCTTCTCAGCCAAATTTAATGGCAGTAGAGAAGGATTAAGGAATTAACCAAATGTACTTCTGCAGATTAAGAGATTTTATTATATAATAGTTAATCACAATTATATTTATTATTTTTATTATTATTACAATAACTTTTAATTAATGGACATTTTATTTGTATTATATATATATATATATATATATGTTTTAAAGAAAAATATTCATTTTTATATATATATAAAAAGCAAGAGAGATATTGATAGATAGACATGATCATTTCTGCTAACATATATACTTTAAATACATGGTTATGATATTAAAAAATATATTAATAACTCTAATATTCACTTTGATTCAAACAGATCTTTTCAGTTAGGCTAAGCAAATATTTTTCCAGCAGGCATGTACTATTGCCATGGTTTTATTTAGCTTAACTGAATAAACCATGCTGGGTTATAATGCATATTCTTAACTATTAACAATTTTTGTTTATACAGTCATGAATTTGAAGTATAATGAGAGAAATGATAATTTTCTAGAAAGATAAAGATATATGAGTAAATACTTATTTAAAAAATAGTCATGTAAATAAGTGCATAAAAAAGTAGTTAATATATTTTATCTATAATAAAAGTTATTCTCTATATATAATATTAAAGATAAAAAAATAATTTCTAATCAAATAATGATAATAAATGATCATTTGTGTATTTATTGAAAAACTGTTGTTATAAATAAGGATTGAATAAAAGCACCAGTTCATGTAAATTAAGTTGATCTAATATATAAGCACATGTAAATTATTTTAAATCCCATTTTATAAAATTTATAAAGCACTACATATTGAATCAATAACAATTATAAAAAAATATAATATTTCAGATAATTAAAAGTGTTGATTCCATTGTGAAAAATAGATCCACAATAGAAGTTAACAAAGCAGAGATTGTTTTGCAAGGTATCTGAAAAAAGCACAGATTATTTAACCATAAGTCTTCAACATTTAAATTAACAGTAGATTATTCTGAATTAATGTTTTTATCATACATTTTTATAGAAGCAAATGAATATTGTTTAATTTTATGCTCCAGACACTAAATATATGTTATGTACAATTTATTATAATTAGTGTAAATATGAAATACACATTAAGTACAATTTGTTGTTTGAAGTAAAAATAACTAGATTCATGTCATTTTGAAAACATGACATTTACACCAATGAGAGCGTATTCAAAATTTATGGCAAATTGTGGATGGGGTTTACTATTAACATAGTGCAGAGAAGAATAAAATATTTTTTAAAAATAAAACAATAGCATTATTTAACAATAACCTTAATTTTATTTGGTTTCCTAATAAAAATAAAACAGGTTTTTAGGTTTACAAAAAATAGATGTATCACATAATTATTTTTTGTAAAACAATTAAATGGTCTACTCCTCAAGAGTTCATAAGAAGTTCAAACAGCAGAAGTGACAAAGTTGAAGCCATAATTCATAGACCTATAGCTCCAGAATTTTTCACTCTATTACTGCATTAAACCATTGTAGACACAGAAGTTTCTTTAAGGCACATGTTGTCACAGCCACTTTCTAGGAGATTGTGCAATGTTTGAGTGAGAAAAAAAAGTGATAGACTTTAGAGATGAAGATTTTCACACTAAAACACTTTCTGATACTCAAATGATACCTGATCTCTCAAGCACCAACAAATCATTAGATTATTATAATAAAATCTATGCTTTGTAAGAAATGTAAAACATTTATAATTAAATATCTTTTTAATAGAAATATATGCTTTATAAAAAACAATTTTTAAATATATATATATATATTTAATATGTTAATACATTATAATATTAGAGTATTTTATGAAATACAAATTTCAATAATTATCAGAATACAATCTTTTTTTATTTACTAAGTAATGATAAAATTATTCTAATAATATTATGTTAATAAAAACAAATGTCTGCAAGAAATTATAATTTCAGAAATATAGCACCATTGATCAGAAATATCTTTTATTTTGCAAATATAGGTAATAATATCATCAAAATCAATGTTGAAAATCTAATTCAAAGGAAATATTGTTAATATGTTAAGCCTGGTTTTTTCATTTACTTGGATTAGTAATTTTGCAAAATTAAAAATAATTCAAAAATACTGTTTTTATTTCAGTTCATCATTATAAGTGTTTTATGTATCTATATGTTTCTAAAAATTTTAATGACTATTAAATGTAATAAATTTATGGATTAAGTAACATATTTGAATGTAATATGTTTATACATTTTAGTATAAAAATATATACTCTGTAGATACTTTCTGAAAAATTATTTTATATGTTAAATGAAGAAAAATTTATATAATTATTCATCTTTTTTTCTTCATTGATGTATATTCATATCAATTAACTAAATCTCTCCTTGATAATGGACATCTCTTTCTGTCTTTAAAAAAGTTTTTGATTGTCTACCCAGTTATTTTTTACGTAGGTAAAAATAAAATTCATCAAAATAAAATTTAAACGTCTTTAACCTTCAATTTTAGTTTAAAATGCTTGTATACATTTTTTTTTGGGGGGGTACTGAGTTTACAATTTATTAATATGTGTACATGTTTAAAATCAATTAGTAATGTGTTATGTACAGTTTAATGTAATATTATAGATTTGTGGATTTATATTTCAACTTGTCACACGACTACTTAAGAAATTGACAGTTTATTTATATATATACACACACACATATATATATATATAAGTATAGCTTTTGTTAAATATGAAGTCTAGATGTCATACAAACTTAGTTTTTATTTTTCTTATCAAATGATAACAGAAATTAATAAAAACACTTCTTTGCACTTATAAATTCAACTTTCTTTTACAGAAAATTCATAATCTCATATCAGTTGAATGAATTTAAATTTATTGATTTGAAATGTTATTCCCGTTTTATAAAACCATGACATTCAAAAGTACTTCAAAGACATTAAATTTAACATTATTTTTTCAAATAGTTTCACTGAAAGTATTCTATGCTGTGAAGTTTTTACTTTTGATTCAATGGGATGTCATATGTGTTGATACCTCTGTAACAATTATTTAATAACCTAAAAAATATAATTTACAAAGATCTATTTGCAGCTGATTGATTCACTTGTAATAAAAAATTGGATCTCTTTTTATAAAACTATCAGCTTAGTAGAATGCATAATGCCTCTCTCATTATTATTATTATATTTATCTATGATTGTAGTCAACATACTTTTAATAACAACCAAAACTGATTTATTGATAAAAAGAAAATATCAAATACTTGCACCCAAATAGTAAACCTCATCAACATGATAAAACAGAGTTCTTTTCAAAAGCCTAATAACCACTCTTGTTTTATCTAATCATAAACTAACTCTCATCTTAATAGCTTTTTTAGTTATCAAGAGTAAGTAAAACACTTAAAACAGACCACATTAGCATAAGATTTATTTGATTTTCTCAATTTAATCTTTAATTCCAAAGAAAGATAACTTTTTTGCTATCCAACTTCTACAATCATTGGGTGGATCCTCTACTCCAGGGAAACAACATATATTTTCAAGAATAGACATTAATGCTTTAGGAACTCTTTGTTCCTCAGACTTTTTTTTATAATCTACTTGAAATAAAATTTAACATTTATTTATTGCATGAAGTCTTGATGGTAGCATCAAGATTCTATTTAACACTTACCTATAACATTGATAAGATGAAACAAATCAGTTAAAATTTTTTAAAAAGTATGTTCTAATAAAAAAGTAATCATATATTTTTTCACTCAGGAAGTCATGTAATATTTAAAGATTTAAATGATAAATTGAAAACAATCGTTTCACTTGATTCAGAAAATTAAAATTATTCTATTTTGCTCATTTAAAAGTCAATAAAAAAACTCTGAACTTTTGGGTCCAGTATTCTACTATTGTGTTAAGTCATATAGTGTGCTAAAAATAGATGATTTCTTGAAAGAGCATGTGATGTTTAAGCATCCAAATGGTATCTTGAGTATAAAAGTTCCAGTCAACTGCTCAAATCAATATTTGTTTTATGTTTTACTCATCTGAAAATTATTCATGGAACCTGTAGCTCTGAATTTGCTATCCTGCCTCTGTCCTAAATCACATATTTTTCTAATCAAACTTCTGATTCAAGAGTACAGTAAAAACCAAGATGTACTAAATAACATTACTTTTAATAAATTTATATACTAGCATGTTTATTATTAAAATTTTAGTATTGTGCATAATTATTATTTATATTGTACCAGGCTGTCCATTCCACCCTTTACAGTTCTATAAATCTTTCGACCCACATATGCACTGAGCATGAAAGTGACATATGTGATGAAGTGAAATAACAATAATAATTCCCCTGCAATATCGATGGTTAAATATGAAAAGCAAATATCCCAAAAGAATTATTAGAGAAAGGAGATACAACCCAAAAAATGAGGTCAATCGGAACCTTCCCTGTTACATCATCCCACATCAGTCCAATTAACTAATCGGTGGTCACTCTTTTAATTTACACACCTTTAAAAGTACTAAAATATTTTTATTTAGCCTTTTGCGCCACCCCCAGCAAAGAAATGTATTGTTGACCCTCCCTTTTTCTTCCTGAGAGAGTGTGCAAATAAAATGATCACAGTTATATCATTAAAAAAAATGTAAATATGTTTGGACATAAAATGTGAGACAATATAACCCCCCCCCGGTAAATTATTCCTACCAAGCTCATAATTTATTTTCCCTGTCTCAGGTTAATGACTGGTTCGATCCGTTAGAGCAGCAAACCATATTTTTTTTTATAAAAAAAAATTTACTCTTTATTATTACTTTTAAATATTTTGTCAGGTTAAAGATTTCATACAAATGAAAAAAGAAAAAAATAGTACTTAGGTTAAACCTCTATTTACAAAAAAATTAATACAAAGAAAATGTCATTTTAAAATAAATGCATAATGGATGTGATCTATACCCCCTTTCCCCACTTGAAAAATAATAGTTTAAGAAACAAATATATGTAATAAATTTCTCTACGAAGAAACATAATTGATATGGGTATTAAATTCATTTTAAAAAAAAATCCATTAGTTTACATGCATGTCTATTGATTACCCCTAGGATCGATAAATTATTAATATTTTACACATATTTATGTTTTGGTGTATAAATATTTATACATGATACGCATCTACGTTTATTTATTTTAAATGTATAAAATAATGCCTAATAAGCAATAATACGGCTGAAGGATACTTTACGTAAGGTATCACCGTAATAAAGGATTATGAGGTAGAGATTCTCCACATAGGGAATCTAAATGAGACATGTGTGCAACTATTATATAATATAAGTGATATGAAGATTACATAAAAGATTATAGTTACGAGTATATAAGAAAAACACTTTACTGAGTTGTAGAAAAAAAATGAATAAGTAAATATCAAGAGATGTAAACTCATCTGTATTTACAACTGTTATAAAGTTCAACTTTGAGCAGACCATACAGACTACTCCATAGAGCGTACAGGGCTTCCCTTCTCCATTACATGTATCAAAGAGTCCTTGTTATCAGGTTTTGGGTGACTTCTTTTAAGACATCGTAGGGCTTCAGGAATGAACTGGTGGTGTACTGCTGCTGGTGACCTACTCCATGGGTTTTTGTATACTGGAACAACTATGACAGCCATCTCTATTAGGTACTTGTTCGAAGATTTATAGTTATACTTCTTATTGGTAGATAGGTTTTAACATGACTGATTTTTATTACCACTTTCATGCCTTTCTTCTTTTTAATTCAGTTTTCTTTAAATTTCTTTACAATAATATAATATCAGATATGGTTTGAGTTTCAAAATTCATTTTGATTACTAGGCATTTCTTCACGGTGATATAATATCGAATCTTACTGCTTCCTTGGACTGCTCAGAAGCAACTTTTAGTTTTTTTTTGTTCAAAATCTACAGTCTGCCTGCTTAGACTGCTCAAGAGCGACTGACTCTCTCCACCTAATAGATAGCACATATGGTCCCCTTTCAGCCAATCCTGTCTAATAGGATAGTTGTGGCTATGGTTGTTAAAGAGCTTAAAGAGCCAAAGACACCAAAATGTATGGGTGCTGAATTGAGTTCAGACCCATATGACTATATAAGCTATTGAGCTTAGATTGAAAATATTATTGTATTTTCAATTTCATCTCATTGTTTTGTAGTTAAGTAGAGTTAAAAGGTGGCTGCTGGAGAGTTGCATTATATCCTAAGATCAAGGTACAGTGCTCTCAGATCCAAGGCTCTCACTGATGAAGGCCACAAGCCAGAAACTAGTCTGGGGATATTGGATGAGTAGGCACTAGATAGGGATTTTATGCACAAGCCTTCTGGCCTCCACTGATTGCTCTTGTTGGCACAAGATGGCACTACTGTAAGGAGAGTTTTGCTTTGTTTAAATGTAAATATTCACATATTTTAGATATAGGTACTTGCTTTATTGTTCATGGTACTGTTTGTATTTTCTCATTATACTGTAATAATTATTTACAAATTTATGGTAGCCTAGATCTTGTTATGCTGCTACTTACCTTTATTAATTTGCTTGAATTTGGATTAAAATCATAATTACTTTTAGCATACTTGGATTTTTTTTTCATGTCTTTAATATCTGTTTGAAGTGACTCTAAAGAGTGTGTTATGCTCTGGAATTTGATTAGGAATTCTTTTATTTATATGATTTAGTCTACCGGAATATTCAGAATATTTGAAGTACTGTACAATCATATTTAAGTGCTGTATATCTTTGTCTCATACTATTTTGTTCCTTCATATGTATTATTACTACATCCCAACGCATACATATACATTGTAGGCGCGCGCACGCACCTTTTCACGTACTAAAATGATTAAGAAATTCACAAATAATTGGTAAATTGCAAATTTGAAAATTATGAAGATGATATGTATTAGGATCTATTTTCTGATAGCATTTTTTTAATCCTTTATTACTTAATTTGTAGTCATAAAATTGACATTTTTAAGCATTAATAAGAAATAGCTGAAACGTAACAAAATAAATAAAAATAAAATCACTTTCATTGAGCTATGTTTAATTTAAAGTTTAAAATCACTTTTGTATCTAAGCTAATTGTTTTTTTTTTTTAAATTGGTAATATTTATTATCTTTTAAAATGGAAAACAGATGTTTTAAAACAGATTTAAAGTTTATATTGCTTATAATTAATTAAAATTAAATACAAAAATATCATGAATGTGTAATAAAATATAAAAAAAAGTATTTAAAATGTAAAGTTAGGAATTACACTATTAAAGAATAAAGAAGAGAGAAATCGATAATAATAAAAAACGAGGGGAGGGGGGAGTTAATCTGAATATGCAAAATAATAAAAACATTTCTAAATAATTCTGGTTTTAAAATAGAAATGATTTATAACCTTTAGACATTTGTTTTTAATTTATCCTTCTGCTTATGTTAAATAAACAAAGTTAAAAGCTAAAAGTTGTAAATCATATTCTAAAGAAAAAACTTTTTTTAAAAATTATTGTTAATATAAAAATTTAAATTGATAATTAAAATACGTTTTTAAAAATGTTTCTTTGCTTTTTCTGAATTAGTTATAAGAAATAATCCATTACTTATGCATATATTGGTGAATCTTCGGGGGGAAAAAATCTGTATGACCTATTTTTATATTTGATACACAAAACCCAAATTTGTTTAATAAAAGTCATGTTACTTACAGAATAGTATTTATTTGTTTACAGAATTTACAGACAAAATTATATGTCTTTGCATATGTATTTATAATTCAATGAGTATACAGAAAATATTATTTTCATACATAATTTATAAAATAGTCCAGACATGAATAATATATAACTTCAATAAAAGCTTACCGCTGAAAGCAATATATGGTTATACATATGCATAATAAAAAGAAACTAAAATTAAACTTATAAAATTTATTCCAATACTAATTATATAAATAAGTATTAAGTTCTAAATATTTTAAAAGCATATCGGCCATGTCTGATAGGCATAATAGATTCCACATCATATATATTATATCATCGAAAATCTATAAATTTGTAAATGCATATATGTCTTTGTGAATAGTGGGATACCCTGAATAAACTTTGGCATAATATTTATTTATGGAATCAGGATTTGCAAGATTAATTCAGTTTTATATTATTATAACATGTAAATTGGCAATAGTACACAAGTTAGTATATGCACAATGTTTTTCGAAAGCTATTATTCTCCTCTCTTTTTCAGTGTAGCTGGCTTGATCAATGATAGTATTAGCATGGGAATCGAACCTAGACCTTTAGATTCTTGAATATTCAATTTTAAGATAGTTTGACCAGTGATAGTACTAGCGTAGGAATCAAACCTAGACCTTTAGATTCTTGAAATATTGAATTTTAAGGTAATGTTCATAATACTAGCATGGGAATTGAATCTAGACATTTAATTCTTGAATATTTACCTTAAAATTCAATATTCAAGAATCTAAACATCTAGGTTTGATTCCCTAATGATATCAATGGTCAAGCCAGTAACACTGAAAAAACATTGTGCATGCACTAACTTGTTTGCTATTGTAAATGGGCAATTTCTCAGTAATTAAAGTGATATTTAAACAACAATCTAACGAGCAGAACACAAAAACTATTACTATGAACATTGATCAAAAGCCAGTAACTATAACAACTGTAGATCTTTGAATAAATATTTTCTATAAAATATTTATTTTTCTTGAATGAATTTAATGACAAAAAAATCTTATAAGCTTAAAGAAACAAATCCGTGTTTAACTCATTATAATAACATATCATTGAGGAATGTTTCTACTCACATTTTTCCAAAAATAAATGGAATTTTATATTAAAAAATTATTTATTTTTAAGTATTATAAATTTATTCTTTTTTAAATTATTATCCATTTGTTGCAATACACCACTCTAAACTTGTTTTCATTTTTCAGAGTAATCCGGGAATACTTGCAAAGTGATGCCTTTTAATGACTCCATCATTTATTCCTGCCACTTTTAAGCTCACAAAAAAAAGAGATATTTTTTTCATTTGAGAGATTAAAAAATTATTATGAAGTGGGATTGAGTGAATATGGCTGATAGATAAGCTGAGTCATGCTGAATTTAATTAAAAAGTGTTTCACACTCAAAACTTTAGGAGATCACAAATTGTTGGGATGAAGCTTACATTATTTTCTTTGCCACAAAACAGGATGCTTATATTTTATTTCATGTAAATATTTCAGAACTTGCAGATAAAATGCCTGATTGTTATAAACTAAATCTGAGAGAAAATGCTCTTTGCATTGGATTTCATTTGTGATGCTTTTTAGGGATGTGATAAATTTAACATTTCAATTAAATCACTCATAAACTTGTGTTTTATTAGATCAACTTGCTTATAATCTGCTTTAAGCATTACAAATGTTTCTGCTGCCATTTTGTGTAAACAAAAACAGAATTTAATATTGTTCAAACTTCTTAGTCATTGAAAAAATTGACAAATATAGGAAATGCACTTTCCAAAAAAATGTGCTGTGAGGCATCACAATTTTACATAGCAAGAGGTCATTTGACAGATTAATACAAAAGGGTATCTGCAGTAAGTATATAACAGCTGAAGCATATACTACAACAGGTATGCAAACCAGAGAAGGATTCGTTATTTTTGGGTCTCCCCTTATAATCATGTTGCGATCAAATATAATATGAATTAAATTTTATCTAATCTGAAAAATTTTTTTTTCACACTTTAGACTGATATATATATATATTCTTAAAAGTCACAATTTACAAATAAAAATAAACTATGTTGATCTATTTTCATATTATCAAAATCACCTTTTCCTTTATTTTTGCTATAATATTTTATATAAATCCAATTTATCCAAATCACTTCGAACACTTCTTAGCAAAACCTTTTATTGTATGTGGGTGTATGTATACAATAAAAGGTTTTTGATAAAAAGAGTTCAAAATGATTTGGATAAATTGGATTTCTATTTCCATATTGTTTTTTATTATAACCACATAGATCTTTGCTTATCCCTTGACATAACCCTTATGTGTTCTTTGAAAATGTCATATAACACAAAAAATAATAATAAAAATTAAGATTTTATTATTTTGCATTAATTTTTATATTATTGATGTAAATTAATTATAAACAAAATCATGCTACAGTATTTGACTAATGTTTTTTTTTTTACAATATTGCAATTCAAATAATTCTTACACTTTTTTTAGCAAAAACATTATTATTATTATTGCAGTTTCAACTGTATCTCGCAGTCTTCATCAGATCTACAAAATTCAAATACACATAACAATATAACCATTACATGATGCATTTCATATTTTGTACAAATTTATCAATTCTCAAAATTATTAATTTTCTATTAACTTCTTAAAATTCTTTAATATATATTAGGTACAGTCGAAACTGTAATAATAATAATAAAAAGTTTTTGCTAAAAAAAAATGTAAGAAGAATTATTTGAATTGCAATATTGTATATGAAGATAGCAGAAATAAAGGAAAGGAAGAAGAAAAGTGTTTAGAAGGATTATATATGTTATATATAGAGCTCGCAAAACAAGCTCTTAACAAGCTTTGAGAATATCCTCAACCCCAGACTGGTTTCTGCTTCTAGCATCATCAGTGAAGTACCAGGATATTCATTAGATTAAAAATACTAGGACAAGCTC
The DNA here is from genome assembly GCA_028023455.1 of Epiperipatus broadwayi. Taxonomy (NCBI): domain Eukaryota; kingdom Metazoa; phylum Onychophora; class Udeonychophora; order Euonychophora; family Peripatidae; genus Epiperipatus; species Epiperipatus broadwayi. Next base: position 3,837,214 of record JAQFVV010006206.1, read on the forward strand.
AGAAATTTATCTAATGTATAACTATTGAGAAGAAAATCTGAATTTTCAGACATCCATATGTCTAAAAATACAGCTATCTGACTCAAATAGCCATATGGGACTGAACTCAGTTCAGATGCACCATATACTAATAGCTTTAGTAATATAAAATCGCCAAAGCCTTAATAGCAAAAAATAAAATGATAAAAAATCAAGTCAGATGTCACATGACTTAATTTTAGTAAAACTCGTATTTACAAATGTTATATATAGAGCTCACAAAACAAGCTCTTAACAAGCTTTGAGAATATCCTTAATCCCAGACCAGTTTCTGCTTCTGGCATCATCAGTGAGGTGCCAGGATAATCATTAGATTAAAAATACTAAGACAAGCCTGGAACTTAATCTAATGTATAACTCTTATACATTAGATAAAGTGCTGGGTTTGTCCTAGTATTTTTAATCTAATGAATATTCTGGCACCTCACTGATGATGCCAGAATCAGAAACCGATCTAGGGTTGAGGATATTTTCAAAGCTTGTTAAGAGCTTGTTTTTCGAGCTCTATATATAACATTTGTAAATACGAGCTTTATTAAAATTAAGACATGTGAGATCTGACTTGATTTTTTATCATTTTAAGGATTATATATAGATATAATGTTTTTTTCTGATATTATTTTAAAAAATTAAAACCTAGTTAATGTTTAATATATTTATTATTTTAATGTGAATATTTTGTAGTGTGTTTAAGAATCTTTATCAGCCTGTGACAGTTTAAATTTTAAAAAAAAAAAAGGAATATGCTTTAGATGCAAGCTTACATTTATTTTATTGAAAGTCTGTGACTTGAAAAAATATTGAACAAATTCATCACAATCAAAAACTATAAGCTGATCATCCAAAGATGTACCATTTTCCCACCATTTCATCTGTCCCTTGTAAGAAATGAAAACATTTTAGTTTTTCACTATTATATGTTTATATCATGTAAAAAATTTCTTATTTTATTTATGCCTTAATATCAAAAATTAGGTTTTTAATTTTTTAATTATTATTCAAGTATATTGATAAAAAAAATTACAATTTCTTTTGTATAATATTCATTAATAATATTTATTTCTAATTCACATTTTTTTTATACTCATACATTGGAAAATATTTGCATGAGTCGATTCTGAATAACATCTGTAGCATTCCAAGATTTGTCTTACAATGTCTTTTGACATCATCCATATAATATATTGTAACGTTTAATTATATACTTGCAAATATATTGGCATTTGGTAAAAGCTAAAAAAATAAAAGTAAATTTCGATTTTTTTTGGACTAATTTTTTTTTTAAAAAAATAACGTACAATGAAAGTTAAATTATTATTTCATTCTTTTTTATATATAAGTAGAAATAAAAGTAGAATTGGAGAGAACAAAAGAATTCCAAAAGTAAAATAAAAAAGATAAGAGAAAGTAAAAATATTTTGGCTAATTAAAGATGGCCGAAAAACTTGATAAGAAAAGAGAACTTTATACTGGAAATTTTATAAAGAATCTACAAGATTATGAACCAAAAAACGCCATGATAATAGCATGCGCAGAAGTCTGAAAACTGGACCTCGGGTATAAAAAGGAGGGATTCGGTTGGAAGAACGTCTTGGTTTAGCTGATATTCTTTTGGTTGGTTTTGGATTAAAGAATCCAGACCACTCTATGATGAAAAAGTTATTCATACGAGAGTAGACTGGAGCTTTAGCTGACATCATTACCGATGGACACCAGAGAAGCTTATGCGACTAGCCTATGGAACCAGCACCAAGATCAACTAATAATCAAAGGTCGTGAGCTCAATTCAACCCCGAAAAACTATGCATAGTTATCTACTACTGAATTCACAAAACTTACCGGTAAGTAATGCTTCATTACTCCTGATTGTGACCAAATTAAATGTTTTTAAACAATTTCTAAAAGTATGTTTAAACAATCCCGATAGAGACATTAAATTTCTTGTGCAAGAGACATTCATTATTTAGTAACTTTCTAGAAGAAATTTGGAAGTGAGCTGTAATTGTAAAATTGTTTTTTATTAATTGATTCATGTCTGAATTGTGTTCTCTCCAATTTATTTGATAAATAATTGCCTTTCAATTTTTATTTTTTAATCTATTATAATAAAAAATATTTCTAATACTAATTTTCATTTGTGCGTTATTAATAATAGTTATTATTTTTTATTATTAAATTTATTATTAGTTTAAGAAAATTTAAGAATGTAATTTACCTTTGCCAATATTTTTGAATAAGCCCAGGAATAATAATCTTGAAAAAATAATTCTCATTACGGTATGATGTAATACCAATTAGTTTAAAAATATCTTTTCTTTTTAATTTTCGAGATACTATGTGACGGTTCAGTGGGTTGGCGCCTTTCAAATAAATTAAAAGCTGATGTCGTCAATAGCATAATTCTCAATAATTACAAGGCCGAGTTGATCAGGAAATATAGCTATGTTTTTAATAGAAATCGAAATACAACTTTCTTCTTTTTAACATAGCTTGATCAACTCGCGCACAATTTATATTAGTGTGTAGAGGCCTAGCAAAACAGAAAACATTATAATGGCTTACCCAACTATGGCTTCGATTTAACTACCACAACCTGAGATAAGTTGTAATGATAAAGAATGTTACAACGTTGACCCAAAAGAAACTCACAGCCAGAAAATAAATAGCATTTTTTTTAAAAAAAAAAACTAACTAACTAATTAAACCCTGATTATTAAAATATTAAAAAATATTTTTTTAATATAACTTCCAGAAAGAAAAAAATGTATGTATATATTTTTTGATATGTCTAAAATAAAACACGATCGTGGCTGATGTAGACGTAAGTCACAAGTATTTGACCGGGTAGGTGGTTACTGAAGAGGGGAAAAACATAGCCCCGAGTCCTAGTATGCAGTATATTAACATAAGACCACCTTTATATGCCCATCAGACTATTTCTAGCAGGGATCCCAATAAAGGGGAAGGCAAATCAAGTTGGACCAAGTTGCCGTGAGCCTGTAAGACTCAAAATGATGAGCAATGCTCGTTAGTGCTTATAACTTGGGCTTCTTATCATTAATATTACATTAAAGCAGAAAGGACATAGATGAATGTGAAATATTTTCCATTCCCACCATGTTAGATCTAAAAGTGGGCGTTAAAGCCGAACGTTGCTTGTGAATGAATCTACGGAATATATCAGCATGCTACTACATAAAAAAAAACACCCCACCAATATAAATTTAAAAACTTAAGAATAAAATTAGTGTAAACCCCTATTTTATTCTCATCATCCGGGCACTGGTGGTATTGTAACGTTTAATTATATATGTTGCAAATATATTGGCATTTGGTAAAAGCTAAAAAAAATAAAAGTAAATTTAGATTTTTTTTGGACTAATTTTTTTTTTAAAAAAATAACGTACAATGAAAGTTAAATTATTCTTTCATTTTTTTTTTATATGTAAGTAGAAATAAAAGTAGAATTGGAGAGAACAAAAGAATTCCAAAAGTAAAATAAAAAAGATAAGAGAAAGTAAAAATATTTTGGCTAATTAAAGATGGCCGAAAAACTTGATAAGAAAAGAGAACTTTATAAAGTAAATTTTATAAAGAATCTACAAGATTATGAACCAAAAAATGCCATGATAATAGCATGCGCAGAAGTCTGAAAACTGGACCTCGGGTATAAAAAGGAGGGATTCGGTTGGAAGAACATCTTGGTTTAGCTGATATTCTTTTGGGTGGTTTTGGATTAAAGAATCCAGACCACTCTACGATGAAAAAGTTATTCATATGAGAGTAGACTGGAGCTTTAGCTGACATCATTACCGATGGACACCAGAGAAGCTTACGTGACTAGCCTATGGAACCAGCACCAAGATCAACTAATAATCAAAGGCCGTGAGCTCAATTCAACCCCGAAAAACTATGCATAGTTATCTACTACCGAATTCACAAACTTACCGGTAAGTAATGCTTCATTACTCCTGATTGTGACCAAATTAAACGTTTTCAAACAATTTCTAAAAGTATGTTTAAACAATCCCGATAGAGACATTAAATTTCTTATGCAAGAGACATTCATTATTTAGTAACTTTCTAGAAGAAATTTGGAAGTGAGCTGTAATTGTAAAATTGTTTTTTATTAATTGATTCACGTCTGAATTGTGTTCTCTCCAATTTATTTGATAAATAATTGCCTTTCAAATTTTATTTTTTAATCTATTATAATAAAAAATAATTCTAATACCAATTTTCATTTGTGCGTTATTAATAATAGTTATTATTTTTTATTATTAAATTTATTATTAGTTTAAGAAGATTTAAGAATGTAATTTACCTTTGCCAATATGTTTGAATAAGCCCAGGAATAATAATCTTGAAAAAATAATTCTCATTACGGTATGATGTAATACCGATTAGTTTAAAAATATCTTTTCTTTTAATTTTCGAGATACTATGTGACAGTTCAGTGGGTTCTTGCAGATCTCTGGCACCTTTCAAATAAATTAAAAGCTGATGTTGTCAATAGCATAATTCTCAACAATTACAAGGCCAAGTTGATCAGGAAATATAGCTGTTTTTAATAGAAATCGAAATACAACTTTCTTCTTTTTAACATAGCTTGATCAATTCGCGCGCAATTTATATTAGCGTGTAGAGGCCTAGCAAAACGGAAAACATTATAATATAAACAGACATATAATCAAGTACCTCCTGTTCTATCTACTTCTAATTCAATTATTTTTGGCAGATTATACCTCTAAAAATTTTATTTCCAAGTTGAGTAATTTTTTCTGCATTGTCTAATTTTGTTTCATCAATTTTGATAGGTATTTTTACATTTTTTGAAGCATAATCCATATATTTTTTCTTCTAATTTAGCATTTCTAATATTGATTTCAATATTTCTTTTATCCTCTTCAGTTATTACAATCTATTTATTTTCATTTCATTTATTATTTCTTTGAATTTATATTTGATTTTATCCATTACTCTTTTTTTGATATGTGATAAATATGCTTTATAAAAATGAATATTCTTCTCTTGTGTATATTGAATTTTAAACTAGTTTTCAATTTCTCTACACATTTAACATTTTCATGGTTTATTTTGAATTATCATAAATATTATTTGACAAAATTAATTTGATATTCAATCTGCTGTCTATGAATTAAATACTTTCTAAATCTTCCTTGATTAAAGCAGACCAAAATTGTTTTTTATAAATCAACAAAACAAAAACTTAGTTTTTTTGATTTGATATGCAATGTGATAGAGGAATGATATTTATTGCATACTTATATTCTTTTTAAATACACCTTGTTTTTTCTATTAAAATCTTTATTTTAGCTTTTAATCTGCAATGTTCTTTACTTTTCACATTCTATCTTGCTTTCTTTTTTGCATGTTGACATTAATAATGGTTTATCCATGATTTAAATACTATGGCTCATTTTCATGCATCATTATGATGTTGTAAAATTTTGAAGTAAATTATTTTCACCAAATCTATTTTCTCAGATATTCTGTCATTTACTAAGTTCATATTTTTCAATTTATTGACTACTTTTTTAAACTTCTTCTAGTAAAGTATCATCTTTACTATTATAAGATCATAGTATAATTTTAGTAAGCTTCTAATTGTTTTGAATTTTTTTTAAAAATCAAAATCAGTTTTCTATAATCCAGTAAAATAATTTATCCATTGTTTTAAAATATTATTTTTACTAGTGAGTATTTTTTGTATTCATCTTTTATTGTCTTTTATTTCAGTTGCCATTTTATAATGAAGTTTTTTTAAAATCAACTTTCATAGGTATTTGTTTTCACAGCAATATTTTTTATAACTCTATAATGAACTTTCAGTATTTTTATTGTTTGTTTTTGATTGCTTTCTATACTTTATTGCACTTTATCTTATATGCTATTCTGAAATGTTTCTTTTTTTTTTAAGCATTTGCATTTTTTTATAATAGCTTTAATTTTTATTTTGTAATCAAACATACTTCAATACAAACAATTTTCCCTGAAACCTTATTGAGATTTTTGATTTCTGAATCTTAGTCAGACATTTTTTTTTTTGAAAATGTGTTTTATTTACTTTCTTAAGCTTCAAACTTAATATTACTAAGCTAAGACTTGAATGTGTGCTTTCAACACTGGTGTTGACTATTTTCTATTTATTAATATCATGTTTTTAACTTTCCATCATATCATGATCTTCATTTCCAATTTTTTCAATTCTTTAACTAAAATCCATTAGTGAAAATCATATCATATTTTAAAGCAAATTCTAAAAATTTTTCAACATGTTCTCTTTTTATATTCAAAAGCCATATTTGCTTATAAGTTGTTACTATTCCCAATTATGAGATATGCAATTCAAAATTTCTGATTCCTGTAAGGTTATTTTACCTCACTATGTGTATGTACTATTGATATGTGAGTTTATATTTGGATAAGTATAATGCTAAAGAGTGTGCCATGAATCAACATAACAAATTAAGTTAATTGAATTTGAATTTTTTCATAAGTATTTCATAGTAACTAATAATCTTAATAAATATAAGACAAAACAAAGAGAAAGTTAATTTACATTAAAATGGTATTTTTAAAAATAGATTCCAATACTGAAATATAAAATGCTAAATATAAATTGTGTTGTGTTAAATTGACATTTGCAACTAAAATTATTTTTTTAATTTATCTTTTTATTCATTTATTAAAAAAAAACAGTAAAAATTATCAAATACTATTATATTGACAAATCTGATTTTAAGAGTATTTTAATATACATAGAGATTATATGATTACTAACTTATTACTACTGTATTGAGAAATTTTGTATACAGTTAGAACTAAGTTATTTAGTAGTTTATTTTGTTTTCTGATAGTGATTTCAGTTTTTATTTTTTATTAATAAAGTATATAAAATTAATGCAGAAAAAATGCATGCTCTGAAATGCAAATACAATATATAGCCAACTCAACTAGCTATATAATATAGCTTTATCTCTATTTAAGACAACACATATATATGAATGATAATGCATTGATGGTGAAATATTATGAGAGAGAATTTCTACTCCACAATACCCATTGCATCTTTTAATTTTGAATGAATGTTTTTAAGATAAATAGTGAAGCAATTACCAATGCTTTTGTATGGCGACCACAAAACTGATGCACAATATAAAATCATATGTTATTCCATGATAAATGAATACATTTAGTGGAAATAAATCAAAAAATAAAGTTGACAAAATATATAAATTTAGCACTGTAAAATTAGTTTTGATCATCAATTTCTGATATTAACAAGTGAAAATGATCAAATTATGAATGTTTGCTTTCCATCTATATTTAAAATGAAAAACAGAAAAGAAAAATGATCCAGTCTTTCATATAGATAATTATAAGAACTTCTACATAAGCAATAAAAAATATTATGGAGAATTATTTGTATTGCTAACCATTCAGTGAAAAAGATTGTCTCACATCATATATTAAAGTTAATTGAAGATATCCAGCAATAAAGACTAAAGACATTCTGTACTGTTTTATGTATGTGAGTTTTAAGGTGGATCTCAGAATTAGAGATGCTTGATAGAATTGATAGGAATTCTGGATTCTTGTGAATTTCCAACTACTTGAATATTGTGAATAAAAAAGGCAAATTGAAGTTGGAAATGTTTCATATCAGTAAGATCAGTCAATAATTTGTGTTTTAGAAGATAAGATAGATAAGTTTATTTTAGAGGCATTGTATTAACACTTCCCAGATCTCAATAAATACATAAATTGATTATTAATCATTTTTAAATATATTTAAAAATTATTATATTTTATTTAACATTACATATTTTTTTACCTTTATATTTAAATTTGATAATATAAAAAAAAATAAAAGGTAGCTTCTGCATGAAAAATATACATTAGATACAAAAAAATTCAGATGCAATAAATTCAGATTCAAAACTTTTCAATGATGAAAGCTTCAAATCAGAAAGTAGTCTGAAAATATAGATAAAGCAACACTGAATAGGGATTTAATAAAAACTATATCTAAAATCCATTAATTAATCAAGATTATAGATGGTAGAGATGATAATGAATAAGTATTTAATTCTTGAAAAGCATTGTGTTTAAATTTAATAAAGTTTAAACATAATTAAAGTGCTCTTAGCCTAGATTTTTAATGTTCTCCCTCTTTGTTTTTATGTACTATGATATTTATCATAATTTGTGACTCACATTTACATATTAACATATTGCTGCAGAATTATGTGTAGCCAGAACTAACTGAAGAGATCTAGTTAGTCAAAATGGATCTTAGGGGACACTAGTATATTGTTTATTTAATCTCTTCTGTTTGTAGACATTTTTTTTGAAATGTAAAACATATGATTGTTTACTTTACAATATACAATTTGGAAACAAAATAACAAGAATTTTAAATGTCGTTTGGATTTTATTAATATAATTTATATTATCCATTATACAGATTAATCCAACTTTTTAATATACTAAAGAATTTTTTCTTCTAATTTTTAAATTTAATTATTTGGTATGCCACAATGTCTTCAAATTAAACATAAGCTAACAAGTAAGTGTACAAAATGGATTATTATAACAGTGTAATTTTGTAATTATAACATTGAATTTTAAGGCAACACTTTAATGAATTGAGCTTTTCTCTTTGAATACTTATTGAAATAGTATTTTCTGAGTACATCCCATTACAGGTATCAAAATTATTCCACTTTTTAACTTTGACGTGATCCACTCTATACAAATATATTAATGATTATCATTAATCATTTATTAAAAAACTTTAAACCTCAGTTAGAGATTAACCTATCACTTTTTAATTGAATATACACACATGCAAAAAATCAACTTTATTTGTCTTTTTCTATGTGTGTATCTTTTATAGATGTACTTAATAACTTCCACACTACCATACATTTTTGAAATATATGAAAATACTTTAAAAGACAAATGTTCTCCATAATACATTTTATGTTGATCCAACACTCATCAATTGACCCAGGTCATAATCTCTCACATATATCTTTATCATATATTCAATATTTATCAATACTGCATATGTGTTCAAATAACAATGATATACTAATTTTTAATTGAGATTTAAAGTTTATATCTAGGCTAGGGATAATCACTAGTTTAATAACAATTAGTAATAATTATTAATGTATTTTTCTAGAGTGGAGCATATCTGTTATGGATGAATTAAGTTGAAACTTGTAAATCAAAATATTATAATGTACCATTGATAAATACAGAACATATATGATAAAGATATATGTGAGAAATTGCGATCTGGGCTAACTGTTGAATGCTGGCTTAGCACGAAATGCATCTTGGCTCTATTCGTCTTTTAAAGTGTCTTTATTCATATGTTTTAAGAATGTGCAGAAGTATAGAGGTTATTAACTACATCTATAAAATGCCATTGTAGTTTCTGAAGATTAATATGTTTGTATACTATCATGTACTTAATAGTCAATAAATATGTTTTTAAAGATAAAAAGTATTACACACTAGAAAGACAATATTTTGTTTAACAAAAATCAATTAAACTTGAATAAAAAATTTGAGCTTAGAAACTGAATATCATTAACATCATAATTTAATTCCTGATATTTTTAAATTTTTGATGAATTCTTTCTTACTGCTCTTTGTTTTTTTATATATTGCTATTTACTAAACTACACATTAAAGTTTGATGCTTTAATCTTATCAAAGTACGTTTTTTTTTTCACTTCTATTATTCTGAAATATAATTAATTTTCATCTATTTTTGTTTACTTTTAGTGACGTTATGAATTTTTATATATACAAAGGAAGACATTAAATTATAAATGATTTTCTATTTGGAGACAGAAATAAAACAAGTCTTTAATTTTTTATGTCATGCACGAAATGATTATTGAATAACAGTAATATTCATGTTAGTAAGCAGAAGGGAAGAAAACCCTTCAATTAAGTTTAAAGTTTATTTTGCTGATGGGAAAAAAGTTTTAAGTGTCAAAAGCTAATAATTTATGGTATGGAGATAAAGCTATTTGCTGTCCAGACGTGCTTTTGTCAAATTTGCTTCAAAATACAACAAAAACAAAATATTTAGGTCAGAAGTGAATTAAATGTTTTTTTTTCTTTTAAAATATATAAAGAAAAATCATGATTATCTTTACGAAAATAAAAATTTAATATATGCTAATTAATATTTGTTAAGTAAATTTTAAGATAGTAAAGAAGTTCCTAGGGGTAGATTGAATAAGAAATGCAGTAGTTTTTATTATCTTTTATTTAAACATAGCACAATTTATTAAAGAATTTAGTATTCAAAAATTCTCTTTGTATAGTGACTAAGTGTCATGGTCTCCTTTAACTCTATAGTGAAGCTGTAAGAATTTTTTTAATTAGCTGAGAATTTCTCAAGCAAGCTGAAAATCCTTTCAAGTATAAATAAAAACAACTGACTATTAATTCAACACCAAAGCACATACTTATATCTTTCTTTGTATTTGTAGACAAAGTACTGACACTTATCTAAACAATCCAGGTTATATTTGCTATAATAGCCAGAAATCCATTTATCAAAAAATATTAGTTAGCTGGTTATGTTTTGTTTATGACCTAAAAACATTTCCCAAGAATTAATCAACCTATATGTAATCTATATGGACATTACATATTAGTTCAATAGATAAGTGTTGATGCTCTGATTGTAAAAAATTAAAATATGATTCAATTTTCATTATATTAGACAGAAATATTATATTTCTATGGACACTAAGTCTGTAATTAATTACATTTTTACTTTGTTTTTAAAGCAGTTTTTATTTATTGAGTGATCGTTTCTTGTGTGAAATGATATATTTCCTTGTGAGGAATGATATATTTGAGCAACAGAGCACTATAATTCTTTTCAGTTGAGATTTTTGTTCATTTTCCCTCCATTTTTTTTTTCTTAATCAAGAGTCAATCTGGAAAGATTTTATTTAACCACTAAAACATCACATGATCACCATTTCTAGTATCTACTGATTACTATGGCTTGCACTCTACAGTACTACTGTCTGAAGAGTTTGCTATTGAAGATTTTATTAAAAAAAAAAAAAAAAAACTACTTTTCTTGCAAACCTAATTACTCAGTCTTTGTATAGAATATATGATCCTGTTATTACATAAAACATTTTAAACTTATCACATTTGGATTAACCATATTTGTTATTTATTATTTGCTGCAAAAGCTATTTAGTATAATAATAGTTTAACTATTAGTTATATCCATGATTCTAGGATTTGCATCTGCATCACGTAATGTAAATTTTATTATTGTTCTAATCATACTTTGAATTTTTCGTTCAGTAGCTATTCTGTAGCAAATTCATCTGCAATATAATATTAGATAGTAATTGAGTATCTGGCTATTTTTAACTACAGGGTATACAAATGATATCACAACACTCTAAATATTATTTGCTCTACTGAATAATATCTTGTTTTTCACACTCTATTAGATGAAAGGAATGAAAGTTGTTTAGAGGCCTTCATCCTGCATTGAGTTATTCAACAAACTGTTTTACTCTTTTACTTACACATATATAAAAAATAACTTATATTATTAAATAAAATAAAAGATAACTTAAGGTAATATTAAAATTTTAATGTAACATCATAATTATTTTTAAAATATACATTACTGTTTGAAAAATTTTAGAATAAATTACTGAAATTTTATATTATTGAAATAAAAGTTTAAATAAAATATATGAATTTAAAATCATAAATATTGTTAAGATCAATTAAAATGATTTGTATTCATAAAACGGATAATACTAAAATTAGTTTAGTTAAATTTTATTTTTTCTATTAGGGCTTTAGTCATGAACCAGGAACTTTAAGAACTAGAATCCACTAATAATACTAAACTATGTGAAGCATTTCTTCCTTTTATTGTCTTTTAAAACGGAAAAAAGTAGCAATTTGGCAATAAATAACTAATTTTTTTTTTAAAAAAAAAACATACTAAAAGTGTCCTTGACCGGAGATGATAAAATCTATCATATAACAAGGCAAATTTGGTTTATAAAACACTGTCGCTTTTTATGAAAAGAAATTAGACAATACTGAAGATAAATAATCCTTTTGTCTTCGATTAAGCAAATACTGAAGATAAATAAAAGAATAGTAATAGACTTAATATAGCCTATTGGTGTTATTATTGAGTAATATTTCTTTGGTTATAATAGACTGCTTAAATAGTGAAAAAAAAGTTCTCTGAATACCATGAGTAATATGCTTTCATCATCATCATCAAAAACAACCATTATCAATCCATTGCAGGATGAAGGACTCTCCAAGTTCAATCCATCTTCTCCAATCTTTAGCTTCTCTTCTCCACATCACCCCTGCACACTTTCTTATTTCATCCATCCATCTCACACGTGGTCTCTTTCTGGATCTTTTACAATCTCTTGGAATTCAGTTTAAAATTTCAATTGTCCATCTATTATCATCTCTTCTACCAATATGTCCAGCCCAACTCCACTCCAGACTTTTAATTTTTTCAATGAGGTTAGTAACACCTGTTTGTTCTCTTACCCATATATTTTGTTTTTGATCTCTTCTTGTTACTCCCAACATGCATCACTCCATACTTCTTTGAGTGGTCTGAAGTCTCTGTATTGCTTTTCTATTAAGTGTCCAAGTCACAGATCCATAAGTAAGAACTGGTAAAACACATTTATTAAAAATCTTCCTTTTCGAACACATAGACATAATTTCCTTTTAGTATTAAGTTATTTCTACCAAAAACACTTCAACCAAGTTATATTTGTAACTGTTAACTTCTTCTAAGTCATCATAATCAATCTTTATTTTCATATTTTGAGAAAATCCATTAAACATTACTTTAGTCTTTTTAACATTTATCTTTAGTCTTACTTTCCTACTTTCATCTGATAACTCCTGCAACATTTCCTGCAGCTCTAAAGCATTATTTGCAAAAACAACTACATCATCTGCAAAATCTAAATGACTTAAATAATCTCCATTTACTTCCACTCTTTTAGCTTTCTATTTTAATCCCCAGAATACTTCTTGCAACACTGCTGTAAAAAGTTTTGGAGATATGGAGTCACCCTGTCTTACACCCTTCTCAATATTGACTTTCCTAGTATCATTATGTAATCTAATTGTTGCTGTTGCATTTTTATAAGTATTCTTTAAAATATGACAATATCTTGGATCTATACCTTGATGATCCAATATTTTAATCACTGAAGAAATGTTTATAGAATCAAATGCCTTTTTATAATCTACAAATCCAAAGCATAATGGCAACTCATATTCATTTGTCCCTTCTATAACTTTTCTCAATACCTGGATATGATCGACTATACTGAAACCACTTTTAAATCCAACTTGTTTTTTTTTTGGTTGGTGGAAATCCAATGTTCTCTGTAATTTCTAATATATTCTTTATCACCTGCTTTAAATATTAATATTAATACTGCATTCATCCAATCATCTGGTACATTTTTTTTATTTAGACATTTGGTATATAACTTTGATAAAAAAAATTCTATTTCTTCACCTGCTTCTTTTAATATATCATTTGTAATTTCATCATTACTTGGAGCCTTTTCTTTCTTCATAAATTTAATTGCATATTCTGGTCAATTCTGAAGATATAATAGATATAGGAGGTACTTGTTGTTTATTACTACATAATTCTTGATAGAAATCTTCTACCCATTTCATGATGTTATCTCTCTTTTTAGTAATAATTCCATCTTTTTTTTCTTATTGCAGATATAAATTTTATACCAATACCAAAATGTTGTTTGATACTCTTGAAACTTTTATTTTCTTCTATAGCTTTCCTTGCTAGTTCACAGTTATATTTTCTTATATCATTTTCAACTCTTTTTCACACCATTTTACAAAATTTGAGGTATTCAATCCTTTTTAATGCATCATTTTTGTATCTCTTTATATTCTTTTTTTTCTTCATAAATTCTCTAATCTCAGTAGACATTTTATTGGTCAATTGCTGCTTTTTTACCAGCTATCTTTTGCTGCAGTTTTTAAAAGTGTATCAGTTATTTTCTTATTAATTTCATTCAAGTCTGAATCATGTTCAAAATCTACTAATACTTGAAACTGATTTGTAAGTTCTAATTTAAATTCATTAGAATGTTTTTGAAGATTAGGAATATCAACTGTAAATATTGTTTTTCTTAATAATTTTTGTCTCTCTAGTTTCGCATTAAAACATATCTTACATCTTACTAATCGATGATCACTTCCTGTGTTAAATTTATTAAAAACATTACAATCTTGAAATATATATTTTGTGTTAGTCAAAATATAATCCAATTCTGCTATACCTTCATTTGGATGTTTCCATGTCCATTTCCTTTTAACATTTTTCTCAAAAAAAGAATTCATAATATAAAGTTTTTATTTTTTCTGCAAATTCCACAAGTCTATGTCCTCTCTCATTTCTATTATCATAACCAAAATTACCCAGAGCACTTACTCTTTCATTTGTTTATCAATTCTAGCATTAAAGTCTCCCATAACAATTTTAAAATGTTGTTTACTCTGATCAAAAGTTTTTTGTACATCCATACAAAAATCTTCTACTACTTCATCACTATGAGAACTTGTTGGGGCATAAACCTGAATTATCTGAATTTGGTGTCTGCTATTAAGTTGTATAAATAATCTTGCTACTCTATCTGATACACCATCAATCTCCACAATGTTGTTATTCTACTTTTTATTTATAACGAATCCTACTCTACTTGCATTTTCAATATTTGTGCCTTTATAGTAGAGTACATTTCCACTTTTTAAATCAATTGTTTCTTCACCTTTTCTTCTAACTTCACAAAGTCCCATAATGTCCCATTTAATATAAGACAGTTCTTCTTCTAATTTTGCAATCTTCTTTCACTTGAAAGTGATCTGCAATGGTAAGTACCTAAATAAAACAAAACAACATTATTATTTCATCATTCAACAATAAAATATTTCATTTGCTTACTTTTGTTTTATATTATCAACATAAAAATGAATATTTTGTACAGAAAATTGTTTCCTAATTTTCTATTTATTAAATTAATTATTTTGTGTGCATGAAACTCTTTATTACCAGTATGGATAGTAATATCATTCAGATAAAGTGCAACAATTTTTTGGGTAGTCTGATGATGTGAAATTGAGACTGCCATCCAAAGGTCTACAATATTGATCATGGAGAGTAGCAGTTCTACTCATTAAAAGTTTTACCATCTGCTTTGAATATTGCCATAACTCAATAGTTTGTGAATTACACAGTCATAAAACTTTTACAGTAATATTCCCACAAATATACCCATGTTGACAACCATGTCAAATAAGTGAGTAAAGCTTCATTAAGCTTGTGGAAATATTATTTATATCAAATTTTAATTCAATTTAAATTTTTATAGACATTTGTACCATCTCCATTTTCCCCAAATTTTACTGCATTTTATACTTGGTTGTGTACAATCTACACTTAATTCATGTACATTTTAGGTATTGTAATATCTTTTTTTTTTCACTTGTTAATATAAAGCATTATGTTAAATCCGTATATTTAACAACTAGCCTATTATAAAAAAAGTCTTCAATATGATCATGGATATTCTCTTCAATGGGAAAAATTTCTTTTCCTCTATCACAGGAAATAGAGAAATTATTTTTAACATTAAAAAACAATACAATAGTATTAATTTTGCTTTAAAAAACAAACAAACTTTAAAAACAGATATTTACAATTTTATTAGAGACTAAATTGCCAAATATTAAAACTTCAAATATAATAAAAAGTAATGATAGAGTGTAATGATTATTTGAGAATGTATTACGTAAGAAATAACTATCGGCCATAGGTATTAATTACATTGAGAAAAACCAGTAATATCAGTTACGAGTAGTTATTTGATAGTATATCTTTTTTTTTTTACTTTAGATTGTTTTTTTTAAAATTCATATTGTCATTATAAAAAACTTTGGAAAGCAATAAAAACTGATTCTTTCACTAAGTTTCCAGTTTATTAATCATCTGATAAAAAATACTGTAGTGCATAATACTTTTTTAAACTTATATTTAAAATTTTCAAACACAATAAAATTTTGAATCTAAACTAATTTTTTTATTACTATATAATTCTGAAACTATAATAAAGTAAAATAGCTATTAAATAGCCTACTTCAGGAAAAAAGGTTTCTCCAACAACCACTTATAAAAAAGCAAAGAAGGGAAAGGCAATTAGAGATGAGCAATTTCTCTTATTTCAATCTCTAAATAAAAATGGCTACATACACATTTTATTAACCATTATTGAATGGTTGACCATAAGGTCAATACCTATAAAAAATTCTAAGCCTGATTAAAACATAAAAAAGTTCTATTTGACTTGGCCCAGCTTTGAACCCAAATTATAGATGTATCATTACATCAGTAAATGTATATCTTAGGTATCACAGTTATAAGAAACATGAAGAAACTTTGACTTTTGATACTATAATGAATAGTATTAAAATCTGTATTAGACTTATATTTCCTATCAAAAGAAGACATTAGAATAAAATTAGTTATATATATATATATATATATATATATATATATATATATATATAGTACTATCTTGGCCTAGATTTAAACTTATAATCATTATATTCCTAAAAATATGTTGGCTTAATTTATTTTATTTTATCAATTGTTTTATAAAAATAAGATTAATAATTTAAATTATTAATAAATAGTTATTAATAATACATCATAATATAAGACAACATTCATGAATTTTAAATTTTCTTCACAGCCAATATATCAAATTGTATACTGTAATAAAATTAATATTTTATTATTATAAAGATTTTGAATTACATATTAATAGATTCATTTATTAGTAATTTTATTTACTGCATACATTTAACACTTTGTACATGAACATAAATAAATAAAATAATTAATTACTATTTAACTGCATGTATTCATGTTTGCATGTTTTATGTTTATACAATTAAAATAATATAAAATCATACGTATTTAAAATGTATATAATTATTTCAATAGATATTTAAAATGTAGAATACTTTATATTAAATAAATAAATATATAAGATATATTTATATTTTGTTTAAATTATGATTTTAAAATGTATTTTAGTTTGCAGATTTATTTTAATATTGTTTTTTTTAATGTTTACTTAATAAAAAGTTAAGAAACATTTTTCTTTCACAAATGCTGATGTATCTCAAAAATCTTTTTATTGAGTAAAACTTAGCTCATCATAATAGAGATCATAGTGAGTTCATAGAAAAAATATCTAGAATAGTGACTTAAATATGTCATCATCAGGAAAAATATATATATAAGTCTCTGATCTTAGTTTGGTTACAAACTCCTAATCTGCATTACAATAAGCAAAAACAATGTATTATATATAATATTAATAGTTAGATTTTACTATAAAATGAATGGCTGGGCAAAAAAAAATGTCTGCTCCAAGATACGGCTGTCATTTGATATATCTGTTAATATATTAGAATAAATCATCTCATTGTATAATGCATTTGCAAACACAGAAATATATTAATTTACAAATGATCTCAATGCTGCAGTGACTGTAATGGTAGAAAAAGAGAGCAATGAGAGAGGCTCTGTTACACTCCATGAATTAAGGCATCAAATCTGTAAGTGAAGACAAATGAACAAGAGAAAGATGGATCCCTATTCATTTATCTAGTTCTGAATGCCAAATCTGTGGCCAATATAAAAATGAGAATATGAGAATTCCTTTTGTAATGTAACAAGTCTTTGAGCAAGCTAAATTCATAACAGTATAAAATAAAGAAAAGTCTAATTAATCTTTTATAATAAAATACTAACACAATAAATACAAAAATCTATAATGGATTAAATTGATCATATGGAATATTTAATTTATATGCCCTATAAATTGTATAAAGTTAAAATCTATAATAGTATTAATTGTATAATACCAAATCTGTAATAATGGAAATAGACTAGCTAAAATTAACAGTGCTATACAAGTTAAATAAACCAAATCTGTAATGGAATAAAATAAGCAAAAATTAAGCAAGCTCTATTAATAAAATAATCCAAAGACTATATTGGAATAATGTTTAAAATTTATTAATAATATTTATATCATAGATAAATATTACAGTAACTTAAATGCTACAATGGGGAATTTGTTATAGATTAAATTTTCAATGCAATAATAATGTTTATTATGGAATATTTAAAAATTAACCAATTCTTATATTAATATAAAAATAAAAAATATTAACATCTCAATATTTTACTATGGAATACTTTATTTAAAACTTATACTTTGTTCAAGTCGATACAATTTTATTTTTATTTTAAATGCTATAATTGGGATATAATTGGATTTCAAATGCCATGCCTATTTAATATATCTTCATATGACTGAAAGCACCATAGGATTCTAATAAGATCTTTAAAGACTCATGAACTTTTACTTAATTATGTTTCTGCAAATATTGTTATGTTGATATGTATTAATAAATATACTTTATAATAGAATTTTAGTTAAAGAGAATGTCTGACAATTCTTGGACAAATTAAACAGGCTGTATGCTTTCATTATTTATTTATTTACTTTAAAATACATGTGATTGTTTATAATACCTAAATATATAAAGTAACCAAAAGATCATTTGAATTACCTTCAAAATAAAATTTAAATATACTTCCTAATATTAATTTTCTTTTTATTTAAAATCTTATGGTATGTTTGATTGTTTTCATTATATATATGAAGAGTAATAGATCTTAAGTATAAGAATTTATGAATTATCTTTGTGATAGTATATATTTTAATATACATTGATTGTATAAACTTCTGTATTTAAATTAATAATTTAATCTTTATGATTGTAAGAAAACAGGAAACAAACTAAATAGACTTAATTAAAATTTATAATTTTTTAGTATTTATTTGTAAGTATTTATGTAAAGATAATATTTTCTTTCTGGTTTATTAGTATATCATTTACAACATCTACTAAGATCCATAGACAAAAAAATTATACGATACATGCAATAAATAAAACAGATAATCAATTCATAATCAAGTAGCATAACAAAGATTTGTTTATTAACTTGCATATTTTATTTATTTATAATGTTTATTACATTAATATTTTATTTGATTTTATTAATTAAAATTGGATTTTGTGATTATTCATAGCTTTTTTTATTACATTATTTTAATATCAGTAAGTCTCCACATAATTTATTTGCATATTAAATATTAGCTAGTCAAATATCAAAAAAAGCACCTACATATTTTAATAATTTATTATATTATTTTAGCATTTCATTAGTTATATGTTATTGATTTCAATAAATAAATAAATAATAAAAGTTAAACTAATGTTTTTATTAAACCTCAATGATTGGGTTTATGTTTTTATTTTAGTCTAAACTGAATATAAATTGGTACTCAACATTATTTAAACTTTTATAACATCTATCTATCTATCTCTCTCTCTGTCTGTCCACCCACCCATTTGTCTGTCCATCCGTCCTTCCTCCCTTCCATCCATCCATCCATCCACCCATCTATCTATTCATTAAATGAGTAAAAAATTAGTTTGTAAAAATAAAAATTCCATGATTTGTTTGATAAGTTTTAAGGTTTTTCAGATTTATCATCATGTTGAATTTGTGTTATAGTTCTTTCTTTTCAGATGAAAAAAAAAAAAAACTGTAATAAATAAAGCTTATTTATGTAAATGTTATTTTTTTTTTAAAAAAAAAAAAACAAAACCAAAATTTGAATAAAATTTGTTACAATTTTTGTTTGGAATAACTGATATATGAATGTGAGACTTGGTCTTTGGGAAAGTGGGAAAGAAAAATATTAGAAAGTAAGTAATTATAGTTTTGAAGAAGATTGGTAGAATAAATTGTTTGAAAAAAAAAGACAAATCGAATATTGCAGAAATCAGTATGGAAAAAGAATTGCTGAACATGATATGATTGAAGAAAATGAAATCCTTAAGACTTTGAAAATATTTTAGGAAAGTTTAAAATTGAAAATAAATATTAGCAAAATTAAGATTATGATGGTAGATAAACAGCAAATAAAAGGATGATTAATTAATTGTCCAGTTAAATAATATAAGTCTGAAGCAAGCTAAGAAATTTTGTTTGGGTAATGTGATTAATAATAATAATGTTGGCAAAACAAGTATTTCAAAATAATAACTTAATACTAAATAAACACAATGATATAAAAAATAAAATTTGTTACAACCTTTGTTTGAAGTATACTGATGTATGAACATGACACTTAGTATTTGAAAAAACAGAGAAGAATAAGATTAAAAAGTGCAGAAATATGGCTTTTGAAAAGGTTGATTAGGAGAAGGTGAATGGAAAAGAAAACTATAATAATTAGATATTGAGAGAAATCAATATGGAAAGAATACTATTATACATAATAATTCCTGGTATACATTTGAGACAGATGTTTTCTGAAAAATATTATGGAGAATAAAGTTTTAGATAGAAGGTTTAAAGGTAGATCAAGGAACTTTTTATCTTAAAAATGGGATCAATGAAATTAAATACAGTTCATATGAAAATATTAATAGAATAGCCAAAGATAAAATGACATAGTTGCAGTGACAAGGCATTGCCATTAAAAAGTGATAATGATGATATAAATTTATTTACAAACATATTTCATGTTATTAAAATTTGTTTTACATTAGTTTATGTGATAGACCAAAAGATTGATAACAAAGTTCACTTAAAGTGAAATATAATGTTAATCATTTTACAATTAATAAACATAATTTATATTTATGGTGATAAACATTAATAATTTAAAATGTAATTAATAAATATATTTAATTCAAATATGGATAATCCATTCAAAAACTGTTAAAACCATCAATAGATAAAAACACCTACTAATTAATAAACTTAAAAGTTTCACTATAACGCAATTAATTTTAGCATATTAGTAATTACAAAGTAAGGGTGAAATAAAAATTGTTATTACATACCATATTAAGTAGAGATTTATTTTATTCATATTTTATAAAATGTAGAAATTATATTCTCATTGTAATGTTAAAAACAATATCATTAAAATATATATAGAGTGAGCAAAAGGCTGTCCATGAAAACTGATATTGATTATCTAATGAATGTCTAAATGGTAATTTTTTTTGCTTTTAATTTAGTTATTTTTATTTATTTATTAAATTGTAGATACCTTTAATTAAGACAAAAATTCTAAATGGGAATAAAAGTTAATTTATGAATAGTCATTACTGATAATCAGAAAATGTTGAAGATGTAAATCAAATATGGTAACAAGGATCCTACACCACCCTACCAAACAATTTATATCTTTGAGCTAAGATAAAAGTTACTGGATTTACTGGAGATGCATCATAACATGTAGAGAATGAAGTTCGCTTTGTGTATTTTATGCAAAATCCTTGAATCTTTATGTCTTTCTAGAACTAATTTCTTAATCAAAGAGTATAAATTATAGATATTACAGACTATTTATTTCAAAACCCAATTAGTGTTTTATTTTGCTTAAGAATAAAATTCAAAATGTAAATTAGTTTTATTAGAAGTTTTTTCAATGGAATAAAAAAAAATTAATTTGCTCTGACATGCCATTTGATGGCATGAAGTTATCTCCATACTATCTGATCATATAACTTTGTAAAATGGTATTGAATCAGTACTAACTAACTCTATGTGAGCACTAAAAAGCAATAAACCTTAATAGAAATTTATATGTAATCTGTTTGCACATTCGGAACTATGAAAAATATAATACATATTATAATTTTATTTTATTTTGCATAAATAAATATGTTTTGTTAAAAGATTTTTTTTTAACCCTGCATAAAATAAAAGCCTCTTCAACAGTCTTTGGAGAAAGAGAAGAAAACAATAGTTACTAGCCTAGCTAAAAATTGAGTGATGAAGGTTTAAGATATAGTCTCTTGTTTTATTATGAACACACACACACACATATATATATATGTCTTTTCAGATTTCTTTATTCATATGCTTCAAGACTGTGTGGTTGAGTGAAAGCTTTAACTATATCTATAAAAGATATTACTAATGGAAAAGGAGAAGTGAAGACGAATTATTTTATATCCTTAAATAGAAGTAAAAAATAAATATATTAATCTTTAATTGAGGTTTAAAGTTTATAACTGGATTAGGGATAATTTCTAGCTTAATAAATGATTAGTAATAATCATTGATGGATTTTATTTGATGGGGTCCATGCCCAAGTTGTGAGTGCAGGAAGTTTGACGTATATCAAAATGTAATTTGTAAAATGAGGTTAAATTATTGTATTGATACTGTAACGGGATGGGGGGGGGTAATAAATGAGAGAAAATAGAATTGAACTGGGGTGATGGAAACATCATCTATCCCTGTCCATTTAAAATGAAATATTTACAAAAGTGTAGATAAGTAATGAGATATTTAATAATAAAATGAGATTAGAGAATCTCTGAAAACATTGAGAGATCAATGAGATCAGCCAGCGAACTCAGAAGATCAACTAAAATATAATTATAAATTCAACCAGCATTATAAAGTAAAAGTAAGTATAAATAAATACGCAAGAGAAATAACCATCCATCATCATCATTGATGGGAATAAACAAATTAGTACAATAAATCAGAATAAAATCAACAGACCATCTTGTGGCTGGATTAAAAATGGGTCTTCTTTAGACCAGGCTAACTATTGAGCCTTTGCCAGCTTGGGCAATTATATAAACATAACTTGGATGCACCATTTAAGTGCCCATCCATTAAAATACACAATAATCAGGAATCGAAACAATAATGCTGGGACATTAAAACATGCTGATCATCATCAATGCTCTGGCCTTTTGTATTGGCCAACTATAAATGTAAATTTTTAATAAGACTAAAGTAAAATAAAAGATAATACATGGGCTTTAAAGAGTATTCTCTTTTGCACCAACCAGGATGATGATTGATCATCTCTGGATGCCCCAAAGCACTAAGTACACATCACCATTTATCCGTGCATGAATCTAGCTCAGAGAATACAAGATCTATTACTGTATGTGACCAAGAGATTATGAAAACAATTTTTAACAATTAAATACAAGTTTATTAATAACAATAAAAACAAACTTAGGTCTTATAAGAGTTCTGATTTTGAAAAGTATTCAATAATGAAAGTCATTACACTGTAATTTACAATATTACTATAAAATTCAAGTTATCACATTAACTGCATTATTTCTTAATGGGTATCTATAAACGCATACATATATCCATACACAGATGTGCATTTTATAATACATGATGAAGACATTTCAATTAAACATAAAATAATTATTACTTTGTGATTTACATAATTACTATTCAAAATTGAAATTTTTACATTGATTTACATATATGTGCACACAGATGCACGATTTCTAATATACAATTAATATTTAATAACATAAATGATTAAAATTTACATATATATCCTATTTGACAAGCATTGACATATATGTGTGCACAGATTATTTATAAATTTAATTTTGTCAAACAATAAATAATAATTTTTATAATTAATAATTCCCTTTTGAATATACATAAAATTTACATATTTAATCAATATCAAAAAAAAATCACTTTATCAAATCCTATTACAGCTTTCTTTATTCTCTCTTTTTTAAAAAAAAAATATATATAGTCAATTTTTGAGAGATTAGAAAGCTTTTTATCAAGTTATCCCTTAACTAATTATAAACATCTTTAATTTTAAAAGTATAGATTTAAAATGTCTTCCCAAATGAATTATTTAAAAACAACTCACTTTTGTATACACATTTATCTGTGCTTCTCTTCGCATATGTAGACACATCAGCATACATATAACTACTTCTTTATTCAGCTGGTGTTTTCTCTTGGGCAAGTTGTTTTTTTTGGTCATTCCAGATAATTGTCATCATCAGGTAAAAGTACATAATTCAGGTATGGTTGGCTTTTTTCATTCCGTAGTCAGTTTCACTTATACTTAAATTTTGTAAGCTTCAGGTCAGCAAGCTGTTTTCCAGAACACTTTTAAGGCTATGAATTACAAAGAATCTTGACCCATTTCCTCCATGTAAATTCAAACTCCGGCTAAGAAATCAGTCTACTATCTTGCATTCTTACATCCTCATGACAGTCTTCACCAAATATTTTAGCCAACTTTACAGCTAGCTCTTCTGCTAACTCTTACAAAACTGCAAGCCAAACTGTCTCTTCAAAATCACTATCCAGACTGGAGCTAATTTGTTATCTGCCCTTTTATAGACTCATCTAAGGTGATAACAGCAGCTTGATTAAAAACAGAGTTTTTATTTTTATCTCACCAATCCCTTTGAAAACATATACATGTTTTTACTTAGGGGATTTCTAATAGATAAAAATTTTGTTTAATTAATTAAAATTTCAAAAATACAATAGGATGTTTTTAAATTTCAAAATCAGAGTAATAATTATTAATAATGCAATATTTATATTTATTCAGACCTTTTTAAAATATTAATTTCATAATGAAATTTTACTTTAAGCCCAGAGTTATTTAACCCTTTACTTATTATTATTTTATTTTAGGAAATATAAAAAAAATATCTACAAAAATTTATTCTGTGTTTATTTCTACTTTTCCTTTACTTTATATATATATGCACACACACTATATTATTATTGGTGTACTATGTAACCCAACCAGTTACAATACCAATGTTGCAATTTGATAACGTTATTTGTTTTGTAAGTAATTAACATAACTGAAAACACTATTTAGTACTAATTCATATTATTTGTATTTATTCCAGAACACCCACATATGGTAAGCTTGAGCAATCATTGGATACTAGATGGTAATGTCATATATAAATTACATATTAATTTCTGGCTATTAGCCTTCATCAATGAGATGTATGTGATTTGTACTGACTCATTTGGCAGCTACTTTTATTGACTCCAATATATTTTATTTATAGTTATATAAATCTGATACTAGATTGGTAATCATATAGTTTAGTAATATCAGTTTTGTGTTAATGATAGGCCTCTTGACCATTTGGTAAGAAT
The DNA here is from genome assembly GCA_028023455.1 of Epiperipatus broadwayi. Lineage (NCBI taxonomy): Eukaryota > Metazoa > Onychophora > Udeonychophora > Euonychophora > Peripatidae > Epiperipatus > Epiperipatus broadwayi. The sequence goes on from JAQFVV010006206.1 coordinate 3,862,475, forward strand.
TATATATATTAAACAAAGCACAAACTTTGTCTACTTTTTATATCTGCATTAATTATTCTACTCCAGATATATCTATTGAAAAGTTAAAAAATTAATGAAATTTAGATAGAGAAACATATCTACAGATAATGCAAAACTGAGATCACTGAAATATATTATGTATGTACTACCAAACTTATATTACTTTCAAAGTTAGTTAGCTTGTTTTCAAAACTTCAAAGTGACTGAATCTCATGATATTAACTTTGATAAAGTATAAAAAATAAGATGGCTGTTGGATTTTGTAGGTGCAAATCCAATTCTCATCACTGGTAAAAATCAATATTCAAAAAACTACTTTAGGAATTTAATGATTAAGTGTTCATGGATTAGTCAAATGATTCAGAATGGATTATTATCTAAGATGAGTTGATACATATTTTTATGCTTAAATAAATTAAATTATATAAATAATTACCTTACCATAGATTTAAGCGATTTAGAAAAGATTGTAGACCAGATGAAATATTTTTGGGTTGCTTTCTGATATATAAGTGTCTTTGTTTTCCAGTCGGGAAGGGATTGGGTGGGAGGTGATGATGAAAGAAACATTGCAAATTTAAAAAAATTCTTAAAATGTTCAAAAGAATTATTAAAATTCCCAGTTAATAATATAATTAAATAAATTTTATTTAGACTATTAAATAAAATATTAAGAATATTATAACAATTAAATAAATAAAGATAGCAGAAGTCGAAAAACAGTTTAACTTATGGGATGATTTTTTTGATATATATCTATATTTGTCACACTTGCAATAATATAGTTTTAGTCATAAATGTTGTCTTTCGTAAAAAAAAAAATGCTTGTGTCAGCATTAAATGTACTTAAGCATTTTTTTTATTATTTTGAAATTAAAATACATTATTTAAATAATTATGTAAATTATTTAATAGTGAGATCTACATAAGTGGATAAAAAGCGGTAACGTTTATGAAATATAATTATTAAATATGTTATATATGTACCTTTATGATAAAATATATTTAATTAATAAATGTTATTTGATATTTAACTGTATATAATATAAAAGCTTTAAGAGGATTATACTCCTCTCCATACAAGCCCTATCTTTTTTTTTTTTTTGATTTTACTATCCGACTTGGGAAAAAAACATTCCATTTAGTTTATTAAAAGCAAGGTATCCATTTTTTTTTTATGTGTGTGTGTGTGTGTTTGATATTGACTTAATAAAGTACACACAATAATTTTTATTCTCAATCGGAATGAATTGTTGGGTTAAAACATAGTAAAATGCCGTATTCAGAGAATAAGAGAGTAAAATCATATTGTGATTTAATTAGAATGTAAAAAAAGATCACCAATTTTATAAGAAACTCTGATTAATTTGTGTTAGGTGCTACAAAATTATGATCACCTTTAGAATGATTTTTTTCTATTTTCAGTAATTGCATAATCCAAGTCATCAGAGCATAACTAACACAATAAATGTACATTTCAGCTGGCTGAAGGTGACAGGTCTTTTGATCAGTGGAGACAAAGAAACAAGAAAGTTTTTTGTTTTTTTTTTTGCAGGAAAGAAAAAAAAAGAGTAACAATTAATTGTTAAATTATTTTTATTATAATAAAATCATCTAATAAAATTGATATATAATAGAAAAAATAACAATAATAAATAATTTTATTATATAGTTTTTAGCTTGTTTTGATAGGAACCTTATGAATATGTTTCAATCTAAGCCAGCAAACACTCTTTCCAGTAGACAAACAGGTAAGACAAGTTATTTTAAGCTGATGATTGTATAATTGTAGTATATAATTACATATCAAGCTTAAATGAGAGAAAAAAAAGAGCCAGCTGTTGTAATCTTTTCAAGATTGATAACATAATTTGGTTTTGCATTGATTAGTATATAGATGGTTCAGAAAATCTCTTCTAAGACCAGATACGCATGTAATCGTGGATGTGTGCGTATATATGTTTATAAATATACGTAGAATACAATGGTTAAAGTGGCTTAAACTAAAAAGCTTCATAATAAAGAATATATATATAATGAAAAATTCAAATAAATCAGACATGCTTGAAATAAGATAAAGGAATAGAACTTTATAAAAATTCTAAGGCTGTTACCAGATTAATTATTCAGAAAAGCAAACATATGCTTAACCAGTTATCATAATTAATTTAGATAACTTAGTATACATTATGAAGGTTGTAAGGTTAATTATCTAACAAATTTACTGCTAGATTAAACTAATGCATTTATATATGGGCGTAGGTATTACAAATAATTAATATATTTTTATATTGTTTGATTAAAGTTATATTTATTGCCAAGAGACTCACTGAAGTCAATAAACTTGTTTTTTAGTTTATTCATTCCAGAATATTGACATTACCTTAACATGTGTTTTCCTGAAGGTTTGTAATGATGGCATTTTAGTTGTTGTTATATAATAGAGAAATCAGGAGGAACCTCATGGATAAATATATGAAATTTTTACTGACTGTTGCCTTTCGAGAATGGCTCAGTTGATCAGAGCATTACTTTAATATTCAATATTCGATTCCCATAATAATGCTATCACTGTTTTGGGAATATTTAAATAAAGTTAAATTGTTCTAAGGACATTCATACTTATATTAGACGTTGAAAATAGTCCAATATATAAATACAATTATCTTAATATATTCTAATAATCCTTGCAAATAAATTCATGAACTTTAAATTATTTTATTTTAATGTAGATTTAAAGTTGAGAAAAAGAGAAAGAGAAAAGAACAGGAATCTTCAAAGAGTGGCAAAAAATAAAATTAAATTGAGTACTAGCAATTAAATGTTCATTAAAGTTTATAATATTCTGTAACTGAGATAAAAAAAAAATTTGAGATAATAAAAAATGTTGAAACATTACAAATGATCAATTATTATACTCTGTAGTCTTTTTTCTCTAGTTGCTTACCAGGTTAAGTCACTACAGCTAAATGTTAAAGAGTTTTTGCATTTTTTATTATAAAAATTCTGAAAAATTATTAAAAGAAAATAAATTAATAACAAAATAAGTAAATTTAAGATTCAATGCATAATCTGAACTGTAGTTATTTCAATTAATGCTTTTCAAATAAATTAAGTAATATTTTCTGACCACCTAATGTTTTTACAGCAGTTTTTTAAAGCTTTTTACTTTCAAATATCAACTCTCGGATTTAATGAATATCATTGAGATAAAGGTAATTTAAAAGCATGGAAATCTCTAAGGTAGAGTAAAAAAAAATGTCAAAATGTAAACAAGTTATATACTAGGAAATTTTTTTTAAAAGCAAAATTATATTATTCCTAGTTTTAATTTTAAAAAATAAAAAAAGAATTAATGTATTAATAATTTTTATTGGTCATTCATTAGACTAGAGATTATTCACTATAGTCACTCTCATGCAAGGTAGGACTGGTTAAACTGTAGTAATTTCCTATCTATATATATATACTGAAGAATGATAAAGATATGTGTAAGAGAATGTTATCTGGGCCAATTGATGAGTGCTGGTTTTAGCACAAAATGTGCATCAAATATTATTTTCATATGATTTTGGTCATATGATTATAATTACACCCATCCACAAGGTGTTAAAAGCAGATGGAAAACAGTCACTACCTTGCATAATAGTGATCTAGTGAAAAGCACACTACAGAAATATTAGTAAATAATCTCTAGTTTAATGAATGATTAATAAAAATTATTAATATACTTTTACTTAAGGGTGTATGTCAAAGTTGTGAAAGTGATAAGTTTGACATTTATCAATTAAACTGTAGTTATTGGTATCAATATACTGAATAATGATAAAGATATGTGTAAGAGTTTGTAATCTGATCCAACTGATGAGTGCTGGTTCTGCATAAAATGTGCATCTTAGGGATTATATATCTTTTTCATATGTCTTTAGTCATATATTTATGATTGCACCCCTCCACAAGATGTAAAATGTGGTTAGAAAATGGGTCCTTACCTTGTGTGAGAGTGATGTAGTGTAGATTGCACTATAAAAATATTATTCATTAAAAATTAATATAATTTCAGAATAAGGCAGTCACTTAATTTTTTGACTGCTAAACATGTTATATTTACTTTTTTATGCAATTGATTAAAGATGCAATTTTCACAATAAAATTAAAATATAAAATAATAAACATAAAATATTAAATGCATTATAAAGCTAATTATACCATAAAAAAGTTAAACCAATATAATAATTATCATTAAAAAAAAAAAAAAACCTAAAAAATATAAATATTTTTAAAGATAATGATCAACCCTTAAGCTATCAACAATCTCAACCTGTAGTCAAGGTAACCTCCTTTGACCACCTTTACATATAGTCTGATATATTTATATAGACACTAAAGATTTCAATTTGATCAAGGAATGTGAGATTAATAATGCAAAGAATTTTAAATAAACCTCAATAATTAGGCAAACATAACTTGTTCTAAAAGCAGACTAATAAATAGTCAATTAATTTTAATTTATTCATAAATTGCAAATTTTGATATGTTAGTTTTAAAATTAGAGATGTTTTAATGAATTAAAAACCATTTACATAAAATTAAACAACAAAATGATATATGATAACTTTTATTTGTGATTAATGTTTTTTTTAAAAACAGACAAAACTTTCCATACAGTAGTGCCACCCAATGCAAGCCAGAGTAATCAATGGATGCCAGAAGGCTTGTGCATAAAATCCCTATCTAGTGCCTACTCATCCAATATCCCCAGATTAGTTTCTAGCTTGTGGTTTTCTGGAATCCATTGATTACTCTGGCTTGCACTGAGTGGCACTATTGTATGGAAAGTTTTGTAATCTTTAACTTTAAATCATTTATAGCTTTATTCTTTATAAAATACTGGTTATATATATGACCATCATATCATTCTTAAAAAAAGAAAAGAAATATTGTAAAAGCATCTTATTTTCTAAAGATAGCTTTTATTTGTTGAGACTTTCTGTGCTGCTTGCTCATGATCGTAAATATCATTTTTGTTTAGAAAACAATTTTACTGATTTAGGTTCAAACAACTCCCATATTTTATTAAATGTTCCAAGTTATAGTTCCAAGCTTTTAAACATTGCATTGTTCATCTTAGCTATACCACTAGAGGGAGCCTGGGACTCCAGTTTTCGCTGTTACAGGCTCTCTGTTTTATTCACCAAAGTCATAGTCCAATTTTGGATTCATAAAAAAAAAGTTTACCAAGATATAAATGAATACCTGTTTTATTGATTTTTCAACTTTATAAAAAATTTTGGAACAATTTTCATTCAAGAATAATTGAGAGTTTCTATCGGTCCAGTTATGCAAATGTCTGCCATTAGAAATAGGCAAAAGCTAGGTTAAATAATTCTAGGAATCATTAGAACAATTTAAAACCTTGGAAAATTATTTAAAAACAAACCAAATAATTCTAGATAGAATAGAGACACTAGAAATCCAAATGTCTTGTTAGAATAAGCAGAGAAATCATTTGGACATCAAAGCTCATAAAAAACGTGGAAAATAAAATGTTAGCAAAGATGATTTTAAGAATTTCATTGTTGCATCAGATATTAGAAATGTGAAACAAGTCTCTATGACAGAAAACCAGTCAGGAAAGACAGAAAATGGCCTAGGGATTATTATAGATACAAAAATTAATCTTTTTTCCCAGTGTTAGATTGTTCATAGGAAAAAAGATACAACATCATCGTGTCAAAGCAGAAATTGCGAAATGTGGCTAAACATTGTAGATCAGAAAATTATTTTAAATTTTAATTCGATCTCAATTTTAGAATTGAACATTATAGATTATGGCTCAAGCTATCTCCCTGCACAAAAATCAGGTTTTTCTGACGATCAGAACAGAAGTTATTAGCCCACTTCCGGTGAATTGGAAGCCTCAAAAATTTAAAAGATTTTTTTTTTCAAATCAACACAGAATTATAACGAAGTGATTCATGAGCAAAAAACTAATAATTCAAAGACAAAATTAGTACTAATGATGTTTTAGAGCTAAATAGAGAAATTGAAGCTGCAAATTATTCATCCTCTTTCAAGCAATAATTATTGAGAATATTCCAAAGTTTAACAACAAACTTTCAGATTATACAACTGAATTCTTGATTACTAAGCAAGACCTAAAATTCAATCATAGGAAGCAGAACCCAACTAGTATCAACAAATAAGGTGTGTTCAGTTAACACACACTCTTTCCACACCCCTTTCCCTTTTCATATGTATCCTTCCCCTTTCACCATGTTGCTCCTGAATTTCATTTTTACCATTCTTTGTAAACCTTTTATTTAACAGTATTTGTACCTTTTTTTTTTTTTGATGAATAAAGTTTCATCACTGAGAAAAAAAACATTTGAGGATGTAAGAATGAAAGTTAAATAGCTACAGATTATATTTAAATTTATTATATTTAAATTTAACAACTTATTTGTTAAAGCTAGCATATAAATAATTTATTAAATATATCAATAATCAGCCAACAGTCAAAATTAAATCATGGAGATGATAAAATATTATTTGTCTATTCCCTACTTCCAAATGTAAAATTATATAATTTAGAAATTATTTTTTAATACCATATCTGATTGATATTTTTTATTTACATATGTTAAACAATATATAAAAATACTAAACTTAACAAATTTAACTCGTTTCAATACTCTATAATTAATTGATACTACTTCTATCTTACTCATACAATTTCAATATCTGGAAAGAAATATGTACACCTTTTAAGAATGATTGTTTTTTTTTTAATTTTATAGTGCTATTCCATCATTATATAAATCCCATTTTTAAACAAATAGTTTTAAATAGTGTAATATAATCATAAAATTTTATACCAGTGTTTCAAAACTGAATATGGTTAGTTTACAATAGATGAAGATAAGTTAAAGATTATCAGACTTTTGTGTCGTTTATATTAAACATAAAATAAGAAAAACTGAATATTTATAAAGATAAAAAAAATACTATTATATTTTTTAAGATTTTTATGCAGAATATATTAATAAAAATACCTTACTGACATTGATTGTTTATATGTAAAAACAGAATATATCTTGCCATTGGATAGACAAATATTGACTTGAATATTCTTTTCATTCTGAGGTCAGCAGTTTTATTTCCAGATTTTAAGATTCTTTAGTTATTTGATCAATGGTTTGGCAATGCTCAACCAGCTAGGCAAATTATTTCTGAGTGAAATCAACATGTTTTTCACTGATAGCAGACAAAAAGCTAATTTAATTATATGCTAGAATTTAAAAAGTCAACTCATATCTTTTAGATGGATGATGAAGGCAGATATATATTTTAGGGGCTTATGCTAAAACCACAAGCTCAGTTTATTATTGCTTCAATGCGTATATACTTAGAAGTATTTTCCATGCTGAGAGCTAAGTGATCTAGTTTCACTAGTAATCTGCGTCACAAAAATGAAATAGCTGGTGAGATAGAAATCATTTCCTTTAGTATGACTTTATAAATAACTTGGAACCTGTCTTTTAAAATTGCTAATGTTTGTTTTCTCAAATATTTATTAAACAAGTACAATGTTTACAATGACAATTATGTATATGTAATTTAGTATTGCGTTATTTTCTTCTCAGTCTGTTTATATCATCATTCATCTTGACTCTCACGTTTGTTTGTTTTTTAAAAAAACACGTTTTCTTAACTTGAATGCTAATCCTATTATTTGCACAATTTATTTTTCAAAACACATTTAGCTTTTAACCTATTGTTTAGCTTTTAATTACTCCTTGTTTATTTTTAATCTATTTAAATTATTTCTGGTTTGTTCTGAAAACAAAAACTATTGTGCTAATTAATGCTTTCAATAAAATTGATTTTTTAAAAAAAGTATTATACATACTATTGTGCATAATATATGCATGGGCATGTAACTACAGTAAATTAAATTATAATAAATATACATTTTCTATTAAATTCTTACTTCCAATTACAATTATTTTAACCAGTCCAATGCCTTTCATCTGTTTGGCATTTATCTTTTTAGACTGACCAAACTAATTTTTATAAATTGGAGCTGTCTGTTTTGTAAAAATTAATCTTCTTTGCCCTGTCATAAAAGCTGATTTTTCAATTTAATTAAACTACTCTTGCAAACATATATTGTAATGATTTATTTCAATATTTTTTATCTTGTTTGTTTTTGTTGAATTAAATGGCCATTTTAATTTCCGAAAATGTATGCATTTGGGGGAATATACTTCTGATTCTTTAATCAATTAGCTATTATCCCTCCCTCCGCCTTTCTTTCTTCATTAATTTTTTTGACAATGTAAAATAACATTGACATATTTTTTCAACATTACTTTAACATCCTAGCTTCTGCCTATTTTTCTCTTTAAGTCTCTACATTTTTGGGTCTTCCTTGGGACTTGATTTATGATTGTGTCAATATATATATATATATTATTAACAGTAATAGGGTACAGTATTTAAAACACTTTAATATGTAAAAAGCATCTTTATATTTGTGTTTTATTCAGGAGCAATTTATCTTTTAATGCTTAATTATTATTATTTTTTGTTATAAGGAGTTATGAAGTAATAAAATTCTATCATTATTTAAAATCTTTATAACTGTTTTTTTTTAATGTCAGTTTTATTTTTTATCAATTCATTTTTAGAAAGCATTATTTATATATTCCATATTATGCAATCCAAATATTGCTAATTTGTTTTTAATATAATAAAGATACCCAATTGAATTAATCAGTTCAAAACATAGTAAAATTATAAACTTTTTAACTGTAATGAAATATATTCAACTTAACTTTTATCAAAGTAGTGTATGTTAGAATATATACTTTTTTATATTTAGATACCAACCAATAACCACCTAAACATTCACTGTAAAGATAGTAATCAATATTTCTCACTGCTGTCAAGGCAACCTTCTAACCTTTTAATAGCAAGAATGAAAATCCATTCTTACTAATGGTCCATTGAATATATATGGACACTTAAAGATTGCAACTTGACTACAGAGTATGAAATATTGATACAATGAAGTTTAAATAAACCTCTTTAAACATGAAATAAACATATTGCTTCATTTATAAAAATGATTTATTTTCACAAATTACAAAGCATTTTATCTATCTCCTTGTTCATCCAGAGGCCAATATAAATAACACTATATTTTTCATATTATACTGATACTGATCAGGCCAGCATCACTTGAAGAAAAGAGGAGAAAAATACCATTCAAAATAATGTGTTATATACTAGCTGTACATTACTAACAGTTGAATATATTTGAAAAGTTTTTTGAAAGACATTTAATCATTAATTAATGATGATGGAAATTGTCCAACATATAAATACCATCATTATAAATTTTCAGACAAATTTATTATTTATGTTTATTTATAATAATGGAATAATGGATAAATCAAAAATAGTTTTAAAAATATAAATCATACAAATTTTGTAAATTAAGAAAAAAATTGATATCAAACAACTCTGTGGATATCAATTTTTAGATATATCATTTTATTATTATATATAATCAAAACATTACATTTACTCATCATCATATGAGACTGGGTAGTCTATTTGGATTTGCCCTTTACTTTATCATTAATATTCATTTGGTACTTTCACTCATATCTGTGGATTAACTTAAGGATGACTTAAAATTGTTTTTATTCAATATATTTTTTAAATTAAAAATATTAGACTATAAATTTTCTCTAGTGTCTTTAGCAATTTCTATTTTTTATTAAAATAAATTTTTTGGCATTTTTTTATTTCCTTATCCTATTAGCTCTTTAAATTATAAACAGTAATTAAAATAGGATAAACATTTATTTATATTTTAGCAGCATATACTATTATATTTTATCTAATTAAACAGATTTAAAATTGATATAAGAGGATCAAACATTGAAAACTATCACCAACAATGATCAAGAGATATTGCTTATGGAACTCTGTTATCTAATTACTTTCCTTGTTTTCAGTCACATAACATACAAATAAAAAAACACGATAACAATATATTTATTTTTAACATTATGTAGCAAAGGAATATATAAGCTGTAATTGATATGAATAATATTATAGCACAATGCATAAAGATAGCCTGAAAAAAGAGATTCATGAAATATTTGATGTGAAAATATTGACTATTTCCAACCTCTATCATTAAATATTAAATGTATAAAAAAATTTAAACTTTATTCAAACTTTTCAAATACAAACAACTGTTAATAATAACACACAAATAGACAACAATTGTTTGTATTTGAAAGTTTAAATAAAGTTTAAAATTTAGTAGACATTCAACATTTAATGATAGATGATGAAAATAATCCAACATATTATCACATCTAAAATATTCACCATCACAAACTTACAGGCAAATATCATGAAATATTTCATCAAAAATGTTTAATTTTTTTGATCAGATTAAAGTATCTGCAACTGCTTAAATGTCTAATATTTAGAAGTCGTTTTTTTTCATCTATAAAAGTGGACAAATAGTTGGCTTGAATTTAAAACATTAATGTGATTAGCATTTTCAATTTCATGATTTCAAATTAATGTGATACGGTTAACTGCTTTGCTTTGTGTAACACAGTCTTCCACCTAAATGAAAATCCAATATGATTCTTGAAAGTCTATAAATATTGTTTTTATGATCATCTACTATTTAGAGTTTATCAACTGCATATCTTAAACAAATTGTAAGATGATGGACAATATTATTTATATTTAATCAAACTACAGTAGTTCTAATTACATGCACCTGAACTCTGAGAATCAAAAATTTTACAATGTCTTAAAATTATTTTATATATTTTTATTTAATGATACAATATGGTATTAATAATAATCAATAAAGCAAATCATATAGATTGTGACATTCCTTTATGGTATTAAATAACAAATAATATAATTAGTATATTATAGAGGTATATCCTATAGTATTATAAATGAGGGAATTTTTTAAGTATTCTAGCTCATTATTTAATTAAGACATAAGATGTTAAATAAGCCAAATTATAAATTACAGATGATGATAATACAAGGCTTTCAGAAACAGTTTCAAAAGAACCTTATTTATCAGATGTACAAAATTCCAACATCGTTTACTACAAATGAGAATAGGTTTTAATCTTTTTTATTTTAAACATATTTATTGTATTTGTTTTATAGTGTTAAATCTGCTTAAAATGGATATGTTTAACATTCATTTTAATTTGTAGTTAATGTTAGTGAAGCTGGCAATGGCTGATGAAAAGTTTCCTTGAAATGCATCATATAAAACTTGTATTGTCATAATTCTCTATTCAGAATTTGGTTATTATATAACGTTGTTTATCTTAATTAAATAATAAGCTAATTAAACTAAATTTGTATTTTAACAGCTTATAATTTCACAATAACTAGAATATTCATCAACAAGATATAATTTTGAAAAGACAAAGCAGATAATTATAAATAAACATGATTAAACATATGATGTTTATCCATTTTATAAACTTTATATTATTCTTTAGCAATATTTATGTTTCTTATTATAAAATAATATTAGTGATTTTATAGTATATATATAAATTTTATGACAGTTTTCCAATTTTTTAGAATCTTATTGTTGTAATCAAATATAGACATTAAAAAGTGTGTGTATGCATATATATATATTGTAATGGATGTTTAAGACACCATTACAAAAATTATAGTTTTATAGAGGTATATATATATATTGTAATGGATGTTTAAGACACCATTACAAAAATTATAGTTTTATAGGGGTGAAGAAAATAAAATAAATATTTATATAAGGTTTCATTTGTAAAACTTGATTAAAAGTTTTTTTTTTTTTTTAATGCTTGTGCAAATATATATGTATGTGCGTGGGAATTATATTTTAATACCACAGTTATATTTGGTTTTTAATTTTAATTTTGAAAAAAAAAACTAAGATTTTTTTTTTTTTGTTAAATTTATGTAAAAGTAAAGTGTACAAATAGATTGCTTTTCAGATTTGGGGATTTAGATTGATAAGGCTAATTAAAAAGAAAGAAAACAAAAAGAAAAGAATTTTTCATTAGTTAATTTCTAGATCTGTAAAGGGCAATTTATTTCGTTAATTAGATAACTATTGTTATCTAGATCGAGAATTTTTAAATTTTAATTAAAAAGAAAAAGTTTGGTAATTGGTTTAAGAGATATGATTCAGATATAACAGGCTGAATCAGGCCATTGGATTATCTTGGACTAGCTTTCAATAATGGTATCAGCTAGAACAGTGTTTCCCAACCTTTTTTGGCTCACGTACCACTTGGTAGTACATCACGGTAAATTGCACCACTTCGTAAAAATGATTGTATTTCATGAGAAATTTGTTATTACGAGTGTGTTATTTTATTTGCATTATAAATATTATAGAGTGACCATGTATATATTCACATCTCATAATGAGACAAATTACATTGCAACACACCTAAACGTCATGCCAGATTATAAACTCACTGAAATTATAAATGCACTGTAACATATTTATATGTATGTGTTTGTTCAAAGTTTCATATTTTTTCCAAAATAATTTATTAAAGATTACATTATTACATTAAAGGTTATTTGGTACATATTTTGTTCAAAGTGTTTTCTCATTCCTTCATTTGGTTTTCCCGAATTTGAGTCTGTTTTCTCTTTTTTGGAGCATCTTGCTATTGGTTGGGCCACGGAGAGGATAAATCCAGCATGTCCCAAGTCATGGTAAAAATAACCTCAGGGGTTATCAGGCTATCTCTTGTTCTTGTTTTCTTTATATTGTTCAGCATGAAGTTAATAGGATTAAAATTTTGATGATTAAATACTGGCTTATATCTAATAATCCACAATAGATGATCAAGAATTAATGAGAGTCTAATTTCTGGGTATGATCCTTTTCTGATACATTCTTTCAAATTAAATAATTTAGATTGATTTGCCTTGATCGGACTCATTCTTTATCTACTATTTTGTCATGATTTCGTTTACTAACTAATAAATGGTTTTAATAAAAACACAAAATTATAAAAAAACAATTAGTATATTTTCTTATCATAATCAAATATGTTTATAAAATAAATTTAATGAGATCTTTGTGCTTGTTTCGAACAACATAATTTTTTGAAATTTGGTTTAAGTCTACAGCTGCATTCAATCTGTTTCGATACTTATTTTTTAAAAAATATATGAAGAAAAAGCTCTTCCTATTAATTCCATACTAGTAAATGGTAATAATAATTTAAGAGCTTTCTCAGAAAGTTGTTCATATTCTTTAATGTTTAACCAAAAATTAATTAGATTGTGTCATTTGAATTCTACTTGTAAAGTTCTGTCACATGATAATTCTATTAAATTTTCTTTATCCTTTATTGATAATGATGTAGCTTTTTCTCAATTTTCTGCATAGAAGGGGTTTGAAATCCAATTATCATTTGTGTTTTCGGGTTTTGGAAAATATTTCATGAAAGACGTTTTTAATCCTGTTAAATGTGCTATTATATTTTCTCGTATATCTTGAGATAGACTAACCTTATTTTCAAAAAAAAAATATGTATAGTTTCAAATACTTCCAGTTGATTGTTTTCGATACTTATATATATATTACTGTTTCCAAAAATCTAATTTCTTAATCATACTTTAAATTTTATCATTAACATTAAAGATCGTTATTGATTGTACATATAAACAACTTTACTGTATAATATTATTAATTAAAATAATTTTTATGAATTATAGGGAAAAACGTTTCTATATTTTTATGATTTAATTTTTTTTTATGTCCGCCATTATTGATTATTTTTCGTGTACCACTAACCAGCATCTCACGTACCACCAGTGGTACACGTACCACAGGTTGGGAAACACTGAGCTAGAATACTTGCACCAGCGCAAAGTGACAGGCACCAACTCTGACAGGAGAATTGCATGATTCCTGCCAAAATACTTGGAAAGAACGATTCCTGCATATTCTGAAAGCTGATCCAGTAATTATTCTACCTAGAATGAACATTAAACCTACAGCAAGAATATTTTCTTTACCATGATGTACTAAGCTTCTCGCCAGGACAGGTTCGGATGTCCTGTGTCTCCATTAACTGCCTACAATGCCATAAGAACCAGCACCAAAGAAACCACTAACCAACTCGCCCAAGCCTACTGTCAGTGAATCCAGAGCAACGGACTAACCTAAAAAGTCTAGTGCACTAGCATTCAAATAAATTATTAAGGTACCTTATATTTTTGCAATTTAAATAATGTTATCTTAGATTTGTTTACTTTTTAAAATGTAAATGTTTTTTAAGTTATATCTTATGTAATTCGATTTCTTTGTGCTTGATTTTTTTTTCTTTTTTTTTTTAACGAGTGCTAGTTTCAAACCTGTTACTGTCCATCCTATTTAAGTCTTAGTAAGTAAGATAGTAGTTTATTTATAATCTCACATTCTTTTTTTTATAGAAAGCAGTCTGGATATTACAGACTATTTTAATTGACTTCTGGCTCATGACCCATTTTATTATTAGTTCTCCTTATGTCGTGAAACTTTATTTATAATAGTTCTTAGTTTTATTTCTTCAAGCTTCCAATTCGTTTATTAGGGGCACGTACGATCATTTTAATGCTCTCAATAGGTAGATCATGAGCTCCTAGCCTGTCTCACTCAGAGGGAGGTCAATCAATTGAAAGTAATAACTTTCAACACTCTTTTTATTATTATTAATGTTTTGGAAGCTACTTTTGCATTTCTTCAGTTTCGACATAAGCTTACATAAATCTCGAATACGGAGATTCAGCTTTTTTATAACTATGGGTTATAAGCAGGAAGCTAACCTCCCTTTTCTTACGTGAGATTACAGAATACTTACTAATACTTCTGCTACTGTCAGTATTTTGCACTCTTTCATGCACAGAAAATCGCTCTCAAAGCCATATAAAATATTTAAATTTAATTTTGATGTATGTACGTGTAGTACATATTTTAAGTGTGCTTTAAAGATTATTATTTAGATTTATGTTTATTTAATCATACTTTTAATAAAATTATTTATTTATTCATCTACTTAGTTGATTTTGTTTTCTGTTGCTACCTTTCCAACTCACTGAACAAAACATAGATCTCATTTGCTTGATTGAGCTAGTCCGGTGCATTCGCTTTGCATATCCTGTAACCCCTTAAAAATAAATGTCTAGTTCCAAATTTCGGACTAGTGGCACCCTGTTGGTCAGTTTATGTGAGTCTAAAGCTTTTGTCCAGTATATAGGATAGTAATTTTTGGCACAACCAAACGTGGGAGCCGATATTAAAACTTTACGTTAGATGTTTTGTTCGGATGGTTGGGAAAAATAAACAGAAACGGTAGGCGAAAATAGGTGAAATAAAGTTAGTGTTAGAATAGAAGTTGATGGAAAGATGCAGGTTTTTCGGATCTGTCTGTATTTAATGTTTTGATATTCAAAAAGAGTTTATTAATTAGTTTGACGTTCGTAAAGTTTTTAAAAAAAGTAAAGAGTTTAAGTTTGCTTTGTAAAAATAAAATAAAGTTAGCTGTTGAAGATTAAATAAATAAAAAAAAAAACATTAATAAACAGATTTAAAAGAAAAGTTCAGTTGGTAATTTGGAATAAAAAAATTAGATTTAACGGAGCTAAGTTTATTTTGAAAATGGAAGCTAAAGAAGAAAGCGATAGAGAGGCAGGTTGGGAAGAGAGCCCAGTTTCATTTAAACACCCCCAGATAGTAGAAAAAGAAGAGAGTGAGACCCAGATGATGATGAAGATGATGATGAAGTTGATAATAGAAATGAAACAAAATCAGCAAGCCAAGATGGAAGAAATATGACAGGAGTTGCTGGAAATGAAACAAAATATAACAAAACAAAATATAGAAATAAAATGGAGTCAACAAACAATACTGGAGGAGCTGAGAGCAGAAATGAAAGGAATGAGACAGGAAATGTGGAAGAAAGTTGACAAAAATCAGGCAGCTATAAAGGTCATAGAGAAAGATAGAAATAATGAGTTTCAGGAAGTTGAAATAGTAAAGGAAGAGATGAAAGAAGTAAAATATGAGGCATAGCAAGATAGTGTTAGGACAGGTAGTTTAGAAATAAAGATGGTGCAGGTAGAAGGGATGTGCAATGAATGGATAGACATACATGAAACAACACAAGTAGAATTGGAGATGTTAAAGGAAGGAGGAATTCAGAGAGAAATAGATCTGAGGGTTCATGGTGTTGTCAGAAAATTAGAAAAGATGTTTCAAGGCATAGAGGAAAGTAAGGATAATTTGAAAACAGAAGTGCAACAAATGTGTAGTGATATGATAAAAGGACTCGAATATAGGCTAGCTGGGATAGAGAATAAACATAGGGTGTTCTATACTGAAGACAAACAGTATGAAACAGAAAATAAATATAGAGAGTCAGGAAGTAAAAGACAGGAGGGGCCCTCCAGTAGATTTTTGGAAAAACAATTCCTAATAGAAATGTTCAAGGCTGAAGTGGGAGAAAGCCCATTAAAACATTTAGAAACTTTAGCTAACATGTTTTGTGTCCAAGACTGGCCGGAAAGGGATAAAGTTACAATCGCTAGTAACTACCTTTGAGAAACAGCCTCTGACTGGTGGCACACTTTATTCACCAAACCAAGAACATTTGAGGAATATAGGCACACCCTTTTAAGAACATTTTGGAGTGAAGACAGACAGGATGGGATACTCTATAAAATATCCCATGAAAGATATCCCAGCGTCCGCGGTGAAACATACACGCAATTTTTTTATAGACAAGTAGCAAGACTCAAGGCATTAACGGCATTTCCGTTGTCCAACGATCAAGTTACAAGGACTATCCGGCATAATATGCCACCAGACATACAACAAATGATGTTAAGTAATAATGGGCAGTCGATAGAAGAAATGGTGGAATTTTTAATGGCTGTAGATTTTGGCAATGTTACAAGAGAACCTGTAGACAGGTTCAGAAAATTAAATCATACCGACCAAACTCTCCATAAGAAGTAATCGCCTGACCGAGCGTAAGTGATATTGATCGGACATGATGCTATAAAAAAAACAGGATTTGTAATTGGACTACGAGCTGAGAATAGAAATTTATTTCGACATAGGTGATAAGCCCGAATGAATTTTGTAAATAATATTATATAATTACAACTATATACATGTGTGATAAACAATATTACATTTTGATATTTTGAATTCTGTTCATTTTTATTTAATAAAATGTATAGTGGCTATCATAATTGTATTACTTTGTTGTAAATAGTTATTTTAATAGATCGCCAGTATATTCCTGAAAATTTATGTTACTTACAAATGATTTAAAATAGTATTCATTAGGGTAGTCGGACGGATTTGGATTTTTTTTTAAAGTGAGAACAAACTTAGAAAAAACTGGTTAGTGGTAGGCATTGTAGGCAGTTAATGGAGACACAGGACATCCGAACCTGTCCTGGCAAGAAGCTTAGCACCTCATGGTAAAGAAAATATTCTTGCTGTAGGTTTAATGTTCATTCTAGGTAGAATAATTACTCGATCAGTTTTCAGAATATGCAGGAATCGTTTTTTCCAAGTATTTTGGCAGGAATCATGCAATTCTCTTGTCAGAGTTGGTGTCTGTCTCTTTGTGCTGGTGCAAGTATTCTAGCTGATGCCAGTATTGAAAGCTAGTCCAAGATAATCCAATGGCCTGATTCAGCCTGTTATCTCTTAAACCAATTACCCAACTTTTTCTTTTTAATTAAAATTTAAAAATTCTCAATCTAGATAACAATAGTTATCTAATTAACAAAATAAATTGCCCTTTACAGATCTAGGAATTGACTAATGAAAAATTCTTTTCTTTTCTTTTTGTTTTCTTTCTTTTTAATTAGCCTTATCAATCTAAATCCCCAAATCTGAAAAGCAATCTATTTGTACACTTTACTTTTACATAAATTTAACAAAAAAAAAAAAATCTTAGTTTTCTTTTTTTTTTTTCAAAATTAAAATTAAAAACCAAATATAACTGTGGTATTAAAATATAATTCCCACGCACATACATATATATTTGTACAAGCATTAAAAAAAAAAACTTTTAATCAAGTTTTACAAATGAAACCTTATATAAAAATTTATTTTATTTTCTTCACCCCTATAAAACTATAATTTTTTTAATGGTGTCTTAAACATCCATTACAACTGCCTCTCTGTCATCACAAAAAAAAAACAAAAAAACACATAGCATACATGGATAACTTGGCTGTTTTTCTCCATCACAAAGATTAACCCCAAAGCTTTCCAAAATCTTCCATGTCTTTTCTTCCAAGTTGGGACTTATCTTTAATTTAAATAAATCTCCAGCATGGAAGGTATCCTCTGGGAACACACTCCCATCTTCTTTCACTGCCAAGCCCCCAAAATTTATGAGCTTCCCAATCTACAACTCACCCCTTGCAATAAAGAGAACCATACAGGACTTCCTTCTCCTCTCGATGCAAAAAACCATTGATTCATTATCCAAAGTTTATTTGTCACTACATGCAAAAACTTCACTGCTCAACATCCTAGAGTGCCCAATGATCTCTTATTACACGCTGATTATTATTTTTTTCCCAAAATTAGAAAGATAACATCATTATGTGCAAGACTTATGTGGAAGGGCAAGACCATGGCCATTAGCCTGATGGAATCTCCATATGCACACAAAACTCAATGGGCTATCACTGCATTGTTTTAATCTTTTGTTTCCAGCATACACACAATGCCATCCTTAACCTATCTCACCATTTTCCAGAAGCATCATGCTTTACATCTGTTTCTTCTACAGGCACCCCTCCTCCTCCCATAAGAAGTTGTTTGACATCCTTATTGTTAAATATTGCTAAGTTTATCCCTCTACCTATTCAGTTTAACTCGCAGAAAATTTATGTACTAGGATGCATACCACCTAACTAATGAAGAAATTGCCCCAATCCCATTACTACTAACCCTTCCCAATCATTCAATCATTGAAAAGTTTAAATGGTGGCATTTTGAACCTAATTTTTTTCTTTATTAAATTAAACATGAGTGCTCTGCCCACATGCTATTTTCTAGTCTATCATAGAGGGTTCTCATGCTTGGACCTGGTCTGCCCTTTATGTAAATGGGATGATAACACAATAATACATATTCTGAGCCATTGTACATTACTCCAATGGGACAGATACTTTATTGCATCCATATACAAACCTAGAGTGCCTATCCTCACCAGACTGATTTCTAGCATATTCAATGGAATCTTTTTATCCATAAAAATCATAACTTTTCTGTTGTTTACCTATTGGTCAACTAGGTGTACACTCATTTATGGCCATACATTGGTTGACTATAAGAAATTATTTCTGGCAAAACTTGAGGCCAACAGAAACAGATGAAAAATTAGCCCCAATATACATCTACAATGCTATATGGAGACTTGTAGCAATGGACAATTTGTGATTGAACAGTAGATTTTTTATGCCCAGACCATTGACATTGGGTTATGTAATCTTTATCATAGTGTCTGCCAAACAACATAACTCTGTTATTGCAATAATGTAATTCTTTGAGCTCACAATAAAATTTCTTGATAAAAAAAGAAATATTTTTCTATTGAATAATACATTATTTATTGTTATATACTCTTATTCAGTTTTATTTATATGCCAAAAACAATATATTGGATTATACAATAGTAAAATAATTATTGTATTTGCATACAATTCTATTTCTAAAATAATATTATATATTAATACATAAGTATATAATTGTTGCAATTAGATGTGTATTTTTTAAAAATATTATATGATGGTTTAGAATCACTAATTTATAATTTAATGCAAATAATTACAAACACACACACACACACACACACATATATATATATATATATATATATAACCATTAGAAATCAGTCAACACTTAAATATGTCAAGACAACCTCCTTTTAGTAATAAAGGTGAAATCCCCCTCTATTAATATTCTCATATATTTATGTAAACACTAAAGATTGCAACTTGGCCACAGAGATTGAAATTATTGATAGAAAGAAGTTTAAATAAATCTCCTTAATCATGTAAATATAATCTGTTCTGAATGCAGACTAATAAATAGTCAATTATAACATTACAAACTGCAATTATAATTTTCAAATTGCCCTCAAAGTATTACTTAAATAATAAGTAATGGGTTGGGTTTATAAATAACCATTAGAAATCAGTCAACACTTAGGCAAACCCAATATAAATAACAATCAAGAATTTCAAACTGTTGTCAAGACAACCTCCTTTTAGCAATTGAGGTGAAATCCCTCTCTATTAATGGTTCCATATATTTATATAGATTATTGATAGAAAAAAGTTTAAATAAACTCCTTAAACAGGTAAATATAACCTGTTCTGAAAGTAGACTAATAAATAGTCAATTATGAATATATACTGTAACTCTATTGAGCATTCATTAAAATTTTGTCTAAAAATTATTAAAATAAAATTCAGAAATAACATGAGGGTTAATAAAGAAATAATAAAAGTATTGCAGTATAATAATTTTCTCATTTAAAGAAATGGTTAAAAGTTTAAAGAGGTATTTATATAAGTTAAAACATTAAAAACTAAAACTCTAAAGAGTTTTTTTATTATTAGTAGTAATTTGAAATAAAATTACAAGTAATTAATTAGAAGGGGGATGAAAATTAATTCATTAGAAGGGGGATGAAAATTAATTCAACAATTTTAGAAAGTAAATAAAAATTACAAGTTATGACCATTCAAGAATAGATCTCTCTTCATTTAAAATATTAAAGGAAAAAAAAGTAGTTTGCTAAAAACAATTAATTCATAATTTTATGAGAAAAATTAAAAGTAGTGGATTTTCAAATAATTAAAATATATCTCTTCTCATTTAAAATTAAAAGAAAAAAAAAGAAATTTCTTTTATTAGAATAAAATATACATATGCATAAGTAACGAGTGATAACTATGTGTGTGTTAAATATTAAAAAATGATATAGAAAGTTAAAATGTAAAAAAAATGTGCAATGGCTACCAAATGAAAACATATAATTGAAAGCTTATCTAAGGAAGGTATTCAAAAACAGTGGTGGAACTTCAAAAACAGAGATTGCCAGTGGACATAAAAACCAATTATCAGAAATGACAACAGGTCATCCTAATAAGTAGGCCAGTTTTTTCATCAGACAGCAGTTGAGTTCACAATCAGTTGAATTGAAATTCAGATTTAAAAATTTGGTATTTGAATTAAAAAATAAATATAATAGGAAAGGGAAATAATTGTAAGTTTAATGAATGGTATATTATTAAAAATATGCGTGATAAATATGGGGATTTATTATTTTTAAAAGGTGATAAAACATCTAGTATGGTTGTTTTAAACAAGAGTGAATATAATAAAAAATTTTAAACTTATTAAAGGAAGATTGTTTTCTAAAAATTAATAAAGATGAAAGTATGTTAATGAATAAAAAGGTTAATAATATGTTAAGTGTGCTGTATGAAAAAGGTTGTGTGGAAAAATTAGTCATGCTTAAATTAAAAAAAATGGATATAAAATGTGCAAAAATATATGGTTTACCTAAAATGCATAAGCCTGGTATTCCAATAAGGCCAATTATTAGTAGTTGTAATACTTATTATGAAAAAATTTCGAGGTGGATGTATAACAATATTTTTTAAAAATATATTACATTATTTGAAAAAAATTGTGTTAATAATTCTATACAGTTTATTAGTAAATTGAAAGTTTTTTTAGAAGGTAAGGTTTTTAAAAATTTGTTTTTTGTAAAGTTAGATATTGTTAGTATGTATACTAACATTGATCCGGAGGTTGCTATTTGTTGTTTTATGGATTTATATAATAAAGATAAAGGGGTAAAATTAAAAATTGAGGGTTTTCTTTTATATGAAATATTAGTGATTTGTTGTAGGGATCTTATTTTTAAATATGGGAATGAATTTTATAAGCAAAAAGAGGATTTAAGTATGGGTAATAGTCTGAGTGGTTTTTTGGCAGGAATATATATGTATAAGTTTGAAGAACAATTTTTTTAATTATAATAGGAATAAACCAATTTTTTATGTTAGATATGTTGATGACTATTTTATGGTTTTCAATGGTAATAAAAGAAATGCAGATAATTTTTTGAGTTATATTAATGGTAGAGTTAAAAAATTAAAATTTACTATGGAAAAAGAATATATTAATGTTATTGAATATATGGATGTTAGAATTAAAAAAAAAAATTGATAGGAATGGTACTGTTATTATAGAAACATCTGTGTTTAGGGAAAAAAAACATTTTTTAGATTATCAAATAATTGTTTTTCAGATATTGATAATCATAGTAAAATTAATATTGTTAATAATAAAATTATTAGGGCAATTAAGTTATGTTCAAATAGTAATTTGTTTGAGAATGAGGTTGATATTATTAGGAATGAATGTTTTATGAATGATTATCCTAGGGGTGTAGTTGAACATTTGTTTTCTAATAAAAATATAAATAAAATAAGGAATAGAATGGGATTAGATAGGAATAGGAATAGAGAAAAGATTATTTATGTTGGTTTTAATATATCTAAAGATTTATTTATTAAAGTTAAGAAATTAGTTAAAATGATTAATAGGAAATATAATGTTTCAATTTGTCCAGTTTATAAAAAGAAAGCAAATTTAAATTTTTTAATTAATAATAATGGGGATTATAATAGGTTGGACATTATGAATTCAGTTTATTTGATAAAATGTTTGAATTATTTTAGAAAGAATGTAGAAATGACATATATTGGGACTAGTAAAAATAAATTTAAAACTAGATTAAAACAGCATTTAGGTGATAAAAATTCTACTATTTACATTCATAAGAATAAATTTAAGCATGGGGATTTTGAAACAAAACCTTTGGAATGTATTAAGTCATATAATGAAAGGATAATAAAAGAGGGTGTATATATAAATGACATAAAACCAGAATTAAATAAGATGTTAATAAAAAAAGATAAAAGAAAATAATAGGTTTTTACTTAAAAGTTTTTATATGATATATATAGATTTTTAAAAAGAAAGTAGTTGTGTTTAAGTTGTGATTGTAATAGGAAAGGGAAGTGAGATAAGGTAAAAAAAAGAAAATTTTGGTTATAGATATATTTTGTAATTTTTAATTAATTTAATTTTTTTTTTTTTTTTGGAATATGTGATATTTATTGTATATATATATTATTTTAGTGTGCCTTGAAAAAGATTATAAAAAATAGTCGAAACATTGGATTTCTTTTTCATGATTATAGCCATAAAAATAAAGTTTTAAAAAGAAGGAGTTAGTTTGTTTTATTTCTATATCAGTTTATTATATACCCAGAATCAATCATGCATTGTTAATTGTCATTGGAAACATACAACTTTGCTCCAGCCTGAGTCCGATGAAATAGCCAACCTGCCCAGAAAAAAGTAATGCCTGCCTGACAACTTGAAAATCTGGTTTCAATATCTAACTGCCTCAAAGAATATTGCCATGGAGTAGTAGGCAGAAAAACCTCAAATCTAACCGGTTAGAAATATTTTCATGTAAGTAATGACCAGCAAGAAGACAAAGTCCTATTGAAAATAAAGTTCACAGCAAACAGCAAGAAGTATCCACATTCTAAAATCCTAGGTAACAACATTTTTTTATTTCTATTTCTAATTAAAGTAGCCATTACAATAATTTGAAGCCTCCCACAGTCAAATAATAAGAAACTCTATAGCATGCATAAAGAACTATTGATGTGCATGTTTAAAGAACTATTGATGTGCATGTTTTTAAATGTCAAATATTATTTAATGCTTTGTTATATGATATTCTAGTGTATGAATTAAGAATGTATGTGGGCATTATATGTAATCATCATCATCTAATTTAATTAAGTTTCTATAAAAGTAGTTAAAATTAGGATAATAAGTACTTATTTAAAAAATAAATTATCTTAAAATTTAATATTTGTCAGTAAATTCTTTATCACTAATTAAAGCAATAATTTGTTATTGTATTACTTGTGATTGAGCTAGTCATGGGATATTTCGAGCACTGGATTATGGGCCTATTGTCCAAACACATTAGTTCTCATAAATAGCTGGTGCCTGAGGTTTACCTCAAAACAAGTAAAGTGCTTGGATAGTAGGGGCTTGAATCTAGCAGTTGACGTGAGCCATGGTCTGGAAACATAATCATGTTATGCATTGCATAGCTCGGTCTGATCATGGATATTGTTGATAGTTCTGCTATCGATGATATTCTCAACTCTGTTCGAAGGGCTGCTCTGTTCATGTAATATTTATAATATAAAATTATGATAAATAAGGTTTAAACCTAGCAAGTAGAGCATGCTGGATCATCTCTTACAACAGCACCTGGTACAATATATATATATCATTGAAATTAAAAGTAATTTTTATTATAATACTTTACAGCTACCATGTGGGAATAAAACCTGTATAAAAAATTGGGGGGAGTGCTAATTTTTTAAAATTAACTATTGAATTAATTTAATACTATTTATTGGGTGTACATATATATAAATTTCACAATCACTTTCCAAACATTTTTTTCCCCAGCTATTCCCACTATGAGTAAATTTAGCATCCAAATTTCAAACAGCGTACCCTAAAAGACAACTCTCATACTGTGCTGCAGTGATTTTAAATATTGAAAAACAAACTTATTCAATATTCAACATCGTAGCAACATGCATTCTAAAAGATTACTTTTAAAACTGTGCTGTTTGAAATTCACGTTAGAATTATTCACAGGGAGTTGAAAAACAAACTTATTCAATATTCAACATCATTGCAACATGCATTCTAAAAGGTTACTTTTAAAACTGTGCTGTTTGAAATTCACATATTAGATTTATTCACAGGGAGTGTACCTGAAAAAACTTAACATTTGGGAGAGTGATTGTACATTTTATATTTGAATTTGCAAATAATGGTATGCAGTGGATTCACTTTTTTTATATATATATATATTATTTGTACCATTTATTTATATATGGTACAAATATATTTGGTATTTGGTAATATTTAAAAAAGCTAAGAAAAATAAAATTTAATTAAACTTGAAATTGGAAGGAATAAAAAAGAGATACAGATTACTAATCCAGACAAATAAAAGAAAGAAATTCCAAACACAAGAGATTACAATCAGAGAAGGACTTTCTAATGCTAATTAAAGATGGTGGAAGTAATTCATAAAAAAATAAACTTTGTACATCAAAGAAAGAATGTAAGATTACTAACATGTATTTTGATAACAAAACAAAACTGACCCAAGGCTATAAAAGGTCAGAAAAACTTTTATGCTGAAATAATTCATCATGCAAGAGTGGATGGGAGTGTTTGCTGACATCGTTCATCGTGAAGATGTCAACTGCAAAAAAAACTTTTGTGACTAGCCTTAGGACAGACCAAGAATGGTTTAAAACCAATGATCACAAGCTCATTCTACCTCTCATGAAAAACCATGCATGATAATTAACAATCTATGCAAACTTGCTAAGTTTACCAGTAAGATTATTCATATCCTAATTTGTAACCAAAAAAATATTCGCAACTAACGTTATCTATAAGCTTATAATACCGATAGTCATTAACTTTAAATATTAAACTTCTAACACTCATATAGACATTTCCCATTTTTTATTATTCAAGAAACTTAAGAAGAATGTATTTAATATTAGCTGGATTACTACGTATGTGCTTTTCAAATTTATTTAATAATTTGCCATTTAAATATGTTAATTTGTTATTAATAAAATATTTACCTTTAATATTAATTTCATTGTGCATTATTAATGTGAGTTTATTAAAACTTAAATGTATAATTTACCTTTGCCAATATTTATTAATTAAGCTCCAGGAGAAATATTTTCTGAAATAAATTAAGATATGGAAAATCATACTTTCCGATCTTCTAAATTATTTGCTTCATAAGTTACGATGTTCTTGATGCAGAATCAGTGAGTCTAACAACTTTGACACCCTCTTTTATATATTAAAAACTGATTCTGCTAGCAATTCAAATCATAATAATTATTAGGTCAAGTTAGTCAGGAAATTTAGTTATGCTTTTAGAAATATGAACAAAATATTTTTCTTCTTCATAGCTTGATTAATTCACACATTCTAATGCATAATAGAAGAGCTATAAGAATGAAAAAAAATGTTACAATATATATATATTATAGACCCCCACCATTATATAAAAATTTTCTTTTTTTTTCATATTAATCACCAATCATAACCGAAATGACAAACTCTACTATCATTAAACTGTATTTATTAAAGACAAGTTTTCAAAAGGAATTTTCATTTTATCTTTAATTTTGCTATTTAAACATATAGATGTCATGTGATCAAATAAATGGACGGGATCGAACCCAGTACCATCACTTTTCATTTTATACTTTATTTTATCACTGCTTATCCTGTTTCTAATGGAACAGGCTTCAAGCTACGTGCATTATAAGTTCCTCTAGTTCCCTCCGGGGTGGAAAGCAAGAAAGCATTTTCTCCTTTCTGTTCTATGATTTCATATGGCCCTTCATATAAGTTAAGAAATTTTCTGAAAACACCTCTCTGGGGATTACTCACATAAGGGGTTCGAACCAGAACAAAGTCATGCAATTTAAATGGATGTGGTCCAGTTTTAGATTGTTTTATATGCTTTTGACCCATTCTTTTCAAATTACTTCTGGCCTCTGCCTGATCCCTTCCTATATCTATATTTTCCTGAATTATGGGTAAGGGAGTCTTAACTAGAACAGGCTCATGCTTACCAAAGTGAAGTCGAATGGGAGTAAATTTGGTTGACTCATTAGATGTACTATTAATGTACTGAATTATTTGTGGCAATTTATTAACCCATTGTCTGTGATTATCCTTTATATAAACCCTAAATAATCAGCCTAACTCTCTCATTACTCTCTCACATGGGTTAGATTGCAGATTTCTAATTGAACTCATAATGTGATGAACATTATTCCTTCTCATCTATCAATTCCATGTGCTGGAGATGAAAGCTGTTGCGTGATCAGTTAAAATATTAATAGGTTTGTCCACTAATGGAATTTGAAATTGTTCTAAACATTTAATTACACCTTTAGCATCAGCTTTTGAAACTGGATAAGCTGAGACATATTTTGTGAACACATCGTACGTCACAAGTATAAATTTCTTTCGGTTGAAAGGTGGAAGTGGCCCATAGAAGTCAATTGCTAACAGTTCATTGGGTTTATCCGGTAAAATTGGCTGTAAAAACCCTGCATAAGATTTCCCACTAGGTTTAGTTTTTAAACAAACTAGACAAGTTTTAAGTCTGTTTATAATAGTTTCAGACATTCTAGCCCAATAAAAATACTGTCGCAGAATGTATTCTATTTTCTGTCCTCTATAATGTCCATATTGGCAATGTACATAATATATAATTAATAAGACAAGGCAGAATTACTACTCTCCAAGAGTTATCTGATTGTTTGTTTACCTTCTTCATCAGAATTCCCTTTTCTAACTTATAATTATTTTTAATTTTATTAACAAATCTATTCTCGTCACTTGGTTGGTTTAAATTGCCCAAAATATCAATAATTTTCTTCAAACTACCAACCTGC
Source organism: Epiperipatus broadwayi (assembly GCA_028023455.1). NCBI lineage: Eukaryota > Metazoa > Onychophora > Udeonychophora > Euonychophora > Peripatidae > Epiperipatus > Epiperipatus broadwayi. The sequence continues at coordinate 3,890,243 of JAQFVV010006206.1, forward strand.
TTTTGCAAATCGACTAACCCCTTATATTCCTCCACAATGGACTCTTCCAGAAATTCGATTTTAGTACTACTTATAATAATATTTTCCAAGGGGATGTGCATAAACTACATCTACCGGGTGTCTACTTAAAATATCAGCCACCAAGTTATTTTTTCCTTCACAATATACTATTCTATAATTAAATTGTTGGAGATACAGACTCCATCTGACCAACCACTCATTATTGAGATAACTTTTATTCAGAAATTCAAGACTGTGATGATCAGACAAAACAATAATTTCTGATCCCAACAAAATCTGTCTTAGTCTCTGAAACCCCCATACTACTGCTAGAGCTTCCTTTTCCATTGTAGAGTAATTAAGTTCTGCTCCTCTTAAGTGATGACTAAGAAAATATAAAACTTTTGGCCCCTTTAAATCATTCAGCTGATAGAGAATTACCCCCAATCCACGTCCACTGCTATCAGTTTGTAAATAAAATTCTTTTTCAAAGTTAGGATAAGCCAAAATAACAGTTTTTAAAAATGTACTCTTAATTTTATTAAACTCAATAGTATGTTCCGAGGTCCACTCCCATCTTTCACCTTTCTTAAGCAAAATAGACAAATACATAGTATCATAAGCTAGGTTACTGTAAAATTTATGATAATAATTGCATAGTCCCACGAACGATCTTAATTGTTTACGTATCTTCAGCTGTGGGAAATTGTTAATAGCTTCAATTTTATCTGGATGAGGTTTGATCCCCTCCTCACTAATTAAATGGCCAAGAAACGTAATTTCTTTAACAGCAATTGCGCATTTTTCGAGGTTAATTTTAATATTATTTATATGACACTCGTATAAAAATAGTTTTAAATGTTGTAGATGTTTTTCCCAGCTCTCTGAAGCAATTACGATGTCATCAATGTACATGATTAAACCCTCTTGCAGTTGCTTAGAGAAGGCCATGCTTAGACATCTGATCAAGCTAGCACCACTGTTTACCAAACCAAAGGGCATCCTCTGGAAGATATAGAATTGACCCTGATAATGGAATGCCGTGTATTTTTGATCATCTTTATGTAGTGGTATCTGCCAATAGCTAGCAGTCAAATCAAATGTCGAAAATATGCTCTTCCCTTTAAATTTAATAAATAATTCGTGGGCAGGAGAAGGAATGTCACGCTCTGGAATAGTAGCTTGGTTAAGCATACGCGCATCCAGGCACACACGGATTGTACCATTTTTCTTTTTTACAATCACTAATGGATTCACAAAAGGAGATGGGCTTTTCTTTATTATTTGCCACTCGATCATATCATCAATTTGCTGTTGGACTTCAGCTTGATATTGATATGGGATGGGGTATGTGCGCTGCTGAAAAGGCTCATTAGATTTTAAATAAATTCTATGCACATATCCCTTTAATATACCGGGTATTTTCGAAAAAACATTTTTATACAAGGATAACAGTTGATAGAGTGATTCATAGTATTTACTGCCAATTGCACATGAACCATCTAACTTTGATTTAATATTCATATCAACTGTCACTTCCTGTATACACATTAATTGATCTTGCTGACTAACTATATTACTTATAAAATTACAACTTTCAGACTCGCATTTAAAAATTCTCTTTCTATAATCGACAAAACAATTGTGCATATCCATGAAGTCAGAACCAATGATGGCCTCATGGATCAAACCTGGCATTATCAAAAACACATGTTTAAACTCGGTAACATTTAATTTTAAAGTCAGATAAATCTGCTTATTATATAGTTTGCTTTTCTTCCCATTTGCTAAAGTAACTTGAATTGTTTTTATAGGCAGAGTGGGAATACTCTCAATTTTGTTAGCAATTTTTAAATAAGTCTCCTCAGATAAGATAGAGGCTTGGCTACCCGAGTCGACTAATGCGTTTATCATTATACCAGCAACAGACATTTGAATAAGTGGACAGTTATATAAAATAGGAGGCTCAACTACTCGGTGTTGTTCTAAATAATCTACCCCTAAATCTATACTATTTAAAATCCACATGACTTCGTTCCTCTGTTGAATATGGGGGCCCCGGAGTGAGGAACTATTCTTCGAGGTCCATTTCAGTTTAATGCACCAGAACTAGCTTTACCTTTGACACTTGTTTTTGGCGCAGTTTTTACACCGCTTGTAGACGGTTGACTCAAATGAGTGGAGTCTACTGTACTTAAGGGTCTCTGGAATCGAACCCCGCCCTTACTATAAGGACTAACTTGGTTATGCATATATTCTCGGAGGTTTTTAAAATTTTGGCGAGGAGGCTGCCTAAATGATAAATTAATGTTACTCATTGAGGATTGGTATTCCCTGCTGGCTCTGGGTTTACTTTCTAAATTTCTCTCACTCGTTTCGAGTGATTCTAAGATTTCAGCTATCTCCTTGATGGTCTGAAGATTAGCAGCAATTAAGATCTGCTCAATGTGTCTAGGCAAATTGTGTCTGATTATTCGGATAATTTGCGATTCAGATAGAGGGAAGGCAGTTAAGGTTTTTAATTTTACTGCTTGGCTACGAAAGAATTGGGTGTAACTGCCCTTTTGCAAACTATACTTTTCCTGTGACACTTTATAACGAATATTGTCCTGCCTATCCTCCCCCCAAAAGCATGACAATATTATATGCCTGTAGTCCCCATAGGTGTGTGGTCGCTCAAACAGTGAGTACCACCAATCTTTAGCACTTGCATACAGGTGATTGCTGGCTATTGCGATTTTTTCGCTTTCTGTGAGGCTGCATAAGGCAAATAACTCCTCCAGATTCATTAGGTACTCCGAGGGATTTTCTAAATATTCCCCTTTAAAACTTTTAATTTTAAGAAACTTCAAAGCCATCGCACTGTTATTCCCACTATCTCCATTAAAACACTCTTTTTCAATTTTATTAATTATATCCCCATAATTTTTCTCAAGTGCCCTACTAGAATGACCTATCACAACTTGTTTGACTGGGGTGCTACCATCTACCATTCCTTGAGAACAGTCTTTCCCTCCATCTTCACTGCTATCTAAATTTCTACATGATTGTAATTCATCTATCTGCTGGCTGATCCTAATTAATTTATCTTCCCATTTTAACTTAATGATCATTTCGTGTACATATTCCTGTTGCTCAGCCTTCATTTTCTCTAATTGACTATTTATCTCTTGATTAATGCCTACTTCCTTATTGGACCATTGATTAACCTTTTGGCCGACCATAGACAACTCTCTTTGAACTTGTTCGAGGCCCTTTTCTATCCCAACTTTCAGAGTTTGATGATCCTCCTCTGATTTTTGAATTTTACTGTTCATCTCATATTTAAATTGGTCTACCACACAATTTGATTGAACCTCTATACTTTGCAATTTTTGATGAATTCCCTATTTCCAATCTAGATTGATTGAAGCAAGCTGACCGCTTAACTGTTCAGTGATTTCTTGTCTACTATGAACCAATCTTTTGTCTATTTCTTCTCTATACTCATTTTGCAACAGTTCCTTAGCCTGACCTATTTTCACTTCTACATTTTCTGTCAGATCCTTCATCTGATCTATTACCATTAAATTCAGATTTTGTATTGACTCTTGAGCATCTTTCTGAGTCATTTCAATAGCCTCTTTTACTTTACTTTCCAAGATGTCTATTTTCCTTTCCAACTGAATACTTTTTAAGCTACAATTCTCACTAATTGCCTTTAACTGACTATCTAACCAAGGTTTTTGAGCATCTGGTTTGGTTTCCAATGCATCTATCTTCTTTAATTTCTCATTTTGGGCATCTAATTTCCCAAGTAATTCTTCCTTTTGAGCATCTAATTTCTCATTTAATTTATTTAATTCTTCCTTTTGAGCATCAAACTTTTTATTGAATTCTTCCTTGTGAGCATCAAATTTCTCATTTTGAGCATCTAATTTTTGCATTATTAAGAGAAGTGTTTGGCTATCTGTACCTGTCGTTCTAGTTCCAGCTGCCTCTGGGCTTATGGGAATTAATTCCGGGATTTCCTCACTTTCTATTTCACTCTCTACACACTCCATTCTCTTTTACTTATCTTTGAACTTTCTAGCTAACTTAAGTATATATATTTAATTATAAATTTAAATAAACTGGTGCACATCTCCTCTCCCCTCCATCAACCTGAACTAAATCCACCCTCAACAAGTTCTGCACAAAAGATCCACAAATCCACTCCATCTATCTATTCACTGCAAATCTCAACCTTCAAATTCTACAAGTGTTTTATAATGTTTCAATATCCAGAACTCCATACACCTTTTAATAATTGATGATAAAATTATGTTTGATTGATTGATTTCCAAATATCATAGATCGATTCACAAAATAAACGTTTCATTTTTATTTTATTTTATTTAATCCTCTAGCAAACAGATTGCTGATGATGTTTTACTATCCATCATCTACGCACACACTTAGGTTTGCAATATATATATAATATCTGAATTACACTCTTAAATCTTCATAGTTTTACTTCCATCCATAGACCATCTTGCAGCACTAAAATTAATATATTTTTACAACTCTATACTTTTAAACCAATTCCTATTTTACTCTTTTAGCATCCTCATCCCCAGATCATCATCAGACTTTTATTGCCGTGACAATCTTAATGTATATCATCCTCTTTAACACATCATTATCAAGCTTCACTTTGTGGCACTAAAACTCTAGCATTTTTTTTTTCATAAAGGGCATTCTCACTAACAGATCATCATCAAGCCTCACGTTGCGCAGCCAATTCTGTAACCTCAATCGTTCTGCCAAACTTTAGTAGTGCTACACTCTATAGCCTCACGTTTGTGGTGCCAAAACTGTAACCTCATCTGTGGTGCTAGATTTTAACCTTACTCTGTGCACCTTTCACTTGTTTAATCTTAATAAAACTCTCATTTATATCAAGTAGCTAGTCAGTTAAAATTTATATATTTAGGATCAAATGTATACCGGGGGCGCCAAATTGCAGCTATAAATTGTAACCAGCTCTCATTTCTATCTGACTGGAGATAACTCTGTAATAAATGCAAAGAACTCATAATCTATATTCAATAGCTACAATTATATAACACGGAATGTCTGTGTTATGTTCTCTAATCAGAGAGTTCTTATTCTTATTTCTCTCTCACATATATTCTTAGATCAACTATAAATTCATGGTCCCTATTTATAATAATGGAATAATTTAGTACAGTATAATAATGTTGTTATACCAAGCTACTTGACTTCCAAACTAGCTCTGAGATCAAAATTGAATTGCTCTTTCTCAAGGTCTAGATCTATCAAGAGGTGCCCATATAAATGATTATATTGCAATGGATATGATCCCATATCTGCCAAATAAATTTTAATAAAAGTTCAATAGTGGGAATCACTCTGAACACCTGAGAGCAGGAAAGGGATTTTATGTCTGCTCCCAGCATTCAACACATTACAATGAATCAAAATTTAAATTGATCAACTTAATTTAACTATTCCCTGTCATTTTATTCTGTTATTTCTAATTTATCTTTAATTGATAACCTTAATAAATTTTATTTTGCTGAAGTAAACTATGGAAGTAAACCATGGACATGATTCAGATAATTAATTAAATTTTACTTATGAAAGTAAATTACGGAAATAACCGTAAACTAGATTAAGCAAATTAATCATAACAATAAATTATATAAACTGAAGTCTATAAAATGACTTATATAAAATGAATTATATTACTCAAATATGGCAGTATTAAATTACTATTGTAAATCAATAATGAAAATAAAGTATTAATGTCAAATTGACCATGTGAATCGAATATGGAAACAATATAATAATAACTACTGCAAATCGATTTTGGAAACAAAGCATCATTATAAAATAATTAACTAAATTTAAAATATAACTCATATTACCTTAAATATAGGTGCTGGATATACGGATTCTGGAGATATTTGAAACACCAAAACACAAAACACAATGTAATCTTATAACAATAATAAAACTTTATTACATGAAATAATAAATATAAAATTAAAACAAAACACACTAAATTGTAATATTGTTCCACAAATATATGCTTCTGATCTATGTTTGAGTTAACTAATTTCTTGGATGACTCACTTTCGGTTTTGACCCATTCATTTATTATAAATGATTAATAACAATCATAAATACAGACGCTGGAAACAGAATTTCGTATATTTTAGCTTTAAGAAATCTTAGCTTGAGAGAGAAGAAAACCTACAAATCTCTACTTCCCCCTCCTTTTATCGTAAACATTGTCTATTGGACTATTCCAAAATATTATATTCGTTTCAATTATCTTAACCAGCAATGTGAAATAATTTGAAAATTTAAATCATTTTATTAAGTAATAATTTTCACATTTCCAATGAAGAAGGATTATACGTCACAAAATTTACCCTACTAAATCTTACAAACGGGTTTAAATTCAAAACCCACACTTTCACATTCATGCTTGTCAGATCTTTACGTTTTGACTGTATATATCGTAACTAGTTCGGTATGCCCACCCAGCTTGACGACCTCAATTTACCATCATTCAAAACAAATCAATCTAGATCGGTTAGTTTATTACTTAAAATCCTTGTCATCTTCCTCATACATATATATCTGACTGAATCCTTATCCTTTCCGGGCAACATTGGTATGTCTCAGATAAGAAAAACTCTCTTCACATCACATTACCATACAGCGTCTATAACTCGATAAGGGAAATATAACAACTACAACGGTATCGACTTTAAACTTAAACGATTTGCTTGAGCCAGGGAGAGATCTATCCTAAGATCCAGAATTGTGTAAAGAGCTTGTCTTAGACACTTATTCCCTATATTGGCTTGCAACATTTTCTGTACTTAAACAGTAACTTTATTACTGATTCTCTATCTTAATAAATAAATGGAAACTTAGTCCTCTAACTGCTATGGTATCTATAAATCTGGAGACAACCATTTCTCATCCATTGGGTGGTAGGATTACTTTCATTAGTAATGATAAGCATTTATAACTCTAAATCTGCCCACACATACATCGATTCTAGTCTAGATAATGACAAGACTAACCGGATCTCAAATCAATACATAGATGAATTATTTTAATTTTAACCGGTCAAGCCAATAACATACCTAATATCTATATCAATAACAGATCAACACTCACAGCATAATAATGGGTTTTATGACCATCCTCTCACTCTTCATTATTTACTATTAAGCATAATTAAAATTTTGTTAAGAGTAATAAAATATTTATATCATTTCTCTCTTTACTTTTAAGTCTAAATTTACGTGAGCATCTATATTCAAATGGTATCAAAATCATTTTTCTTTCTTTCCTTCACATTTTAAACATAAACAAAATATTAAATTAAATAATCTAGTGATCAGAGTGTTACATAGCATATAAACAAAAAAATGACATATAATACTAATAATAATAATAATAAAAAAAAATAAATAAATGACATATTATATTAATGAAATAAATGAAGAATAAATATCAGTATTACAGACAGTCTCTCTAAATTTCTCTTTTCTTCCACAGTTCATTAATTAATTACTATATTTGGTTCATTTTACTTGAGATAGCTATCAATTGCACCTCAGACAGTTAACTTTACTTAAAAACGCACAGACAGTCATTTGAATTAAGATCGATATAAAACGTAGATAGTTAGTTACTTTAAAATTTGTAGATATTTAAATCAGAATGTAGATACAGTATAGTTAATAAATTTAAAAGTTCTGCTGTTACCTTCCACTTGACGATTCTTCCTGAGATTGGATTCACTTTGTTCTCCTTTCTTCTTTTCTTTGATTGTAGATATTTAAAGGTTCAAATTATGGCAATATGCAGCTTTTGATTACTAACATGAATAAACTTTATTTTCAAAATATTATAACAGAAGATCGTTGTAATTCTTTAAACGAATCTTAAATAGCCATATAAATGGAATTGATCTTTTAATTTGATAGAAGAAATTTGACCATTTTCTCCTTATAGGAGATTTTATAAGTAGATTGGATAAAATTTGAGCAGACAATAACTTATCAAAAGTTGACTTCTTCATGATTAATTTTGAGAAGACAGAGATATGCACCATGATTCTTGAATTAGAACTTCATATTTTGGTCTATTATGCAATTTGATTTCATTATTAAAATTGTATAGAAAATTTTTAAAAACTTACAAAATATATACTTTTAGATATGAATTTTAGTTTTAGTTAGCTAGCTTAGTTTCAATCAGCAAAAGTTTCTTTTTTTTTCCCCTTCTCCTTTGTTCTTTTAGTTTTTATAGTTTAAAAGAAAAAAGAAAGTCTGTTACCCCCTCCCCCAGTGATTTCTTCCCAAGTCTAGTCATAAAACAATTTCCATTCAGAGCCATTACTCTCACCAAGGTGTTATCCTTCCTAATCGTTTCTCTTTGATCTTAAACCAGATCTTTTTTAATTAACATGTCTCTGGTCAATTTATGAAATTTAGTTTTAAAGACGGTATAATTAAAACATAAGCTTGCTAACACTTGTTTTGGTCAAACAAAGACGACAGTCATTCCATCTAAATAATTTCTTATTTAGATTTACATTTTTAATAATTTAAAGAAAAAATTATTTCAGTTTCTTTAAAGGAAAGAGAAAAAAATCAACCCATATGTCTGCATTACACACACACATACACTGTACAGACTATCAAACATAAAACTGATTGTTTAGATTATGAGAACAAAATATCTCTCACAATTGCTTATAATTTCAAGCATATAAATTTATAATTTTTAGATAATCATAACCATAAATATCTACCACAATCTCCTATAACTGTAAACTTATTCTCTGTTAACTAAAGCTACTGACAAAATGATTCACTCTTACTTCTCAGCAACTCTTTAGTAATACCTTGCAGACAAACACACAAACTGTCTCTATATCTGTTACTTGTAATCTATATAGCCATTACTTTCTCAAGCCAAAACTTTAACTTTTCTTTATCTAAAAAAAAAAATTTTCCATCATTACTTAAGTTTATCATATTTGGTTTAGATGGAATAAACCAAAGGGTTATAATATATATATATATATATATATATATATATCATATTTGTATATATATATATATATATAATATATATATATAAAGTAAACATATAGTGGCACAATCTTTTCCACCTTCTTTTCATCACTTGCTTTAGAAAGAAATGGCAATTTCCAGATAATAATGCTTAATAAATCCCTATCCTGCACAACTATTATTGCTTTCTAAAGCTTATGGTAAGTGGCAAAGAGTAGATGGAAAAATATTCTACTAAAACAGCAACATGCCTGGTTTAAGTAAAGAGGTATCTGAGATTGTCTTATTAAAAGAATACAATTTTTATTTAATAAATCTAGCATACTTTCAACACAATATATTGTATTAAATCTAATACTCCTACAAATAAGTTTATGTGTTAATTATTCTAAGAATTTAGTTAAATGCTACTGATATATTGATTGTTGATATTTTTTAAATTAGTAATATACTATGCCATCTTTATTTCCCTTCTTTTGTTATCTATTCTAAGAATTTAGTTAAATGCTACTGATATATTGATTGTTGATATTTTTTAAATTAGTAATATACTATGCCATCTTTATTTCCCTTCTTTTGTTATCTCTTCATATACAATGTTTATTTTATGTGAATTGAATAGAAAGCATACTATTTTTTTATGATTAAAAAATGACTTGGTTTTGATTTATTATATTTATAAAAGTATTAAATAATTATTTTTAAATTGTTCCACTGTAGTAAATTGTTCCAAAATACATGTAGACTTATCAAATAAAAACTGTACATGATATACTATATAATCTCAAGTACAAGTTTATTTATTGTATATTTTGGGATTCCATCTTTATTGTTAAAAGAAGGTTGCTTTGACAATAGTTTGAAATTGTTGATTATTATTGCTATTGGGATTGTCTAAGCGTTGACTGGGTTTGAAGGATTATATATGTATATATATAATCATCTGATGGAAATTTCTGTAAGAGAGCATGTGTTCATGCCCAAATCATTATTATTTAACAACAAAAGGAATTATTTTGTTTCCAAAAATACTGATTTGAGCACTAACTTTGTGAGATTTCTCCATACAACCATAGAGAAGTTTTCATCAAATGATCTCAGATTGATTACAGTTACTTAATGTTGTAATTTAAATTTGCACATGTTTGTTTACCTACATAATGAAGTGATTTCTTTCTTCTTTATAACCTAATGTTAAGTACACTTTTGGTAAAATTCACCACAGATAAAAAGTTATTTGCAAATAAGGGAAAATCAATATTAATGCTATTAATTTTTAAATTATATATATATAATGAAATGAAAGTACAGATAATCTTATAAAATTGATTACACTAATATTATTAATAAGAATAAATATTATACATGTCGGCTTCTTCCAATAACACAATCAGCAGTGTGTGATTATTCTGTGAAATGGCTATAGTTTGATAATTTTTAACAATTGGTATTAATATATTAAATTTTATAATTTAGCTTCAGTTTTATTTATTACAAATAATATATTATAATGATTATAAAACAAAAGACTTTTTGTTTAAGGAAACTAGTTGTAAATACAAATACAAGAAATATTAATTTACTGTTTTATTGAATGACACCAATTTCTTCCAGAATTTAGAAAATGTATCAGATTAAATTTAAATTCAAAATTTTCTAAAATATATAATTACATTTTGGGTGAGCATTGTAAATCATAGAAAATTATTTTACTAATGTTGTATTTATAAAATAATAATAATCCTAATCATCCCTTTCCATAGCTTCCATTCCATCCATTAATCTCCTATGTCATCTCCATTTTCATTCACAATTATCTAGTTATTTCCAATATAATATAATAGATCATGAATCTCTCTGATATATCTATTAAAATAATACAATTAGTTCCTGAAATGTGTATGAAAATAGAGCAATATATATATAAAAAACTTCAAAAAATGTTTTTAAAATTTTTATTTTTTAATGAAGTGTATTAATTTATACATGAATAACACTTTATTGATTAATATTTGATGTTTTCTTTATAAATTTATCAAGAGATAGTTGAATTGTCCTCTCTATAACTTCTCTCAATACCTGGATATGATATACTGTACTAAAACCACTTTTAAATCCAGCTTGTTCTCTTGGTTGGTAAAATGCTTTGAATTTGTAGATTATGAAAAGGCATTTGATTCTATAAACATTTCTTCAGTGATTAAAACATTGGATTATCAAGGTATAGATTCAGGATATTGTCATATTTTAAAGAATATTTATAAAAATGCAACAGCAACAATTAGATTACATAATGATAGTAGGAAAGTAAACATTGAAAAGGGTGTAAGACAGGGTGACTCCATATCTCCAAAACTTTTTACAGCAGTGCTGCAAGAAGTATTGTAAATTAAAATGGGAATCTAAAGGAGTGAAAGTAAATGGAGATTATTTAAGTCATTTAGATTTGCAGATGATGTAGTTATTTTTGCAAATAATGCTTTAGACCTGCAGGAAATGTTGCAGGAGTTATCAGATGAAAGTAGGACTAAAGATAAATGTTAAAAAGACTAAAGTAATGTTCAATGGATTTTCTCAAAATATAAAAATAAAGACTGATAATGATGAGTTAGAAGAAATTAACACTACAAATATTTTGGTCAGATTATTAATACAAATGGAAACATAATGGATGAAATTAATCATAGAATTAAACTTAGTTGGAGTGCTTTTGTTAGAAATAATTTGATACTAAAAGAAAATATGCCTATGTGTTTGAAAATATAGGTTTTTAATAAATGTGTTTTATCAGTTTTTACTTATGGATCTGAGACTTGAAAACTTAATAGAAGAGTAATACAAAGACTTCAGACCACTCAAAGAAGTATGGAGAGATGTATGTTAGGAGTAACAAGAAGAGATCAAAAACCCTATATGGGTAAGAGAACATACAGGTATTATGGACCTCATTGAAAAAATTAAAAGACTGAAGTGGAGTTGGGCTGAACATATTGCTAAAAGAGATGATAATAGATGGATAATTGAAATCTTAAACTGGATTCCAAGAGATTGTAAAGACCCAAAAAGAGACTACATGTGAGATGGATAGATGAAATAAAGTATGCAGGAGTAATGTGGAGAAGAAAAGCTAAAGATCAGAGAAGATAGATCGAACTTGGAGAGACCTTCATCCTGCAATAGATTGATAATGGTTGATGATGATGATGATGAGTTGAATTGTACTCTTCTTGGTAGTTACAGATTAGTTAGACACCAAGGTTTAAAAAATTGCACTTACAATCAGATTTTTTAAAAATATATAATCCTAGCCAATAATTAATTTATTAACAACAAAAAATAAAAAAAATTGACATTTAATTGCATATGACACTTTTGTCTTTCAAGTAGGAAAATTTAAAAACTTCTTTTTAAAAAAAAAACATTAAAACTTAACCTCCTCCTGCCACTTTTTTTTATAAATTTAAAAATAATTTCTTTTCTTACAATTTTTTATTAAAATTTATAGGAAAATGAGAAAAGGTGGTGGTGGAAAGGGGGTTAAGTTTTAATGTTTAAAAAAAAAAAGAGGAGTTTGTTTTCCAAGAAATATTTGAAAGACCAAAGTGTTGTAAACAATTAAATGTCAATTTATTTATTTTTTTAATATTAAATTAATTATTAGACAGGATTATATGTTTTTAAAAAAATCTGATAGTAAGCATAATTTTTAAATATACAGTATATATAATTATTACATTGTGATATATATAATCAATTTATTGTCTGGAATTATCCATAATCATTCTTAGGGCGGTCTAATCCGTAAGTATTATCTTCTTTTTCTTTTCTTTTTTCAAAAGTAACCTTTATTAGTTAAAAGATTACAAAAATTTTCGGGTACACTTACCCGTTGAGAATTACAATGTGTTTATTGTTACATGGTAAAACAATTATTGACAAGGTTTATATAAAGTACATATGCTCGATAAAAATTATGTCCATAAAAGGGTTACTATAATTTTGATTAATGTGTTTCTGTACATGGATAATAAACTCTTGACCCGCAGCTGAGCCATGTCAAGACTATTATAGGTACCTCTTTCTTCCAATTAACAATCCAAATGTGCAGGGACCACATTCGGTCTACTGCTCAAAATTGGAAAGTCAACTAGGGAAAAACTAACATGTAAGAAGCACAGATCTGCACTGCCCAAAACCAACCTATCAAGGGCACAGCAGCCAACCAGAGCAAGAATGGTGCTGAGACTTTGACCAGGTACCCTCCTGGCAGGTTTTCCAGGTAGCGGAAATAAATTGTCAACAGCCTGCACCAATAAACCAGGCCCCTAATGACTGCCACCACTCCTGAGGAAGAAAATAGGAGCACAGACCCACTGCAAAATTATTGCAGCAACAACTTTATCAAAGCTACAAAATATGTCAGTGGCCCAAAGCAGACCAACCACCTTATAAATGCTCTAATTTTAAAGTTAACTAAGGAAACAAAAATAATGAGCTCAAATCAACACTGTCCTAATAAACAATCCATCAAGGCGGTGCAGCAGCCTCTCAAGGCAAAGTTCAGTGGAGGGCAGTGACCCTCACCTGGGCTTGGCAGCGATAGCTGACCACCCCCACAAATGAACCAAGCCCCTCATGACCAACTCCACCACACATGAGGAAAGAAGAGAAGTGCAGACCCATGCCCACCAATGCAACACTTTTTTTTTCTTGGCAAAAAGTTCTGTAACATGCTGTGTCTTTTCCTACTGCCCTCATATGAAATAGCAAATTGTATGAAAGTAGAATGTATGAAAGTTGAAGACTGCCTGTACAAGAGAAGATGTATTTTCTATAAACCAAGTACTTACAATTATACAGTTTATTGATTTTTTGACATATTTCTTATAACCCCTCAGCAACATGGATTCTCCTATACTATTTCTTTTCTCTATTTACCTCATTTTAAAGATCTGATTACATCGTACTCAATAGAACTTAATTATTTTACTAACTTAGTATGATTAATATTAGACTATTTACAACTTAACATGTATATGGCTATTTAAACCACTAAACAACACATGATCATCATCTCTATACTAGCACATAATTGTTGTAAACAAAAGCACAAAACTCTCTATACAGTAGTACCACCCTGTTCCAAACAGCACCCATACATTTTGGTGTCTTTGGCTCTTAAACAATCATATCCACCACTATCATATTAGACAGAATTGGTGTTAAACCCATATGACTATATAAGCTATTGAGCTTAGATTAAAAATATTATTGTGTTTTCAATTTCATTCTCATAGTTTTGTAGTAAAGTAGAGTTAAAAGGTGGATGCTGGATGGTAGCATTATATCCTAAGATCTAGGTGCAGTGCTCTCAGATCCAAGGCTCCTCACTGATGATGGCCACAAGCCAGAAACTAGTCTGGGGATATTGGATGAGTAGCCACTAGATAGGGATTTTATGCACAAGCCTTCTGGCATCCATTGATTACTCTGTTTGGCACAGGGTGGCACTACTGTATGGAGAGTTTTTCCTTTGTATATGGCTAGTTATTTAACTATAAAAATGATTATTCTATTTGTCTTTCTGGAACATTTACCATCTATTATGTACTCTACTAGCATTAACGTGTATAAACACATATCTTTAAGTTTTGAACAAATGTTTTGACCAAAAAATTTTAAAATTATTCTCATAGTTCTTGGTTTTAACTCTTTTTAATAACCCTCAAATACTTAAGTTAATATGCTTGAAGTGTACATAATCCATAATGGATGACTAAGAAGTAAATAAGTCCTACCATTAAACAACCGTCATTAAATAAAAAAAATTACATACAATTCTCAATAACTTTAATTTAAAACTAAACTAAAATAAAACCATAGCATGTATTTTAAGGAAATATTAACTGCACATGACAAAAAATCCGAATAAATAATTCTTCAAATACTACAATACTTATAAATGTTAAACTCTGTGACATTTTTCTAATGGTTTATAATGAAGGACATGCCAATTGCTTATGACAAAAATATAAGTAAATTCACAGTAAATTAGTCTATAAACTCATACAAACTGACATGGCAAACAATAAACATATTCAATATTTAAAATGTTGCACAATTAAATTATAGTCAATATTTTTTCCAACATGAATACAAATACATCTTTGCATTTCATTTTTTAAATCCCTCTAGGAATATTCAATACTGGGCATACATCAACTGTTTGCAATAATAACAATAAAGTATAAATCATTTCTTCATTCTTAAACATTAATTAAAATAACTTCTCTATATTTTATTTTCAAGTTTGTTAACTAGACTGCATTTAAACAAAATGAGGTAACAAACAGCTTTTTTTTTGTTTATGTTAAATATCTATAAATTATTTGAAAATTAGTAACTCATAATTATTTCACATTTATTAGCAATATTATTTATTTCCAAACTATATAATTAATCATTAAAATTTCGTCCACACAACATATATTTACTAAGACAAAAGCCAATTACTAAAGGCTTATCATACACCAGGGTTCCCCAACCCTATGCCCACGGGCACCATGGCACCCGCAGACCATTTTACATGTGCCCACCACTGTCCAAACATGATAAAAAATTATTTACCTGATACAAATAAATTTAATTTTTAAAATTTCTTATAAATTATTGTATTATATTGTAATCAAATGTTAAACTTTTATTTCTGAAATAAATATTTTTTTGTACATTATGTGTATTATTAACAATATCCAACTATAAATTTACATTGAAAAAATAAATGGTGCCTGCCACCTGGCCTGTATTATAGAATGTGCTCTTAAGTGCAAAAAGGTTGGGGACCACTGTTATACACAATGTATATTTATATCTACACACTTATTCATGTACTAATATTAAATAAGTTTTAGTTCAATAATTTTAAAAAATATTTAATTAAAAAGTTTTAATTCAACTAATTTATAATGTGAATTGTTTATTTTATTATTTATCTGATTATTTATTGTTTGTAAGGTACAATTCTATTTAATTAATTAAGTAAGCTCATTTTTATATTTTTCTTTTTGAATGTATTAAAAAAATACCATAATATTATTTACCTAAAATTAAACAATATGATTCATAAATTTAATAAAATATATATTTATTCATCTTCTCACATATAAAATGATACTGCTACACATCATATAATAACATATTGCAAAACATTATTCACTCTTTCTTTTATCAAAGACATTCCTAAGTTTATTATGTAACCTAATTATTCTATACTTCCTTTATCAGTGAAATAGTTATGACCATAAAAAACATAATAAAATATTGTTTTAAATATTATCACTCTTTCAACATATATGATTAACACCATTAAAAATGAAAATGTTAAAATTACAATAATGAGAACACAGTTAAATAGTTTTTTTTTCTTTTTACTACCTGAGTTTCACTAAAGTTAATAAGTTTGTATAAAATGGATTATTTATATTTTTTCTGATAATTTTTCATATATAATAAACTTTGCAGTTTCTGTAACTTTGAATCCTGAGTGCAGTTTCAAACAATTTTTAAAATTGTGATGTAAAGAATTATCTCTGAACTACTAAAACAATTTTGCATTTTGTCAACAAACTTTGTATTGAATTTTTTGAATATTTCTAAATTTAAATCCTCTTTATAATAAAGTAATATAAATATATAACAGTAATTATAAAAATACATATTTATAATTGTACAAAAAAGCTTTTTTCAGCATATAATTTATGCTCTTTATTTTCTTTTATCTATTTATTATTATTTGATTTTTTCTTTCTATTGTAAAACAATAGATATGGCTATTTATACAGTAATGTATTAATGGTTAAAATAGGTAATGTTTAACATTGAAAAGGGGATAAAATTATTCACTAAAAAGCTTTTTCTATATAACTATAAACATATATTTTTGGAATTGCTGTTATCTTATATATTAATATTTATAATACTGTCATGCAGTCATCATCACAGCTCTTGTTTTTATTTGTATTAAACTAATAGTTTTGACTGTCCTGCAGTAATCACTGTTAGTTTAATACAAATAAAAGTATTGATAAAGTGTCTAAAAAGGTGTAAATGGTATGATATGTTATAATAGAAATCAATACATAGGAAAAGAAGAAGTAGAAAATTATATTACTTCCATAAAAAGTAACACAATGGATTTTTTTAAATTTCCATTTTTGATAAATCCTCTTTAAGTTTCCAGGAAACTTTTATGATAGCTTTTAATTTTTATTGCAAAATGATAGTTTATAGTTTAAACAAATTGCTATAACTTTTTATTTTTAAAATTATAACCAGGTTAACTAAATAAAAAATATTTATCAAGCCATTCAAAGAAATGTACAAAACTTTTATTAGAAGATGTTTTTAGTCAGAGAAAGTGATCCAAGCTTTCTTAATTACTCAGCCATAATTTTTAGTTTTAAGCAAACTTTCAAACTTAATGCTTCATCAAAATTTTGGATCAATATGTAAAAGCAATCACCTTTCTGTCTTATAAGTTCTTCCCATTATTTGACTCAAGGAGCAGTTGATAAAAAATAACTTTAACTATATTGACCAACTTTACAACTCATAATGTTCAATTTATAGTTTTTTGTATAAGCTTACTACAATGTCAAAAAACATTTATTTAATCCTAACTAGCAAAGTCAAAAATATAACAATATGAAAAAAAATAACTTTACATTTTTAATTATTTTTAAATCAGTTAAATTTATATTTGGAAAATATAAAAAATACTTCTGTTATAATATTAAAATCTGAATTAATTTTTATTACCTATAATTAAAATAATTTTGTTCTACAAAACATTTTTAAATTTGATAATAAAGAATGCCTAAGCATATTTTTTTTAATCTTTTAATTAAAATTATAAAGTAGAATTACAAAGCTACTTTTAACTTAAAAAAATGTCTTACATCTGAAAATAAATTTAAAGTTATAACTTATCATTTGCCTATTAAAAATTTGGAGAAATATTATTTATTTATAAAAATTATGTTTATTAATTTTAGAAATCCACTCTCATATATTCATGCATGCACATACAAATAATTTATTACGTCTTTGTGTCTATATTTATAATGTTTAAGCCCACAAATTTATCTTAAATTTGAATATAGCGAAATGGGTTATTTTTTCAATCTCTTTAAATGATTTTAAATAATTTACTCCTTCTATTTTGTTTCTGCCTTAAATCCGTGACTCACTATGAAATACCATTAAATATCCATTTCATTAAATTTAATATTATATATACATAAGTAGGACTTATATTGTTTGATTTTTGTTCTATGTGCTGTTTACATGTAATTGTTATATTTTGCATCTAGTGCACATTATGAAATTATTACCTGTAAGTGTATGATATATTCATCAGATAAATTGTAGATAATGTCATCCTTCAAATATTTTCTTACTTTAAAGTTAAACTTCTTATAGCTTACTCCTTTAGGACCTACTTTATTTTATGAATAACAGTCTACTAAAACATTTTGAGCTTGTATGAGATTCTTTCAGCCACCTGAAAAAACAAACAAACACAATTGAAGCTTCTGCTGACTTTTAAATTAACTGTCCTTTTTTTATTTATGACTATGAAGAAGACAAATATAGTTTAATTTTTTCCCACACTATTATTTGATAAGTTATAGCTAATATGAAAAAAGATAAGAAAAAAATTTATATATAAATAAACCAATCAAGTTAGAAGCAACAGAATGCATTTAAATACATTAATTCATAGCTAATACCAAAAAAGTTTAATTGAAATCAGGAATATATAATTAAATATTTTCTTTAATACCCATTCTTTTGTCTTTGGTTCACTTGAGAGTGCCATTTTTCTATGAATATAAATAAATTACAGAGCAATATCATAGCTCAAAGCATATTTCATGTATTAATTATGCACCACCAGTTGTAGATTAATTCTGATATGATAAATAACACAGGGAGGGTTTAATAAAATAAACCAACAAAAGAACTATAGGTTTCTCTGAGAACTGAAAATTAAAAAAAAAGATAAATGTAAAAGATATGAATATTTTATTTAACAATTTTATAGATAATTACAATCTTATAGCACTTACTAATAGTATAGACTATAAAATGACAATAATATATCAAATAGTAATAATGGAAAAAATCAATTTATGTATATACATCTATCTATCTATCTATCTATCTATCTATCTATCTATCTATCTATCTATCTATCTATCTATCTATCTATCTATCTATCTATCTATCTATCTATCTATCTATCTATTTATCTATCTATCTATCTATCTATCTATCTATCTATCTATCCATCCATCCATCCATCCATCCATCTATCTATCTATCTATCTATCTATCTATCTATCTATCTATCTATCTATCTATCTACCTACCTACCTACTTACCTACCTACCTGCCTACCTACATATCTATCTATCTATCTATCTATCTATCTATCTATCTGTCTGTCTGTCTGTCTGTCTGTCTATCTATCTATCTATCTATCTATCTATCTATCTGTCTGTCTGTCTGTCTGTCTGTCTATCTATCTATCTATCTATCTATCTATCTATCTTTCTATCTGTCTGTCTGTCTGTCTGTCTGTCAGTTTATTTCTCTCTTTATATATAACTGACATTATCTGAATTCAACAATGACCATCTGGATTCATCCATATATGATTTGTAGTACTAATATACTGATGTTATGGCTAGAGTCTTACTAGTCATCAAATGGTTAATGAACATTATAAAAAAAAACATTAAAGGTCTACGTTCAGCAATACTATAGTCTTTTTTATCATTTACATCATTTTTACTCCACTTTAACATTTTATCTGTTTAAATATTATACTTATTTTTGATTAAAAACATTATTGCTAAAAAAGACTAAAGTGATATACAAAACCTTTCCCAAAAAGGAGAAAATAAAGAGTAACAGGAAAGAAATAACCTAAATTAATAACTCAGATTATTTATATAATTAGAAACTTTAATCTTACAATTAAACTCAGGTGGAATATTTTCAATAAAAGTAACACAATATTAATAGAAAATATATCAATGAGTTTGTATAGAAGAGTTTCAATTGAGTTCTATCAGAGTTTACTTATGGGATTGGACACTTAATAGAAAAACAATGCAAATATCACAGCACACCCACAAAATATGGAGAAATATATATTAGAATTAATAAGAAAAAAACCATAAAGAAAATAGAGGAAAGAAAAACTGTTATTAACTAACATCATTGAAAAAATAAACTTAAATAAAATTGCTTTACTCATAGCAATGGATAAAACCTAAAGTTTTAAAGTGGATTCCAAGATATTGTAAACGATTTATAAAAACGACCAATAAAATCAATGGATAAATAAATTAAGATAAATTGTAGGAATTATAAAGAAGAAATAGATTAAAATGAATGGATTAAATTCAAAGAAACATTTTATTTGTAATAATGTACAATAATTCAAAATTCTTATTATATGTCAAGTGAGCATGATTCCTTTAAATAATTACTTTATTGTATAATCTTTATGGTCTAAATCAAGATATTTCTTTATTTTCTAAATTCAATTGGAAAATGCTTTTTCTTGGCCCACAGTCTCACAGTTTAGTTTTTAAAATTTTCTGTGCATCAATTACTAATTAAAAAAATAAATTTACCCTGTATTTGCTGAAAATTATTGGGACAAAATGCTTAAGCTTGTGATTATATGAGAATATCAAGTACATGTAAAGATTTTTTTTACTGAAAACAAAACAAAACTAATATATATTAAACATCACAAGTGTATTTTTTGGTATGCATGATCAGGGCTGGTCACCAAAAAATAAATAAATTTTATTTACTAATTTCAATCTGCAACATATATAAATATTTTAAAATCATATTGTTTCTTTAAACTTAACAAAACACACATACATTTTTTCTTATGTGTTTATTTTATTTGTAAGAGTGATTTGCAAATTATATTTACTTTTAAATCAACAAAGAATTTGTAAGATATAAAAGCGAAGATAAAATTAAAGCTAATTTTTAAAAAAAAATTAATAACAAAGAAAATATAAATTATTATAATTTATTTTATGATATTTCTTAGGTCAAATAATGTTTGAGCACCAAATTAGAAAGCAAAATACAATAGTTATCATTTAACCTGTTCAGATCCACCTTCTTTTTTCTTGTTTGAAAGACTCTAATGTGAACTTTGTTTATATTTGCAACATTTTATTTTTACGATTAAACCTTTAAAACAATTATATATTGATTATCTTTCCATAATTGATTACAAATGTAAAATTTCAAATGATAGACTTCTAAAAGTTAATATTTGAACTTTGCAAAATAGAAAATAAATTATTAAATGGAGATCTTCAACTATAGCAATGGTGCTTTATGCAATTGATCATAATATTGTTGATTCATAAAGTTTGTAGAATAAAATATTTCTTATTTGAATTCAATTTTTAAAATAGAAAAAAATTAGGACAAATATCAATCATTAAAGAATAAAATAATTCTTAAAATTCAACATTAAATTTATTATTAATATATTATAAGAAATTTATTTACTGATGTGTTTATAAAAGTCATTCTTGTTAGCCAATAAGAACTGCTTCCACTTTGCCATAACTAAGTTTTTATAAATAGTCTTCTAAAAAATAAATATTTTAAAATAAGAAATCTACTCAGTTTTCTGAATTAATTTTTTTTTTTTTACAAATATATTGCATAAATAAGCTTAAATATGTAGAAAAATTACATTTTTTTAAAAGACCCATTGAAGACTTCCTCTGAAGTCAAACATGTTACTCAGATCAAAATAGAGTGTATGTGGATTGATTGATAAGCAAGATAATATTCTAATTTTTTAGAGCTCCATAAAATACTGATATCTTCAGATATTTTTAACTAATAATTTTAATATGATTTATAAAAATAAAATAAATACTATATGGTAATCTAATAACATAAATAACTGCAAAATCATAAAAGCTGTGAGCAATCGCAGTTCCACTGTAATATCTAAAACATCTCAAAAAAAGTTATTTTGTAACTACTAAATCAGAACATGTTAATTAATATTTTTGATACATTTTTTCCAGAAAGTCATTTATTTCTTGTGGCATTCCAGACAATCTTTTTTGCCATTAAGTTGGGTGGCAAAACATTATTCATCATCATTATCAATCATCTACCAAAAAAGGTGCTAAACAGATCTCATATCCCTTTCTTCAATGACTAATATCTATTCTATTCTTCAAATTTCATAGCTAACCTTCTTCCTTAAGTCATCTATCAGTTTTTTCTTACTCTATTTTTTTTCTAGCAGTTTTTTTTCCAAAATATCCTTCATGATTTCTATTCTTAAAGATAATCCTAATTCAGTTTTTAGACATTTTGTTAATTCCCTCTTTTCAACGTTTTCTATGTTTTAACCTATTTTTCCAACTTACTTGTCTCCTCCCATCTTTAACCAGTTTAGTTCTAATTAGAAAAAGTATTATAATAACTTCTTACAATCATATTTTTCAAATATTTCAAAATATTTTAAATTTGTCTCTAAAATTTTCTAACCAATGCTTTTGCCTTTAAACTTTTATTCAATATATCTATTTTCTTGATTTAATTTTATTTGCATTTATTTTAATTATAAATGTAGCACAAATTTTTAATCTCATGTTATTTTCATTATCTGTAAATATTGTTATAATAGTAGCAAGTATAATATAATAAACTCTATATTTTTCAATGCTAATTTCATTTTTATAAAAATGACAGTCATTTAATAAATTGTTTTAATTAAATAATGAAAAAGACATTACCATTTTTTTACAATTTTCTTACACCTATTTTTTTTTTTAAAGAAGTCCGTTTAATCCTAGACATATAAACATATCCTGAATCAGATATAATTTTTTTAATAATTGTTTTTTTTTCAATCCATGCCTAATATTCTATAGAACAATTCAATACATCTTATTAATAACTTCTTAAAGTCAATGAAACAATGTTAACCTCATCTCTTTTTGATTTAATTTGAATGACATCATTCCTTGGTTATTATCATTTGCTAATATTTTAAATAATAATGCCAATCTGATAAATATTATTGATGCCAAATTTGAATTAATGTTTTGTTTTTTTTTGCATCAACTTAAAAAACTATTTATTATGTGTAAGTTTCCTTTTCTAATACCACACTATGTATTATCAAGTATACATAAATCTTAAAACTGCAAAAACATACCTATTTTAAATCTATTTCTAATAGTCTATAATAATTTTAATATTGAAGGTATTGATGCTAGCATGCACCTGAATATGACAATTTTTTGTTTAAAGAATGATAATAATTGGTTCTTTGATTTGCTTGATAACAAATCTGCATTTAGAGCTAATGCAAAATTAGAATTAAAATGTACAATTTGAAAAAAAAAAATTAAATTTTAAAAACTCTTTGAACATAAATTTTTTTCTTGTGAAACATTCATTTTTGTATTCTTGAAGATGCTAATCTTACACATTTTCCTTTATTTACAGTTCTTGCAAAGCAGGCATACTAGTGAAAATTCTATTAAACAAAAGTATAGTTGGTATGTAAAATATCTTAGTCAATACAAAACTATAGTAGCAATAAGCTTTCATCAAAAATCTTTATTATTCTCTCATAAATAAAAATGGTGCTCTCATTATTACTATTTTATTAAGAAAATGTAATGTGAACATAATTTCATGCCATGATAAACTTAAATAATTTTTTTAATCATTATTGCATCTATTGAGATACTTAAAAAAAGTTTAACTTCATCAAGTTAAACAATCTTTTGGCACAATGACTTTTTGCTAATGCATTTAGCATGTACCTATTTGAAGATAATTTATTTTATTCACATATACTTAATCGTGTAATATTTTGTTAGTGTATAAACAGAAGAAAGTTTGGAGAAAATCAAACAAAATAAATACAGAATGTATTATTTCAATAAACAGCATCTTCTTGTCCATACATAAATGCACATTCTCTTTTTATCTTATACTTTTGTAATATATATATATATAGTAACAATATATAAATATGTCGTTACATTAATTTAAAATAAAAACTTAAAAGTTCGCAAATAAAAGTAAAAAACTAAACGCTAAAATTAAAATGTTTTGTTAAACGTATATATATACATTCGCACAGATGCCAAACTTTAAAAATTTTTTTTAAAAAAAAAATAAATAAATAAATAAGTATTTGAATGTACTTTTTATAAGAAAAAGTACAAGATTTAAAAATAAAAACAGGTATTAATTAATTCTTGTAATCTGTAAATGGAAATGATTTTTATAAATTGTTTGAAAAGCAAGCTAGCCTTGGGCTCTTGTATAATTAAAATGATCTGATGAAAGATAGATAAGAAAATAAAGAGAAATTAGCTTGACCAATGGAAGCATTAAGCCTTGCTCGGACCCTAACGAAAGTGATGGATTAGTGACGTTTTTTGATTGAATCCGTTGGATAATATAAAAAGGGAAATACAGTTTTTCTGACAGTTCCAGTATTTTTGTTTGAGAGATGTGGTAGGATGCACATACCACACTCTCTATAAAAAAAAATGAAAAGACTGTGATACCTTCAACCAGCTATTGCCATCTCCAGAATATTATCTTCCAATGGAGGTGTCACAGGAATTAAAAGCAGAAACTTGGACTCTTCTACCGTGAGCTATGAACTTTACAAATTAACAACAACAAAAAAAAGTAATTAAGAACTTTCGTCAATGTTTTTTTTAAAGATTCAGCTAATTTAAATTTTAAAATGAACTCTTATTTGATTTTCAAATTAATAATTGATTGTTTAAATTTATATAGTTAAGTTTTGCTAAAATCATTTCCATATTATTATTTTTATTTGTAGTAATATTTATTGTAGAAATTATTAAATGCATTACATTTAAGTTGGGTATAGACGTTGCATAGATTCGTTAGCGGTTAATTATGTTGTGGTTTTCACAGTCGATTACAATATGTAAGTCAATGATATCACTGCGGTGTCTTATGATGAACACCAAAGTGTCTCCTGTATTCCCTCAGCAATTGACGTTATCGATTGACTTTGTATTTTGATCGGTTGTGTTTAATTTGGAATGTTTTTGACCGTGGAATCTGTGCAGCCGATCTATACTAGACATTATAAAACAAATTGTATACAAATAATCTGTGCAAATGTATTTAAATGTTAAATTTAAGTCGGGCATGAATGGCTATATAGTTTTGTAAAGTTATATTAAAGGAGGGTAATCTTAGGTTATTCATTTGTAGTTGAATTGGTTCAATGGATTGGATATATTTGTGTAATTGTAGATGTAGTATGAGATCCGCTATGGGAGGATTATATATATTGCCACACACCTTCTGTTTGCCTATGAGGTTTTGTAAGAGGCAAAGGAGGATTCCTATGGGTTTTATGTTTATTGTTCTACTTGCCAACAGATGTAACATTCCTGTTGGTGGAGAGACAATGTCTTCTCTAATTCTACTTACTGATCAAATGTACATTCCTGACAGTATAGTATTTTGTGTTGTATATTTTATGCTACATTGAATACATAATGTATCAGATGGATGGGCGCCGTTTGATTGCGAAATTTGTTGCCTAAGGTTAAATCAGGGAAGAATATTTTCTTTTCAAATGCAGATCTATGTAGTCTATTCATACTCGACTATCTAAATAAAATATTAAACTCATTGAAACTTAGTTAAATGTAAAATTAAAAGTTAATATAAAAATCTAAAATGTTAAACTTATTCCTCAAATTAGAATGATTTTATATGTGCGTAAATAAATATTTTTATGTGTTAATTTCTGGCAGTGGCTTCTGTTTATTTATATTTAAGATATAAATTAAGATATAGATTTTTATCTCTGCGTCTCCACTGAGCTAGTGACTTGGGCTAATGATCTGAATATTTAAATAAAGTGGAATCTTAACAGCACGTATCTGCCTACTCTATAAATTTTTCTAGGTTTAAATGCCTAGATGGTGCCCCGTAGAGTGGATATCGTAGTTTGTGGTTAGATTCGATCTTCACTTGCATTTCGATCGTTATAACTGGCTACCCAACTTGGGCCGATCTTTAATAAACACGAGTGCCCTGAGAATTTTAAAAGTGAATCATGCTCGTAATATTTTTCCTGAAATTAGTATAAATATATTTGTTGTATTGACGTGGAGTTACAGTTTGAATTTTTGGTTTAAAAAGTGCTGCCAGTAAGAAAAATTGGACATATGTAGAGATAAATTCAAGGAATAAAAACTAATGAATAAAATGTAATAATAAATCTAAATCATATTTTTTTTAAAAAAAAAAAAGTCTTGTTAAATTAAAATCTAATCGTTCAACTTGCCTAAGTAATAGTTAAAGATAGGAGAAATGAAACTTGGAAGGGGGGGGGGAGAAAATTAGCTGGTAATAGGGAATCAACAGTCAATTTTTTTTTAAAATCATTATATTTGTGTGTAATTACTGTTTTGTCTTGTAAAAAAAAAGTTTTGTCCTTTTGAAATTTTCATATATAATCAGTTTGTGTAACGTAATTACTAACACTAAGTAAATTCTTTTTTTTTTAATGTTTTTGTTTTTTGAGGAAGTTTACTGATATGTAATGATATATAAATATGTCGTTACATTAATTTAAAATAAAAACTTAAAAGTTCGCAAATAAAAGTAAAAAACTAAATGCTAAAATTAAAATGTTTTGTTAAACGTATATATATACATTCGCACAGATGCCAAACTTTAAAATTTTTTTTTTAAAAAAAAAACAACAAATAAATAAGTATTTGAATGTACTTTTTATAAGAAAAAGTACAAGATTTAAAAATAAAAACAGGTATTAATTAATTCTTGTAATCTGTAAATGGAAATGATTGTTTATAAATTGTTTGAAAAGCAAGCTAGTCTTGGGCTCTTGTATAATTAAAATGATCTGATGAAAGATAGATAAGAAAATAAAAAGAAATTAGCGTGACCAATGGAAGCATTAAGCCTTGGCTCGGACCCTAATGAAAGTGATGGATTAGTGACGTTTTGTTGATTGAATCCGTGTGGATAATATAAAAAGGGAAATACAGTTTTTTCTGACAGTTCCAGCATTTTGTGTTTGAGAGATGTGGTAGGATGCACATACCACACTCTCTATAAAAAAAATGAAAAGACTGTGATACCTTGAACCAGTTATTGCCATCTCCAAAACATTATCTTCCAATGGAGGCATTGTGGGAATTAAAAGCAGAAACCTGGACTCTTCTACCATGAGCTATGAACTTTACAAATTAACAACAACAAAAAAAGTAATTAAAAACTTTCGTCATTGTTTTTTTTAAAGATTCAGCTAATTTAAATTTTAAAATGAACTCTTATTTGATTTTCAAATTAATAATTGATTGTTTAAATTTATATAGTTAAGTTTTGCTAAAATCATTTCCATTTTATTATTTTTATTTGTAGTAATATTTATTGTAGAAATTATTAAATGCATTACATTTAAGTTGGGTATAAACGTTGCATAGATTTGTTAGCAGTTGATTATGTTGTGGTTTTCACAGTCGATTAGAATATATAAGTCAATGATATCACTGTGGTGTCTTATGATGAACACCAAAGGGTCTCCTGTATTCCCTCAGCAATTGGCGTTATCGATTGACTTTGTATTTTGATCGGTTGTGTTTAATTTGGAATGTTTTTGACCGTGGAATCTGTGCAGCCGATCTATACTCGACATTATAAAACAAATTGTATAAAAATAATCTGTGTGAACATATTTAAATGTTAAATTTAAGTCGGGCGTGAATGGCTATATAGTTTTGTAAAGTTATATTAAGGGAGGGTAATCTTAGGTTATTCATTTTGTAGTTGAATTGGTTCAATGGATTGGATATATTTGTGTAATTGTAGATGTTGTATGAGATCCACTACGGGCAGGATTATATATATATGCCACACACCTTCTGTTTGCCTATGGATGGGTTTGTAAGATGGCAAAGGACCGCAGTCCATTCCTATGGAGTTTTATGTTTATTGTTCTACTTGCCAACAGATGTAACATTCCTGTTGGTGGAGAGACAATGTCTTCTCTAATTCTACTTACTAATCAGATGTACATTCCTGACAGTATAGTATTTTGTGTTGTCGTATTTTCATGCTACATTGAATACATAAATGTATCAGATGGATTGGCGCCGGTTTGATTGCGAAATTTGTTGCCTAAGGTTAAATCAGGGAAGAATATTTTCTTTTCAAATGCAGATCTATGTAGTCTATTCATACTCGACTATCTAAATAAAATATTAAACTCATTGAAACTTAGTTAAATGTAAAATTAAAAGTTAATATAAAAATCTAAGTGCGTAAATAAATATTTTTATGTGTTATTTTCTGGCAGTGGCTTTTGTTTATTTATATTTAAGATATAAATTAAGATATAGATTTTTATCTCTGCGTCTCCACTGAGCTAGTGACTTGGGCTAACGATCTGAATATTTAAATAAAGTGGAATCTTAACAGCGTGTATCTGCCTACTCTATAAATTTTTCTAGGTTTAAATGCCGAGATGGCACCCTGTAGAGCGGATGTCATAGATTATGGTTAGATTCGATCTTCACTTTCATTTCGATCGTTATAATATATCAAAATATTAATATATAACAAACTAACCAAAGGAAATACATATAAAAACAAAAAAAGACTTATAAATCCAATAAATAATATTATATTTCAACCAGAGGACTGGTTTTCATCAGAAAGAAAAAAAATACACAGTAAAATGGCGATAATCAAAAATTACAGATTTGGTAAAAGATTAAAAATTTTAACAAAACCCCCCTGATTGGTCACAAAATCTAACACAGAATATCTACCCAATCAATGACAAAATTCAAACAAAAAAAAAAACTACATTCCCTCCTAATCAAGCTTAAATTCTATTTAAATTAAAATAAATATAAAAATAAAAATAAAAAATCCAAAATTAAAAATTAAAATATACATATGTGCATACATAGAAAAATTAGACTATGCTCACATACAAAAAATAGCTGTGCTCACATTAATATTCATTAAAAACTAAAATACTTATACATTTTAATCAAAAATTATAGTTAGTGCAAAGTACAATAATTTATAATAACTAATTATTTATCTATAAACCAATTAAACACAGATATTAAACATCCATATAACCAATCTTTACATAAAAAACCTCATATAAGAAAATTTTCACATAAAAAAAACTCACATATAGAAATCATTTAGGAGACCAGGTTACCCAGAGATGTAATAGTTCCAGTGTTCAAATTCAATCCATGTGGTTCTAAGGTCTTGAATTTAAAAATAAAAAAACTCTCCTTTTGTTTCCTCTCCCTTGTAGAAGAAAAACCATCCTGAAGAATCACTACTTTTAAATCATCAATTGAATGATTCGGTAAGTTAAAATGTTTTGAAACCGGTCTATCTTTATTCTTATGCAAAATGTCAAATCTATGATTAGTCATTCTGACATGTAAACTATTTGCTGACTCACCTATATACTGGTTTAAACATCTACTACACTCTATCAAATATATCAAATTAACACTTTTACATGTAACATAATTAGGAATATACCATTTAAAATTACGATTCTTAGTACTAAAGACCACTTTTGTCACAACAATATGTTTACATGTAAAACATCTTTTATCCTCACATGGAGAACATCCTTTTTCCTGTACAGAACTACTAATAAAATTTGTTTTGACAAGTATATCTCTAAGTGATCTATGTTTTCGATATACAACCTTAGCTTAGACCTTTCATTGGATGATATAATTTGTAACATTTCCAAACAGAAGAACTTTTTAACAATGACTATTTCTGATGTTCAACAGATTGATGGTTTTGCTGCTTCAGATCAACATATAGATGGTGGTAAAGGAGATCTGGGTAATTTAGAGGTGGGTGTAGTTAATCAAATAGATAATGGATTGATAATTGGCACTGATTTTAATACAATATCTAGCGTAGATACAGAGTTTGATATTAATAGGGATTATTCTAGTAAACAACATTTACAGGGTCTAACATTAATTAATACAGGGGCAATCCCTAAACGTTTTTCTAGACGTCTAAATAATAAGCAGGTTATAAGTAATTGACAAACATTACATAGTACATCGTTTCTTAAACTTAGGAAATTATATGATAAATTAGTTAGATATAGACAACATATTAGTAATTTTGCATATTTTATTAACAATAACATAATTCCTAAAGGCCTCAGAATAAAAATTATTGCTAACATAGACCAATTTCCTAGGGAACATGCAATTAAATGGGATAATACAATAAGAGAAGCATCTGTTGCATTAATACATATTTTGAAAGATGCATTTTTGGTAAGACTTAAATTAATTGAAAAAGAAATTATACATTTTGGTAGTTGTAATTTAATGAATATAGATGAACAGAAGGAATTACAGGAATGGGTTTTTTTGAGAGAGAAGTTATTGGTGAAGAAATTTCATAATAAAATGTATCATTGGTTCAAAGTTATGGGTAATGAGCCAAGATTTGAATTAGTTACTAATCAGTCACAAACACTAATTAATTGTATGACTTCTGATAATCATACTGTGTCAGATATTTCTACATCAGATATGATTCCAATTGATACTGATCAATTATTTATATCATCTTCACATTCATTAGATTGTGCTGAAATGTTACCATCTGTTCTTAATAGTGATGCTGGTTTAGCATTGGTTCATAGAGTTACAGATTCTTCTGAATGCACTAACAATATTTTAGTTTCTGGAAATACAAATACTAATAAATCTAACTCAAATATTTGTAGCAATGACTTTTTATGTTTAGCTAATAAGGAAAACAATGTGATTAATCTAACTAACATTAATCTTAGTGAGGCAGAATGTTCACTGTTAAATAAAGGTTTATCTTTTTGCCCTACAGTTCAGTCATTTTATCAAAAAAATGAATTTAAAATTCATCAGGATTTAGATAATTTTTCAAGAAGACTTAGATTAAGAGAATTTTTTGGAAACCAAGAATGTGATACTATTGGGAAATTACGATCTGATTGGACACCACCACATCAAAGGAATGTGTTATTAGATACGTACATTAATAATGTATATCAGGATATTATTAATGAAATTAGACTTAAACAACATAGTAAGTATAAGAGTAATTTAACATTGAGAGAGATGAATGCATTACGCAATTTAGTGAAAAGACAGGATATTATTATAAAACCAGCTGACAAAGGTGGATCAATAGTAATTATGAATAAAGATGATTATGTTAAAAAAGCTCTGGAGCTTTTAGATGATAAAATTTTTTATGAGCCTATTTCACTAACCACTATTAATTCATTATTCAAGGGTATACTTTTTAGTTTAAAAGATATGAGAGCTAGGGGTCTTATAAATAATAATGTATATAACTTTTTAGTACCAACCAAAATTCATCCTAGTAGTTTTTATATTTTGCCAAAGATTCATAAACCTGGTTGTCCAGGCAGACCTATTGTAGCTAGTATTGGTAGTCCTACAGAAAATATTTCAGCATATGTTGATAATATTATTAAATTTATTCCACCATCATTTAATTCTTATGTTAAAGATACTACTCATTTTCTTTGTGTGTTAGAAAATATTAAATCTGAATTACCAGTTGATTGTTTTTTGGTTACTTTGGATATTGTATCATTATACACAAATATACCTCATGATGATGGAGTTGAGGCTATTAAATGTGCTTTACAAGATAGAGAGTATGATCATGGTCTTATTACTACTATGGTTGAATTAATATATTTGGTTTTAAGAAATAATTTTTTTACTTTTGATTCTAGATACTATTTACAGAAACAAGGTACTGCAATGGGTACAAAGATGGCACCAAGTTATGCGAATATTTTTATGTCAAAACTAGAGTCCTCTATACTTGATAATGCTAAGCTGAAACCTCACACTTGGCTTAGATATATAGATGACATTTTCATGATATGGCCACATAGTGAAGTTGAACTTCATAATTTTTTAAGTTATTTAAATAATTTTAATAAACATATTAATTTCACAATGAATTTTTCAAAATCAATTGCTCATTTTCTTGATGTTGAAGTTATTTACACTAATAGAGTTCTTACTACTACTGTATATAGGAAACCAACTGATAATAACCGCTATCTACATTTTTATAGTAATCATCCTAAACATTTAAAGGCTAATATTCCTTATAGTCAATTTTTAAGGATGAAGAGGATTTGTAATGATGAGAAATTTCTTCAACAAAATAATAGTATTTTATATAATAGATTGCTCAATATGAGGTATCCTAAGACATTGTTGGATAATGCAGTAAGGAGATCTTCTTTAATTGATAGAAAGAAACTTCTTTTATCTGAAAAGAGTAAAAAACAATTAGATGTTCCACCATTGGTTCTTACTTTTAATAGAGATTTACCTAATATTAACCGGATATTGGTGAAACATTTTAACATATTACAGTCCACAGATTATTTAAAATCTATTTTTTCTGATCCACCTAAGGTTGTATATCGAAAACATAGATCACTTAGAGATATACTTGTCAAAACAAATTTTATTAGTAGTTCTGTACAGGAAAAAGGATGTTCTCCATGTGAGGATAAAAGATGTTTTACATGTAAACATATTGTTGTGACAAAAGTGGTCTTTAGTACTAAGAATCGTAATTTTAAATGGTATATTCCTAATTATGTTACATGTAAAAGTGTTAATTTGATATATTTGATAGAGTGTAGTAGATGTTTAAACCAGTATATAGGTGAGTCAGCAAATAGTTTACATGTCAGAATGACTAATCATAGATTTGACATTTTGCATAAGAATAAAGATAGACCGGTTTCAAAACATTTTAACTTACCGAATCATTCAATTGATGATTTAAAAGTAGTGATTCTTCAGGAAGGTTTTTCTTCTACAAGGGAGAGGAAACAAAAGGAGAGTTTTTTTATTTTTAAATTCAAGACCTTAGAACCACATGGATTGAATTTGAACACTGGAACTATTACATCTCTGGGTTACCTGGTCTCCTAAATGATTTCTATATGTGAGTTTTTTATGTGAAAATTTTCTTATATGAGGTTTTTTATGTAAAGATTGGTTATATGGATGTTTAATATCTGTGTTTAATTGGTTTATAGATAAATAATTAGTTATTATAAATTATTGTACTTTGCACTAACTATAATTTTTGATTAAAATGTATAAGTATTTTAGTTTTTAATGAATATTAATGTGAGCACAGCTATTTTTTGTATGTGAGCATAGTCTAATTTTTCTATGTATGCACATATGTATATTTTAATTTTTAATTTTGGATTTTTTATTTTTATATTTATTTTAATTTAAATAGAATTTAAGCTTGATTAGGAGGGAATGTAGTTTTTTTTTTTTTTTGAATTTTGTCATTGATTGGGTAGATATTCTGTGTTAGATTTTGTGACCAATCAGGGGGGTTTTGTTAAAATTTTTAATCTTTTACCAAATCTGTAATTTTTGATTATCGCCATTTTACTGTGTATTTTTTTTCTTTCTGATGAAAACCAGTCCTCTGGTTGAAATATAATATTATTTATTGGATTTATAAGTCTTTTTTTGTTTTTTTTATATATATATATAACAAAAAATAATCTGCTGAAGTAGTTTCAGTTAATTCCTTAACTCTCTTCAACTGACAATAAATTCAAAAACATAACAGAAGCAAATGTCAACTCAAATTCTATGAATCCCGAATTTTAACATTAGCAACTTGTCTATTAATTATATTCATTTTATTTCTATTTATTAAAATTGCCTCCTTAATTTTTCTTTTACTATGGTTTTTCTCTCCATGAAGAATCTTAACATTTTCAACATCAAATCTAAATTTATATTTACATGCCCTTTCATGATCCAAGAAAACTGAAGCAGTCATTAAATCACTATCATTTTTACTTTTCACATGCTTACATAACAATTCATGTTCCTTTAATCTTTTTTCAATACTGTATTTTGATTCATCTATATATGATAACATACATCCACAAAAAATTTGATATACATTACTTTTTTATTTGACAGGTATGACATTTTTAGATTTATTCATTAATTTATTAACATTATTTGTAACACAAAATGAAACATTAACCACATATTTAAAAATTTTCACTTGAGAATTTGAAATATATGGAATAGATATCCAGTTTTATTATCAATTTTCAACTCCTTTAATTCATTATAAGTCTTCTGCAGATTGAAAGATTATATATAATAGTTAATTACCATTATGCTTATTATTTTTATTGTTATTGCAATAGTTTTTTAATTAATAGACATTTTATTTGTATTATATATATTGTGAAGCTGCCTTAATAAAATGAGCTCAAAATAAATTATTAAATATTTCCATATAAAAATGTAAATAAAATAATAGAAATAATATAATAAAGAATTCTCTCACTTGATCTTATAGGTTACATTTATATATAAGTTAAATTCATATTTATTTCTATTTTGGAGAAATTGGCAAAAGTTGTAAAAATTTGGTGTATTTTTTATACACTAAGTTATATATTAAAATTATATATTTTATGGCCTTGGTTAATAATTTAATCAAGATTACAAACTATTAAAAAAGAAAGTAAGTTGTTTTGATAAGTTTTGATTATGTCAAATTTAATCAAAACTGTAATTAAATGTAATTAAAAGGATTAATATTGAAATACAATTATAATGTATATTCTTAATCAAGATGTAACTAAATGGGATTTGAATCCAGACTTTTAAGCTCCCTGCAGTCATCTGC
Organism: Epiperipatus broadwayi; assembly: GCA_028023455.1. Taxonomy (NCBI): domain Eukaryota; kingdom Metazoa; phylum Onychophora; class Udeonychophora; order Euonychophora; family Peripatidae; genus Epiperipatus; species Epiperipatus broadwayi. The sequence continues at coordinate 3,925,261 of JAQFVV010006206.1, forward strand.
TCTATCCAATGCAACACATGACCACATACATGTGAAAAAAATAATCATCTCCAATATATGTATTTCATACAGAATCAGCATTCATCAGTTTTTCCGGATCATCATCTCTCTCATATATATATAGTCAGTGCTCAGTTTATATTAAGATAGCAAATTTACACACTTTAATGGAAAGATTTCAATTCTCTCCACTCTGAAAATCTCAGTCATCCATATCACTAAAAATATGATGGTCATGTGTATTGGTTATATTGGATATAATGGATGATTGTAGGGAACTTGAAAGTCTGGGTTCAAATCCACTTTGATTAAAAAATTTAAGAAAAAGAAAACTAAAACCAGAATTTAAAATTAAGGATAAATATGTGTAAGCTTTCTGAGAAGGTTTATCCTAGCTCAACAAAATATTATAAAAAATAAGAGAAAGGAAGATTACAATGTCTATGGAAATAAAGAACACATATCAGCAGCAGTGTACGAATTAAAAAATTCAATTTTAGATGCAGAATCATTCTAGGTTGTTTTAAATCACTATTATAGTTCTTGTCAGTAACTATCCAATTAAAATGCCCAATTTAGTTGAAGAAAATAGATCAAGCATAAATTTCTATGTGCACCCAAAATATGTCAGAATTCACAATGTAAGCTTTCCAATTTCTGAAAATTGGCAAAAAAAAAAGGGGGGGGGGTAGAAACAGAGGTCCTAATGATATGTAAATTTTTTCTATTGAAATGTTTTCAATCACTTTCTCATATCTTGCCCATGCTATCAGTAATAAGATAAGTAAAAACGTGGAACAATTGTCTTAAAATCAATCAACAGAAACATTATAAGAATTCAAATCAGAAATAGTCCACCAGTAGCAAGCTTAATAAATTCTTTTCAGCCAACCCATGATGACAACTTAATGATTTGTGCATATATGTAGAGAGCCTAAAATAGTAATATAATTTGTATATGTTATGGATTGGCATTTTAACTGATTTCATTTTTTTTATTTGAATGTATATTATTTATATCATTTCATTAATGAATATTTTAAACATATTTTGATATAGAGATGTGAATTATTTACATGTTCTAATTAATCTATAATTTTTGATTTTTATGTGATGCTAAATAAATTTATTATTTTATTTTAATAAAATCAATTAAGAGTGTCCAAATAAATCATTAATATACTTATTTAATTTATTTCATAGTTGTGCATCATTCTCTCAGTAATCTCACCACCAATCTGTACATATCAATTCTATATTGTGCTCATGTTCTTAGCTGAGGAAATCAGATTTGTTACTGAGTGATCTGTGATAATGATGCCAGAAGGTAAAGTATTTATATAAGGTTTTTTAAAAAAGAAAGTGATGCTTTTAATGTAGATAATTAAGTTCAGAACCTGTATATTATGAACACATGTTAAATGCAGCCCTCTGACATAGGATTTGGGGGTAGTCCAGTATTTATCTTGCTATGACGTCATTAACCTGAAGGCATACTACTCTAACCACCCGATTTTTAAGATAACGTCACCTAGTGATTTGCGGACAAATGTAATCGCTAAAATTTTTCAGCATATCACATGGTGATGTTATGTCAAAGATCGCTAGATTAGAATAGAATGCCCTCAGGGTAATGTCATCATAGAAACAAAGAGCAGGGGAAAGGCATGTGGTACAGGGTCATGAGGTCAAAATGAAGAAAAATGCACGTGGTACAGAATAATGCCGACGACATCCATCCTGAAAAAAAAATGGTAAAATAGGACACAAAATAGAGTGATATGTGGCAAAAAAAGATTAAAAATAATATATACATCATGAATAATTAACTAAAATTGGACACAAAATATGAAAATGTAAGATAAATATCACTACAAAATTAATAAGTAAAAACTGCTAGTCCACAAATCCTGGAAAAAAAATTAATAAATAGGACATAAAATAGTGATATGCGGCAAAAAAAGGTTAAAAGTAATATATACTTCATTTTCCGCCTTTCATTAAGTAACAGCTTTCATGCACATACTTCGTGGAGATAGTTGTTCCAGTCAATCACAGTCTTGTCCGCCATTTCTAACTGGTCAGCACAAAATAGGATAGACGTTAATTCTCTGGACCAACAATATATAAAATGGAGAGCCGTTACGAAGGATATTCTGGATCCTTCAAACCACGTGCCTTTTCTTATGGGAGTTTTTTTCAAACAATTTTTCAAAAATCCGGAAAATTAATAAAATATAAAATACATCCACTTAATATCATAGAAGAAATAACATGTAAATTACTTACAATTGTTGAGAAAGTAATGATTTCTTTTTAAAAAATGGTAAAAAAATTGCTGAACTATTAAAACACTGAAAATGAAATCACTGAAAAAAACGCTGCTGCACTGAAAAAAACGATGAAACAGATAGGATGAAAAAATCAAATTTCTCGAATTAGTCATTTCAGCATCTTCGTTGCCATGACAACATTTCATGTGTTCTTCCGGCGATGCAAAGATTGGATAATTACAGCTGTATGCCTTCAGGCTTATGATGTCATAGCAAGGTAACAAAAAATCAAATCTCTAGTATTAGTCATGTCAGTCTCTTCATTGCCATGACAATGTTCATGTGTTCTTCCAACGATGCAAATATCGGATAATTACAGTTGTGTGCCTTCAGGCTAATTACATCATAGCAAGGTAAATACTGGATTACCGATTTGGGTGAATGGTGAAACAGTACATTCCTGCCCTCATATATGTTTCACCTATTTGTCCCCACAGTCACATCTATGCTGGGTTTAAACACTCTCTAGTACAAGTGTATGTATCCACACAGTTGTATATGTATCCACACAGTTATATATGTATCCACACAGTGATATATTCATTTACACAATTATATATGTATTCACACAGTTATATAGTTATTGTCACACATACATGCATATATAAATGACTGTAATATTAATGTTTGTATAGATATATTGCAGCATTTATATTTTGTTTAATAAATAATATTGTATAAAATTTATTTTATTTAGAAAATGTACAGTTAAATATTCGCTAAATAATCTTTAGCAAGTTTTATTTAGAAGAATTGTGAATACATGTGAAATTCACAAACTTGTGTTAAGACAATTTAGAATAATTCTCAAGTTGGATCGAATGGTTTCTGAGGTATAAAACATTTGTTCTAAAGCTCATTACGATTGCAATGAATTTCTTTTTCCAGATCAAGCCAGTAAAGGTTTGGGCAATAAAATAAAAAAAGATCAGAGTCAAAGAAACTGACTGCTGTAAAATTTAGAGGAAGTTTGAATTCTGGTTTAAAATAGATAGTCGCTGGTTTTTGATCTGGAGAAATATAAATATTGTAGATTTCTTAGGTTAAAGGTTCTTTTTAGCTTGCCTTTCTGGTAAATTGTTGTAAAGTCCACTCCAAGATGGGTGAGTAGAATAAAATATTTGCTGACTCTTTTGAGCCGAGATGGTGCTCTCATATTCTTTCAGCATACTTATGAGCAAATTTTTCAGCAACTGCTTGAGATGGAGATATGAAGAAACTTAAAACCTACCTGAAAAGAAATACCACTGAAATTATGCGACTGTTTGATGCCTTTTCGGCCACTATCATTGATATATGCTTCAAGTCCACCAAGAAGACAATGATGGTAATAATTTAAAAAAAACTACAGTCTATAAACTTAATCTATAATCTTTAAGCTAGCTTTCCACTATAAAAGAATGTTCTATCTAAATTATCAAAACTCTTTAATTGTTACCCTATTGTAAAAGAAGCTCTGTAAATTTGTGTAACTTTATATATATTGTTAAAATCATTTCTGATCAACTGCTCTCTTAAAATCTATAACTTACATTAAAGAAACAAAAAAAGAGAAGCAAGTTTACTTGAATTTTCTAAACTGCTGAAATCTTTTATAAATCAAAAAGATTTCACCTTTTGTAATCATTAAATGTCTGAAATCTATTATCTTAAATTTTTTCAAACTATGGTCTTGCCTAACTTTAATGTTTTTTTTTTAATATTTTGTTTAAATTCATTTTGTTTATGTTTAATATGTGACAATATGCTCATTTTTAGAAACAGTAAAACTAATTAATAAATTTATAAAGGAGATAATTGTAATCTCTACTTTAAACATTTTAAAAGCGCTATTGATTTGTTAAATCACTGTTTCGAAATTATAATATTGATAATAAATGCTCGCTAACTGCTCGTTGTTGTCATGGTTATATATATAACAAACCAGCCAAGAACTTGTTATCATTTTTAAGAACGAATTAGTGCTATCAAAATAGTATTTGTTTACTAGTTACGGTTACCATTCATACCGCAGACAATAATAGTCTAGTTCCGCAGTCATTCCTTGAATGACGTCATGATAGAAAAATCATCACGGATCGTAAGACATCACACTCCTTCCTCCTTAGTATGTAACATAATCCTTGAAATGAACTGGTGGACGGCATTGATGTTGAGGGTGTTCTCTGTAAGCCTTTGGAGTTTGAATTGGAGATGTAGGATGGAAATGTGTTGAGCTCGGGTTATTTGTGTTTTCCAGTGTCACACTGGGTAGAGAATTTTGGGCAAGTGGTGTTTCCTCAGCAGGAGATGAGACAGTTGGAAGAGTGTCCACTGTTCTTGAGCGCAACTGATCAATGTGCTTATGTTGTAAACCCAGATCAGTTCGTACTTCATATGACAGAGGGCCTGTACGCTGTTCTACCATGGCAGGAATCCATGGAGAACCCCTTCCTGCTGCTCGTGTAAATACTGGGTCATCTGGTTGGAATTCACGTAACCGATGATGTTTGTATGGTGCTGACTTTGGGGCTCTATCCGGATGAAGGAAGTCTAGGCATGTACGAAGGCATCGATAAAAGAGCATTTCGGCTGGACTCAAACCTGTAGTTGTAGATGGAGTTATGTGCTGAGCCAAAAGGTATTGGGCAATACGTTGCTCTCCTTCACAGACTGGACAGCCCTCTCCGCAAGACCATTACTTGATGGGTGGTAAGGTGCGATTCATGCATGGCGAATTCCATTCCTAGCAAGAAAAGTAGAAAACTCTGAAGAAACAAACTGGGGTCCATTGTCCGAAACTACACACTCTGGTATTCCATGGGTACAAAATAGTTCTCATAGTACTGTGACTGTTGCAACTGAGGTTGTTTTAGGCATTCTGCGCACTTCTACCCATTTTGAATAGGCATCAACAACAACAAAAAGCATTTGCCCATCGATTGGGCCTGCAAATTCTACGTGCAGTCATGACCATGGTGTGGATGGTGGTTCCCAAGGGTGAATTGGAGCACGGGGGCAAGCATGTCTTATGACTTGACAATTTTTGCATTTGCCCACAAGATTCTCAATATCCCTATCCATTGATGGCCACCATACATATGACCTTGCTAATGCTTTGGTTCTCACGATGCCAGAATGACCCAAATGAAGTTCGTTAAGAACAATTCTCTGTAGATAAAAAGGAATAATTACGCGTGACCCCCAAAGTAAACAGTTTTTGTGTGTTGATAACTCATTGCGTCTTATAAGAAAAGGTTGAAGTTTAGTGTCTGTGGTTCTGCTTGGCCAGGCAGTGAAAATATATTTTACTCTTGATAACAAAATGTCTTTTCGTGTTGCATGTGCAACTTGTTCAGCAGTTACAGGAGGATCTTCCAATTCCTCCAAGAAAAAGACACCACTCATGTTTGGATTGTCGCATTCGGTTGATGGAAGTGGAAATCTGCTCAACGCGTCTGCATTTGCAACTTTTTTTCCTGGTTTATATTCCAGTTTGAAAGAATATGCATTGAGGATGTGTGTCCATCTTTGCATTCGGGGTGATAAAATTATTGGTGTTGGTTTATCCGAGGTAAAAATGCCAAGCAGCGGACGATGATCAGTACAAATGTTAAATTTAATTCCGAATAGGAAATGATGAAAACGTTTCACGCCAAATACTATTGCCAAAGCTTCTTTATCAATTTGTGCATAGTTTCGTTCAGCCTTAGACAATGTCCGTGAAGCAAAAGCAACTGGAGTGGATGATCCATCAGGATATTGCATACTTAATACTGCACCTACTCCGTAAGGCGAAGCATACATGTAAGTAGAACACTTTGGTGAGGGTCAAATGGAACTAGAACATTATTGAACATCAATGCCTCTTTAAGTTTAAGAAAGGCTTTTTCATGTTGTGGTGTCCAAGTCCATGTAGCATTTGTCTGTAATAAACGATGTAAAGGTTCAGCTACTGTTGCATGATCTGGAAGGAAATTGTTATAAAAATTTATAAGACCTAAGAATGCTTTCAGTTCTATTTTGTTCCTAGGAGAGCAAGCATTTTGAATTGCAGTTGTTTTACTTGGAGATGGATGCAGGCCTTTACAGTCGATTGTATAACCCAGAAATTCCACAGAATCTACTCCAAATACACATTTTTCTTTATTGGCCTGCAATCCACTGTGTGCTAACCTTTTAAACACAGTACATAATTTTGAACATAGATCAATTGTTGAAGATGCACAAATTAATATGTCATCGAAATATGGAAAAACTCCAGAAATGTTTCCAAGTAAATTGTCTATAATACATTGAAACATTCCGGGTGCAACACAGATTCCGAACTGTAGACGTTTTACACGGAAGGCTCCTCGATGAGTGATGATTGTCTGTATGTTTGCAGACATATCATCAACTGGAAGTTGTAGGTAGGCCTTAGCTAAATCAATTTTTCAAAGATAGAGCTAGGAGGAAGAGATGTCAGAAGATAATGTACCACAGGTATAGGGTATGGGTGATTCTGAAGAGCTCTGTTGACTGTCACTTTATAGTCACCGCATAATCTCACCTCTCCTGTTGGTTTAAGAATCGGTACTACTGGTGTTGTCCATACAGGGTTTTCCACTGGTTCAATGATCCCATTGCAGAGCAGAGTATCTAAAGCAACATCCACCTTAGGTTTCATAGCAAGTGGTAGTGGCCGGGCTTGTAGTTTGATTGGGGGAAATTTAGGATCAACTGGCAATGATACAGCTGGACCCTTGTAAGTTCCTATAGATGAGCTGAAAACTTGTGGAAATTCATTAATGATATCTTGAATAGATGGTTCGGTAATTAGATGGACTCCAGTTAATGAAATACCTAGAGGTGTGAACCATTCACGTCCTAACAAGTTTGTACAGGGACTCTCTGTTATTAATAAACATAGATGGCATAAATATACACCATACTGAACATGTACAACACAATATCCCTTGAATAATATTGAGTGGTGCTGGAAATCCCGTAATGTAATTGTTACTGGATGTAGTTCAGGTATTTTTCCATTGCACAATTCAGATAGTGTGTCAGAAGATAAAATAGAATATTCTGATCCTGAGTCAATTTCCATTTTACATTCCTTGCCATTAATGTACACATGTGCAGAGGATTTAGAAGCATCATGGCGTATTTCATGGATATGACTTACATCATCATCCATCTCCATTACTGCCATGCAGTGGTTTGCAGATCCAGGAATAGTGCATTGTTTTGCTCAGCATACACGCTGTAGATGACCTATTTTCTGGCAGAAATGGCATTTGGTTTTCTTGAAAGGGCATTCCACTCGATTGTGTTGACTGCCACAACCATAGCAAAGTGGAAATCCTGATTGAGATGCACCAATGTTCCTTTTGTGTGTAGGGGATGTTTGTGAAGACAGTGAAAACCTAGAAACATTTTTGCGAGGTAAGGTTGATCTGTTTCACTGAATAAGATCAACAGTCAACATGGGAGTGTTTGTGGCATGGATTTCACGCACCTGCACCAATGCAGATTCAGCAGCTAAGCTACACTGTATAGCTATCTCTAATGTTAAAGATTCTTCTGTCAATAATTTGCGCTGTGTAGTTTCATCATGAAGTCCACAGACAAATTGATCTCGAAGACGCTCTATTAGTGAAAGACCAAAATCGCAGCTCTCTGCCAAACATCGAAGGTCGGCTAAAAATGCACTCACATTTTCTTCTTCTCGTTGCCAACGACGGTGAAATTGAAAACGTTGGTAAATAATGGAAGGTTGTGGATTAAAATACTGTTTCAATATATTTACTATTTCTTGATATGACTTGTCATGAGGCAATGCAGGTGATATAAGAGAACGAAGAATACTTAATGTTCATAGTCCGCAGACAGCGAGGAGTGTTGCACGTTTCTTTTCGTCAGCAATAATATTATTAGCTTCACAAAAGAAATTTACCTGTGACACGTATGTATCCCACATTTGCGGTGAGTCAGCGTCGAAAGGTGCTATAGAACCAATAGTTGCCATTATAAATTCAATAGAAAACAAAGTTTGAGTAAAAAAAAATTTTGGCGTCCTACGTACGATTAAGAATAATATTATAAAGAACACTGTTGAATTAAAATATAATATATATTTTTAGTATCTCGCGTATCCCATCCTCGTCGCCAAAACTGGTGTAGTGTTTTAGTCTCTAGAATAACAAACCAGCCAAGAACTTGTTATCATTTTTAAGAATGAATTAGCGCTATCAAAATAGTATTTGTTTACTAGTTACGGTTACCATTCATACCGCAGACAATAATAGTCTAGTTCCGCAGTCATTCCTTGAATGACGTCATGATAGAAAAATCATCACGGATCGTAAGACATCACAATATTGTGATAGTATAATACTTTGCAAGGTTTGCTTATACAGTTTTATATATTATAACTTTTAATATTTATTAGTTAGAAGGGGATATACTGTCTAGAGATGATAAAGTATATTTGTTAATGTTTGTATTAAGTCCAACCAAATATACTTTCCCTCCTTAATTATGAATATTTATATGCAGATTCAGGATCTTAACTAGATTATTTATTATATAGTTTAAGTCCCTTTTATTAGCATAATTATAATGCTATTTTAAGAACAGGATTGAGTTAGTTTGACAGATAGAAGCTTTCTGTTTTAGGCGCAATTAATTATATGCATACTTATTGCTCTCTATATATATTGTGTGCATTGTGGTTGTGTCTTCATATAATACACTTATATGTGTTACGTTTTGCTGCATCTCTAAATGGTACAGGTAACAAGCCCCCCCCTCCCCATTATTTAGTTCGGGTTGTGGCTATCTTTATTAGAACTGGAGAATGCGGACCCAGAGTTTTCCTAAAGCCAATCCAAGTTCCTGAACTTATATGTTCATATCTCAATAGCAGCAAATCGTCAGTCTCAGAGCAAACCGAGCATTTGATGCTGAAGCTCTTGAATAATCACCCACTTGCACTACAATCTTATTCTTTAATATTTTATATAGCGCCATAGCATATATATGTGAATCTAAAGGTAACCAGTTCTTTTCCTCCTATTAAATAATTATTCAGCTTTAGACTGAAGCTTGAATCTGAGTTATCAAGTTGAATCTGCATGATATTGAGCTTATTTAGTTGCTCACTTAATTAGTATATATAACAGCCATTTAAAGCTGTCTGTACTCATCATCTCTACTAAGCTATCAGCTTATAACTTAAACAAACCAAAATCATAGGATGAGCATGTTAAATGATTAGGCATGACCTATACACTTCACACATATGTATTGTAATATATTAAAAGGGGACAGATGTACTGATAACAGTCCCATCCATTATAAAATACATGCTTGTATTGGATACCTTATTGAATGTTATACAATCCTTGCCATTGTGACATTTTGGTTTTATATCTTTGTTATTGATTTAATAAATCTTTTAAGATATAAACTGTTGCATCTCTTTCTTGCTCAGGGTTCTATTTCAAATCAATCCACAGTATCTTATCCAATCCATAGTATTTTGTCCAATCCACAGAATATTATTTAATTTCACAGTCCATTACTCCAATTTATTTATGATTTTATGTGCTATATGTGTATATCTCTGTAATTAAGATTGATAGAGTGTTAAGTGCTATATATCACCCATTTAGTTAGGTTAGTAGTGACCTTAAGTCTCATGTTTCTCCCTGTCCTATGCTGGCCCATGGTTAAATGAAGACTGGGTGTATCTTCAGAGATGTCACTCATAAGGTGTTAAATTTGAAGTACTGGAAAATGAGTTAAAGTTTGGTCAAATTAGATGTCTCAACCACCTCACTTCGGTCAGCTTTGGAGTATTTTGCTTGGGCTCTGGATTTTGTTGTATGAATGTACAAATCTGATTGTTACAATGGTAAACAAAAAAATATAAGCAAAGGCCTTATATTAATATTTATATAGGGAACAAAGGTCTGATCATCATTATCAAATCTGATTTTAGTAACCTTTAGTTGCACTAAGAAAGTATATATTATTGTAGACTAATACACATGCATATCAGAATCATTATATGTGTGTATAAATATAAATGGCAGTCTAAATAAGTCCCCATCACTTCATTATCATCTGTAAAATCAATGGCTTCCCAAAGTGTGGCTTGATAAAATATACATATATAAATAGGATACATCTGGAGTAAATTTATTTAGGTATATAATAAATGAATCAATGAGTGACTTGATTTAATGGGATAAGAGCCAATATACTAATTAATTCAAAGTTAATAGATAGTATGAAGTAAAACCTGAGATTGGCAAAAAATATATAAATCAATGGGATTAAAAAATGTTTTAAATAGTATTAATAAGAAAAAATATATAATAATTAATTAACAAGGGCAATAAAGTAGTTTAGCTAGTGGGCAAGTAGGAAGAGCAGATTTAAAAAGAGATATGTAAATGTTGAAATGGGCATATAGTTTTAGATGTTGGCAAGGTGCATCATGAGGGTAAGGCTAGTAGACTATTTAATAAAAATAAGAAAGTTAAAACAGGAAACACAAAAATAATCATACTAGTATTTGGATAATATAGTCAACGTTAACAAGATCTAGAACTAAGAAAATAAAACAAGCAAAAAAATTGAGAAAGATATAACAGAAAAGGAAGCAAATGTACTAGAGATGCTACACAGTAGTAGTTAACAAGACATAGAACATAAAGAACTGATTAATCCAAATGTTGGATTTAATATGAAATGCTCATGAAAATAATAGAGGCAATGGTGAAACAAAATGTAGAGAAAATATTAAAAGAAAATAAAGAAAATCAGCATACAATAAAGAGAAGAATAAGTGAAATACAGAAAAAAATAAAGAAAAAATATAAAAAAATGGTAAAATAAAATAAAGTAAGTAATGGTCACAGCACTATAAAAAGTTAAATAGGAAACAAATATTGAAAACCAAGCTATATTAGAAGATGCAACCAAAAACTGGGAAAATAAATATAGTCAAAGAGCAGAAAATATATAAAAAATCGAAGTAGAACAGAAAGAAAAGTGGGACAAGATGAAGTTTCAAATGCTAGAACTAACAGCACAAAATGAAAAGAAAAAAAAAAGAAAATAAATAACAAGCTATATTAATTATCCAGCAAACTATAAAACAAAAGTAAGAAGCTATGCTAAATATTCAGAAAAATATAAAGCAAAATGAAGTAATTATGCTAAATTATAAAGAAAATTTGTTGCAAAAACATGTGAGCTATAGAGTGAAGATAGGAAGAGAAATAAAAAAATAATTGGTGATGTTCAGTAAGAAACTAGCATAGAATTAAAAAATTAAGAGGTACTATTTAGGAGACATGTGAAGAAATTATTTATCAACTGAAAAAAGTAGAGGCTGAACATGAAGAATTTAAAAAAATGTAAATAAAAAACTCATCAAGTTTTAAAAAATGGGAATTAATAAAAGGAGTTCAAATAATAGCAAATGGATAGAAATGAAGCACCAAAAAAAAAAACACTGGTGAAAAACCTATAGAATATTTGAGCAGCCTGGAAAAGTATATCAATTTAAACATGAAGTCAGAAGAAAGTAAGATGGCAATAGTTTGTTGCCATTTAATGGGATAAGATTTCTGTATTTTCCAAGTCTATTATTTTTCAAAGTTATAAAGAGGTGTTAATGGCCACTTATTGGACTGAAGAATATAAAAAGGATATGTTGTATCAAGTCTCTCAGAAAAAGTATAAACCTTGTGAGACATATAGCACTTTCTTCAGAAGGTAAATAGCTAGATTGAAAAATCTCATTGACCATTCTCTAACTAAAGGGTTAATCATTTGGATTACAAGGAGAAATTTGATTCTTAAAATCAAGCAGATGTTCATTGACACTGTTCATTTAACCATTGGACATGTTGCTGAGTTATTTAATACACTCAGTCAGCCAGCAGAATATTTCAATCACAAAGAAAGGTATTAAATTAGCATGCCATATAAATTATACAACACATTCTGTAGCTTTTGAGTGATATGAATCTTGCTTCACCATATAAAGTTGCACTCAACCATTATTTCTCTCTCTCTCTCTCTCTCTCTCTCTCTCTCTCTCTATCTATCTATCTATCTATCTATCTATCTATCTATCTATCTATCTATCTATCTATCTATCTATCTATCTATCTATCTATCTATCTATCTATCTATCTATCTATCTATCTATCTATCTATCTATCTATCTATCTATCTATCTATCTATCTATCTATCTATCTATCTATCTATCTATCTATCTATCTATCTATCTATCTATCTATCTATCTATCTATCTATCTATCTATCTATCTATCTATCTATCTATCTATCTATCTATCTATCTATCTATCTATCTATCTATCTATCTATCTATCTATCTATCTATCTATCTATCTATCTATCTATCTATCTATCTATCTATCTATCTATCTATCTATCTATCTATCTATCTATCTATCTATCTATCTATCTATCTATCTATCTATCTATCTATCTATCTATATATATATATATATACTGAATAAACTTCTTCTTAGCCAATTTTCAAACATTAAATAAATCAATTATAATCAATTAGATAAATTTTCAAATAAGATTTAAAGAACAGCTCTATGTTAATATAGGCTATACATAAAGAAAAAAAATATATAACAATAAGCCATGAAGGGAAAGCAAATGGTGAAATTCATTGGAAAGTTTTGAAAACTCAGAAGAAATTTAGTAGTAGACTAAAGACAGAGAGAGTTCCATAAGAGAGATAAATCAGGATATGTAACTAGTGCTAGGTTATAGCTAGGATTCACTTAAATTTAAACAATGTTTATGAAGGTAGTGAAAATATTTTAAATTACAGGATGGGAATATGATCTTCTCTGAAGAGTTTCATGGACAGATGTAAAAGATGACATTTAGATTAATAATAATGCCTTAAAAAAACCCCACATACTTTCATAAGCATTTATTAAAGATGCTATACTTTTGGAAGTTGGGAAAAATAATCCTTAAATGAAATAATTGCACTTTAGTTGCTATCTTGTTTGTTTTTTTTGATGTTATTTGCTTGACTGATTTATTATAAGTTAAGTTCTGGAAAAATAGATTTTATAATATTAAAGATTATTTAACTAATTACATTGTGAATTATTATTGATTCATTACCAAGAAATAATCCAATATTACAAGGTGCATGGTATTTGACAAAAAAAAGAGTAATATCTGTGCAGTTATAAGTGTGATATGATATATCAGACTTTGGAGTGCTAGTCCTCAGATCAATTCTAGTCCTAACACTTTCACACTTCAATATATGAATTCCTGCAATAAAGCCATTCCATTATTTATTTATTTATTTATAATAATAGTTGTAGATATCATGCAGAACCAGCCTGAGATTGATGCAAATGATGTGACCAAACTAGGCCTCAGATTTATTGAGGGTCCACATCTGGGTGATCTAAACTTCTGTGAAAATCAAAAAATGAAATGTTTTGTTATTTGTTAAATGTAATTATATTTCCTTTTTTTTCCCTACCAAAATTCTATAAAATGATGGCTCTATCAAGTCGAAGTAATACAATTGTAGAAACACTGGTTGTTTGGTGATGTAGATTTTTCAACTATGTACTGTGTGTATGCTTAAATATTTCACAATGTTCTAAGATCACGCTAATGTGAAATCAGCATAGATTGAGAATAATTATCTTCATTAACAATTTTATCTATGAACGAATTTGCAATAAAGGATTCACAATGGCCAAAAAATATATAATTTTTTTGTATTATATATATTTTATTTTGTGTTCTCTAATATTCATTCAATAAAATTGCACAAGATTTTATTTATAATTTATAAATAATCATAAACAAGTAATTATTTTTATATTACAAGTATTAATTTGTGCACTTTTATTTCAAGAAAACAAAATAAAATACACATAATGCAAAAAATTAGTTTTATTTTCCTGATTTTTTTTTTCGTGTGAATTCTCATTCAAAATAAATAAAAATTTTAACGAAAAGTATCATTCTTGACTTGATTTATAATAATTGTAAAGAGTATATCTATATCTGCCAATAAGATCATTTTTAAAAATAACTATGTTTATCATGAGTAAAAGATCCCCCCTCTCCAAAGTACATGAAAACACTGCTTTGGGCCCTATTTTTTTTCAGGCCAGCATACATCTCACCATCCCTTTTCAAAAGTACTTTTCTTTAGTTATTTCGTGTTGAATATTTAAGATGTACAATGAATATATTAAAAAAAAATTATCACAAAAACATCTAACATTTTCAAATAGTAGATAATGTCTCTCTCTAGAATATCAAAAGTTCCTTAGTAAGTGTTTGACTGAGGAGAAAAAATAACAAAAGTATTTAAATATGACCATTTAAAATATTGCTGTAATACTTCGATTTCTTTTTATGACCATTCTCAGATATTATACAATAAGTAAATAATTGATAATAAAGATTATATCACAATTATATTTTAAATTTTACAGTAAGCATATCAACACTTATCTGAAATTAATCATGGAATTTTATTAATAAGTATTAGATACTTATTTATTAACAAATACTGGATGGTCAATTGAATTATCTATAAGCTAGCTATTTTATTTTTTTAAAAAAATCTAGGCCTAATAGTGACCTGAAAAAAATTTCCAAGGTTCATTCAATCAGACTTGAATTCCAGATAATGTAATAGAAGGATTAAGCATACCTAATATTGAACTTTTAATTATTATTTTTTTTTGGAATGATTTGCTATTTAACAAAAGAATTTCAAATAAGTCCACTAATTCTTGCTTAGAAAAGTGTAAAGACTAATAACGAGATAGATAAAAATAAATAATCCAAAATGTGTTAGGTGGGATGATGAGGGAATAACATTTTTCTAAAATTCATTAAAATTAACGAATATTGCATTTAATATATAGGGTATATGAGCACAGACTTTCACACAACCCACAGCTCGCCACTCTATCTCATATCACTAATATACTTGAACACATATATGTCGAAAAGATAAATAATCACCAATATACATATTTCATGCTAAACCAGCAATCATCAGTTGGTCAGTAAATGAGTTCAAACACATACATAAGTATTGACAAAAATTAAAAAAAAAAAAAATCAATATTATCCTAATTATTTTGCCAAACAAAAAACAAAAAAAAATGTATAAATTAAAATAATAGTAAATTATTTGTCAACGTTTTAAATTTTTTTTAAAAAATTTCATATAAATCAACGATATATTATTTGTTAAAAAGAAAAAAAAATCACCTGTCATCTATAGTATATTAAATATTGTATACTGCTTTATTAGAATTACATGGTGATATAGAGATAGCGAAATCGTCTCTGCCATGCTTACAACGTAGGTTTCGAACACCGACCTAAATAATATTTTTTCCAAATAGCTTAGAATTTTTCTCCCAATAAGGTAAATGTGTGTCTAACTAGCTGACTTATGTAGATAGTAAAACAAGCACGAAAACTGGCTCACTATTCGACAATTGATAATGTTTTTAAAGATAATTATTATTCGACAATTGATTTGATGAATATTGCTTTTTCTATCCGTCTCTCTCCGAGGGGCTTTCGGAGAGATGTTTTTCCTATAGCAGGTTATTTATTAAAGAGATTTCAAGTTTTTTTTTTTTTTTGCTGTTGGTCACCTATTATATATTATAGTTAACTACTAAAGTTTATAAAATATCTATTCCAAAGAAAGCTGACTTACAGAGGATAGAGCAGCCGAGTTCTTTCTTCCAGATACAATTTTATTTGTGTGAGTGTGTGTATAAAGCTCTTTTAATATTGTTTTTACAATATAATTGTATTTAATAGTACTTATATTTTCCCACCCTCTTTTTTAATCATTTCCATTAAAAAAACAAAACAAAAACATTAATATGCAGAATACGGGCAGTTGTGGCGAATTATTGTCGATTATATTGGAAAAGATATCAACTTTCAAGAAGTCTCACAAGTTTAGCCGTATTTAGCTCTAGGACAATGAATCGGTTTGGACGATTATACTATATATAAGTGTACGAAAGAGTTTGCCAGTGAATTATAATTATCATTCCCCTCTTTTTTTGTTTATCAGTTTTAAGCTTTAGATATCTATCTAATAATAGAAAAAAATATACGATTAAGAATTTGAATTTTCCAGCAATTAACAGTTTTTTTACTATTATACAATTTTTTATAAGAAAATAAATCTAGTTAGGGGGTAACGCCTCCTTGCGTAACGTTCGAAATAAAGATGGCTCTGATATTATAAAGTTATATTTCTTAATAGGGATATTTTAAAGTTTTCAGCAATTTGCTTTTTTTTTTTGTTTAAATAATTTTACTTATACATATATTTTTAGAGTCTTTCTTTGGGTATAAGCCAAGACGATATTCGACTCTGGCGTTTAAACTTTATGCAAAAATATTTGGATCTCCCGGGAGAAAAAAAAGCCTATAATTTTAAACGTTTTTTAATGTCACATTTGTGGGTTCTAGGCTATAGTTTGTAGAGGCAAAACGCTGCTTGTGATCTAATGTTTTATCAACTTTTTTTTTATTCTACGAAAAAATGGTTTATTTATTGTAAAGAAAAAAAGCGGAAAACTTCAATAGAGAATTTTAGCTTAGGGAGTGACATCTAATTTTGAAATGACCTTAGTGACGGAACAATGCTATTAGAAAGAAATTGAAATGTGAATGTATAACAAAGAAACTGATGGTTGAAAATGAAAAATTTGGTTGATTCCCGCAGAGTGAGGGGTTCAATTCATTACTGCTATTAATGACAGAATTGCTTGTTCGCAATGATTAGTAATAGAAAACTGTTCATTTTCTCTCCTTGACTTTTTTATTTTTCATCAAAAAACCGCAGAGTAAAGTTTTTTATTATTTTGTTTTACCTACAGGCAATCTCAATGTATTATTTGACTTGACTAGTTAGTATCCAGCTAATGTGTATATATAACCGCATACACATGCACACATATACATGCACAGACTCTATGTCATGTTTTAAAAAAATTGATTTTCGCGTTTAGATTTTAAAATTAAAGTGTTTATTTAAGTCGATGTATGAAGATATTGAGATTATTTAATTAAGCCATCTAGATTTTGCTGGTGATTTCGTTTTCTTGCAAATAATGCTTCAGAGCTATAGGAAATGTTGCAAGAATTGTCAGATACAAATAAGAACGTAAAACTAAAGATAAATGTTGAAAAAATTTTCTCCAAAAAAAAAAGGAAGAGGTTAATACGTAAATATACATGGATTAAATTATTAATACATATAAAAACAAAGCGGATGAAATTAATCACAGAATAAACTTGGATGGAATTCTTTTGACAGAAATAATTTATTATTAAGAGAAGTAAGCCTTCATGTTTGAAAAGAAAGTTTTTTAACTGATTATGTTTTATCAGTTTTTACTTATACATCTCAGATTTGGTTACCTAACAGAACATTAGAGACTTTAGATTAAAGTATGGGGAAATGTACGTTGAGAATAACAAAACGAGAGCAAATGTGAAATATATGGTCAGAGATCAAACAGGTGTCACTGATATCTTGAAAGAATTAATAAACTAAAATGAAGTTAAGCTGGGCATAATGCTATAAGAGAGATAATAGCTGGATAATTGAAATTTTAAATTGAATTCCAAGAGATAAAAAGAGACCATATATAATATGGATTGACAGAATAAAAAAGTTTGTTGGCATAATGTGGAACTATAAATTGGAGAAATTGGATTAAACTTGAAGAGACTTTCATCTTGATGTGGATCTATACAGGTCGAAAATATTTATGTTGAATGATGATGAAGTCATTATCATTAATTAATACATCTCGTACTATAAAAATACATACACATATATCATAGCTTATTAATATAAAAATATCACTATTTTGAGATGTAGCTCTGAATTTAAGATGCTACAATAAACTTTGTTAATGAACAGATAAGCTATCATCAACAATGGTCAGCTATTATTTGATAATTCTTTATAACCTAATTATCTCAATCTGACTTTAATTAAAAAACTTAATACATTTACAATAATATTTTAACAGAAAGCTAATAATATTATCTATATTAAAGTAAAAGCTAACAAGTGGTACGTATTCATGTCTGGATTTCAGATTCTGAGAAATTTTCAATAGCTGAGAAATTTTCATCCAATATCAGATTTTTTTTAAATAGCCATTTGTAGCTGATATAAATATCTTTCAATCACATTGCCAAGTAAATATCAAATATTTTTAGAAACTGAGTAAGATTAAAATCTCAGGATAATCTCAATGAATTGCTAGGCTGATTATAAAAAAATACATATAACTGGACTATGATACAAATGGAGTATCACTGCTTTGTACTTTATTTGTATAAAATTTTATGAAAGGAAAATTATTAAATCCTGAAAATTAAGTGGAATATAAATTAAATTTTCATTTTTTTTTTTTTATTCTTAAATTTTATTATATTTGTTTGAGAATATAGTAAAATTTGAAATAGTATTGGTATTTTTGCTCTTACTTTGTTATTTCCAAATAAAATAGACTGCTTGTTAATATTATACTGTTACTGTTTGTTTTTTTTGCATTACTTGAATAAATCATTTGGTTAATAATCTTTTTTAAATTAAAGAAAAGCTTGAATTCTATGTTTTTTGTCTCAAGGCTCTGTGAGGTTCATTAGATATGGAACTCAGTTGAGAGCAATAAATCCAATCAGTTTAAAGTTATTCTTGCTTGAAATTGATAGCTCTAGATTTAAACTTAAGACAGCATTCGTAGCAAAAATTTACCAGATATACTAATGATATATTTGTTCTTAATAAAATTTATTTTTCAGGGCAAAAATTTTTAAATGAAAATATAAGTAGTTATAAATTATTTCAGAAAAGCAGTTAATCAGATGAAAGATGTTTTTATGATGGATATACTATAAGATTAAACATGGAGATTTCTATTCTTACAATTCATAAAAAATATTAATGAAAGTATATGTATTAAAAATTAATTTGTGATGTGGTACTTACACTCATCTTATTGGTTCTTATAGTTAAACATTAAAGTTCAGAGATAGAAATCTCCCCCTCACCCAGATTGAGTATTGTAAATAAAAAAAAATTATTAGCACAGTGTCAAGTTGTGATTGTAAGAAGAAGGCAATCAACCCCCACACATGCATCCTATTATAATATACAAATTAGTGATGTTAAATATAAGTAAACTATTGATCCAAGTCACAAAATAAAGACTTTGAAAAGATAAAAGTAGCTGTCTTACCATCCTGGAATGAGAGCATGGATATATTATATTATTCACTATACTTCCATTTTTTTATATTCCAAGATGCTTAAAATTGGCCTATATAATTGCATTTAAGTATAAAGATAAGATGGTTGCTCTTATTTTTTTCAAAGTCTTTATCTTGTGACTTGGATCGAGAGTTTATTTATACTTAACATCACTAATTAAAAATTATAGTCCAGCACATGTATGAGAGATTGATTACCCTCTCCTTAGAATTACAGCATGACACTACATTAGAAAAGAAATTCTTCATTATTTACATTAAATATAACTTCTAATATTGACACATAGTAAATTTCAATATTTCACCAGTGTTAATAGAATATAAAAAAAAAGAAATGTAAATAAAATAAATAATTTAATATACTCACATACTTGTTCCAAAATGCTTAAGATTGGTCTATATAATTGCATTTAGATATGAAGATAAGAAGTCCATTCTTATCTTTTCAAAGTCTTTATATTGTAACTTGACTGAGAGTTTACTTGTATTTAACATCATTAATTGAATATTATAGTACAACATATGTGTGGAGGGTTGGTTACCTTTTCTACAGAATTACAGATTGAATATTGTTTTTGCTTCCATATCAATAGAAATCTAATTTTGGCAAACCTTTAATATATATCTTCAAAGTCAATGAAAGTAATGTTTTGTCTTTACAAATTATAATGCCTGTTATAACTGATGTTTTGCATAATACAAATACTTCTGTTTTGACTATAAGGAAGAATTTTAAAGAAGTCAATTATAACAAAAGCACTTAAATGTTCAGATTGTTGGACAGATAAGACACTAATAAGCTTCAAAGTTAAAATAATAGTTGTATTAAAAATTATAACTTAGGCCAGACATATTGATTAGAAATTTTATGTTTGCTATTGAAACAGTAAGATTCACATCCGAATCTTAAGTTTCACTTTTTCTATCATCTCTCACCCATCACTCTATCCTATCCAAATTTATACTTTTTTGGTATCGAATTGTGTGTGTAGTAATATTAAAAATGAATAAATATATGTAAAATCCTCCATAAACACACACGTTTCCATAACAAATTTAAAGCAATGGATAAAAATAATGTAATTTGTATTTTTTTTAGTATATAAAAATATATAATTTTAACCATTTATTTTAAATTATAAAGTTCGTTATTTATTGCTTTGTTTAAATTTCATTTAGTTAATAATTTTAGAAATAGATTGTAATATTTAATTAAAAGTAAAAATAATCATATGTTCCCTTTTGTATTTGAAATTTTAAAAGTAAAGATTGGTGAGAGATAATAGATTAAGCAAAAAGAAAAATTCCCTAAAATCTAATTACCAAAAATGTAAATGTAAAGTTAAATGTGAACAATAGTAAAGCAGCTTTCTATATAAATTAAATGTATAAGAATGTATTGATTATCCTCGGGGCAAATGATTGAATCCAAAAATAAATATAACAAAAAGTAAAAGATAAGATCAAGAAAGAAGGACATTTTAAACTTTCTAGGAACTTTCAGTGGAACTTTAATTGAGAGTCTCCAAATATATATATATATATATTGTTTTACTTGCCACAGTATGCGTGAGTAGAAAGTGCCAAAGACTATTCTCCTTGGAGATGGTCGATTGTTTGCCGCGAACCTACGCCCGTTGCCCTCCATAAAATCAACCAAAAGGATCTGCTGCCCACAATCAGAAAGCTGCTACTACTATTCAAATAACTAAATCACATAAATTCTGCAAACAACTGCTACTGCTGGAATCATGAACAATTTGCTATTGACCACTGATTCGGAAAACTTCTCGTAAAACAGGTACCTGTGCCCAAGCTCTAGAGTACTCTACTAATATCACACTATAGCTCATTTTTTATATAACTTATAAACTGTAAAATTCTCATTTGTAAAACTATAAATTTAATAATTAATTTATTATGTAAATTTCGTTAATAATCTAGCTTGCCTAATTCTATCTTTCTTGGGTACGTATTTTTAAATTTTACATTTATATTATTTAATTATTGCATGCTTAAAAGATTTCCAACAAGATCTCACCAAGTTTAAATTTATTTTGATCAAGATGGATGCCATCTTGTCTAGTGGCCTCTTAATATATTTTTTTAATATACTGTTTGATGGTTCGCTTGGAAATCTCCATAATTTTCTAAATGCTTCATTTATTGTAATGCAGGTGTCTACTATTTAGTAAGTGGCTGACATATTAGTTATTAATACTCACCCAACCTACCTGTTGTTTTATATTTTATTAAGTTTTAAGTAATTCCTTAATTACATTTCTTTGAGAGTCGCAAACATTCTTTATTAAATGTTGATACTGTAGAGCCGATTTGTAAAATATATTTCAATCTTAGCATGATATATATAAATTATATATGTGTTATGTTTTAGAGATGTGATGACCTATTATAAGCCTTGAATGCTCCAGATTCTTTAGGATTTAAAATAATCCCGGTCATCCTACAAAAGCTGACAAATGAATGTCCCATAGGACTTGATGACTGTCATGCAGTTAGGACGTAATGTGGCACGAACCATCTGCCCCTAATTATGCCTATGTGACACCTGATCTCTTGGGGCCTACAGCAAATGCCATCCCATTGTTCTCAACTCATCCACGGCTTTGTAGTTTCAATATACTGCCACTCTTATATCACCTTTCTAGATGTACCACGTGTTTCTTCTTATTAGCTTTATTATTCAATATATAACTCCATCTCTGCATTAGTGACATAATTCACTCTCAAATAAATGTTTACCCATAGTAATTAGTAAATATCTTTAATTAGACAAATATATGTCTGCCACTACAATTAATCCTACTTTAGACTCTTGCATTGCAAAGGTATAAATCCCCGAAGGCGTGCTCTTGAAATACTTGCTCGAGAATTTTGGGTAGCTAGATTACGTCAGCTACATAAATAAATGTATCTTTTTAATATCTAACAGTATTGGAAAATCCCGCTACTGATATTTTAAATCTTACCAAATATTATTAGTTAAATGATTTATTATTAAAATGTTTTAAATAAATAATTTCAAACTATATGTCTGCCGTTACATCTTTATTTATTCGATACCCATTCCATATAATATTTCCTCGATTTTTTAAAATATAAATATTTAATATTAGTGTTCTTATTGGCTAACTTGAAATAAAATTCTTGATTCTCTTGCATCGCCCTGATCACTGTGCCTAAAGAAGTATTTACTAATGTAGCATCAGCTGCATTGTTTCATAGCTTGTATTGTGGAACCTATAAACTATGTTTGAACTCAGTACTATGGGTAGCTTCACTATCTAGATGGTGCTGCAGTTCTGTGTGGTGGTCGAATTCTGCATTATGTTAATGAATCACACGTTTCTGACCATTACACTATGAAGTTCTAAAGTGATATTGTTGCTGAGGCAAAAAATTATCTAAGGAAATATGCTTACTAAAATTTTCATTAGTTCTCCCTACAAAAATTGATAAAACATTTGGCATTATCTTCATTTATGAATGTGAAATTTCATAGGTATTATAGAAGTTTATAGGTAGAAATTTAACAACTGATATGAAAACTTAGGAATAAATGATGGCTTAAAACTTTTAAATAAGTACAGATATTCAATTACTTTAGATCTTCATTTTTTTTTTCGACATAAAAAAAATAATATATGGATTTGAATAATAGTGTCATGGTTATAAATAAATGGGTGCATTTTTTGTATGATATTAATATTGTGAAGAAATAGAGGATGATATTTTATTAATACAATAATTCAAATGAGTAAATTTCATAAAATATGAATTCATTCTGACTTGATAAACATATCCAAATATGAAGTTAAAATTACATTAGCATTCTTAAATGTAAAAGCTACCATATTAAAATAAAGTCAAATGGAGATCTTAAAATATAATAATGATAAGAGTTTCAAAACTCATTAAATGTTTTAAGAATACATGATTATGAAGTTATGTCATCTGATCTTAAATATACTTCAATTGTTCAAATTTCTAAAAATGAAAATAATGAAGAGTGGATATTATGGAAATATTGTAACTTATAGAAAATATACTTTTAAGGAATTTATTAAATAGTTCGTTTTCAATTACAGACAAGTGATTAACAAGAGACTCATGAAAAACATCAACAGTATATTAGTTTGTTGCCATATAAATGTGAGAGCCATAACTAAATAAAAATGTAATTCTCATTTTGTCAAATCAGTTGATTAAGAAGTTTTTATTTAAATTAATTGGACTGAATGTTTTTTATTTTTTTATATTCTGCTAGCGCATGTGCATTAGTTTATTGGCTTATTAGTATTACAGTTTATATATATAAAAAAAACATCCCGCTATATAAAATAAATGTCTTGTTTACAGAATGGTATGAAAGGAAATGTTATATTAGTGGTGGAAAATCTCAAGCACTCAGAATAAAAAAAAAATACTGATCTTAAACACAAAAACGTGTACTATCTCCAAAATTGTTTTAATTTTTGTAAATGATCTTAAGAAAACTTATCATTTGATTAATGAGTTAAACATTTATTGATCACCAAAAGTAAAATGAAAACTTATCTTCTGGTCTTTTAGATTTACAGTATTATTTGCTAATTCAAAGTATGATCTACATAATATCTTGAGTGCAACCTATATTTTTTTTTAGTGGTTATTTTTTTTTTGAAAATAAAAATTGTTTAACAACATTTCATTTCAATAGTCATAGAAACAAAAAAATTATTTAGATCAGGCGTGTTTAAGCTTTTGGATTGAAAGAAAAGTTGTTTTGGGCCACACATTAAATACTACTGAGAATTGATAAAAAAATTATGAAAATTTTTTATGATATCTGCCACTATAGATAAGCCAAAAAGTCTTTACATAATCTTAATTATGCAGGGGTTTATTCGGAAAGTCTTTTAAAATCATCAAGTAAACCCCAAATTTGTGATCACTAATATATCTAAGTAATAAAATGTTATTGATATATATGTATGTAACCTTATACTTACTATCATAATTAATTAATATAGTAAAAAAAAACTGTAAAAATTTTTATTGGCTTTCTTTATTTGTTAAGCAAAATAAATCCACCATTATTATCGGTCAGATAACAGATAACGTGATCAAAAATGAAATTTAAAAGTCTCTCATAACACTTTATAAAAGAATATAAATTTTAGAAAATATTTAAAAATGTCTTCTGAGCAGATTTTATTGATCAATGCATACATAAAATACATGAGTCTCTGTTATTATTTTATTTTTTTAAAAGCGCAGTTGAATTTTTATGTACAAACAGAAAAACACATGCATAAAATTTATATTGTGGAAAGATATATAGAATAAGATACCTAAATCAAACATAATAAAATAAAATATTTGGAACAGACTTACAATTATCATATTATGATAATTATAAATGAGATTATGTTATTAAAGGTAATAAGCTAACAGTTCATTTAAAAATATATGTGTGTGTGGCATGTAATTTCTGTATGTTTTAAACATTTGTCAGTTTTAAAATTTATAATATAAAACTACAATTCAATAAAAATGTATTTATTAACTCATAACCTGACTGTCTCAAGTTAACTCATACATGGTTTTAACTCGCTGTAAGTTGGGCAGTTTTTACGTTATCATAGCATATTTAGGCTCATTTTAAAGCTTAAAAAGTACAATAAGATGCTGCCCTCTCTTGAATTATTTTACAAGTAAAAAATCAATAATAAAGGCATTCAAAACTATAACAAAGAGTGAAGGAAGACCTTCCTTGATGCTGATTGGGTGGTTCTCATCACAAACAATGGAAAAGCATCTGTCAATAACTTTCACTGCTTCAAATTCTTGGTTTTGATTTTGAAAATGAAATAAAGGTTTTAGAGTGTTTTTTTAAGTATTTTTTTTTTTTTTACATATTATAACGTATTTGTATAAAATATGCTAAAAATATAATTATTTTTACAAAAATAGTACAATTTTAATAAAAAATAGTAAGATTTTACTAAAAAAACTCTTTACTTAGACACTAATGTAAATTGAGAAAGAAATCAATGATGCCTAAACACTTTGTAATTTATTACAAACTTTTTTCTCCATTTTCACTACCGAATATTTTTATAATTATAAATAGAAATTTAATTTTGAAAAAACTTTTGTTCACTTTCATCATCTGACAAATTATTAATATACTTTTTATAAATGAAACTAAAATGAATATAATATTAAAAGATAAATATATTTTTACTGCTGATTCTGTAATTGACCAATCAAAAGTTTAGAGTTTTAACTCATTCTGCCAAACAGAATTCATGCAGGATAATTGTTAAATGAATTTAATAAAATAAATATATGAGAATTTTAAAGAGACATGATAAATTATTTAGTTGTTAAAAGTAAATTATTGTAGACTTTTTAAAAAAATTATTCAAATTAAGGTACAGCATTAGATATTTGGTATTATTATTATCATTACTATCATCATCATCATCATTATTTTTATTTTATCCAATGCCTAGAAAATTTACCACTTAGAAAAAAAATCAGACAATTTTTATTATCAGCTATTCTGTATTACCATGGCAATGAACAATTTTTCCTCAGAAAAACCTAAAAATAGTTGGAGCTCTTACTGGAAGGTCATCCTCATCACAGCTTGCACAGAATGGTTCTGAAAAGTTGGTATTGCAGCAGTGAAAGGTGCCTTTTTTATTTATTTGGCCTTATAAAGACCTTATTTCACTGTTAATGTATTCCTTCATTCACTAAATCTCAGTTTTACTGCAGTTTTAACATAATTTTCTTATGTCTACCTTGTGCTTATCAGTATTTAACTACCTAGTAGTTCAACTATTTCATGGACCATAAAGGATTTTATTCCTTCTTAGACTCTTAAATATTTCTCTTACTTCAAGTTTCCTATCATTCAAAACTTATTTTTAAAGTTTTCTGTGCATTGTTCCAGTTATTTAGGCCATTTTTTTAACAATCTTATTTTTCAGACACCCCTTTGCTGGGGTAATTAACCACCTAGAATTTCACTCAATTTGCTCATTATCTAACTAAAATTATTAATAACAAGTTTTCCAGTGTTATATTTTTGCTTTCACATCAATATATTTAATTTTTCCATTTCAAAATTGTTTTTCTGTATATTATTTTTCATTCTTTCTAATAGTTTAAAGATGGATGCTGCACCTAGAGGAGAAAATGTGCAGAGTCCTAAACTACATGGACCAAAATTTTCAAAATTACCCAAATTTTATCCAAACTGAATTTCAAACAAGACCTAACTAAAAACATCATCACCGAAGAACTTATTTCAAAGTCCCCATCTTCTTGCCCTCTGGATCTTCCTCCCTTTCAGGCTATGGTTTGTTCTATCAAAGGTAAAAAGCAAGTCAAAAAGAACAACATGACCAATCATAATGCCATTCCAAGTACAACGGGAAAAACTAAAATTACTCATCTACAAAAGACAAAAATCAGCCTATTGCATCTAAGCATAATTCAGAAATCTCATTCATCCCTGAAACCTCTAAAGACTTAACATATAGATATTTCTTCAAAATTTAGTCACATTTGGATCCTCCTATTAATTCACTAGGGCAACCAAACCTAACAATATTGCTCCTTACCAAAGACTTTTCTTTGCCTGGACTACACACCCTTTCCATATCCCTTTCCCATTTCATATGTATTCCCTTCACCATATTGTACTTTAATTTCATTTTGCCATGTAATTATCTATTTGTAATCTTTTTAACTATTGTGCATTTTGTCTCTTTGATGAATAAAAGCTTTCATCACTGAGCAAAAAAACCTAAAAAAGAAAAGATTTGTGGGTAATAGTGACTAATTATGATGCCAACTAACCAGAGACTATAAATATAACCTCTTTGGGAAAATTCAGTCAGTCTTTGAAGTTCTAGTACATTCACGAATCTGTCAAATTACATTTTAAAATAGCCATTTTTATATTGCCTAAAACAGAATGATTGAATAGATAAATTCACTCTGGACATTTTCCTAGTTGACAAAATGGATCTTCTCAAACTAATAAGGATAAACAACAACAATAAGAATTTTAACACTAGATACTATTTTAAAGTAAATCCAATTAGTAACTGCCTTCAATTATTAATGGAAATTTGGAAAATTGCTTACAGGATGCTCATATTAACAATAATCAAATCATTTGTTTCTTTCAAAATAATTGTGAAATAACTTGTTTGGAAATGAAGGATTACCTCACTATGGATTACTGGAAGTTAAAACTTTATACAATAAGTCTAAACCCATGTATAAATTTGCAGCTTTGGAGAAAATGTTTAATTATTAATGAAAAACAATAAAATTAATTCATCTATAAATTTTTAAAATGGTCTGTACTATATATCAAAATAAATAAAATGTGTTCAAACCAAAAGTTTTGTAATCAAATGTCTTTAAAATATGTGATAAATGCCAACTACAAGGATATAAGTCTATGAGTGTTTTAACATATCATACTATTTACATCTTTCTTAAATACTTTATCAATACTCTTTATTTATATCAAAACTAACAGTTTCGACTGTCCTGAAGTCATCATCAAAGGTACGATATTCAAATATATAATTATATAATTAATACACTTATACACATATTCATATACATAATTAAATTCACAATATAAACAAAAATAAATATACATTTTAATCTGACCATTAAAAATAATCATTTCCCAATTTATCAATTTACTCTTAAAATAATTCTATTAATATTTATTTTATATCAATTTATTTTATATCACTTTATTTTTTTTAAAAAATTATTTATTATAATTATAAACTTTAACATTTATTCTACTATTTAACACATATTATTGTCATTTTACTTATATTATAAATCAACTTCTAACATTTTCTTATTTTTATTAAATATTTTATAATTATCAATTAACTTCTACCACATTACAAATTATTTTTTTACATTACAAAATTGCCTACCTCTTCACAAACCTATTTCTAAAAACCAACT
This sequence comes from Epiperipatus broadwayi, assembly GCA_028023455.1. Classification (NCBI taxonomy): domain Eukaryota; kingdom Metazoa; phylum Onychophora; class Udeonychophora; order Euonychophora; family Peripatidae; genus Epiperipatus; species Epiperipatus broadwayi. The sequence continues at coordinate 3,953,977 of JAQFVV010006206.1, forward strand.
GACAAAATTTTCAAAATTCGTACACTTGTTTAACACCTCCCTCTATTGTCATTTTCTTTAACTTTATTATTTTAACCTTTTTCAAATTAAAACTATTATTAATAATAATTGCTTATAAAATTATTGTTTTTACCCCAAAATCCCTATTAAGATTTGATTTTATATTCTTAATCAAGATTGCCTCTTTAATTTTCCTATCCCTTCTATTATTTGTATAATTAATCATTTTTATGCTATCTTTCTCAAACCTATGACCTGTTTCTAATGAATGGAAATAAATACATGATCTCTTATTATATTTATGTTGAATTAATCTTGTATAAATTGCATTCATTAGAAACAGGCCATAGGTTTGAGAAAGATAGCATAAAATTATTAATTATACAAATAATAGAAGGAATAGAAGAATAGTTTTGTATAAATCTCTTTACTTAGTTGTGTTTTTAATTGCACCAAAAAGCCATTTCTTTAGTGACATTTTCATCAATACATAAATAAAAATGGTACATTGAGTCACATCTATAGCATTAAAGTTATCATTCATTGCAAAGTATAAAATTTAAAATTAGCAGTTTTATTCTCAGAACTTCTTTAGATAGATTTTCCAATTTCTTCAATTTGCCCAGCTATAATCTCTGTGAGTCAAATAAATATTCCATTTTTTTCAGAGCAAATGATAATACTTTTAAATGACTTCAGTAATGACACACAGCACTTTTATGAAATAAAGTCACTCACTAAATTTGCAATATCCAACCAAATCTTAATATCTAATATCAAGGTTAATTAGACAATAATAACTAATAAGCTTTTTAAAAAATATCAGCTGAGAATTTAAAAAAAATTTCCCTCTTATTAGATATTTATTTTTCGTATCAGTAAGAAATATAAATGAAACTTTCCATTATTTATCATTATCTAATTTACAATCTATTTATATAGATTATGTATAGATAGAGATTAGCTTTCCATTTTTTATCTATACATAATTAGCCTTAATAATGAATAAGAAGATTTGGCTGAGTTCTTTATACATGTATTGGGTGTGATTTGATTATATAATAGCTAGTTTAGTGTTAGAAAATTTGGTTTATTTTATATATGTGTAAACTAAGTGCACTAATTTACAACTATGTTGCCATCCAGAATTAATGTACAAATCCACTACCAATGATTTTCTTGGTAAGGCACATTTCTCAAGGATAAAGTAATACTATACAAAACAAATACAATGGAGTCACAAACTACACTTTATTTTGTTCCAGGCCTCCACACATATTAATAATGTGTAACATTTATTGAATTGCGAATGTTTAGCAATTTTCAACATATTTATATGTATATATGAATAACACAGATACTTTTATATATATAATATACAAATATAAATTAATATTATAGTGTAAACAAAATTTTAAAGAAATAATAATAATAATAATAATAATTATTATTATTATTATTATTATTATTATTATTATTATTATTATTATTATTATTATTATTATTATTGTTGTTGTTGTTATTATTATTATTATATTTCAAAGCAAACTTTATTAGTCAAAAAAAGATTACATTCTTATCAACTAATACATTGTATAAAACATCATATATTAGGATATTTCTTGAAACACAGAAAAAATACTTTTGTTTTTCTTAACCTTTAGAGTCTTTTGTAGTTCACACCTTTTAGATATTTCAGTTCTTATTATGGGTTCATTTCATTTTTTCATTTTTCTGAGGTTGTATTTGGTCTATCCATTATAAGGCTGCTTTTATTTTAAATAGAGACCAAGTGGCAGCATAAATGTCTGGTGATGCTAGAAGATTGTCCCTTTCCTTAATTTTTTCTAGTTTATTGTGATATGTGTTCGGATGTCTTCTTGGATTGTTTCCTAAAGTGAAAGCACATCTGGTACACCATAAGGCATATATACTGAAAGTTGCTGCATGTATTATAGGTATTTTTTTTTCATTGAAAGCTTTTAACATTTTTTCTATTTTGGTTTTCCTTTTCCTATAATTATTCACCATCAATTGTCTGACTTTCTCTAAGCCTTTACAGTGATATATTAAATGTTGTTGTGTTTTTTCTTCCCGGTGACATAACGCACACATTGGATCAACATTTAGGTAAAATCTTCTGAACCGAATGAAATGTGCTGTAGGTAGTGTATTTACATTCAATTTGAGGATAAAGTCAAATAATTTAGGTTCTAAATACCATGTTTTGTACTTTTTGAGTAACTGACTATTATTTATTCCTAGTACTGTTAGTCTATTGTTGGTTTCTTGGCTTTGAGTTAGAAAATCATGAATTTGCCAATAAATATATTTAATTGGGTTCTTCAGTGCTATTTTATCTTTAATGTTTTTAATACTTATCAATAGTGTATTTATATAATTGTCCATGGGTGGGGGTCGGTCCGTTGGTGTGATTTCCACTTTTGTTTCTATGTTTGGAAAACGTCTAATTATGGTAATCAGTAGATTTACTGTTTTTTGGGTGTAGAAAGTATGTATAGCATGCAGTCCAAGGCCATTCCATTTTGTTGGTTGGTTAAGTTACTTTAAAAAAATTGCTACTATTTTTCTGTTCCATAATAGTTTATTACAGAGTGAGTTAATTGACTTTGTAAATTGTTTTGTAAAAGTAATTATTGGCAGGTAGTAAGTTATTTTGGTCATTATAAGTTGATTAAATAGTGACACTTTTGCATAGAGTGAGAGATATGATCTGGAGAGTGATGCTATGATTCTTTCTGCTTTGAGCTTGAGTTTATTTTGTATATTCCTTCTCATCTGACTCATTCCCAAGTGGAAAGGAAAACCCAGGAAATTACTGGGCTTACATTTGATAAACTTGTGTGTCTGTTTTGCCTGTGTATATTGACCATGCTTCTGACTTATTGATGTTAATTTTTAATTTGAACTTTTTTGTGTATTCTGCTATTATTTCCTGTAGTATAGTATTTGCTTTTTTGAGTTTAGAAACACTGTGACATCATCCATATAAGCTATGCAGGGAATGTATGTATTTGTATTTGGTATTTGAATTCCTTGAATTTTTTTATTGATTTGCTCTAGTAGTGGATTTAAATAAAAAGTAAATAGCAGTGTGCTTAAGGGAGAACCTTGCGGGATTGATTGGTGATGTGGATCTACCATTGAGCGTGATGTGTATTTCTCTATTTAGAAGCAAATTGCCTATTATATATAATATTGTTTTAGGTATCTGTGTTTTTTTTTAGCTGGCTCAAAAGTGTTCTATTGGGACAGAGTCAAAAGCACTTTTAAAATCCAGCTGGACTACCATTGGTGCATTTTTTTTAATAATTGAATTGATTAGCATTTTATATATTAGTGCTGCCTGACCTGTAGATGACCCCTTTTTTTGCGTATTGATGCTGTGATATTATTGGTTCTAGGTATTGTTCAATTTTATTCTTTATTACCTTTTCCAGTATTTTTATCCACAATGGCTCCATTGAGATTGGTCAGAGATTGGCTAGTGTGGAAATTGGTTCTTGTTTTTTCATAAATGGGACCATTGATATCGGATATAGTCCTTGTATATTGTATAGTTTCAGTGATAATTGATTTGCAAGTTGGCATAAATATTTATTTGTGAATTGGCTGAGATGTGACAGTACAAATTGTGGGATCCCTGGTGTCCCTGGATGACATGTGCTTGGGACTGAGTTTAAAACTATTGCAAAATCTTTTATTTCAAAAAGTGTTTCCATTTCTGGCTTGCCAAAATAATCTGCAAGTGTTTTGACATGATTATGGTTAGTTAGTTTTTTTTGAAGTAGTTGTATATAGGGTCTAGCATATTATAATCAGCTGTCACTCTATTTTTCCATTTTAGTGCCATGGGGACTTTGTTTGTGGATGGATAACCTAAAGCCCAATGAATATATCCGCGGGTCCATGTATGTTGTTGTGTGAGACAAATTTTCTTTTTTTTATTGCTAGATACTGTTTCAGTTTATCAACAGTTTGATTGTATAACTTTGTTAGCTTTATTATATTTGCTTGGTTATTCTTGACTGGTTTTGCTTGTATTACCCTTTTATTCATTTCCTCTGCTAATGTGATTAATTTTGAAAGGGGGGTAGATTTTTGTGTAATGTGATTTATGTTAAACGAGAGTGTATTTATATATGCTATATATTTGGAGATCGGGTCCAGTTCAATTTGATTTATTTTGTTTAACATTATATACATTTCTGAGAAGAGAGCCTTGGGAGTACTATTTGGAAGTAGAATTCTTATTGTTTTTTGTATGTTGTTAAAAGTATTGCGGCGTGTGTCTAAATTTAGTTTCATTATTTGTGCTGCATGATCAGAAAAATTGGTGGGAGAAAGTTTTACTTCAATTGCATGGTGTAACATGGGAGAATAAAACAGCAGATCAATTAAAGTACCGTGTCTGTTATTATAAAAAGATACTAAGTCCGGTGGAAGAAAACCTTCCCCGCTCATTAGTGGTATTGTAAGTTGGTGTAACCATTTGGTGACAAACTTTTTATAGTTCATATTAAAATCTCCAACAAAAATAGTGGGGTGGGGATTGGTTGCTAGAATTGAATTTATTGTCGAAATTATTCTGCTAATTACTATTGGCCCTGAGGTATATATACAAAAATAACATTGATTGAAAGTTGTTTATGATTAAATGTTGTTATAAGGAGATTTGCATCTATAAAAATTATTTTAAAAGTAGTGAATGGGCATTGTTGATTGATAAAAATCCCTGTGCCATTTGAAGGCATTGCTGTATCCCTGGAGCATGCGCAAAAGCCCATTTTATTCATATGTAGCGCTGGATCAAAGTGGGATCTGCTATAAATTTTTGTTTCTAATAGCCCTAAAATGGATGGTTGTATTATTATTATTATTATTATTATTATTATTATTATTATTATTATTATTATTATTATTATTATTATTATTATTATTATTATTATTATTATTATTATTATTATTATTATTATTATTATTATTATTATTATTATTATTATTATTATTATTATTATTATTATTATTATTTTATAGATCAAGAGATTGTTTGAATAAATCTGTCTTTTTAAGTATATATAAGCAAATTTTCTTAAGCAGACTTTGTTATGGTATAACATTATGGGATGGCACTGCAGCATATTTTTTGAAGTCTTTACAAACACTACAAAATTTTACGTTAAGAATTATTTTGTTTAAACCTTTGGATTTGCCAAGACTTGAATTATATAAGTCTGCTGGAGTTTTAACTATTCATCAATTATTTTTAGTGAATATTTTGTGTTATTATATTAAATACAAAAGAGTGAATAAAAATGATTCTTCATCAATAATGGTGACTAGATCAAGTGATTTTGATTTATTATTTGAACCAGCTTACTTTAAAATCATTGTCGATATCAAAAATGTTATCTTGGTCCAAGATTTCACAATATTTTTATAAGGAACATTGAATTTAATGTTAATGACCTATCAAGAAAAACTTTGAGAAAATTTATTATGGACTGGATTATAATTGATGATAATGAAAAACTTTTTATTTCTATTTAATTATTTTATTATATATTAATGTTTTTTTTAAATTTTATCTGCACATGTACTTTTGTTAAGCTCCATGCATGATTTTTTTTATCACAAGGAGATTATATGTTTATTAAATTAAATTAAAATTAAATTATTATTATTATTATTATTATTATTATTATTATTATTATTATTATTGTTGTTGTTGTTATTATTATTATTATTATTATTTATTATTATTATTATTATTATTATTATTATTATTATTATTATTATTATTATTATTATTATTATTATTATTATTATTAATGAACTGAGGAAACACATTTAAATATATTTTACTGAGTATGTGTTCAAGACTGAATCTAAAAATTGGAGAACATACTAGCCAAAGCAAACCAGTAGAGCAGCCAAAAGCACTAGAAAAAAAATCTTTTGGAAGACAGCATCATGAGGATAAGTCATGTTAAAGAATTCTCAGCATACCTCTACAGAAGCAGAAATGATATTCAGTCCAAAAATCCAGATAGTGACAGCATAAAAAAGAAGCCCTTCTGGAAGACAGGAGACATCTGAAATTCAGATGATGGCTACAATTTTGAGCAATGTATGCATGAAGATTTTAAATTGCAAGCACAACAGGATCTTAAAAATGAATGTATAGAACAGACATATGTAGCACATGATCTCCTGATACTCTCAAATCTGACTTATGGATCTCTGCAAAGAAAGTGTAGTAAAGACACCCTTTAAAAAAGCAAACATCAAACTGCAGTAATAATTTATTTACTAAAAAATAAAAAGCTATCTGTACCATATTTTTATTTTTAAATAAAGAAAATAAAGAAATGTTTGACATTTGTCACTATTGGATGTGATCTGGATATCCTTTTTTTTCAATAACTTCTTTTATAGAAACAGTGGATCAGTGGGTCTTGTTATCAAGACATTAGGATTTCTCTAATTATTTTGATGTTTTTAAGACATTATCAATTTTTAATATGATCTAAAATTTTGTAAAACTTTTAGCATTAAACTTAGAAAATATTTTATTATGCAATATACTGTATATCAAATTTGAAAAGGAAAAAAAAATGCTTTCAACATTAACTAAAAAAATATTATTAATAAATATGATCATGCACAACACTTTGAGACATTAAATTATATTTACAAATTTTAATTTTTTTGAAAACATGACTGCAAACAATACTCAGAGATCAAAAAATTGTTGCTCATACAAGAAAAAATGTATTAAATTTGTCAATTTTAATGGTTTTTTTGTTTGTTTATTTATATTTTTCTTTGTTTACATTTTTATTTGATAACGCATAATTAAAGACATGTATTTTGATGCTACATAGTTCATGCCTTCACTGAATAGACTTTTCTCTTTTCCCTTAATTCCAATTTGCATTTCAATTACTTTTAATATCAAACAAATTTTTAAATAAATTAATAGCTTTAGAATCATAAATATTTATAAAGTGATATTTCTTTTTTTTTTCTTTTTGAAAAAGACAATTTTATCCTGTTCAAACTTAATCTTATTGCCTCTATGAAAGATATACAAGCCATAGTACTATGTTTGAGCAGGCTAAGATTATCTTCCTTGAAAATTATATATATATAATCTCTTATTAAAGATTTATAATTCAGAGCTAGTTATTCACTCACTTAAATTTTATATTAAAGATAACAGAAATGTGATTTGGGATTTTATAGAAAGATAGGACAGTTGCATATTTGTTTTGTGTTAAATTACTTTTGCAGTTGGTAAGGAATCCATTGAAAATGAAGTGAATTTATAATTTCATTTTGGTTAATGATATAATTGCAAGGTGACACAGTATCTTTGTTATATTGAATAGATTAAGTTTTGGCATTTGATATGCACATAAAGAAAATTGTTGGACTTGTGGTATATCTAATTGCATATATTGGATTTGTGGTATATCTAATTGGATATATCTGAATAATCAATCCTATGTTTTTCAAAAATGTAATTAACTTTCTTCTGTAAAATAATATTTTTATGATAGTGAGTCAACATTTTTAGGTTAACCCAGTATTTTAATAAAAATGATGCTGCCTACAACTACATAGGAAATTACTGGAGTTTTTAGATTACTCTCTAATTTACCAAATAGTCTTTGTAAGATAAAATCAGGATTCAAAATAGAGACATTGGTTTCACTTGTAAAAACAAACTATTAGTAAAGTGTAATATATGAAGGCTTTAATTTAACCACTGTATATCAAAATCTTATTTCTACATATTCAACAAAAACATTTTTTCAGATGACTTAATTGTGACATAAAAAATAAGCTTCTTATTAGATCAGAACAAAATTATTTTTTGCAGAGCTACTAATAAAACAAGCTTGCTTGGAATCTCGTTAAAATGTTTTCAGAACTATTCATGTTCCTTGTACTTTCTAATTAAAAGTTTCTGAATTATGTTGTTATGGACAAACATAAATCATGAATAATATAATTGAGGGACTTAATATATTTACTAAATCAATTTCTTGATCAAATCTATCCAGGTTTTTTTATTGGTATATACTTAGATATCTAAAAACATCCATATGCAAATAAATAAATACTAGTTAATATAAGGCCTTTACAGCTTAGTAGATTTGAGAAACATTTCATCTCACATGTCTAGATTATTACTATTATCTCTAGCAAAGTCCAACAAAAAGAAGGGGAAAAAGTACTAGAGTTTCTAACTTATTATTTTTGATGTCTTAATTGTAAAATTATTATTGTGAATATAAACAATAATTACATAACAGTATTAGACATTAATTACATTAAAATATTTGCTTAGAATCATTTTATAAAAGACATTTATTAAAGTGTTAATTAACTTTAGATGTTAGCATTTTATATGACTACAAGACTGCATTCATTTAGTTCAGATTATATTTTGTCAAAATGAAATAATCACCAATATAGTCAAGTCTGTGAATTACTTTTTAAAAAAATAGTTCATAAAAAGTTCAAATGCCAGAATCGATCCTGGCATCTCCCGATCCCCAAGTTGGACATTCTCTCAATTGCACACATTAAGGGTAAATTATTAAAAATAATCTGTGAATACACAATAATTTATGCATATATTATTTGTTATTATTTGATTGGTTTTTTTTTTACTATTGTGTTACTATGACTAATCTGTAGAGCAAGTAATGAATAAATTTGAAAAATTATTTTGCAATATGTTTTTCAAATAAAGGGATTTGAATTCAGGAATTTTTAATCTATTCATCCTCCACTCTATCTCAGGCAACCAATAGACATGACCACACACACGTGAAAAAGATACATGATCCCTAATAGACATATTTCATGCAGAATAATCACTCATCAATTGGGCCAGATCATAATCTTTCACACATATATAACGTCAGTATTCGGTTTATTTAAGATAGCAATTCCTTAAATTTTAATGGATAGATTTCAGTCTTTTCACCCTTCCAAATAAAATCTTGAGTTCAAATCCCTCTATTTACATACATAGAAAATATTTAGTATGAGCAAATGACATACTGCCTTAGAATCTATTTTTTAATTTTTTAAATTCGAATGACCCAATAAATAACTATCCTCCAGATCCACAATTAAATCTTAACCGCCTCACTTTTAGTTGACAATTAGTAAAACTCAATTATTGAGTTAATTTTCTTTTTACCGTTTTATTCTTTTTGAATAAAAATTGATGGTTATGTAACTCATTCTTATTATATCGAGCAATAAATTTAAAAACTAGAAATTGTATGAGAAAGATTATATGTTGATAAATGGTTTTTGATTATTTTGTAAATATAAATGTGATTATTTAATAGAGAAAAATATTTTTTTAATGTTTCATTGAATAATATTGGATCGTTTAATTTGTTATTAATTAGAAAGTTACGCTTGAATAAATTCCAATTTAATTATTTATTCATTATTATTTCTATTACTTTAAATTGAATTTTTTCCCCATTTTAAAGCTAATAAAAATAAAACTGGCCTAAAATTAATTTTAAATTGATTTGAAATTATTCTTAACTAAAGATGCTAAGTACAAATTTAATTTGATCATTTTAAAATTATTAATCGGTAACATTTATAAAATACAAAATCAAACAAAATTAGTGTTGAGTATTTATTTTTCCACAAATCATTCCCACTATTTTAAACCAGTTAAATGTTATATATATGTAAATTAGTGTAATATATATATAAATAAAAATTTTAAGTTACTTGTTCACATCATTTTTATCTGAGAATCTTGTCCTCTGTATGAAATGAGATAAGATTCCTTTAAACACTATCCTCATTTCCCCCTCTTAATCTTATCATAAGACATTCTTTTCTTTTTGATTCTTCAGGTAAATATCCTATTACTGTTTTTGTCAATTTCAGTATTTTTTTTTTATTTTTTTTTTGGAATGTCCTAGATAATAATTTGATTTCTTATATCCTCATTTCTAATTTTCAATTTTTAGGATACTCTGCTCTTCTCCAATAATATTATTTTTTATATTTCACTATCTATGTTTTATGTTCACATTTGATAATATTCAACATAGTGAAAATTCCTGACTTATATTAATATGAATTATATTATTTCACACTAATGTGCAGACAGTTTTCAATTTCCCAAAGAATATTTTATATTAATTTGTGTGGGGTTTTTATTGACTTTTGTTAATTTTGATAAAAGTAACTGTTGCAAATTTATCACATCATTATTACATTATTATTACAGTATTTTCGTATGTAAAACATATATTATTTATATAGTACATTTTCTGAGTTATATTAGTTGAGATGTTTTACACAAAAGTAAACTATCAGATTATTTTACGTTCTTTTTTTCTATATATACTTTATATCCATGATAGTTTGTCCAATCATTGTCTACTGTAGATTTTAAATGATTGATTTTGCGTATCTTTTGTTTAATTTAAATGAGTATATATATTCATTTAATTGATTATACATTCAGTTTTTACAATATTTTAATCTTCGGGATAGAATATTTCTAAGGGAAATTTAGGCTATGGATATTATTTCTTTTATTCTATATATTAAGAATGTGTTTGTTATAAAAAACGAGAGAAATTTCTATATTAGTTGGAATACATATATTTGAGAAATTTTGATTCCAGTTGGGGAAAAAAAAATCCCTCCAATTTGATCAGGTTCTTTGTTTTAAATTTTTCCAAAACTTTTTTATTAGTTATTACTTATATTAAGTGAATTAGTAACATTCACATTAAGTAAAATGTTCAAAATTATCTTAGAATTATTTTATAACTTTTTTTTTAAGTCAGTAAAATTAGATGGGTTTCTTTATTCTATGCTTTCATTTCTTGATAATTTTTTATTTTGGCAAAAAATATCATCATATATGATTAGGTAATTGAATTATACTTGTTGCTATTTATCACAGAATTTATTATGTCTCTCAATTATTTTAATCTTTCTAAACAATTACAGAGCACATTATTTTAATATTTGGCTAATTGTTGGGTCCATTTTATTGTCTTTGTAGTATGTTTGACATATATATATAAGTTGAATGGCTTGAAATGGACTATTGAAAAGGAACAGGACAAAAATATTAAATTTTAGATTTAATTATTACAAGAGATAACAGTGTATTAAATTATAAATTAATAATTAAGCCACTGCAAACAAGAGGATATATAAATTGTAAATCAAAAGTGCCAATGATGCATAAGATGGCGACTTTTAGATCTTTTATGTTTCGGAATGAAAAATTATGTCATTACCAAAGTGATAAACTGAAAAATATTGAGATATTTGCTAAGGAAATGCTTGATGTTGGTTATAAAATGGAACAAATAAACAATACTTTATGTCAATTTAAAAAAAGTTATAATGATTTAAAGGAAATGAAGATTAATAGTAAACAATGGATATCTATTCCATTTATTTCAAATCCACAAGTGAAATTTTTTAAGGATATATATAAGAATGTGTTTAATGTTTCATTCTACATTCCAAACAATATTAATAAATTAGTAAATTATTCTAAGGATGTCATACCTGTCAAACAAAAAAGTAATGTCATATATCAAATTTTTTGTGATTGTATGCTATCATATATAGGTCAATCTAGGTGCAGTATTGAGAAGAGATTGAGGGAGCATGAATTGTTATATAAGCATGTAAAAAGTAAAAATAACAATGATTTAATGTCTCCTTCAGTTTTCTTTGATCATGAAAAAACATGTAAATATAAATATAATTTGATTTTGAAAATGTGAATATTCTTCATGAGAGAGAAATCATAATAAAAGAAAAATTAAAGAGGCAATTTTTATAAACAGGAATAAAATGCATTTAATAAATTGATAAGCCACTAACATTACAATACAAGATTTGTGGGATTTGAATTGATGATGTTTGCTTCCACTTTGTTTTTTTTTAATTTAATGGCAGTTGAGGCAGGTTTAAGAAATTAACCAAAAGTACTTTTGCAGATTTAAGGATTGTTTATAATAGTTTGTAAACCATTAAATTTATTATTTCAATTATAATTACAATTTTGTTTTAATTAACTGACATTTTATTTATTTTATATATATATATATATATATATATATATATATACAGTGTTATTATATATATATATATATATATATATATATATATATACAGTGTTCTATTCTGGTAGTGCATCTTGATAAACAGTAATATTATTAAATATAATCATACTTATAATTCATTGTTTAATAAATTTCAATTATATTATTTTTGGCTAAGAAAGATAATCCACTTATATATATATTTCAATTATTGTAATTTAAGTATTTACTTAATTATATTTTTATTTTCATTTAATGTAAATTTGTATATTTATATAATTTTTATTTTTATTTTTACTTTTTTTGTGTTTTAAATAAACACTTTTCTATTAGTTTCACTTCACCAACTAGCAAAACTTTTAATGTCAAATTACTTCTATTCTGTGTTATGATGCCCTCTATGTTTGTGTTTTTTATAACTAGTATTCTTTTTTACTGATTTGATTTTTAATTTATTATTATTCTTTATTGATTAGTAAAATTTTTATACCTAAATCTTAATTTAAAGTTGGGTTGATTATTTAAATTAATATAGCTTCTATAATTAAATATTTAGATGTAATTGTAGTGTAATAAATTGTTCCTATATAATCATATATATTTAAATATTTTTAGCTCTGTTAAAAAAATGCTGACAGTCTAAATGGTAATAAAATAAATAATTTCTCAAAACAATATGTTTGCAGTAAAAAAGAAAGTTTTAAAAAAAAATAGATGTTAATTATATTAATTATAGATATAACTATGTTCTCTAAAATAATTTAACATTTAATGTTCCATAAGTTGTAAAAGTGGGACTGAATATGAGAAGTGCAAGTGGTCTATATGTAGATGTGCACTAATGGTTGGATGATTAAATCATATCACTAACTAATATCTTCCTATGATTATATATCGTGTAAACATATAAAGTTGTATTATGTAATAAATGTTAATGAACATAGTGATTTCATGAGTGCCTTGAAACTTCTAATCTTTCAATCATTTTTGTGTATATGGATCTATTTTATTAGTCCCAAGTTAACTTGGAAAATATTTTTCAAGATGATGAGACTATGTGAAAAATTTAAATTGATTGTTATTATTTTCATACTCGATATAATGTTTTGGGTAATGCATTATTAGTATATATGTCTGCAACTATATGAGTATTTTGGTAGTGGAATTGAATTCATGTAATGTAGCTCAATATGAGATGATGTAAAAAAGTCATACTCAGATTTATACAGCAAATGATTTATTTAGGACCTTAATCATGAACATTGATTTGTTCATATGAATGGAAATATTATAGTACTGTTGTGTGTGTGCAATATAATATATTATTTTTGTTTCCAGAGTGCTAAGTGTCAGTACCTGTTCATGCACAGATATTATTTGAATAGTAGTTTCTTGATAAATCAACTTTTGTTCCACTTAACAATTTATTTATAAAAATATTGAATATGTTTTATTTTTCATTTTTATAGATAGGTGTCTGGTCTAATTAGATGATACGTAATGATCTGACGTTATTCTCTTTTCATATGGAGCAATGGAGGCTTTTCACATTATTCTTGTCAAGATAAATTTAAATTTAATTTGAAAATGTATTTTTTTATTGCAAATATACTTTCATTTATTTTAGTCATATTTTTATTAATAAAAATAAAATATATTTATTTTTTATATAAAAAAATGAAATATTAATTGGTAATTGAGACATATGTTTTTTTATTTTTCAATATAAATTAAATGCATAATAAATTTTAAATTTATTTTATTTTTATAATTATAAAATCTGTTTATATATTAATTATTATTGAAAATATTTCAAATTTGATGTAATGTATTGTCAAATTGAGGATTGTTTATATATAATTAAAATTAACATTTGCAATAATATATTTATCTTTCAAAAGGAAAATTTATTCACAAACCATAAGAATCATTTACAAAAAAAAAGGAGATTTACATATCAATCTCAATGGAGACCAGTTAACAAAATCTGATGTTAGGCTTGTATACATAGAAAAAACAATTAATTTCATATCAATTACATTAAGACATTAGTTATCACCAGAAATTGAAGACATATAACTTCCCATTTCAGAAATCATAGTTGTGGCCCATTTACATTAATCTGATCATGTATATCACATATATGATGGTGTTACACATGTAAGTTTGTTTAATTTACGAACATGTAGACAATGATTAAAAACCATATTTGGCGATTTAGACTATAGAGCTTTATCTTACCAAGTAAAGAGCACTTCCAATATTTCTGTGTGTATTAATTTAACATTTAAATTTCAAGAGATTAGTCATTATGAACCATATATAAAAGCCATACACTTTACATAGAGATCATGAGGTTAGCCAATCCAATATAGGGATAACATTCATAAAAATTACTTAAAAGCAGGTCTTCATAGAATACCTAAGACTGAAAACCATACAAAATATATCATAGATTCTTTACAGTAAACAAATCAGTTACCATTAAGCATTATTAAAGCAGTCTTAATATATTTATTGGTCATTGATCCATTAATCAAATGAAAGCCCTTTCCTATTAATCATCAATTAGGTGAATACCTTTATAATAGCATTTTCTAGTTCTTGGATCTCTTCCATATAAAGTTTATCTAAAATGTTTTAGGTAAATGGTTCATTTAAATTTTCTTAGTATCTGTGGATTTACAACTTTATATTCTTTTCATCATCAGTACTACACTTTGTTTTAGGTTTATTAGGGACCAGGTCTGGTTAAATGTCCAATTCTGAGGAAATTTTTGGTCTAATTCTTTAATTTCTTTTAATAAGTGTAAGGACATTTTAATCATGTCATATTCTTCTCCACTTTCGAAGATGATGGAAAAATTTATAAATGTTGCCAATCTTATGACCTCAAAATGTCCATTCTTGAACGTTTTAGTCAATTTTACACAAGCTGATTCTTTGTTTTTAATAAGAGATTTAATAATGTTTCTTATGCTATTCCAAATTTGACACTCTTCCAATATATGTACCATTGTCTCATCACTACGCCTACATAGTGTGCATGTAGGGCTCTTCCAGATTATAATTCCTTTTACTATGTAGGAAGTCAGCAGTAGGCAAGGCCCTTAGATTGACCTTGATTAAAAAATCAACAAACCTCAGTTCCAATTTTAGATGTTTGGTCAATGTCGAGAACCTCGATATCCCAATCGAAAGAATATTGTCAATTTTAGTTTCTTCCAGATTCATAAGATCATATGTGTTCCAGTAGTTTAGTTTGATGTTGAACATTATTCCTGGGATTCATTTTTAGATAGTTAAATACTATGAAAATTTGTTTTTGAATCCAAAGCCTTCCACTTTTGGGAGGTGGCCTATCAGTAGGAGTTATTTCTTCTGGAAATATTAACCCTTCTATATCTGGGTTTTTCATAAGTAATCTGGTAAGTACATTATGAAAACACTGTATTAATAAGATCTTAACTGAGTATAATCCTATGCCATTCATTTGTTTAGGTTTCTGTAGGAGGTGCAGACTGATGACAGGAGCTCCCTACCCCCAACACAGCTTCCTACATTGGGTTTCGACATTCCTTATAAAGGCTTTCATCGGTGAGAAGCCAGCAAGGAAGTATGTGATCTTGGAAAGCATGACAGCCATCAGTGCGATTTTCCTGAACAAAGACAAATAAATCTTCTCCAACGATCCAATAAATTTTGTTATCTTAGTCATTAGATCATTTTTAATTTCCTTCCTCATTTTAGATGGGGAGGGGCACTATATGAAAACCCAGGAACTTCTGAAGTGGAGCCTTAAATATGCTGGGAATTTGCTTGGCGGTCATAATTGACCAGATCACCGATTTCTCCTTGTTGACTCTTAGACCAAATTCACATTCGAATTGGTTCAAAAGCTCCCCTAGCCTGGCATATTCCTCCCATGAAGCAAGAAAAATCACCACATCATCCATATAGGAGACATGATGAACCCTCTCCCTTAGCAAAGGTATGGGTATCCCTTTAAGAGATACCTCAATGCTTAGCAAGAGGGGATTCACATAGGCAGTGAAAAGGAGTGCACTCAGAGGAGAGCCCTGAGAATAATGTATTTATATGTATTGATTAGATAAAAATAACAATACTTGCTTTTTATTTATTTGTATTAATTTCATCTATTTTTATTTCTATTGCATGCAAAATAAATCTACTGTAAAATAATAAAGAAAATAAAGATTTATTAATCAATGTCCATCTAATTATATATTTCTGTTAGTAATTAAACATATAAAACAATTATTTCAACTATTTCTTAAAGACATCATGCACAAAATATTGTTGATTATTTATTCTTTAAGATTTGGTAATTACTATGTGATGTATTCCAATAGTTCACCCAATTCTAAAGCAATGAATAAATATGTATCCTTACAAATTGTCAAATGATGCTAGTGAGTTTAAGATATGCATATATCTTGCTAGATATATTGAATACTCATAAAATTAAATAAAAATTGATGTCCATAACATTTTGTGATTGTCATACACTATCTGTTTGATTCTATTGGAATAATTACTTATCAAAATAAATGGTCTCTCTGGCAGATTCATTGACTATCATTACTAGGGATAGATCCATGATAATCCAAAAGGTAAAACAGGATTAAGCATTTTATACTTCTACATTCCCTTTCAAATACATAATGTTAATCATGTGGAGTTGAACTTATGTGTATAGAATAAAGTCTATATACACTCACTATATCTCTGTGGATGATTTTTCATTCTTCCCATTAAGGATTATTATGATAGGAATAAGGATAGAACACCAAAATTAAAAATGTTAAGCAATTAGAATGTTACTTAGAAAAATAGTATTATCCTTATTCCTACCAATAATAGCAACAAAATTAAATAACATTTTAAATTATATGAATAATTAAAAATCTGTTATCATCTGATGATTTCTTTCCTGGATTTGAATTATAAATTGATGATAGTATCATAGTTTATTTAGAATTTTTTTTTTTTTTTTGGAATTCCATTAATGTTTGTTTAAATATATAAAAAAATTAAAGATAAACTTGTTTGACTTAAAACCAATAAATTGTCACCATCTCATAACTCCAGCTGACATATTGCATATTCAGAATGACAACTTGATAGTATAACAGCAAGGTAAATGATGGATGTTAGAAAAAGGTATTGAATATCCAAGTATATTGTTGTAAGATCTAAAGCTTCTCACTGATGAAAAGCACAAGTTTGAATCTAGTCTGGAACTATTGAATAACCAACACAGAATAACAGGATTTATTAAGAACTATCATATGGCATCTATTAGTTATTAAAGATTACAGTGACATAGAGGTGACTAGAGAAAAAATATACTACTGAAACTTCCTTTAATTACGATATTTAATAGCTGATTAGATAATTGATGAATAGTTTGCTTTCTTATATGATAGATATGTATATTTGAACAATACTTTATTAATATAGTATCTGTTGATTAGCCCTATTACTCTTATAAATGCTTTCAACTAATGTCTGAGCTTTATAATTTTTGCAGATAAATTTATCTTTTAGCACGAAGGTAGATAATAATTATAATTTCTCCATCAGAAAAAAGACATTTCAAAATCTGATATTTAAAGAATTTTGATGAAATTCTTGGGCAACATTTGCCTATATCTTAATAAAAGGAAAAAAAATGTTTTGAAGCTTACACTTTTATTTTGAAACTAATAATTAACAAATTAAATTTCTTTATATTTTCCAAAATATAATAATATTTAACTTTTTAAAGATGAATGATAGAAAAGGTATGGAAAAAAAAGATTAATTTATCCAGATCAAACTGTTTTTATAATTAAATTTTATTTTAAGAGAAGGGGAAAAATATATTTATCTAACTTTTTAGTAGATGATATTTTAATACAAAAAAAGTAATAGTATTAATACTGAACCCTACCGTTTGATGGCGCTCTTTTTTGCCAAATGCACATCAATATACCCATTCACAGGCTGTCTGTTTGTTTACATAATATTATGTTAAAAGATTTTTTTTGTTTTTTTTTCAACCGGTTTTTAATTTTTTTTTTTATCATTAACCTGTTCGTTTGGTTTACATAATATTATGGTAAACCACCAAAGTTTTTTTTAATTCCACCTGGGTTTTTTTTTCATTTTTTAATAAACAAATACTTTGTTTTTAGATGGTCTAGGGATGTTGGTTTGTTTTTAAATTATCGACTAACTGTCTATCGATTTCTTTACATAATATTATTTACGGTAAACCAAAGTTTTTTTTTTTCACCTGGTTTTATTATTATTTTTTGGTTCATTTTTTAAAGAAACAAACACTTTGGTTTTAGATGGTGTTAGGGGTGTTGGTTTGCTTTGAAATTATTAATTAATGCTCCATCGGTTTGTTTACACAAAAATATGGTAACAAACATTTTGTTGTTTTTAGATGGTGGAGGGGGAGGAGTTGGTCATTTGCTTTGAACTTCTTTTTTTTTTGTTTGATATTTTGATTTGCTGAAAGACTTCACCAATTCTGTACTTTTGAATACACAAACACTTGGTTTTTTATAGGATGGAGGGGAGAGGGGTTTGATTTTGAATTGTCATCTTTTTTTTTTTTGTTAATTTATTATGAGGCTTTTTGTTACAAATCTTTATGCTACAGAAAGCTATATTATATGATAGCAAAAAGTTCTTCCTTAATTTTTGGGCATTTAATTTAAAAAAAGACATAAACAATTCATTTTTAAAAAACACTTTTTTTAAGCCAGTGAGGTGGGGTGGTGGGGAAAGTTTGTTTTGATTTTTAATTATCGACTTCTTTTTGGATTTTCTTTTTGAACATTTTATTATGTTACTGCAGAGTTCTTTATTATATATATATATATTTGGGTGGGGCCTTTTGAATAAACTCTTAAACACTTCTTTTTTTATTTTGGTATAATAAAATATTACCTACTTTAATTAACTGTTAATGAAACATCAAATATTACCTACCTACTTTCTAATCACGTGAACAACAACAAAAAACAACAGCTTCCCATAAAATAATTTATCGAATCAAAAATAAACAAAACTTTGGACAAGTTGTGAACCAAAACAACTAATAAAAAAAAGCACCATTTTCGGAGGTATAAAAAAAAGCAAAAGTAACATTCAAATAAAATAACAGGGAATCCTCAAAGCTGTAAGAAAAATAATACACAAATAAAATTACAAGGAAGCCTCAAAGATGTAAGTAACAGGATTTTGGAGCCCTCAAATCAACTTCCCTTACAGTTCTCATATGGATTCACATGTAAACAGGCATTTGCATGCAAAATTGGAAACAATGCTGCTGAAAAGAAGAACCCCTTCAAGTTGTGTGCAGTTCAAAAGGATAGGGAAGCATGTGTGATGACATAACAATTCTTAATATGAAATACTAATCCCACTATGCTTTCTAAAAAACTTTCAACAATAAATTTTTGCAGAGTTTTATCTCTTTCAAATATGTTGTAGTGAGAGTTCAAGAGCACTCACTTGATGAATACTGTTGCTATGCAACTGGCATAGTATTTCATTACATAATCATAGAATACATCACCTTCAGGCAGCCTGTTATGACTTAAAAAACACCTATTGTAGTGTCATCCATAAATTAAGGCCACTGAAACAGTATATTGATTTGTGTTTTGTAAAAAATGATGTCATCAAGTGGTGGGGTTCAGTATTCATACTATTACCAAAAAAAAAAAATCTATAAAAATAATCAATTGTTTATTTTTGGGATTTCATAAGAAGTTAAATCACTAAAAATAACGGAGTTGGAATCATGATTCATGGATCTTGAACTCTAGAATTCACAATTCTGCCATTCTACTAAACTTCACAGGTTATAAAAATGAATAATAGCTCTCTTTTACTATTATTATATTTAACAAGGCTGTAAACCTTGGCAATGAGCGTCTGAAAAAATCGTCACTAGGGACCTCTGTAGGTCTTTAAAACACATGCTTATGCTATGAAGAAAAGAGAGAATCCCTTCTTTACTTCGACCTACTTTTATATATAAATAGGTGAAGCAGAAGTGTTTTGATCTAAGAGTGTGAAGCTATTAAATACTTCACTAATTAAGTCCACAATTCTTATAATACATTAATACTCGCGAAATCTTACGATTTACTACGAGTTAATGAAAAGATATTATAGTAAGAAATATATTACAATAATTTAAAGTTGTAATTATAAATTTTATTAAACGCTCACTATTATTTCAGTAATAGTTTTATAAGAATTGTGGACTTAATTAGTGAAGTATTTAATAGCTTCACACTCTTAGATCAAAACACTTCTGCTTCACCTATTTATATATAAAAGTAGGTCGAAGTAAAGAAAGGATTCTCTCTTTTCTTCATAGCGTAAGCATGTGTTTTAAAGACCTACAGAGGTCCCTAGTGACGATTTTTTCAGACGCTCATTGCCAAGGTTTACAGCCTTGTTAAAACTATTACTGAAATAATAGTGAGCGTTTAATAAAATTTATATTATTATATTTCTTTGAGGAAAAGAGGATAATTCTGTTAAATTTTTATACTTATTTCATTATGCATATGGCATATGTTCATTAATATAATGATAAATTTTATGAATAAAAAAGGCATATAGCTTTACTGCTCAGGAATTCATAAAAAGTTTGGGCACTAGATCTGTGAGCATCTGATTGATCCTGAAATTTCCCACTCCAAAGGCAGAAGCTGTACCAAATACAGAAAACTGTGCAGAGAAATTTTATGTATAATACAAATAAATAAAATGTGTGCATTATTGCCTACACAAATTGACTTTTTATTACTCTTTTTGAAACAGTATATTCCTGCCCTCATATCTGTTTCACCTATTTGTCCCCACAGTCACATCTATGCTGGGTTTAAACACTCTCTAGTGCATGTGTATATGAATCCACACAGTTATATATGTATCCACACAGTTTTATATGCACCCACACAGTTATATATATGTATTCAAACAGTTATATAGATATTGTCACACATACATGCATATATAAATGACTGTAATATTAATGTTTGTATATATATTGCAGCATTTCTATTTCTGTTAATAAATAATGTTTTATATAGAATCTATTTTATTTAGAAAAGGTACAATTTAAATATTCGCTAAATAATCTTTAGCAAGTTTTATTTAGATGAATTGAGAATTACATGTGAAATTCACAGAATTGCGTTAAGACAATTTACAGTAATTCTCAGGTTGATCAAATAGAAAATTTAGAAATAAACCTTCAATTGATGGTGTTATACAAATGGTTTATGAGCTATAACCATTTCTTCTCAAACTCATTACAATTGTAATGAATTACTTTTCTAGATCGAAACCAGTAAAAGTTTGGGCAATAAAAAAAAAATCAGAGTCAAACAAACTGACTAGGAGGTATAAAATCTAGAGGGGGTTGAATTCTGAGTTAAAATAGATAGCCAGCTGGTTTTTGATCTGAGAAATATAAATATTGCAGATTTCTTAGGGGTTTAAGGTCTTTTTAGCTTGCCTTTCCTGTAAATTGTGAAGTCCACTCCAAGATGGTCAGGTAGAATAAAATATTTTCTGGCTCTTTGAGCTGAGATGGTGCTCTCAATTCCTTCAGCATACCTATGAACAAATTTTCCAGCAACCTGCATAAGATGGAGATATGAAGAAACTTAAAACCTACCTAAAAAGAAATGCCATTGAAATTATGCTACTGTTTGATGCCTTGTTTTAGCCACTATCATTAGTGATGGATGCCTCCACCAAGAAACAATGGTAATATTTTTAAAGACTGCAGCCTATGAATTTAATCTATAAACTCTAGCTAGCTTTCCACTATAAAAGAACATTTTATCTAAATTCTCAAAACTCTTTAATTTTAATCCAATTGTAAAAGAAACTCTGTAAACTTGTGTAACTATATATATATTGTAAAAATCATTTCTGGTCAACTGCTCTCTTAAAATCTATAACTTGCTTTCAAAAAAAAAAGAAACAAGTTTTAATTTAATTTTCTAAATTGCCTGAAATCTTTTATAAATTAAAAGATTTTATTTTTTTGTACTCATTAAATGTCTGAAATCTATTATCTTAAATTCCTACAAACTATGGTCTTGCCTAACTTTAATGTTTTAATTTTTTGTTTAAATTCATTATGTTAATGTTGAATATATGTGGTAATATGCTCATCTTTCGAAACAGTGAAACTAATTAATTAATTTATAAAGGAGATAATTGCAATCTCCACTTTAAACATTTTAAAAGCATTATTTATTGTATTGAATCAATGTTTCAAAATTATAATATTGATAATAAACGATCGCTAACCACTCGTTGTTATCATGATTATATATATATAGTAAGATTGTAATATTTTGCAAGGTTTGCTTAATAGGTTCTCTATATTATGACTTTTAATATTTATTAGTTAGAAGGGGATATACTGGCTAGAGATGATAAAGTATATTTGCTAATGTTTGTATTAAGTCCAATCAAATATACCTTCCCTCCTTAATTATGAATATGTATATGCAGATTCAGGATTTTAACTAGATTATCTATTATATAGTTCAAGTCCCTTTTATTAGCATAATTATAATGCTAGTTTAAGAACTGGGTTGAGTTAGTTTGACAGATAGAAGCTATCTGTTTTAGGTGCAATTAATTACATGCATACTTATTTCTCTACATAATGTGTGCATTGCGGGTGTGTCTTCATATAGTACACTTATATGTGTTTATGTTTTTCTGCATCTCTG
Organism: Epiperipatus broadwayi; assembly: GCA_028023455.1. NCBI lineage: Eukaryota > Metazoa > Onychophora > Udeonychophora > Euonychophora > Peripatidae > Epiperipatus > Epiperipatus broadwayi. The sequence continues at coordinate 3,976,931 of JAQFVV010006206.1, forward strand.
AAATGGGTACATGGTAACAAGCCTCCCATTATTTAGTTCAGGTTATGGCTATCTTTATTAGAACTGGAGCATGCAGACCCAGAGTTTTCCTAAAGTCAATCCGAGTTTCTGAACTTATATGTTCCTATATAAATCGCAGCAAACCGTCGGTCTCAGAGCAAACCGAGCATTTGATGCTGAAGCTCTTGAATAATCACTCATTCGCACTGCAGCAAGCATACTCTTTAATATTTTATATAGCACCATAGCATATATATATATATGAATCTAAGGGTAACCTGTTCTTTTCCCCATATTAATTAATCATTCAGCTTTAGACCGAAGTTTGAATCTGGGTAATCAGGTTGAATCTGCATAATATTGAGCTTATTTAGTTGCTCACTTTATTAATATATATAACAGCCACCTTAGAGCTGTCTGTACACATCATCTCTACTTAGCTATCAGCTAACCAAAATCATAGGATGGGCATGTTAAATGATTAGGCAGAACTTATGCACCTCATACACAATTTTAATATATTAAAATGGGATAGATGTACTGATAACAGTCCCATCCATTATAAAATGCCTGCCTGTATTGGATGTCTTATTGAATGTTGTACAATCCTTGTTATTGTGACATTTTATGTTATTTTTTTGTTATTGTTTAATAAATCTTTTGAAATATAAACTGTTGCATATCTTTTTTGCTCAGGTTCTAGTTCAGACCAATCCATAATATTTTGTCCAATCCACAGAATATTATTCAATTTCACCGTTCATTACTCCAATTTATTTATAATTTTATGTGCTATGTGTGTATATATCTCTGTAGTTAAGATTGATCCCATCTGGTTATGTCAGTAGTAATCTTAAGTCTCATGTTTCTCCCTGCCCTATGCCATCCCACTGTTAAATGAAGACTGAGTGTAACCTCAGAGATGTCACTCACAAGGTGTTAAATTTGAAGTACTGGCAAATGAGTTGAAGTTTGGTCAGATTAGAGGTGTCAACCACCTCACTCCAGTCAGCTTTGGTGTATTTTGCTTGGACTCTGGATTTTGTTGCATGAGTGTACAAATCTGACCATTACATTTTATATATGTGTAATGCATTTAATTTCATCTTTGGAAATTTATTAAATTATTACTGCAATTCTTTCAATTTTCAGGCCAACATTTTGATTATTCCACCGCATTTATGAAACTGGAGTAAATGGTTTATTTTATTCTATTTGATTTTTTTAAAAAATACTAATTTATATTTTCAAATAATTGTTCCTATTTAATTGATTATTGTACTATATATTATTCTTAAGTGAGAACGATTTATATCTTTATCTTGCATAAAAAAAAGTGATTTACTTACCTATATCTCTTAGTCTATGTTTGTCTTAAGGATGGTATCTCTCATTATGCATCTTTTAAAATTTATTCCCTTAATTTCCTAGTCATTGACGACAAATAAGCTGATTCCAAAAAATAATTTAGCCTTGTTTATCCTTTTTAGGATATTAGTAAATCAATATGCTGTCTGTTGGAATTTAATTCTTTCTTTTGAATTATTCTTTATAGTTTCTTGTGTATTTGAGCTCTTATTTTAATATATCTTTATAAAATATTTTAATATATCTTTCACATTTTTTTGGTAAAACTTTTTTTTTCTATCTTCTATGGTATTTTTTTTTTTGATTATTGATAAAAATAATGCCTGTATTTTTCTTTTAACTCTTTACTTTTGATTCAGCCATAGATTGTTCTCTCTTTTCATCTTTTATCATTTTGTTTTCTTGTCATTATCAAAAACTAATAGTCTTTCACAACTAATTTTTGATTTACCATTGTCTGATATTTTTACACTTTTTCATTATTTAAATTTAATGGTGTAAATTTGTTATATGTTTTCACTTCTGCATCTTTTATATTCTGCCATATGATTTGATTATTTTGTATTCTAAAACATTAAGTGTTAAGCCCTAATTATTTAATTGATATCCCCCTCTTTTGTAATAATGATATTTCTAATATTTAATTTTTTAGTTTTTCTTTTACAACCTTTCCTATTTTCTTTTAGTTATTTTATTAATTCATGAGTGATTGTTGGATTTTTCTCCTTAAATTCTTCCTCTACCATACTTATCTATTCAGTTGACTTTGACTTGGTTGATATCCTATTTTATGACTATCTTCATATCATCTCTATCACTTTTTATTTTTGATTTTACTTCATCAAACTTTTGGTTCACATCAACCTTCATTTGCATTTTATACATTTCATTGAATTTTTGTTCCATTCTTTTTCCATCTTAATCACATTTTGTTTCATATTAGATTTTATTTCAGTCTTCACTTGAATTGTATTTCAATTCACTTTAGGTTTCATCTTGTTAAACTTTTGATTGATTTTCTTCTTCTCTATGCCATCCTGTTATAGGTAGTGTGATTTTTTGATCTATTATCTGAACTTTAACATCCTTAAGTACTGATTCCATATCTTGTTGTTTGTCCATTACTTTAAATATTTATTTTCTTCTTAATAAATATGCAAATTCCTTCAAGAGGTTACCCATAAGATGACATTAAAATCAACAAACAAAATACAAAAATTAATTTTAAACAATAAAAAAAAACCTACTCTATGTTTTCCTGGCTATAATGAATATTTGAATATTTTCTTATTTTCATTTTATTTACCACTTGCTATATTTTGAAAAAGTAATGAATGGCAATTAGATGTGATATGTTGGACTATTTCACCATCTATGAGTGAATGTTGAATGTACAAAAAATTTTAAACTTTATTTAAACTTTTCAAATACAAACAACTTGTTAGTAATAACACAAAGTTAGACAACACAGATTAGTAATTACACATTTCGGGTAGTATTATTCTTCACTCTTCTTTAGGTGTTGCTGGTAATAGCAAAATTATTCTATTTATCTTGTGTAATAAAGTCATTACAATGAGTTCAGAAAGTTATCTAATCTGAACAAATTGCCAAATAATAATATTATTGAGAGTGGATATGTAAAACATAAAGATAAAGAGTGTAAGTTGAAGGTATACATAAATTTATCACCTAATGCTAAATACATATATATATAATTGACATTTATAGTGTCATTTATTTGCCATGCAGCATCTGTTTTGCTCTATTGACATAATTACTTAACAAGAAACAAACAAAATAGATTCCATGATGGGTTCATATTTCAATGCTCTGAGGCAAAACGGGAAATAGAGTTAGAGATTTTGAATTGGTTATTCTTAATTTTGTACTTGTATCTTATAGATGATTTATTTTCTTTTTTAAGGATTATTATGAGAGGAATAGTAATAATATTGTTCTCTAATTAATATTCTAATTACTCAATATTTTTAATTTCAGTGTTTTAGCCTTAATTATCTGTGAGATAAACAATTAATTTTCAATATTATATTAATAGGCAAACTTATGTCTTTTGTTTACATGTCTTCAAAGATCCAAATTTATATATTTTTTTATTTTAGAAAAGATAAATGATTAATGTAGAAATATTTATTCAATGAATATTGCGTCTAAACTAAAATTGGCACTTATATTACTATCTATTTAAGAAATACAATAAATAATGTGATTGGACTATAATTATAGTCGAAGACTAAATAAAATTAAAACAAAATATATAGCCTATCATTGAATCAAATGTACCAAATTTTAAAATTAAATTAGACAAAACTGGTTTAACAAAATATCTATAATATTATTTTACATTTTGTTTTGGTTAATTTCTGATTAATTCTAAAATCGACAGTCAGCTTAGCTCTTCCAAGGCATCTTGTGCAACTAATATTAACATGGCATAAAATAATACTAATTAAACAGTAGCATCAAATTTAAACAGCATTGTAATCTGTTCACATGTGATCGATTTGAGTTATAAATTGATGGTGGCATCATAGTTTATTTGGAAATTGTTTTTTGAAATTACTGTTAACATTTCTTTATGAATGTAAAAAATTAAAGTCATTTTACTTGATTATATTATTTAGCAGTGGTTGAATAGTTTGCCTTTTTACATGGCAGATATGTAACTTTGGATAATACTTTATTAATGTAGTATCCACTGTTTAGCCTTATTTTTCTATTATAAAAACATTCAACTAATATCTGAGTTCTGCTATTTTTACATATAATTTCATCTAATAACATGAAAGTAGATAATAATGACAATTTCTCCATTATCAATAAAAATTATGATGTTTAAATAATTTTGATGAAATTCTTGGGCAACATCCATGTTTATCTTAGGAAAATATTTTTTTATTTTGGAGCTTATAATTAAAAAAAATTAATTTCTATTATTGTTGGATAATAATATAAAATAATAAAGAAAATAATACAATTGTATCTTTATATTTTTTAGAACAAAACAATTTTAAAGAACTAATGATAGAGAGGCTTTATATTTATAAAAGTTTTTACCTGATCTATGGAAATATTGTTTTTGATTTAAGTATTATACATATTCAATTTTGTATTGTAGATAAAAGCAAATGTTCTGAGCATTTTTTTCTTCAAAAATTTTTATTCCATATATGTCTTTTAGCATATAAAAGTGATTTACCCGTTGAAGAAAAAGCTGTATCAACCAAAAATCAAATCAATTTAGGCCTAGTACTTTCAAGGTCTTCCCTCATATTCATAACCAAAACAAGTTCATATATTTTTTTTTAGAATCCAGAAATATATCTGATTTATGTAAAGGCTGTCAATAGTGTTTTTTAATTGGTTGCTTTAACATTTTGTTTTGTTTTGTGGAATTACATGATAGCAAATGTACCCAGCCTATAGAAAGGCCATCAATTTTGTAATAGTTTTTTTAATTGGTTGCTTTAACAATTTTTTTTCTCTGTGGAATTACCTGCTTTGAATAAAATTCTCATAATCAAATTAAGACTCTTAAATATAAGGAATGAATTACTTCTTTGAATTAAATGCTTCATAAAAACATTATGGTTTAGTAATAAAAATATTACTTCCTTCGGTAGTGTTATGGACAAATATAATAATTTTTTTAATTGGTTGTGAATATGACATATAACAGCATTATGGACATATATACATATATTTAGACAACAGACAAAATAGAGATTTTATATGTAAGATGCAAAATTATTATTTAAAATACAAATTAATTTTCTCTGATCAAACTTTTTCTATAACCAAATTTCATTCTAATAGAAGAGTAAAATAATGACTATTTAACATTTTGGTTATACCATATTCTAATAAAAATGAGTAATAAAACTCTGTTTGAAGTTTTATTATTATATTATTTAGAGAAAAAAATGTAGTGCTATTAGCCCTCTACATTTCTAACAGTGTATGAATATTTACTTATTTTATATAATTGTTTGGTTATCTAGTGAATATTTGTATCATATATAAAAGTTATAATTATGTTATATAATTCTATAATTAAAACCACTTCTTTTCTTTTCAAAAACTTTATTTGATGTATATATATATATCCACTTATTTCCAACGTTTCGACTATCTTTACTCTATAGTCATTTTCAAGGATCTAGAAAAAACATTACATTATAAACAAACTTCACATAATAAAAACAAAAAACAAAAAACAAAAATAATAAAAAACAATATAAAGCATATAAACCCCATAAAATTTAAAAATAAATAAAATACATTAAAATCAATTAAATTAAAAACACAAAACATACACCACACTTACTTGACTCCCTTCTCAAAAAACTTTCCCTTTTTACATTTTTTTTTATCCAAAAAACCAATTGTTACAATAAAAAACTTATTTCCTTTTTCTTTCTTATATACTTCAAAAATGAATTTATTTCCAAAAATAATTATTTATTCATGTCTTATCCAATTCTATTTAAAACAGAAAGAATGGTAAAAGAGAGTTTATATATAAAAAGATATAAACCTATTTTAAATAGAATTGGATAAGACATGAATAAAGAATTATTTTTGGAAATAAATTCATTTTTGAAGTATATAAAAAAGAAAAAGGAAATAAGTTTTTTATTGTAACAATTGGTTTTTTGGATAAAAAAAAAAAAAATGTAAAAAGGGAAAGTTTTTTGAGAAGGGAGTCAAGTAAGTGTGGTGTATGTTTTGTGTTTTTAATTTAATTGATTTTAATGTATTTTATTTATTTTTAAATTTTATGGGGTTTATATGCTTTATATTGTTTTTGATTATTTGTTTTTGTTTTTATTATGTGAAGTTTGTTTATAATGTAATGTTTTTTCTAGATCCTTGAAAATGACTATAGAGTAAAGATAGTCGAAACATTGGAAATAAGTGGATATATATATACATCAAATAAAGTTTTTGAAAAGAAAAGAAGTGGTTTTAATTATAGAATTATATGGCTATATATACTGTATATTTTTGAAAAGAAAAAAGAATTGAGTCATGATTAGAAACAGAAGTAAATGGATTTGTTATAATTATGTTATGTTAAAGTGAATTGAAATTAATTTTCTTTATTAAATATTCTATTGATAGATTTTGAATGTGTGTGCATATTAATTTCATTTATATATTTAGCTTGTGATCATTTATACAATGATAAATTTTATATATAATACAAAGAAATGAAAGTCATTGCCAACATAAGTTATCTTTTTCCTTTTTTTTCTATTTGTGTAGTGCATATGTATTTAATCTCTATTTGTTTGAAAAACTTATTATGTTATTTTTCTTAATTTTTCTGTTTTCAGGCTAACACTTTGATTATTCCACTTTTTCTAGTTTATTGATATTATGTATTCAGATTTAATGTACACTTTAATATGTTATTTGAAAATGACTTTAATTTTAGGTATTCAATTTCCAATTGTCACATGAAGATTTCTAATTTTCTATATCATTATCTTGCTAATGAATATATCATTCATAATTTTCATCTATCATCAATACTCTGCAGAATAAATGTCTCTCCAATTCATAACTCTTTTTCTCCACATTTCAAAAAACACTTTTATTTCATCCATTTTTCTTACATGGCAATATTTCTTGATTTTTTTTACAATCATTTGAAAAAAATTTAAGATTTCAGATGTTCATCTATTTTATTGTCTATTCTTTGAGAGTGACATATCCTGATCAGCTTCCTTTCTGCCTTTTAATTCTTCAAATATGTTGTGGATATTTGTTTGTTTTGATGTATTCATATTTGAATTTTTGTTCCTTGTAAAATTCGATATACATCTTTTAATAATTTACTGCATAGTCTGAAGTCTTTATATTGTTCTTATATTAAATATCCACGTTTAATAATCATAAGTAAATAGTGATAAAATATATGTATTAAAACTCTTTTCAATGTCAAGGAATATTCATTTCAATATTCTACCAAAATCACTCTATCCTAATTTAATTCTAGAATTAATTTCAACCATTACATTTTTATTAATAATATAACCATATATATATATATATATATATAAAATACATATTTACTAAAACTTTAATATCAATTACACTTTCACAAAATCCACAGAGTTAAACTCTGGATGTTGTGTGACAAGTAAAGTCATAAATTGATATTAAAGTTTTAGAAACCCCAAAATATATATTTTATATATTTAACCCGTGCAAATCTTCGTTTTAACATATATATATATATATATATATATATATATATATTGGTAATTTAGTATTATCAATCTTTATTACTATTAGTTCTTTTTTTTATTGATAGTTCTTGCTGAATTTCTTGAAGCTCTAAGCATTATTTGTGGGAACATAATATTTTCAAAGTTTAGATGATTTAAGAAACCATAATTTAGTTTTAATTCTTAGCTTCACTTTTAATTCAGAAAATGTTTTTTGTACTATTTCTGAAATCACATTTAATTCAATTTATTGCAGTTTGAAAAATATTCTTCAGAGTTCAAAAATATACTGGAGCTATATTTAAATATAATAGAACTTTAGTTACAGTAAAACTCTACAAATACAAACATAATTACAAGTCATATCCAATGACTATTTCTATAATTTTTCTTAATACTTGTATTTAACCTTCTATGCTATAATCATTTTTAATCCAAATTGTTCTTTTGATTATCTTCGCAAGTTCCATTTATTATTGTTATTTATTATTTACAATAATAAACACTAATACATTTACAATCACTAAATTAAAATTGTTTAATTTTTAAAATTGTAACTTATACAATTATCAAGAATACTAAAAAAAAAAAAATCAGATGAAAAAAAAATAGACACATTTGAAATGTTGTGCTATCAGAAAATGCTTCTAACATATATATTGCTTATCAAATCAATTTGTCTATTTTAGAATAACTTAAAGCCAAAAAGAGACTGTCTGTGCTAATAAATAGATTGATAATGGCATATTTTAGATCCATAGTAAGGTGAACAACCATTATAAAAAAGCTTATCAATGAAAAAAAAACTGAAAGTTCATTTATATCAATGTAATGAACAGATTAAGTTAACCAAGTTATTAACCATGAATTTCATGAGATATCATATATGACCCAAAATTATGAAGTATGGAGAAGAACAGTGAAGTTTTCCACAAGATGCTACTACACTTTTCAAGGGTTACAAATTGAAATGATAATTATACACAAAATTCATACATTTCATATTTTCTCCCATAACTGATTTGTAGCCATTTTCTAGTTGGCTATAATCTTCATTCTTGATTACATCTAATCAATTTATTTGTTTTATATTTCAACCTTAACTATAGGATCAGAATTTCTCTACAAAAAATATAATTTCTTATAAGTCCAAATTGGATACTTAACATTCTTCTGCTTTCATATAAATAGAACAAAATATCCACATATTTTTATTATTATTCATAATAGTATTTTATTTATTTATGACTTTTCTTTATGTTACATTTCAAAGATTTTTAGCAAGAAGTTTTAATACATCAAACTTCTCTTCTAAAAGGTATCATTTTTTGCGGCTGTTGTCCCTCTTTTAGGTCAATGTATTGTAGAATCTTAATTTTAGAACTACCTTATTATCTTTAATGAGCTCTTTATAATTTATCATTTATTTTATAAAGTGCAGACGGTATTGAAATTAAGCTGAGAGACTGCAACCGCTCAAGCGCTTATGACTATCAACAGCCAATCAGATCGCAAACACTGAGATAGAGAATTTAACAAGAAAAGGGTGGTTCCACCCTCTTCTTTACTTGTCTTTCTATATCTCCAAGTCAGTCCAGAGTACTTAGATCTGAAAGCATGAATCTTAAATATCTTTACACTCAACTCACTAAGTTCAAATTACAAACATACAGCATGAAATCTTTCGATTTACTATGCAGTATTGTCTATTGATAGTCATAAGCACTTGAGAGGTTGCAGTCTCTCAGTTTAATTTATCATTATATTTATTTGTATATTTAGTTTAATTATCTATAAATAGATTTGATAAATCACTTGTTATTAGCTTCATAAAATCTTATGATGCATACTTCTGATTTTTCTGCAAACATGCTTTAAAATCTTTCTTTTTGTAGCTGCATTTATATATTGGACTATTTTCATCATCTAATATTTTCATCATCTAATATTAAGTATTGAATAGATTTAAAAAATAGCAGACAAATTTAAAAAAAAAATGCAATCAGTATAACATCAGAACAGCTTTCCAAAGCCATACCCCCCCCCCCAACAAGGAATTCTAACATCTATAAATCCTAAACTTGAAATGCTGAAAAGCAAAATCTGCATCTATGAAATACCAAGTGAATGAGGAATAGTGTATATTAATGTGACCAGTTGCTCCATTGAAAAGTAACTGCAAGAGTACAAACTGATGATTAGAAGAGAGAAAGCAGAGATGTCTAAGGTAGCAGACCATATATGTATCAATGAACATAAATTCAATTGGGAAAATATAAAAATATTGGATAGAGAGGAAAAGTTACAAAGAAGAAAATTTCAAACAAGTTGCTCTCATGACATTGGTGAATAACCATATAAGTCACTCTAGTGTGACTATAAATAATGCATGGAAACAACTAATCAACTTTGCACTTAGGAAAAAGCGGAGAAATCAGGAGGAACCTCATAGATAAGTATATGATGACTGTTGCCTTTAGCAGGATGGCTCAGTTGGTTGTAACATTACGTTAAAATTTAATATTCAAGAATCAATTCCCATATTAGTAATACCTCTTGAAATGTTGTAAATATATTAACCTGTGTGCTATTACTCTAAAGACATTCAATACTTATATTAGATGATGAAAATAGTCCAATATATAAATATAACTAAAATACCATCATCGCAAACCTTTAGGTAAACATCTCCTTTTTGTACTAATGTTGCTGATGTTTTCAAAATTGATGACCTGCTAACCTGCTCTTAATTCTTTACCTTTAAAATATTAAATTAAAAAAAAATTCATACCATAAAAATATAAATTATTTCAATCAGTAAAATTATGTATTGATAACTATTATATAAATAATTATCTTATAATTCAATCAGGAAAAAAATACAGAAAGAAATTAAAGCTGTAATATTAAAAATTATTAAAAGTTTTAGGATTCTTAACAATTATAATTTTTAAAGATGCTAATTTCTTTGTTGAGGTAAATAGGATAACATTTGATCACATTGTCTGTAGTCACACCGATTGCCACCAGAACTGTACTTACACTTTTCAGAACAACAAAAAATGAAGATATAAATCAGAGAAAAGCTTATAAGATCTTATCTCTATATATGCAGGGTGACAGACTGGCATCCAAAATGCCTGAGCAGAAGTATCACCCTGTTTGCCACTTCCTTATTCTAATATCTCAAATTTTTAGCTTTATCATAAGATAATATATAAAAATTAGAGAAAATTTTGTATTCACATAAATGCACTAAAAAGTAAAAAATTAAATATTCTTCAGCTTTCACAGTATTCTTGAAATCATGCAACCAAAATAAAAGTGTGTGGTCCTCATGTTTAGAAATATTCTTAAGACTATTTCTGAACATGAATACTGTAGCTTCTTATTTTGGTTACATAATATCAGGAATATTGTAAAAAGCTGAAGGAAATGTATTTTTTACCTTTTTTTATATATATATATATAATTAAATATAAAATTAAATATATTTATTTTTCATTTTTTAGTACATTTATATGAATAAAAGCATTTCTTTAATTATTACATATGTGTATATTATTTTCTACTTTTTGTTTTATAAAACTACTAGATGGTAGCACAATCCTATATAAAATTAAAAAATTTGAAATTTCCATTTTTCTTTTGCTAAAATTGTTTGCAAATTCTAAAAAAATGTATTGTCATCACTATGTTTGTATGCAAAGTCTTAACTAGATTGAAAAATGGGAAGTGGCTAAAAATTGAGTTATATGATTTTTCAGGGAAAAAAAGGTTAAATAAAAGTGTATAATAATAATTTCTTCTTATCCTTACATCACTGGAATATCATTTATATATATATACACACATAAAGTTAACTGAAGTCTACTCAACATGTGTCACTAAAAAATTTTCATAAAACTCAAGCTTATGATTAAACCCTGTAACTAAATGAAAAAACTGTTCTCATGATGATTATAATTTAATGGCCATCTGCCCTGAAAAAGTTTCAAGTAACATTCTCTGAAAATTGTCTATTATTGGAAAAATATTTCTTCTTCCCTGAGTGTGGAACAGAGAAGTTGCAAATATTCTTTTGCCTATGAATACTTGCAAATAATTCAAACTCAGTTAAATATTTTAATAAATTAATAATTTATAACTTCCACACAATAATTTTGTATTTCATAAACTAAAGAATGATGCACTAATTACCTCTGAATGCTACAAATATACTATAATATATATCAAATTACAAAAAAAAAAAAAACAGTCCATAAATTACATATTTTGTATAAAATTTATATTATATTTTCAATAAAATTTGTTGCCAGTGTCAGAAACTCTAAGTGTTTTTCTATATTTGCTAAGTGGTAGTTAAACACTTATGTGCAAATACAATATTGATTATAGCTTTAAAACAATAAATCATGATTGCTAGAAAAAATAATTTTTGTTAAGAATTAAATAGTAAAAGATGGAAACTGACTATAATTGATTATTGCACCATTTTCTCATTGTTAAAACACTATTCATTAGCCGAAAAATAAAAATAAAACCATTTTTACAAGACTGTCTATAAAAATATGTTGGAAAAAATAAGGATATTAAATGTAGAATACAAAAAGTAAGTCATAATAAAAAGTCATTAAAGCAGTGCCGGACTTAGGTATAAGTTAAATTAGCTACAGCTTAGGATCTCACAATTTGCAGGGGCCTTTAAAAATTCCTATTTTCACAAATTCAATTTTCATTTAATAAAACATTTTTTCCTCAGAAATTTTCTAATTTTATTAATATTATTTTGGGTATATTATCTCAGGCTTTTATTTATTCTAACTTGTTATAGCCTATTTAAATTGACTAAAATAATCATCTTGATATATGTCAACTTTCATCTTTTATTAACTTGTGCCATTTCAGTCACTCTCAGTGTTAGCTGTAAGAAAAATATATATTAAATATCTGTTATCATTACTTTTTACAGTTAAAATATGGATATTACTCCCCCTCCCTTTTCCACATATTTTATATTCAAGAGTGGCAAGCAGCTATTGTGGCATTCTATGTTATCTATAATATATAAGAAATTATATATATATTATTTTTCACGTTTATAATCTTTTATTCTCTAACATTTATTCTTTCCAGCCATTTGAAAGTGGATACCAGAAGAGAAAAGGAAAATGGCAGCTTGAAGACAAACTCAAAATATTGCCAAAATTTGACAAATATTTCACTTCAGGCATGAAAGATGATCCACAAACCCAAGGAGATCAGCAAAATCCAAAACAATAACATCCTATTGATTCTGATACTGGGAACATAGAATCTGGAATCTAAGTTGATGGGAAAATTGAAACTGATCCTAGTGTGAGGATGGATGCTGTTGCAAAATCAACATCTACAGTTAAAGCAATAAAATTTCACAAAATTCAGTGATATTGGTCAATGGGGTGTCCTCACAGAAGATTAACTCTCACACTGGATCTTAAAAGATCCATCATAGTTCTTGGCACTAGAACAACCCATTTGAAAAGTCTAACTGTTCATTTAAATATCAAGTTAGATATCGTTCAAAAGATCTTTTTCAGAACAGAAAAGTTAATGGTGAAGCATATGATATGAATGGCTTGTGAAGTCTCCAATGACTGGTAGTATTTATTGCTTTGCCTACCAAGTGTTTTTAACATCAACTGTAGCACTAGATTTTGATGAATTTTCTGACTGGTGAAATCCCACAGGCATTCAAAATCATGAAAACGCTGAAGATCATAGAATAACTTTGCTTACATACTTGGCAAGAAATCATAAATTGACCTTAGACTCAGGACTAACAAAACAAATAAAAGAAAAACAGCTTTTACTTTAAGAATGTGCTTGAGTGTGTAGTTGCAGTAATATTTATATTAGCAGAACATAGTCAGAATTTTAAGTGAGACAATAAAACTTTCAAATGATCAAATAATGGCAACTACCATAGTTTGTTAGAATTGATTGCTAAGTTTGAGCCATTTTTTTCCAGCCACATAAAATACTATGAAAACAAAGAATCTAGGTTACCTTCATATTAACCGAAGACAACATGTAATGAACTTGTGCAGCTTATGGCTAATAAAATAAGAAAACCAATTTTGGATGATCTGAGAAAAGCAGTTTATTTTGGTTTGTCTGTGGACTCTACATCATATTATTCCCAACTAGCTATTATCATAAGGTATGTATAACCTGGTGATGGTTTACCTGTTGAATGCTTTCTAACTTTTCTAGATTTGGAAAATCATAGTGGTGAAAGTATGGTGAGTATGGTGATGGCTTATCTAAGTAAGCACTGCAAAGTTGACTTCAGTAAATCCTGAGGACAGTTATATGATAGTGCAGCAAATATGACTAGTAAAAACAATGGAATGCAACAAAAATTCTTGAGTTAAAAAGGTATGCTATATATATTCCATATGCCTGTCATTCATTAAATCTTGTCAGTTGTGTTGCTGTAGATTGCTGTTTAGATGCAATAAACTTTTTTGCTGTTATTCAAGAGCTACATAATTTCTTTTCATCTTCTGCAAAGAGTGGTCTGTGATGTTACCTTCCTTGAAAACAAACTCAGCTACTAGAGTACTAAAGAGACAGTCTGACACTAAGTGAAAACACTGTCAAAGCCATAACTGCCATATCTGCCATTGTAGATGCTCTAAAGCACATTTATTAAAAAGGAGCTACAAAAGTACAATAATCTTCTGGAAAAATGGAGGAAGTAGAATTTGGTTTTTATGCTAAATTTATGGAATCATTCACTGGGAGAATTTCTCAAAACCAGTCTGGCTCCCAGAGCCCAAAGATTGCACTTACCACATGTGCAAATTTGTACATATCACTTTCTCACTATGTAAAAAATGTTTGAGAAAATTTTGATGATATTGAAGAAGAAGCTAAATCTAATTTACCTGATGTAAAATATAATTCTACAGAAAAAAAGGGGAACAAGGCAATAATGGAGCTGCACATGATGCTGGTGAGAAGTTTTCTCCAATAGTCAAATTTTGAGTGAAATCCCTTCATTCATATTGTAGACCGCCTTGAGAAAAATTTAACAAGGGCATTCAGATACCTTAATAAATATGTAATCAATCAAAACAAGATTGAAATAAACAATTATGCATAACTACATTATAATATTTATCAAACTGGCTTTCATCTCCATTGAGACCTTCTCAAAATACCTTAATGAAAAAGTATCCATGCAATGTTGATATTAACCTCATGGGTGAACTGAGGCACTTTCATGATTATGTCAAGCAGAATTATCCTGAAAAAAAAAAACAAATTTAACACAAAAATCTGTACCAAATCATCTTTTAAGTCAAGACTTCATTAGTTTTCTCTAATGGTGAAGCAATATTACGATTATTCCTGCGTCTAATAATAAATTGTTCAGGAGAAAGATTATTTTTACAGCTAAAGAGAATAAAAATTGAACTGAGAGCAACTATGTCTCAAGAAAAATTATCTGCACTTAGCATCGCAACATGGTATGCAGCATATCTTATTATGACATACATAATCTATGATTTTGCAATTGGGGAAATAAAATAAAAAAATTTAAGTTGGAACATAGAGCCTTTTAGAGGGTTACATAATAGAATTTCTGTGATTTTGCAAACACATTTTTTATTATTTCTATTAATAAAAATTAAATGGCAATATATTTCCTTTACCCATATATTTTAAAGGGGTATACTGTATATTTTAAAGTTTTTCTGAGATTAGCTGGTGGAATTTAAAATGGTAGGGACCTCAGACCTTTACATAGCTTAGGACCTCATCAAGTCTAAATCCGGCATTGCATTAATTATTGTTTTTATTAAACAGAGATTAATATATATAAATGTTTTCTAAAAATCACACTTTTAAGGTAAATTATTATAATATATACATATGTATGTCTAAGAATGTATATGCTTGATTTATATATGAACTATCTATTATTTATTTATAAATTATATATTTTTCCTTTTTTTTTTGTTTTTTAATTAATTATATCACATTAAGTTGACTTATTGCCTATAGGATGTGGGTGTAACCTCTAACCTCAGTTCCACCTTATCAAGCATATTCTCGTCAAGCATTAAATTGTAGGCTTTTCTTCCTTCGCTTAAGGCATAGCTTTTTCCACCCACTTGCAAATGAAACTGATCATCGCATTCCGGTATCTAGAAGTACGGTTTCTTCTTTTTTTTAAGTTAATATATTTAAAAGAGAACAATGAATAACTTCGATTTGTTTTTTACTAATTAACAATCTACTTTATTTATTTTTGCAAATTCCTATATTATTTTTATTAGCATTTGGCATTGGTTATATTTAATAAATTAATTTGGTTTTAAACAGTATTAAAAATTAAAAACTATTTAGTTTAACAACCAATCACTTTCATTTTAATCAAGATCTTTCAACTGAATTAACACTTAGATACAATATGACCAATCAAAGTAGTTAACAAAAATTTTCTTCCACTGGACATCACTTAACCTAACATTGTTCCAGCCAATAGAAATCATAGATTGTCCTCTAAGCTATTCCCACCCGTACGGATATTATTGTTCAATCAGCGTAAGGGGCACGAGCTGGTCAGAGAACGTGACCTTTCAGAACTTGTTAAACAGATGTTACTGGTAAAAAAGATCGATTCTACAAAAAAAAAAAAAAAATGTTAAGATTTTATTTATTATCTGGCTGAGGTGCTAAAGCAATTACTTAATTAACTTTTTACCCGTGGAGCTATTAAATTAAACTGATTGATAAATGAGTTAGAAATTTATTAATTTTTTTAACCAGGATTATAATTTTAGCCATTGGAATCGATTCTTCAATTTAAAGCAAGTGTTGCTAATTTAGTGTGGAGTTTTACTGAATCTAAGAAAATAGGAAAAGATAGACAAAAGCAGCCTCACAAAGCAGGTACAATTTTCTATTGCTCATAGAGAACTATCCAAGGAAACTGCAGTACTCACTAATTGGTGATAGTAGCTAGTATTCCAAGAAAATATTTATTGTTAAAACATAATCGATATCTGTACTGAAACATCTATATATTTTATTAGAAAGTACTCTTTTATAATAATTAATTCAAAATATTTTATTTCAGTTTAAACTGTTTAAATTTAAAAATTATAATAAAATAAATGTTGTTTGAATAGTGAAATTTATCACCATCATTAATAATGTCAATTATTTTACTATGTGTAATTTCTGTATTACAATGATACATTATAAAGGTAAAATGAGAACAACTAGGATATTTAATATATATTTGCATGTGATATGAAGAATGAACATAATCTTGGTATCTAGTAATTTTGAAAGGGAATATATGAACAGGAATAGATTATAAATTACGTGAGTCTGCAAAAAGATCAACAGGTATCTCTAACTTCTTAGACTAACCTAGAATAAACTTAGTGTTTTCAATAATAACAGCAGAAATAAATCTGAGGTTTTGAATGTAGTTGATAGAAAACAAATGAATTTGAATGACAATAAAATAAATAATTAGATATATCTTTAAAAAAATACATTATAGTGGAACAACCAGAAAAAATTAAAAATATATGGAGAAAATATAATATTCATTGCAAAAAATAAATGCCATTATAAAAAAATAATAAGAATATTTTAAGTGTGTGAATAGAAAAATCCAAATAGTAATCAGGAAGACAAGAAGATATAGTGATATGATTTTGTTTACTTTAGATAAATTAAATGTTAAAATGTTTTATTCACTTTGTAAAAGAATTTTTTGGTTATTTTGTTAATAAAAATAGTTGATTCCAAAGAGAAAAGAAGATATTCTGGATATATAGAGAAATATCTGCTCAGTCATCATTTTATATAACACATATAAAGGAGTGATTTCTCCAGCAGATATATTACCAATATCCAGACATGTATCAAATTCAAAAAATTAAGTTTTTAATCTGATTTTCATTATAAGTAGCATAATCAATTATTTGTAATCATGAGATTTTGATTTTAAAAACAGTGTTGCCTAATTTTTCAAAACAATTGCTTATTTAACATTAGTCAGCAAAATAGTCAACAACCAAACCTATATTACTTGAAACCCTCTGATGTGTGATGTGCATGAAAAGTTCATTAAGATTGCATAGAAATTACCATTTAAGGTTAAATTATTGAAAGCATTTAAAATGTGTTAAAATCAAGTTGTAAAAGAATATGCACAATTACACAAAGGCCAAAATCTCCATACAGTAGTGCCCCCAGCGCTGTGTAAACAGCTTATGTAAGCATAAGAAATGGTGGTCATGTGATGTTTAATGGGTTAATGTGTAAAATTATTACACTACTATCAGAATCTGTGTTCTTTATTAAAACGTATAATTTGATTCCATTTAATTAAAGTAAATATTTTGCTGTCTGTTAATTAAATCAGGCAAACTTTTGTAAATTTAATATCATCAAAAACAATACTAAGAAGCCACTACACAATGTTCAAGGATAATACTTTGTAATAAACTAGAATAAAGTTATTATTGCTAAAATAAAATACACAAGCTAATTGAATTTTATTTCCACAGTCCACTTTCTGTGCTAAACTTGACATCAACAAAATTCAATCAAAATATCTATTAATATCAGCCTCATAGTAAATATTTACATTTTAATTTTTATTATTTTGATGGCAACTATATCATCATCATTATCATCATCATTTTAACCATTATTGATCTGAAGGATGAAGATTTTTTCTATGCTTAATCCAATTTCATCAATTCATAGCTTCTCTTCTTCACATCATGCTACAAATCTTTATTTCATTCATTCTTCTAACAGCTGATATCTGCTAGTTCTTTTACAATTTCTTGGGATCCAGTTTAAGATTTTAACTGTCCATATATTCTCATCTATTTTAACACTATGTCCAGCTCAGTTTAAATTTATTTTTTAAGTTTCTTTTAATGATATCAATGATATCTATTTGTTCTCTTACCTAAGTATTTCATTTTGGATTGTTTATTATTTCCAATATACACCCCTCCATACTTTGTTAAGTAGTCTAAAGTCTTTGTACTGCTCTTCTGTTAAGAGTCCAAGTCTCAGATCGATAAGTAAAAACTGATAAAACATCTATTACTACCATATTTCCTTTTAATATTAAGAATATTTCTATCAAAAACCTTTCATCTAATTTAATTTTATGATTAACATCATCCATTATATATATATATATATATATATATATATATATATATATATATATATATATATATATATCATACAATAGATCCTTTAAACAATCTTTAGTATTTTTTTTAAAAATATTATGGTGAAAATATTAATCAAATTGATTAGATAATTTAATTATTAATAGCCAGTACATTATTTCCTAGCTAACTAAAAATACAGTATGACCAAATACATATGAATACTAAGTATAATTATATTTTTCAATAAGATAAGTGACATTTATACTTTCAGATCACCATCATCTTTATTTGACACTCAAATGAGAATGGCAATTCCAAGTCAAAGAAAAAAATAAGACAAAAATAAAAATAATAATATACTAAAGATGAGTTTTGCAATTGCAATCCAATCCAAACTGTGAACTGCAAATATATTCACTTACAGAATGTTCAGGTTCATTACTCTGTTTGTTTAATACTTTGTAATGGTGGCTTTTAACTTATTATGCAGCAAACTTTTCTTTCTAAAATATTTCACCACCATGTCTAATAGTGGCTCTCCAATATATTAGACAATCTTTATAACATAAATGAGATTTGCCCCTTTCATGAAAGTCATGCATAAATTCTTCATCAAACACATTTTTAAGTAAGTCTTCTATTATTCATTTAGTTAACATTGAATTTTAAAAAGTTATGATTTTATAATAGTGTTATCTATAATATTACATCCAATAAGTTGAAAAACATTTATTGGGTTTGTGATTTTGCCATTTTTAATTTTTATGGAAACATATTTTATAATGCCTTTATTTTGTTATCTTCAATTAACAGCTTTACATATGGATAATTTAGTTGAATAATTAATTCATGTATTAAAATATTCTTTTTTTTTTCAAAGTGGTAACATCATATCTATGTCAATCTTTCTACTGAAAAAGATATCAAGATATTTAAATTAACTTATATTTTGAAGTTGATGCTTATTCAATTGCTGAAGATACTTCTTTGATTAATGGGTGATAAATAACTTGAAATTTTTTTGAACAATGATCCATATTTTTTTAATGTTATATTTAAACATTAAAAACATTTTGGAGATCATCTTTTTAACTAGAAAGAATAGTGCAATCATCAGCCAGAATTCAAAAAGAATGTTCTTTGTTTTTGCTTTTAATTAATTAAAATTAAAATTTGCACCAAAAAACTGGTAACACTTCTTATTTTTTGATTTATTAAGTTGCCTATAAATAATTCTAAAGACCATAGTTATAATATTGAAAACATTCTTGAAACAGGTTCACACCAATTTCCATTTCAAATGCCACATATTTTTCATTTGTAATCATATCATTTCCTCTCATTTTATCAAGTAGAAGCTGTAGAATATGAATAAATTTTGGTGGACAAACCAATTAATTTTAAGCATTATCATACATCTTATTGATTAATTCAGTCAAACACATTGACTACATAAATAAAAGCAATATATAAAAATCACACTTTTGTTCCTAGTATTTTTTTTGCATTTTCCTGGTAGCAAAAACCATATTCATAGCACTTCTTGGTTTTAAATTCACCATTAATCTCTGGTAACAATTCATTTATGATTGAAAGCAATGTATTCAATTGAGTCTTTGAAAATATGTTTGCTGTAGTAAATAATAATATTCCATAATAATTATTGTGACTTTCTCTACTCATGTTATTTTTAATATTGGAACAAAAAAGTGCATTCTTAATATCAAGGAACATAACACCAAGAGTCCACATATCCTTAAAAATTCCAATATTTTTGAAGCTAATATCTATGTAGTAATAGTAGTAGCGGCAGCAGTAGTAACAGCAATAGCAGCAGTAGTAGTAGTATTAGTATTAGTAATAGTAGTAGTAGTAGCAAGTAATAATAATCTAATAAATATGGCTGTTCTAGTTCCTTTCACTCCACCACCCCAAAGAAACTAAAGATTGAGAGAGAAAGAGCAAAATGAGTCTTGCAGTGACTCAGTGACCCACAAATGTGTCAATATATAGAACATGTCATCCATTTTTCTGTTTATTAAATATTTTATAAGGTTGACTTTTAGTTTCCTCAACAGATAACTTTTCTTTCTAAAATATTTCAACATCATATCTAATTGTAGTTCTCTAATGTTTGTCACACTTTCCCAATGGAAACAATTGACATTGCAATTCTTTTGAATGTCTATGAGATAATACTTATAATGTAGACAGAGTTTTACCTTTTCTTATGAAACCCTGGCCATGTTTACTATAAAATACACTTTTAGAAAGTATTTTACTTTTCATTCATTTTACATGACCAATCCAATGAAGATGTGATTTTATGATAGTATACTCAATAATATCACATACAATAAGCAGAAGACTTATTGATTACTTTTAAGATTTTACTATTGTATTTTTAAAATTTTACAGAACATCCTTAAATAAAACTTTTCTAATATCTTTATATTGCACTTATAGGGTGTCCAAGTTTTATATCTGTTCAAAAATAAGGTAAAATAATATTTTTGTATACAGCTAATTTAGTTGCAGTAATTATTATTCTATCTTGCAATACCTTGGCATTTAGCTTGTTAAAAACAACAGCAGCAAATTGAAGTCTGTGTTGTACCCATTTTTCTACTTTAAAACTATCAAGATACTTAAATTGGTTTACCATTTCAAGTTGATAACTATCCAAGCTGAAAGCTACTGAGGATTTTTCTTCTATCTCTGACTGATAAAGAAATTGAGTTTTTTTTTAAAATTTAATTAATAAGCCAAGATTTTTACAAGTGATATTGAAATCACTAAAGACATTTCTAAATTGCCTTTGAACTGGAAAAATAACATAATCATCAGCATACTGTAAATCAAAAGCAAAACTCTCCATACAGTAGTGCCACCTTGTGCTAACAAGAGTAATCAATGGATGCTTTTGTTTACAACAATTATGTGCTAGGATGAGATGGTGATCATGTGATGTTTAGTGGTTTAACATACTGTAAATCCAGAATTAAAGAAAATAAAGTTCTCATTTTCACTTTTCATTCATTCAAATTAAAAATTCCACTATTAAACCTGTATCATATCTTCATTCCTGTTTGTTTAAGTCATCTATAAACAATATCATAAAAATTAAAATTGTGCTTGAGAAAGTACATATCTTTGTTTAACAACTGTTTTCATTTCACATGCCATAAATTTTTCACCTGTAGTACTAACATTTTTACTCATTATATCATATAGAATCTTTATAATATCAATAAATTTTGGTAGACAAACAACTAATTTTGAACATTTCCATAGAGCTGTCTTATTAACTGAATAAAATGCCTTGACCAAATCAATAAAAACAATATATTATAAGTGAACAGAAAGAAAAGTAATTGGGATAATGATAAACATCTACATAAAACATCATCATTCCCACTAGACAATCATAGCCAACCAATATAAAATAAATGTGAGCAATTTGTAAAGATAAGAAGTACAAGATAAATATATAGAAAAATGAAAAAATTATCATCCTCACTAAATAGACATCATCAAGCATAAATAAGTGTATGAGAGAATTAGCATAAATAAAATAAGTAATTATAATAAGTTACAAACATAACAATATCACCAGCATTGGATTTAAATGAGATTAAATATCAAACAATAGCTACTTATTTAACCAATGCCAAACTTAAGCCATGATATACAAACAATTATCTGGAGGTGCATACTTGAGTATTAAGTATTAAATGACTTATAATAATGAAAAATACTATAATCCTGATATATCCTGATTATCATCAATGTTGTGGCCATATGGTACCATGTGTGTATAGGCCAACCATAAAATAATTTTAAATTCTTTAAATAATGTGAAGTGAATGGACTGTAAAAATGATCTTGATCTTTGTGCCAACAACCAAATCATCTGGATATCCAAACACAAAATTATATCCCACATGCAAATAAATTAAATGTTATTGCTTTAAAGATAACTCAAGATCAAAAAATTCTAGCAATTATGACAGAGAACAAGAGAAAATATAAATGTATAAATTTAATCTATTTTAATTTAAATAATCTTATTTAGTATTTTTACAATTCCTTAAACCACAATTCTAAAATGAAATCAAATCACACATACTGCTAATTTACAGAACAGATAGCTGGAGGAATAAAAATATAAAATATTATTTTTAAGACAATTATTTAATGGAATTAACTAATAAATTAATGAATTATAAAATAAAAAAATATGACAATTCCAAATCTACTGTTTTTACATAAAAAATATAATTTCATAAAAGTTGATTTTTTTATTGATTCATCATCATCATCATCATTATCAACCATTATCAATCCACTGCAGGATGAATGTCTCTCCAAGTTTAATCCATCTTCTCTGATCTTTAGCTTCTCTTCTCCACATCACCCCTACACATTTTCTTATTTCATCCATCCATCTTACATGTGGTCTCCTTCTGGGTCTTTTACAATCTCTTGGAATCTAGTTTAAAATTTCAATTGTCCATCTATTATCATCTCTTCTAGCAATATGTCCAGCCCAACTCCACTTCAATCTTTTAATTTTTTCAATGAGGTCAGTAACACCTGTTTGTTCTCTTACCCATACATTGCGTTTTCGATCTCTTCTTGTTACTCCCAATATACATCTCTCCATACTTCTTTGATTGGTCTGAAGTCTCTGTATTGATCTTCTATTAAGTGTCCAAGTTTCAGATCCATAAGTAAGAACTGGTAAAACACATTTGTTAAAAACCTTTCTTTTCAAACACATAGGCATATTTCCTTTTAATATCAAGTTATTTCTACCAAAAGCACTCCAACCAAGTTTAATTCTATGATTAATTTCCTCTATTATGTTTCCATCTGTATTAATAATCTGACCAAGGTATTTGTAACTCTTAACTTCTTCTAATTCATCATAATCAATCTTTATTTTCATATTTTGAGCAAATCGATTAAACATTACTTTAGTCTTTTTAACATTTATCTTTAGTCCTACTTTCCTACTTTCATCTGATAACTCCTGCAACATTTCCTGCAGCTTGGAAGCATTATTTGCAAAAACAACTACATCATCTGCGAAATCTAAATGACTTAAATAATCTCCATTTACTTTCACTTCTTTAGTTTCCCATTTTAATCCACAAAATACTTCTTGCAGCACTGCTGTAAAACGTTTTGGAGATATGGAGTCACCTTGTCTTACACCTTTCTCAATGTTGACTTTCCCAGTATCATTATGTAATCTAATTGTTGCTGTTGCATTTTTATAAATATTCTTTAAAATATGACAATATCCTGGATCTATACCTTGATGATCCAATGCTTTAATCACTGAAGAAATGTTTATAGAATCAAATGCCTTTTCATAATCTACAAATCCAAAACATAATGACAACTCATATTCATTTGTCCTTTCTATGACTTCTCTCAATACTTGAATATGATCTACTGTACTAAAAACACTTTTAAATCCAGCTTGTTCTCTTGGTTGGTGAAAATCCAAGGTTCTCTGTAGACGAGTTGTAATTATCTTGGTAAAAATTTTATATAAAACTGATAA
Source organism: Epiperipatus broadwayi (assembly GCA_028023455.1). Taxonomy (NCBI): domain Eukaryota; kingdom Metazoa; phylum Onychophora; class Udeonychophora; order Euonychophora; family Peripatidae; genus Epiperipatus; species Epiperipatus broadwayi. The sequence continues at coordinate 4,001,344 of JAQFVV010006206.1, forward strand.
AAGGCTGATAGGTCTGTAATTTCTAATATCTTCTTTATCACCTTTTTTAAATATTAATATTATTACTGCATTCTTCCAATCATCCGGTACATCTTTATCATTTAGACATTTGGTATATAACTTTGCTAATATTTTTTCTGTTTCTTCACCTGCTTCTTTTAATATATCAATTATAATTCCATCATTACCTGGAGCCTTTCCTTTTTTCATACATTTAATTGCATTTCTCACTTCTTCATTTAAAATTTTGGGCAATTCGGAAGATGTAATAGATATAGGAGGTACTTGTTCTTTATTACTATATAATTCTTGATAAAAATCTTCTACCAATTTCATAATGTCATCCCTCTTTTTAGTAATAATTCCATCTTTTTTCCTTATTGCAGATATAAATTTCCTACCAATACCAAAATGTTGTTTTACATTCTTAAGACTTTTATTTTCTTCTACAGCTTTTCTTGCTAGTTCACAGTTATACTTTCTTATATCATTTTCAACTCTTTTCCGCACCATTTTACAAAATTCGAGATATTCAATTCTTTTTAATGCATCATTCTTGCATATCTTCATATTCCTTCTTTTCTTCATAAGTTCTCTAGTCTCAGTAGAAATTTTATTAGTCAATTGCTGCTTTTTTCTACCAGCTATCTTTGTTGCAGTTTTTAAAAGTGTATCAGTTATTTTCATATTAATTTCATTCAAATCTGAATCATGTTCAAAATCTACTAATACTTGAAACCGATTTGTAAGTTCTAATTTAAATTCATTAGAATGTTTCTGAAGATTAGGAATATCAACTGTAAATACAGTTTTTCTTAATAATTTTTGTCTCTCTAGTTTTACATTAACATGTATCTTACCCCTTACTAATCGATGATCACTTCCTGTGTTAAATTTATTAAGAACATTACAATCTTGAAATATGTATTTCCTGTTAGTCAAAATATAATCCAATTCTGCTGTACCTTCATTTGGATGCTTCCATGTCCATTTCCTTCTAACATTTTTCTCAAAAAAAGAATTCATAATATAAAGTTTTTCCTTCTCTGCAAACTCCACAAGTCTATGTCCTCTCTCATTTCTATTACCATAACCAAAATTACCTACAACACTTTCATCTTTCATTTGTTTACCAATTCTAGCATTAAAATCTCCCATAACAATTTTAAAATGTTGTTTACTCTGATCAAAAGCCTTTTGTACATCCATATAAAAATCTTCTACTACTTCATCACTGTGAGAACTTGTTGGGGCATAAACCTGAATTATCTGCATTTGATATCTGCTATTAAGTTGTATAACTAATCTTGCCACTCTGTCTGATACACCATCAATCTCCACAATATTGTTCTTCCACTTTTTATTTATAATGAATCCTACTCCACTTGTATTTCCAATATTTGTGCCTTTATAATAGAGCATATGTCCACTTTTTAAATCAATTGTCTCTTCACCTTTTCTTCTAACTTCACAAAGTCCAATAATATCCCATTTAATATAAGAGAGTTCTTCTTCTAATTCTTGCAATCTTCCTTCACTTGAAAGTGATCTGCAGTTGTAAGTACCTAAATAAAAAGTCATCATCAAATGGCAGCCTGGGTCCACCTCCAGGATATTCTTAGCACCCTCCGCCTTCGGCCACCAACCGCTGCCTTGGTTGGTGACTTTACAGCCTCCTGGGATTAAGGGCCATGCTTTATTTTTGTCTGTCATAATTGTATAATTGGGAAAAATCTTTATCATTTACACAAACATTCATTCTGCCTTATCAGGCACTGAGAAGAAAGACCATGGTGTTTCTTGATCTTAAACTCAGAGGTAAAAAGCCAATAAACTCACCATGCTGGCTAATGCGTGTTGGTGAGCAGCCCATCCATGTTCGTATACTATATGAATAAACATATAGTAATAACAGCTGCAACAACAAGAACATATGGAGTGGACATTAGGAATTTGCCCTGCTCGGTTCCTTTAAGGCCTCCAAGAGGAATCAAAGGGTCTCCTTTCAGTTAATAGCAAACTCCTTTCTGCAGCCTTTATTGATTATTATTAATTTAATTAATTAGACTTTACTTTAAAGAAAATTATTTCCCTTTTTAATGATTAAAATTGGAAACAAAATTTCAAATAAAAAAAAATTGGCTAAAACCTTATTCACTTTTTTTATTATTATAAAAATGGGGTCCATATGCTAAAACATTTTGGAGGAAAATTGAATAAGTAAAAAATATAAAAAACATGTTTCAACAAAAATTCATTTCTGTCAGTTATTGTTTATATATATATATACACACATATATATAAATTGTTTGAAACTGAATATGTGCACACTGCAATTGTTTATTATCATGGAGTTTATTATTATGATTCTTTTCTTGTAATTATAATTTTCAGTTTTTTTCAGGTGACCTTTTTCTTTTTGTTTTTTTCAAATGTTTAATTTAATACTATATTATTTTTCAGTGTAGATTAACATAAGTTTAATTTATCCATTATTGGATTTAAAATTTTTGTATTAGCACTTTTTGTAGCTGATATTAATTTTCCAATGAAGCCAAAATTCCAGGATAGATTGAAACAATTTAGTTTAATCTTTTTTCCAATACAATAATTTGCATAATATCAGAGATTTTCCACATAAATCAACACAAGTTAAATTTATCCTTTTTGCTATATAGTAATTTTCTGGTCAGGTTTATATGACAGTCATGCTTTTGAATGAAAAATAAGACTTGTTGTGGATTAGTTTCAGGGGTATTCTCCTTCTACATCTTATTTTCTAGTGAACAGATTACATGGTTATGTTTATTGATGCTTAACTTCTAACTAAAGTTCAGTACATGATTTTTTTACATGATACATATTATATAGTTGCACATTTTCATTATGTATATGCAATTTTAGGAGGTATAGTTAATTTTTTCATTTATGCTTTAGGGTTTCTATATATCCAAATTGGTTGAAGATTCTTTTTTCTATATTTTTAGAGTTAATACAACTTTTTTCTCAACATTTTTTAGATTTAGCTGGGAAATTTTATTGGTATTTGATTATTCAGATAAATATATATTTATAGAGTATTATTTCTTCAATTGGAAAAATAATTTCTTTAATTTGTGTACTACGTTTTGTTTATATTTTTTGGAAGAGATTGATTAGTAAGTGATTAGTTATATGAGAGAAGTATATAATTAGATTTTTAGACTGGAATTGTACAATTCCATATTACTATTATACATATAAGATAAGATTATTAAATTATTAATATGGTAAGATAAAATGAATTAATATTTTCAATTTGCATTTTTTTCATATTAGTAGTGAGGTTAATCTTACTTCAAACTACAAACAACTTCTTACTATTCTTTTCACAGCTGAATTGCTACTTCTCTTCATTTCAATAGATGATTCTAGAATGACTTACTGACTAAACTAAATACAGAAGCCTATTGCTTTAACCTGACCCTTTACCTTAAATTTTTTAATCATCCAATTACATATTTTAGAAATGATAGCAATTTAAACCCTGATTTCGCATATTTTATATTTATAAAAAAGTTAGTTTATTCCTTTTTTAATTAATTGATTTTAAAAATTCAATCATACTCTATTGAAAAACATATTTTATAAATTATTTTTTATTTCCTAGTTTTCAAAAACAGGATAATCTTTTAATTATATCCAAACCATCTTTATTTTTTTAGACAGATAAAAAGAAAAGAAAAAAGCAACTTTAATTAATTGAAAACAGCATTATTTTAACAAAAATGATAAGACCATATTTTTTCTTCTCTTTTCTTAAAAACAAACAAACTGATATACATTGCTTAAATTTTAACTTATTTATCTCAATTAAAAACTAATAAATAAATAAATTTACTGAAGAGAGAAAGAAAAAATATTTATTTTATTATTATTTTTTAATATTCTTTTCTTGCTTTTCCAAATATTCCTTAAAAAACTGGAATATTCACATTCTTATTTTTCTTAACTTTAATAAGATCAATAAGAACTATTCTGCGAAACAAAAAAAAACATGAAAATAAATAATTATTCTCATCCCTTCCTCTCCCCTTACCTAAACGAGAAAAAAAGTGATTATTTAAGATGAAAAAATATTTCAACTTGATTATATATCATTTTTTATATTTACCTATTAAATATAAAAATAAATCTATTATTCTGAATAGAGTTGAAATTAAGATGGGATGGTGGTGAACACTTTTCTAGTTTGTCCCCACATTCTACACCACTATTAATGTTTCTTGTTTTCCATGCCTCTCCTTATCGATTGTGTCTTTTATATCTTTTACCAGTTATAATGTTTATATTGCACTTATCTTATTCTCTGTAATACTTTATTTTGGATGCTGAAGGTGCCAATCCTCACTGGATTTGTTGACTCAATAATTCTACTACCTGTTCAATAGTTCTTAGATCCTTACATATAATTATTTGATTTATCTTACATAATAGGTTATGTCTAATATTTGATATCTGACTGAGAACCAGCAGTCAGTACTTTCAAATAAGATTTATGGTCTTGAAGAAACTGAGCTCTCTCTGGCATCTCATGTGTATACCTCTTGTGATATTTTATCTTCTAATCCTTTTTTATTGTCCTGATAATTTCTTCCATTCTCCATTCTTTTGATTCATTATTTTTATATGTTTTCATTCATTTTCCATCTTTTCCTTCAATTGTTTTGGTCCATTTATTTTTTGATCTAATTTTTCAAGTTCATATATATCTAATCTATTATTTCAGCCTCTTGCATTATATGTGCACATAATGTTTAACATCTTCTGTTTTTTTATTCTGTTTCTTAATACTTTTCTAGTATTTGGGTTATCTTCTGGTTATGTTCCTGAACATTCTCTTTCTTTTGATTGTTTCTGTTTTGTTGATTGCTTTTCTCTAATTTGTTTTGTAGTCTTTCTTCTTTTTTATTATCCAATTATCTTTGTTGTGTTTTTTTTTTCAATGTTTTCCATTTTCTTTATGAGAATTTGTCTTTCTTCTGTTCTTTTTATTATTTCCATCTCTTTGTTCTTTCATTTCTTTAATCATTTACAGTACTTTAGCTAATATAGCCATGTTCTTTGTTCTCTAAGTTCTTTCAGTTGATAGCTGATTTTTTTTGCTGATCACATTTTCCCTCCATTTTTTCTAATTTTGCTCTTATCAACATATGAGTGTAAATTTTATTATTTTTAATCTTATAAGAAAACTATATTGAATTATTTTTTATAAAAGCAAATTAATATTAACTTTTTAAAAAAGTATTTCATAAAATAAGCCTCTCCCCTCTATGCAACCTTTTACTATTATCCAATACTATCCCTAATCTGCCTTTTTAAAAACCTGGCTATCTCAATATCTAACTTTACTTATAAACTCTAATTTATTTCCTTTTACATTAGTCATCATTTCTACCCTGCTCATGTATGCACAATTGATTTCTTTATTCATGATGATGATGATCATCATTATCGTCATCATCATCATCATCATCATCATCATCATCATTATTATTATTATTATTATTATTATTATTATTATTATTATTATTATTATTATTATTATTATTATTATTATTATTATTATTATTATTATTATTATTATTATTATGTTTCAAAGAAAGAACTTTATTGATGACCATAGGGTTACATTTGCTATAAGACACTCCATATACATATGCTTACATTGCTAGCACATGTATGTATAATTGATTTATTTATTCATCTTCATCATCATCATCATCATTATTATTATTATTATTATTATTTATAATAATAATAATAATAATAATAATAATAATAATAATAATAATAATAATAATAATAATAATAATAATAATAATAATAATAATAATAATAATAATAATAATAATAATAATAATAATAATAATAATAATAATAATAATAATAATAATAAACTGACTGATAAATAATTCTAAAGATAAAACAGAAAAAGGTCAAGCCCCTCATGTGGTCTATAAAATGGCATGTCCTCAATTAGGCTACCATGCATCATACTATGGTGAGACTCAGACTACCTGAACACAAGAATTTACCAACATAGATATGTCTACAATAGGGTTAAAAATAAAAATGAAGGATCTTCAGTACTCTGGGACCACCTGCCCAAATAATTTGTACAGAAAAAAAATGACACCAAAAGAAAAGTTAAGGAAGCTTTATATATAGCAAATGACATCAATGCCATTAATAGAAGAGAGGCATGTTTTGCTCTCTCTAAACAATGGACTAATTACAAATTCAAACACATTTGCATAAATCATAACAATCTTTATTTACAAAGCTACGTGTATGAGATTTAAACATGAAATCTCGAAAGCACTATGCAAACCTATTATAAATTAGTGTAAAATTATAGCTTCACTATTTAATGTGAAAAAAAAAGTTGCATATTTATAATTACAATTTTATTAGTGAAAAGAAAAATAATTTATTATTATTATACTACTACTACTACTACTACTACTACTACTGCTACTGCTACTGCCACTGCCACTGCCACTGCCACTGCTAGTTTTAAAACAGCTTTATTAAGTAAAAATGTTATACATAGTGAAAAAAATAGGTAACTTACATTATTTGATTAGTTACATTGCATTTTACAGTGAAATAACAGGTATTGAAGTGGGAAAAGGTCAGTTAATGGGCAGGTTTTATGACAATAAAAAATAAATAAATAAATAAAGTTCTTCTTTGGGTAATATTTTTTCCGTATGTAATTGTGGGATTGTGAATAGGTTGTTGGCATCTGAATTGATTGCCAAGTGTCTGTGAATAGTCCAAATGGGGCAAGTATTAGGTCCCTCTTCTTTATTGCTTGTAGTTTATTAAGGTAAATTGTTCTGTATTTGTGAGAAGTGGGGTTGAATACAAAATGACAGCGCACAAACCAGAGAGTGAAAAAAAGGTATGTGTGTATTCTGATTGAGGTGAAATTACCTGTCTGTATTGCATTAATTAATAACAATAGTATGGTATCATTACTCCTATTGAGTGTTGCAATTAGTTCTCTATAGATGTTAAGAGCACGACAGTCAGTGATAATATGGTCAATGGTCTCCTCATCCCTATGACAAAGTACACATATTGGATTGAGGTTGGCATTTTTCATTCTTGTTGTCAGAAAACAATTAGTAGGTAAGGCATCAAGATTAATCTTTACTAAGAAGTCAAGATATTTTGGTTCTATGTGCCAATATTTGAATTTTTGTATAAGTGTCTTATTTGATATTGAAAGACTACTGCTATGGCAATGAGTGGTAGAGTTTGCATTTATAATTTGATATGCATCCCAGTATTTTAATTTATTCGCTGTTTGATCATTCTGCTTATTGTACATATTTATTAAAACTAAAGATTATGTATGAATTTGTTACTAGTGGGTGGAGGTGTATCTGTTGGAACTATTGGAATGAAAACTTCACCAAACTCAAAGTTGCTGATAATTTTTTGAATAGTGTTATATGCCTTTTGAAAAAAAAAGTAGTAATGCTGTGTAGTGAAAGGCCATTATCTTTGGAATGTTTTTGTAACTTGTTGATACTAGTGGATACAGTTTTTTTGTTCCAAATTAACTGTGTGCACAATGAATTGATCTTGTGAATAAATGAGTTTGTGAATTTAATAATTGGGGCATAATAATTAATTTTAGGAAAATTTAACATATTGATCAAAGAAATTTTACTATGAATTGATAAATATGCTTTAGTTAAAGAATTGATTAATTTATTGATTGAATTTAGTGTTATTTTGTATTAAAATTCTGGCTCTATTTGTGGAAAGGTGGAAAGGTATTCCAAGAAAAGGGTGGGGGCATGAGAGTTTATTGTCTTAATTGGTGAGCCTGTGAGTAGGAACCATACAGCCATTTTTTTCTGATTAAATTTCAATTGATATTGTGTTGAATATTTTTCTAATATTTTATGTAAATCTGGTAACATTTGTTTTGAGGGGAGGAGGACTATTACATCATCCATGTAGGTGAGATGCTTAATTGTTTGTCTAAGGGTATGGGAGTACACACCCGGGAGCTTTGCTTTTATTTCTGCAAGAAGTGGATTAATAAAAGTGATGAATAGAAGCGAGCTGAGTGGAGAGTCTTGTGGTATAGAATTATGTGGAATGAAAGAAGGTGATGTTTTTCCATTTAGGGTTATTTGTAGACTTCTATTTATTAATAAGTTAGCAAGTATATACATTATTGGTGTTGGAATGTTGTATTTGCCTATTAAACAAAGAAGGCTATCAACTGGCACAGAGTCAAATGCTGCTTCTATGTCTAGCTGAACTGCCACTGGTGCTGCCTTTCTTTTGGTTTTAATATCTTTCTGTATGATTCTAAATAGCATTAGTGCTTCTGGTATGGAGTTGCCTTTTTTGGCAAATTGGAATTTAGACAGATGCGGGAGTATTAAAGGCTGAATTTTGTCCTTAATAATGGACTCAATGATTTTTATTATGAGTGGTGACATTGAAATTGGCCTTAAATTGTGAAGTGGGGATGGCTGTATGGTCTTTTTTTAAAATGGAACTATTGAAACTGGAAATAGTAGATGGATATTGTGTATCTGTTGAGACAAAGAAGTCAACATATTATATATTATAGGAATAGTGTAATAGTTAAGATGGTGAAATAGAAATTTTGGGATGGCATGAAGTCCTGGATGTGCATGATTTGGCATGCTGCTTATTTTTACTTCAATGTCTTTTTTGGTGATACTATGTGATTTATTTGATATCCCAAAATAAAATTGACCCAGATTGGGTTTAGGTCTTTGTTGAAATCATGTTTTAAAGTGATCTAATATAGGGAAAATCATATTCTCACCTGTGATTATCTTATCTGCTATGAGAATGGATGATGGGGTTGGGCTTTCACTACTATATCCCAGAGCCCAATGAATGTAGCCTGTCGTCCAGTTGTGGGTGTCTCTAAGATATAGTTTAGCTTTTTTAATTGATATATAGTTTGCCAGTACGAGTTGGGTGTCTTTATATTCCTGCTTAAGCTGAAGAACAGTGTTTATTGACTGTGGATTGGCTGTTGTGGAATTTAATTTGTCCCTTATCAATTCTAGTTTGGTGGGTGGTGGATTTCTCATTGTGTAACGTTTGGTTGTAGTGGTGAGGATGTTGATATAAGTAAACCAGGCTTCTGCTGGGGCTAGAGATAAAATGTTTAATCTGTTCAAGTGTATATAAATTTCCGACAGTACAGCTTCTGACACATTGGCTTTAAGTAGAAGACGAGTAGTGTTGGATAATGACAGGGTTGGCTGGGTATATGTAGGTAGGCTGATATCAACTTTTAGAGCATTATGGTTTGAGAAAGGGACTAGATGAAGTGAAGGTTTTATTTGAAAGTGGAGTTCAGGTGAATAAAAGAGTAAATCTATTAATGTTGAGTGCTATCTATTGTAAAATGAAATTGCATTTGAAGGAAAAAAACTATCCGCACTCTTAAGTTTCTTGTTAATATATTGCAAATATTTTCTTATGAAATCTTCATATGTCATGTTGAAATCACCTAGCATTATTGTAGGGTGTGGGTTTATAGATAGGTGTAGGTTAATGGTGTTGATCAATTGATGAATTAGTGTAGATTTATTATATAAGTACAGTGATATAATGTTCAGTTTAAAATCTTTATTATGAAGTGACAATATTATAATATGCTGGTCACAGTATAATATTTTAAAGGATTGGATTGGAGAGGTGTGATGAATCAAAAAACCAACACCTGCTGCTGAGTAGTTGGAAATTGAGAATTTGTTATAACCAAATTTGTTTAAGTAACGGTCTGGCTTAAAGCTGGAGTTAATGGAATATTTAGTCTTAGTGAAAAAAAGCAAATGAGAAGGTGAATGCATAAACCAATCTGTAATTGCATGCATTCTTTTTGTGGAATTGATTCCCCTCACATCGACTGTAGTGATAATTAGATTCATTTTCTAGCTAAAGTAGGGTGTGTGGATTAATGTTCAAACTCTTGTGGTAAAATGGTTTGATTGTCAATACTTACATCTGCAGCTAATGCTAAATTTTCAGTACTAGAGGCAGCCAATTGCTTCTTTTTTCTCAGTTTCCTGCGGTGGATGTCCACTCCTGCAGTGTAATCGAGCTGTTCTGATTTTCCTGTGGGGTGTTGTCTTGTCCAATACGGTTTCTGTGGTGAAGCTGTTGAGTTGACATTCTGTTTATTAGATTTGTGTGTCTTCTTGACTGGTTTACAAGAGTCTGTTAAGCTGTCAGAATATTCTGCTGTTTCCGTGGTATCCATTTGAGTAGTTTATTGATTTCAGTTTGTTGTTTATTTTTGTTTATTTTTTTAAGCTTAGTTGTTTGTCGTATTCTGTGGTTGCTGGGCTCTTCATCACTATAATAAGAGGAGGCCACTTCTATTTCTTGTTCATCATTTGAATCTGGTGTGGAATTAGCTGTGTTTAAGCTATTTGTTATTTGTGTCTGTGTGTTGTCTAGAGGAGATACGATAGGTATATTATCTGGGTTTAATAAACTTGCCAATTGCATTTGTGTGTTATTTAAAGAGAATGGGGTGGGCATTTGTTCTTCACTTGTCTTGATAGTTTTATCACTGACTGAGGGCATTGTATTCGAAAGAACTGGACATCGGTGCCTTTCACTTGATTTGAGGCCACAATTGCCACATATTCTTTTAGGACAGTCTTTTATCATGTGTGTGCACTGTTTACAGAAAAAACACTGAGGAGGTGTGTCTCTAAAGGTAATGAGTGGTAATTTACCTGTGGGGAATACTGTTGGTATGTCTAATGCAGTCACATTTTTATTTAATTGTATATTAAATGTCACTGCATTCATTCTAATTGGAATTGGTGTTCTTTTCTCCGTTAAAATGTCTAATGCAGTCACATTTTTATTTAATTGTATATTAAAGGTCACTGAATTCATTCTAATTGGAATTGGTGTTCTTTTCTCCGTTAAAAAATTAAAATTTGTTATTTTTCCGTAGTTTTCCAATAGCGATTGTAAATTTACTTCCATGAAACCAATATGACAATTTCTAATTATGCCTTGTGTCACGAGAGCGTGCTCTGTATTGATATAGCAAATAATTTTGTTATTTAAAAATTTGACGTGCTTTCTAAAAATATCTTTTTGTGTCTTGTTGTGAAATTCAAAACACAAATATCTGTTATTGGGATGGTATAGTATTTGGTGGATGTAACTCCATAATTTCATTTGTGTTATTTTGTCATAAAATTCATCTATTGGGAATTTAAATAATTCAGCGTCCGCATTTGTTACCGCCATTATGAGTGATTTATCGCTATGAAAACTTTTGAATGAAGTTAATAGCGGTAGTGGAATCATTTTATTAAAATTGTTAGTATATTGGTCATATAATTCTTGTGTAATATAATGAAGTTGATCTTGGTGTATATTGTTGTGATGTTGTTGATCCTCAGTATCGTTATCGATTCCCATAAGCTCTGCAAAAGAGTCGGCATCCAGCTGAATGTAATCCATCGACACATGAAGATTGGCCTTTACAGCTCTAGCATACGTATTGTTATTATTTGCGCATGAATTTACATTATTGTGGTGGTCATTTGATTTTTCTTTAGTATTTTGCTGAAGTAGGGGTAAATCTACTGAATAAGAGCTTTGGGATGCGCTCCTATCCAATGGTGGAGAATTGGTAGGGTTTGCTTTGGGCTCTCTCAGGTATGGTGTATTTATTTTGTCTAATTTTTAAAAAACTTTCCGATTGCACATATAGTGCTGTATTTGTTTTCTCGGTGTCTTTATTTGCACTATTGGAATAATTTTCATTTGATATCCGGGTAGGAGATATGGTTTTCCTTTCCAAGGCGGAAAATTAACATTGTTAATCTCAGGTCTTCGAATGCATGTTTCTGCTTTACTGGTATTTTTTCCCGATAATTTTTCTTTCATGATATGTGATTCAAATGCTGATTCAATATTTTGATCACTAGTATTTTGATCTGGATTGTTTGATTCTATTATAATTGAATTATTGTTAGCTTGAATGAATGACTGATTTTGTTTTTGATACTCGGCAGTACTCCCAATTGCATTGAACGCATCAGCCATTTTACAATCTTACAAATGGCACTTGCCTGTATGTTATTTTTCAATAATAATCAAAACTCTAACTATAAATGATTTTCTCTTGCCTTTAAGATGTGATAGTGGTCTTCTTACTAAATCTGTCACAAATAACATCAATTAGGTCTATTACAATGGAAAAAGATAACTAATATTTCAAAGTGAAAAGGAGCTAGATGTGTAACAGTCTGTCTGCATGGATGCCATCTTGGCTACTACTACTACTACTGCTGCTACTGCTACTGCTGCTGCTACTGCTGCTATTGCTGCTGTTACTGCTACTACTACTACTACTACTACTATTATGTTTATTGTTGTTGTTATTGTTATTATTATTATTCAAAGAAAAATACTTTATTGGTGACCATAGGGTTACATTTGCTATAAGACACTCCGTATACATATATTTACATTGCTAGTAAGTAGACCAAGTTTAATTTTGAATCTGTGATGAACAAAAAAAAATTAAATTAGGAGGGAAAGATATTTAAACATTGTTAAGGGGGGGGTGCAAATACATGTGTATACATTATGTTTGTGAGAGCTGCTTGCTGTAATCAGAGTTCTCAAAAGTCTTGGATTATAATTGTTCAATTTACAAACTTCAACTTGTATTGCAGTGCTGAATTTAGTTTGCTTTCCAGTGGTAGAGTTCTGATTTTGTTGTTACTGTCCTCTATATTAATAGTATGTGGTCAAAGAGAACATTCTCTATATTTTTATTTGCAGACACATGCCACATTTTTTCTTTTCAAAAAAATATTGGTTGATGGCATAGATTATTGGATATTGGGAGCCATCTTAGAGGTTTGATTGTTGTGTTATCAGTGACCAGGTTGCTAAATAGATGTCTGGATGTGCAATTTTATTGTCTCTGGCTTGTAGTTTTGCCAGTTTGATATTGAAAGTTGATGGATGTCACCTTGTGTTGTTACCTAAGGTGAATGTGCTTCTAGTGCACCAGTATGCATAAAGCACAAAAGTGGCTGCATGGACTGATGGAATAGAGCCTTTGCAATATAAATTAAAGATTGTTTGAAGGGTTGTGTTAGATTGTCTATATGCTCCTATCATAATAAAGCAAATTCTATCTAGTGCTGGACAAAGATAAAATAAATGTTGCTGTGTTTTTTCAGCCCTGTGACATAGGGGACAAAAAGGATCTATGTTAGTGTATAGTCTCCGGTATCTCAGAAAAAATGCCGTGGGCAGTGCACGTAGGTTTTGTCTCAGCAAAAAATCAAAATACTTTGGCTCCAGGGACCATTTTTTAAACTTACAGAGTAATTGTAGATTGTTGATTTTCAGCATTGTCAGATTGGTGTCATGGCTTGGATTTCGATGAATTAATGAATAAATTTGCCAGTATGAATGCTTGTATATTGTCTAAAAAGATATCTGTGAGATGTGATTTTTATATAATTGATCATTGATGATAGTTGGTCATAGGCAGGGGGTGGTCTATCTGTTGGTGTTATTTGAAGTAGGCACTCAAGGATTGGAAAGTGTTTGACTGTGGATGCTGTTAGGTTTGTGGCCTTCTGTAGGTGGAAAATATAAATACTATGAAGTCCTAGTCCATTGTGAATGGGTGGTCTGGTAAGTTGTTTTGCAGATATTAACACAGTCTTCCTCTGCCACAAGAGCTTATTACATAGAGAAGGGATTTTGTTTATAAAACCTTTAGAAAAGGTGATAATGGGTGAGTAATAGGTGATTTTTGTTATGGCTAGCTGGTTAAATAGCTGGATCTTGGAGTATATTGAAAGATATGCCTTTGAGAGTGAAGTAGTAATTTGCTGTTTTTTCTTTGAGTTTGTTTTGGATCTTGACCCTCATTGTGCTTGCACTCATATGAAAGGGAAATCCCAAAAAAGCAGATGGCTTCCCCCATATATGATTTTGTATTGCTTTGCATTATAAAGAGACCAGACTGCAGTCTTATTTAGATTGACCCTGAGTTTGTGTGTAGCTGCAAATTCTTGTAATATTGTATGCAAGGCTGGTAGGTGTTTTTTAGATGGGAGGAAGACAGTTGTGTCATGCATATAAGCAATACATGTTACCTGCTGAGATGTGTTTTGTATTTGTATGCCAATGAATGTTTGTTGGATTTTTACTAATAGAGGGTTGATGTAGAAAGTGAAAAGTAAAGCACTCAGGGGGATCCTTGTGAGATTGACTGTGTTGAAATAAAAATTCAGAATTTTTGCCACTGAGTGTAATATATATATCCTGATTTAACAACAAGTTGGTTATAACATATAAAAGAGTACAATGTATTGTGGTGGCAGCCAACATTTTAATTAATATCTTGATTGCCTCAGAATCAAAAGCTGACTCAATGTCTATTTGAACTGCAACTGGGCTGTATTTTTTTCTGGCCTCACACTGATCCCATTACAGCTTTGAAAAGGAGTGCTTCCTGTCCTGTAGATGATTGCTTTCTTGCAAACTGATATGGTGAAATCAATAGGAGCAGATATGGCTTAATCTTGTCTTTAATGACTTTCTCAATGATCTTGATGGCTATTGGGCCCATGGAGATAGGCCGAATATTATTAAGGGTGGTTATTGGAGCTGCTTTCTTATTAACACTTTCGAGGGTCATTTTTATTATTGGCCAAGTGAAGTAAAACTCTGAAACTTTTAATTGGTTTTAATTGGTCAAGTGACAAACTCTTTGATAAAAATATTTTCATCTTTTAATATATATTAGTTTTAGTTTCATTTTCAAAAAGTATATTAATTATTTGTAATGTTAGGAAAGTAAATGAATGTTTTTTCAAAAATATATTTTTATTTGTATTTTATAGAAATATTCAAAAGCGGAAAAATCAAAGAAAACATTATGAGCAAATTACAAGCAATGTAAACGTCATTTATATCCCTCCCAGATTTGCTGTTTCAAATTTTTTAAGAATTTTTTAGAAAAATCTTAATGTTTTTCTCAAAATAATTATATTTTCAGCATATTATTAAAAAAATACATTATAATATTTAAATAAATGTCAGAAAAATATTCTAAAACATTAATCTTTGTTTGAAAATTAAATAAACAGCTTGGGGCAGTCTAAACTCTTGACAGGATGTCAAAATTATTGCTATCGTGTTTTGTTTTTCAATTTACAATCATGTAAAGTATACAATTTTTTAATAAAACCTTACTACTTTTGTAAAATAACTACTTTTGTAAAATAACTATATTTGCAGACTTTATGAAAAATGTACGAAAAATAATTAAAAAAACACTCTAAAACATATATTTTCATTTTCAGCAGTGAAAAAATATTTATCGGAATCATCAGTCAATAAGAATTGAGAATAGATTGAGAATAGATTATCCAACCAATCAGAACTGGCCTTCTTCTTTTGTAAACTTGAAACACTCCTAGTATAGATTTTTTACTTGTAAAATAATTCAAGAGAGGGCAGCATCTTACAGGCCTTGCTCTAAGCTTTAAATCGAGCATAAATTGATCACCATAACTCATAAAATGGCTGAGTTAGAGCAATCTAAAGGTGACAATATGAAATTGCATTGAACCCTATTTAAGTGTTAAATGGTACTATTGCAATTGGATAAAGATTTTCAATGTTGTATATTTTTGTGAGAGATAGTTTGCAAGATTACATAACACTTGAGTAGTTGTATGGCTAAGGTGCTCATACACAAATTTTGTTATGCCATGAGTGCCTGGATGACATGCATTGGGCAGAGTGGCAAGCTTCAAAGCAAATTCATTAATGGTAAATGGTGTATTTGTTTCAGGTGATCCAAAATAAATGGGGTGTGGGTTGAAAAGTTGATGGGTCTGAAGCTTCTTTTTGAAATGCTTATAAGTAGGTTCAAGCATATTATGTGCTGCATGTATAATTGTTCCAATTTGAAGTGCCATAGGCACTCTAATGATGGAGGGAAAACCCATGGCCCATCTGATGTAGCCTCTAGTCCATGTATGTTGTTGACTGAGGCAGATTTTGCTTTTTTTGATGGCTAGGTAGTCTTTAAGTGCTGCACATGTGCTGTTATATGCCTGGGTGAGCTTATATATATGCTGATATGTATTTTGAGTGGGTTTAGACATTGTTATCCTTTTGTGAAATTCATCTGCCAGAGCTAATAGCCTGGAGGGTGGAGGTTTTTTTTGGTGTCATGATCAATATTGAATGAAAGTATATTTATGTATGCCTGATATCTCTGCACAGCACTTAGTTGTAGCCCTTCAAGTTTATGGAGCATAATATATGTTTAAAAAAAAAGGGATTCTGGAGTGGATGCTGGTATTAGAATTCTTATTGTTTTTTCAAGTGGTAGTGTAGTTGGCTGAATTTCAGTTAGATCAAGTGTTTTTAAGAACAAATAAAATGGAAATAAAGATAAGTAATTGCTCAAAATCTTTTTCCAGGGAACTAATGAGCATCTGACAACAAAAAAATGAGTAGTAACTTGTAATCCTAAGATAGATACAGAATCCCTCAACCAAACTATAAGAATACAATATAGAATTAATACCAGGAGTGTTATCTCAAATTAAACACTATAAGCTAATTGCAACCTTAAATATGAAATAATAATTGGAAAAATCTTTGCAAAGCCTTGCTTTTTTTAAGACTTAGAGGCCAGGTTTCATTGCACAGAGCTGTGTTAACTGTTCATTATATATCAATTGGAAACATTAAAACTTAAAAGAGGGTTGGTATACTGTTAAGATAGAACTCTCCATGGAAATACATTTAAACATTAAATCCTCAAGCCAATGACAAAAATCCTCTAACCCATACCAGAATTAAAATACAGCTAAACAAACTTCAACAACCAAAACCTCAATACAATCTCCAAAAATTTATACTTTGATTTTGTGTTACACATTACATATGATCTTTCTTTACATATACATAAACATCATTATTTTTATAATTTATAATCAATTGTAATTTACTCAACAATTATCATTTATACTCTTGTCACATATTTCATAGTAATACTTTTTTTTCTACTAATTTTGCATCAAAATACAGACTTTTATTTTATATGTTAGCTATATTTGAGCTTCAAGTTATATAGATATTTGAAATATTGCCCATCAAAAGTAGATCATCATCAGGCCCACAGTTGGGTGTGTTATTTTTAATCGAATAAAAAGAAGAAATAATTTGAGTCATGACAAAACATTATCATTCTCACCAGACAATCATAGTCACCAATATATACTGAGAATAAGAACCATTTGTAATTGTATGAAGTAAGAAATAAAGCTACAGAAAGATGGAAAATTATCATCATTTCCACTAAATAATTGTATCCAATATAAATGAATGTGAGAGATTCAGCATAAGTAAAATAACTAATTATAATAAGTTACAATCATAAGACTTCTGACAATAATGTAATCTAGTAAATTTCATTGTTTTGAGAGTGAATGCATTCATGTTTCTTTATAACTGTTTTTCTGCCTAAACAAAGAATTTGTGATAGTGAATCCATATGTTATACATAAATTCAATAATAACAAACTATTTGAATTTATAGCCCAAATCAATTGTTGCCAATAGCTTTTGGCCTAAGGCTACTATTTGTACCAACATGTGCATTAAAATCTTTTTAAAAAATGATTTTTTAATGATATATCAATAGGAAAGAAAAATTTCTTTCTTTGAATTCTCTGAAACTAAATTGAGCACAGGCACTGATAAATTGAGCCTTAGCATATTATGCAAGGCAAGTTTTAATATTATTAGCCTTTCATTGATGCAACAAAAAATTCCATCAATGTAAGATACTAAATTAGATATTACAACAAAGCCAGCATCATGTATTCTTATTTCACTGACCTCCCTTTTCAAAAAAATGTGTATCTGTCCATTTGTTCTAATAAACTTTCTTCCTCTAGGAGAATGTTTTCTAAAATCAGCTATACCAATCTTAAATTTTGACAGTTCTTTAGCTACAAATGTGTTCCTGCATTCAAGTAATGTTCACTCATTTTATGTACCTATATTTAAAAAATATATATTTACATTTACCTTTAGTACTATCACTTCCTTTTACTATACCACTATTATTAATATTATTATTACTATTTTTATTATTTCTACTGCTGAAATGAATAATCTTCCAGGCATGGCAACCTAGCCAGAATATTTGACAGGGTGTTTTTTAGATCACATTTTGTAAACCCTTCCACTCCCATCATAGGCAGGAGAATTCCTAAATAGGGCTGCAAAAGCATATAATCTTTGCCAGTTGATACTATTTTACTTTTAATTCAGTTGCAAATTGATTCATTAGAGACTTTACTGTCTCAAGCAAAGATCACAATTTAAGATTTACAGCATACTAAGCTTATCCTTGTCATTGCTTTCTTAATTTTCATGGCTTTAGTCTAAAAAAATTCAATGAAATAGGTAAAATTGGAGTCATAAATACTGTACATATAGTTAAAGGATTGTCAAAAAGTTAATATAAAAAGATGTCTGATCACATGAGAGGCTCACAATGGCTGAATGCTATAATAACTTAACTGACTAAAAAAAGAAAAGACAGAGACAGGAAAGACTGTTTGCATCAGAAAAGGTAATTAGCCTTTGATAAACTAACGTTTTCTACAATCTAGTTGGAGCTCTTGGTCAGGCATTGTTTATTCAATATTCACAGTCAGCCTTCATATCTGAAGGCCATAGCCTGAGAACACGTATCTCCATTATAATTTAAAACTTTTACTAGTATTTTATTAGGTCTTACAGTTTTTTCATTTTTAAGATAATGCAGAGTAGTTTTGGATTTAATAATGTGAATAAATTTGTCAAAATTTAAATAAGTGATTCAAATTTTAAATCATTAAGTTCATGTCAATTCTTATATCAATTATTCAAAAGATAATCAAAATTTTTCCTGAAGCTATTCAAAATATCTTTTATTCTAATATATGAGACTGGCATTGATGATTTTGTTAAGATTGTGAAATCACTTTTCTGATCTATATGTTGATTTTATTGAATCAAACAATTTATTTACTGGACACACTGTTTAATCCACTACCTTTAAATCTCTATATTTATTATGAAACAACATATTCAATTTGTGCAGAAAATACTGCATATTTTTTTAATCAAATCACAAATAATAAGATCTCTGTCAGAAAGCCAGTATGATTCTCCTTTTTGTGAACCAAAGAATTCATAAACCATTTTTTAAGAGCATTCTTTGCTTCAGCAAATTCCAAATTAGTATTTTTGGCATTTAATAGGTAAAATTTAGTTTGTATTGTAGGCAATATATTCTATTAAATAACCTTGTTTTAAATGTGGATGAGTTTGTGATGATCAATCCACATATAAAATTTCAATAACAGCGGACATTTGAGTTTATAGCATTAATACAATCTTTGGTCAAAGTCTACTATTTATATTATCATGTACTTAAAAGTCTCCAAGAAAAAAAAATCCAGTTTAACATCTTCTTTTCTTGGAATTTCTCTATGAATCAATAAAAAGCTAATGGTATTAAAATGTTACTTCAATATGGTTATCAGTGTTTGTTTTATTAATGTCTAAGATCAAGGATGGATTGCAAGAAATACACATTTTTTTTCTTCTGAATTTTCTGAATCTGTCATTGAATTTATGCATTAATAAAATGAGCAGTAGTACTACAGTCTAAGCCAATCTTTAATACCATTAACCTTTCATTGATTCATTGAGAAATTCCAGAAATAGAAAATATTTGAACTTTACAGCAAATTAAATAAGACTTATTGTTCCCTCCCTTCCCCAAATAAAACTTGTAGCCACCTACCTATTCTCTTAAGCTTTTTCCTCTGGAAGATGAGTTTCACTGAAAGCTTTATTACATTGATTTTAAATCTTGACATATTTTTAGCCACTATTGCTGTTCTCTGTTCACGCCTCAAAGAGCTTATTTCAAGTTGACATACTTATATATAAAAATTGAGTTATAATGTTGTGTACCTTTAGTAATATCACTGTCTTATGATATATCACTATTATTGATAATATTATTTCTAAGGCTTTAATAAGTTAGTCCACTTTTATACCATATTTTCTAATCCATTTCCAATCTACAGGCCACAGGAGGGCTGAATAGCTTTGTGTAAATTACAATCTTTGTCCAGCCAATATTTACTGATGCCAATATTTTTTCCAGCATTAAATATTAATTATTGTTTTGCTTCAAATAAAGATCTCAAATAAGAATTGCCATTTTATTAAATTTGTTTTCTATCACTGCTTTCTTAATTCTTGAGACCTTGAGATAAAATAAAAGAGTCCCATGCTACAATTAGTATAAGAAGATGACTGATGGTACAAAAGGTATCATCATGACCGGTCCTTATACTAACTTAATTGACTAAAAATTGTAATGAAAGAAGGACAGAAAATTCATATCAGAAAAATTATATTACCCTATTCTGCAAAGAAGCAAGAAATATTCTTGATTAGCCATTGTTTATTTATTTGCAATTAACCATCAGCTCTGAAGGTCATTCCATTTTCTAACATTTGTGGAGTTTATAAGTAGCCAGAACAGATATCTCTAATATATTAATAGGAAATAAAATTGATTTAATAATTATGTTTTATTTTAGCAATAAATTCATGTGACTACATAATTATTTTTGAAATTTGATTATTTCTCAATTTTAAATTAATCTTTTTTTTTCTAATAATAATTAATTTACTATCTTAGCTACTTCAATATTATTCTTTATCAAAATGTATAATAAGTTATTTATTCATATACCCTATGTTTCTAACCCAAGCTAATTCACTTGTATAGTCATATAGATCTAAACTCAGTTCATCATCTATACATTTTAGTGTCTTTGGTTTTTCAAAAACCACAGTCACCATTATCCCATGGGCAGGATAGATATAAAACCATCAAAACATCATATGATTACCATTTCATATGTTTACATATTCTGTTATTAAAAGTACCAAGCTCTCCATATAGTAGTACTACCAAGTGCAAGCTTTTGTAATCAATGGATGCAGGAAAGTTTGTGCATAAAATCCTGATCTAGTGCCGACTCATCTAACATCCCCAGACTAGTTTCTAGCTTGCAGCTTTTATCAGTAAGAAGCCTTGTATTTGAGAGCACAGCACTTAGATCTTAGGATCCAATGCAATCCTCTAGCAGCCACCTTTTACCTAGTTAGTTAGCTATAAAGCTAGGAGCCGAAGATGAAAACACCATAACAATTTTAACCTGAGCTCATTTTCTTGTATAGTCATACAGATCTAAACTCAGTTCATCATCTATACATTTTGGTGACTTTGGTTGTTGGCTGATTGCATTAGATCCTACGATCTAGGTATAGTGCTCTAAAATTCAAGGCTTCTCACTGATGAAGGCTACAACCTGTAAATAAGTCTGGGGATATTGGATGAGTAGGCCCTAGATAGGGATTTTATGCACAAACCTTACTGTGTTCATTGTTTCCAAAAGCTCACACTTGGTAGCACTACTGTATGAAAGTTTGATACTCTTATTAACAGAATGTGTAGGCAAATGAAATGGTGATCACATGCTGTTTTTATGGTTTTATACCTATTCTGACCATAGGATAATGGTGACTTGGATTTTGTTTATAGTATAAAGAAAAAGTTTTAAGGTTAGATTAAATTGCAAAAAAGCTTAAGCCTAGTGGCTAACTATATCCATGTTGCATTGATTTTAATTATTTTAATTATTGATTTTAATGTTAGAAGGAAAAAGGAAAGAATGAAGAATAAAATTGTAGAAAAAATTGATTATGATTAACTAATAACAGAATAAGCTAAAAACCTTTAAAAGTAAAATGGAAATCTTTAAGCCTATGATTTACATACATAATAATCCACCTTTTAATCCAAGCCGGTAGTCAGCCTCTCTACGATGAATAAAGTTACTAATGTCTGTAAAAGTTACATTTTCAAAGTAATATGTTGAAGCAAATCAGAAACTTAAGCCAAATCTTTAAAACATCTAAATCTTGGAAAACGCATACCTTTATTGTTAAAAGAGGTTGTCTAGATTATAGACTGAGATTGTTGATAGGTTGATTGCCACCAATTACATTACACAATATATAATAAATAAATTGAGCAATCAGTAAAGCATAATATACATAAAAAACATCTTAAAATTAGTAATAATTTTATAAAGCTTCCTTTCTTATATACTTTTAAAATGTTAATAGTTTTAATATTTGTCATTTTTTTTAGTAATAGTGATTAATAAAAGAAATTTATTTAAAAAAAAAAATTTCAATATTTTCTTTTTCAGTTTAAATGATTTTTGCTACAATTTGAAATGACAATGCTTTATAGTTTTTTTTTTAAAAAAAAAAAAATTTAGAAAAGGAAAAATGACATTATAGATTTTTATCGTCATCAAAAATCTTTAAGATTATGTAAATTTATGCATTAACACAAAGATAGAACATTTAGTTAAAGTTATGGATTGAAGTATAATAAATAAAATACTATAGCCGAAGTATTAATTTAGTTAATTTTTTTTCCAGGGCAAATTTGATATTTCGGAATCTGGTATGATTTTAATATATGATAGTTCAGTTATATAAATATATATGTTTATAGTAAGATATATA
This sequence comes from Epiperipatus broadwayi, assembly GCA_028023455.1. NCBI lineage: Eukaryota > Metazoa > Onychophora > Udeonychophora > Euonychophora > Peripatidae > Epiperipatus > Epiperipatus broadwayi. The sequence continues at coordinate 4,024,114 of JAQFVV010006206.1, forward strand.
TATATCAGGGGTCGGCAATTGTTTTGGCTTTGGGGCCACAAAGGTTGGTGAAGAGCCGCATCGGGGGCCACTTTGTGGAAATGAAGGTTAGCGGAGGGTGGCACCTTTTTTTCATGACACAATAAACACACTGCTTTATTCCCAGTATTACCAAAGAAATATTTGTTTGTCCATTCTTCATTAAACACATGACATTCATCACCAATTTTACATTTTTTCGGAGGGTTCACTAAAGTTGGAAATGTATATATTTGCTAATGCAAAGACAAAATTGAAATTAACCATATCAACTGAAAAAGCACTGCACATTTTATCTACACTGAGCATGTGTATTGATGTGGCCATCCTTGTGGAAAATACAAGATGAATCTTCGGTTGTGCATGGGAAGGAAATCCCAGTTCAAGGCATATTTTTCTGATTATCTTGGTGGGTCGCATAAAAACTCCTAGCGGGTCGCATGTGGCCCTCGGGCTGCTATTTGCCCACCCCTGATATAAAATATTAATCAATGTCTGTGCTCCAATTCTAATAAAATATATATAATTATTCAAAACAATACAATAATGAATACAGTATTAATTATTATATTAATTATTGTATTGTTTTGAATAATTATATATATATATATAGTAGATATTGCCTAATGCTGTACTAATAATTATAAACAAAATAGAAATTCATGTAACATTACAATGCTATCCAAAAAAAAAAAAATTACTAAAATTCTTCCACAACCATGGTTTCATCTATTAACAAATAGACCTTCTCAAGTGAAATTCAACTAAACATACAACATATATATATACAAAACAAAATAGCCTTCCCAACAGTCATTCAAAAACAAATTTCCTTTAACATCAGAGGATATCTTCATGAGATTGATAGCCTCAAATTCAATAAATTTTATCATCAAAGTTTCTTTTACTCTTTTAAAATTCACTTTTTTCATAAAAGATAACCTATGCATTATCAAATGATATTTTATGACTATTATTCATTTCATGAATAAACAACAATCAATTAGTAAATTGATGTATAAGAATAGTTTTTTATTGGGTGGTGTAAAAGTGATCTGGGAGAAATGCCACAATTTAAATTCGTTACTAAATAGTTCAAAACAGCTAATTGATTGAAAATTTATTTTGAGGTAGTTTATAAAATTCCTTACAGGTCAGAGTAAATTAAATCTTAATAAAAGAGTTAAAGTTTATATGAGTAGAGTTAAAAATAGATATAACTCAGCTTTGTGATTTCATGAACTAAATACTGGTCAATGCAGAAATTATTTTTTATGAAAAGAGTGAATTGAAAAAAAAGTAAAAAAAACTTTGATGATAAAACTTTTTGAATCTAAGACCATCAATCTCATGAAAATAATCTTTGATGTTAAAGGAAATTGGTTTTTGAAGTGAATGGTAAAGCTATTTTGTTTTGTGTATATATGTTGTATGTTTTTTTGAATTTCACTTGAGAAGATCTATCTGTTAATAGATGAAACTATGGTTATGGAAAATTTTTTAGTAATTTTTTTTTTGGTTAGTGTTGTAATGTTATATAGATTTCTATTTTAAATATATTTATCAAATGAATATATTGTTGTATTTTAACCTAACCTATTTGCATACATCTATATTTTAATAGTTTTAATATTTTTTAATAGTTTCTCTGTTCTTCTTGCCATTATATCATCTAAGCATGGGTGATTAGTACTTACATCAAATATATGTGATAATGATGGAATAAGAGATACATCATAAAATGATACTTATAGATGATTAGAATTAAATAATATATAAAAAAATGTAATCATGAAAGTAGAATTTCTTGGTCAACTCAGACCCAATTAAGAAATATAGACGGATGAAAAGTGTATATTGAAATGGAAGAAAATATAGGATCTGCAAAAATGCTATTTAGTGAAGTTGATGCTGGAATTCTCAAGATATAGCCATGAATCATAAATTAAATATGATATCATTCCTGTGTTCTAACTTGATCTCTTATAGCATCAAAAGGATGTAATCTTTGTCAGTTACTGAAATGACTATTCAGCCAAAGTTAATTAGTTCATCAAATAACCAAGATAGTTTCATGAAAGCCACATTAATCATTTCAAATGTTGGTTACTTTTGAAAAAAAACTGAATGGGCTTTAATATATATATATATATATATATATATATATATATATATAGCCCATATATATATATATAAATAAAGTTTGATATCTGTATTCGTTTCACAATATATGTAATATACAAATCAATATATATATCAAAATACAGTACAATTTATATAAATTATATTCTTTTAGAAGTACTTTCGACTATATACTTTGTAGTCTTTATCAACTATATAACGTTGAATAATCAAAACGAGACAACCCTTAACAATACCCATAGTTCAATTCAGATTTCCCACAATTCTGTTATCTTAACATTTGATGACTGGCGATTCATTAACATTTGACGATTTCTTGAAATCAACATAGCCTCTTTTATTTTACGTTTATTATGACAACGTTCAATTTGAATAATTTTCATATTTTTATAATCAAATTTAAATCCATATTGACAAGATTTATTATGATCAAATATAACAGATGATGAAGGTTTATTTACATCTGTTCCATATTGATTATCTTTTTGAATTCTATTATATAAAAGCATATGTTCTTTTATTCTCTTCTCAAATGTACACTTAGATTCACCAATGTATTGTATGCCACATCCACATATCAATCTATATATAATAGAATTTTGATTAAACTTTGAATTTTGAATTTTAGAATTATTGTTTCAAAAAATGTAAAGTCTGATATTATAAATTTTATTATAAAAGTATTGCAGTTTATTGATAAAAATATTTATGTTAATTTTAATAATAAATATTATAAAATGAATTTTGGTTGGCCAATGGGTCTTCCTGCTGATGCTCAAATTTGTAATTTTGTTATATCAACATATGAAAGTAAAATTTTAAAACAATTGAAATATCAAGAAATTAAAGTATATCATAGATATGTGGATGATGTTTTTATTTGTGGAAAACAAGAATTAATAATCAATTTATTTAATGAATTAAATGAGATTAAGGATATAAAATGGGTTATAACTAAAGAGAAATACAATTCCATAAAATTCTTAAATATTCAAGTCACTCTTAATGATTACAGTTTGGATTATCTTATGTTAATTAAACCAATTGAAACTAGAGGTTTTATTCCATATGAATCACATGTACCTATGTGTCATAAGCTGTCTGGATTGAAATCATTCTTATTTCAAAATGAAAAATTATGCAAATATTCTAGTGATAAAATTAAAAATGTACATTTATTTGTTAATGACTTGTTGAAAATTGGTTATTATAAAAATGCTATTGCTAATATTATTAAAGGATTTAAAAGAAATCAACACTATAATAAAATTAAAAATAAAAATATCAAAATGAAATGGATTTCAATGCCATTTATATCAGATGAACAGGTCAAGTTTATTAGGAAAATTTATAATGGTTTGTGTCATATTGCTTTTTTCTCTACAAATAACATAAATAAATTGCTTAATAATTCTAAAATTCAAAATTCAAAGTTTAATCAAAATTCTATTATTTATAGATTGATATGTGTATGTGGCATACAATACATTGGTGAATCTAAGTGTACATTTGAGAAGAGAATAAAAGAACATATGCTTTTATATAATAGAATTCAAAAAGAGAATCAATATGAAACAGATGTAAATAAACCTTCATCATCTGTTATATTTGATCATAATAAATCTTGTCAATATGGATTTAAATTTGATTATAAAAATATGAAAATTATTCAAATTGAACGTTGTCATAATAAACGTAAAATAAAAGAGGCTATGTTGATTTCAAGAAATCATCAAATGTTAATGAATCGCCAGTCATCAAATGTTAAGATAACAGAATTGTGGGAAATCTGAATTGAACTATGGGTATTGTTAAGGGCTGTCTCGTTTTGATTATTCAATGTTATATAGTTGATAAAGACTACAAAGTGTATAGTCGAAAGTACTTCTAAAAGAATATAATTTATATAAATTGTACTGTATTTTGATATATATAGATTTGTATATTACACACACACACACACACACATATATATATATATATATAACATGAGCTAAAACTAGAGACTATTATAAAACAAAAAGATTATATTCACATTAATAAATAAAAATATGACTAAAGAAATAACCAAAGAAATATCACCAATAGTGTGGAAAGAAAAATAAGGAAAATAAATAAAATAAAATAAAAAATGGATAAAAAAAATGAGGCAAGTTAGCAAGAATAAGGCAGAATATAGGTCAGTTTAGGGCAAAATATATTTAAACACAAAGAATTCAGAGACATTTAGAAAGAGACTAGTTGCATGCAAAAAAGAAAGCATAGAAGACAATTTTAATGTCATATTAATTTCAAACCAGAAAAATTTTCACTATGGTAAATGATAACATGAAGCATACAATTTTTAACAAAAATAAATTTTAATAGAAGTAGGAAAACAAAACAAAATGAAATATCCATAAGAACAACTTATCATTTTTTATGTATAATGTTAGTAAAAACAAATCTAATAATTATATTTTTTGGAAAAAAAAAAATTTGAAATTTGTATTAAACTTTTTTTTTTCATTTGATCAAAATATATTTTTTTTTATTAAAATGGGTTTAAAAGTGTAATGTTTTGACTAAACCAATAACAAATACGACTCTAATTAACAGATTGAGAAATTGACAAAAGACTTAGAGAAAGGAATACTTTTTGTTTTATATTCTATGTTTTTTGCTTGGAAAAGATAGAAAGGATTTTTAAAGATAGAGTAAATTACAGAATAAATTTATGCTCTGATTTTTGAATAATTGATCATGAGAAATATTGGATATTAAAATGAAAGAGAAAGAAGTACAGCTGCAATTGAGAAACCATAAATGTCAAATGAAAATCTTCAAGATTATGATCTATGTAGCTAGATATCTCACTGTGTATTTCTGGAACTATGTATGTGGAAATCAATCTATCTATGATTGAAGAACTTACCAGGTGTCTATTAAAATTCTGAAGTCATTAATTATAACTTTTTTTTAAAGCAATAAATAGAAGCTAATGATATTTGGGAGTCCAGTGTAAATTCATTGTATACCAATTCAGTTATACCCGTATATGTGCATTTAATAACAAAATGTGCATATATCAAAAAGGTAAATTGTCTAATTATGCTTGTTTATTTGAATACATCTATAATTTAATAACTTTATTTTATTTTTTTGTTGTTGTTAAATTTAAAAAATAGTAATTTTTTTGTTTTTATGCCATCATAACATCTAACTATATAACCCTCACCATGTGGTATCAGGTTAGTTAAAAGTTTAGCACAACAATGATGAAGATGAATGCCCTGATCATCCTACATCCACAAAGACTTTACATTTCATACTATCTAACCCTGAAGCTGAATGTGACTATCACATTATTCTATAATCAATAGATATAATTTATATCTCAGGTTCAAATGTCATTGTAACATCATGTAGAAGAAAATATTATTTACTCTTCTAAATTATTATAACACAAACCATAAATAAATAGATCCAGTTATAGTCTAAATAATGAGGCTCTTTATTTAAATGACTCTTATTCAATAACATATGACAACACTAGTGATGCTATACGTAAGAAAGTGATTTTGTTCATACTTTAAAGATCACATAAGCTTTTTTATAATTAAAATAAAATAATCAAATCAAAATAATCTGAATGACTGAAGTACATGAATGTTAATGAAGTGACTTTTAAATACTATGTACTCTTATAAATTACATATTATAATATTTGTGAAATTTACATTTTCTGATTATGTAGATGATGATATAAAGACAAAGTCAAAAATGAAAGTAAAATAAAGTTTTTAACGATATAAAATATAAATATAAATAATTATCAGTACTTTATGATTTAATATAATCAGAATAAAACAAATAATTTCAATAATAATCTATTTAATTCATAAAAAAATATCTCCCATCTCTTAATAAATGAAGTTCACTCTTTATTTAAAATTTAACTATCACTCTAAATATGTCATTTGTATAAGAAACTTTCAATATTTTCAACAATAGAATAAATAGAATAAGATAAAATTGGGGAGGATGTATAATTTTTTATGCTTATGCAAAATAATTATTAAATTTAACCAAAGAATGCTTTATCAAAATCTTTGCACATCCATTCAATCTATGAATATTAACTCACTATTTTTAAACTTACTCATAAAGCTCATAAAGATGGAGATCATAACACATATGTCTTCAACATCTACCCCGAACAGAAATAAATAGGATTGGAAAAATGATGAATTATAAAAGTCAACACTTATCTACAAGTTCAAAATTAGCATTACTATCATATTTCTATTCTAAATAAATTTAATAAGAATCCACCATCATAAACATTTCTCAATACAATATTTAAGTCATCTATAGCAAACTATACTTCAAAAGCATACTTAAAATGACATATGAAAATAATTGCAAACACAGACTATTTAACATATAATAATATCATAAACATAATGTAAAAGACTGACAAAACATATAATATTAATAATAAAAATAACTAGGCATAAGAATTGCAAAGCCATAATATATGATAAATAATATATCATCTCCAAATGCACATTTATACCCATACTATTCATTAAACAATCCTATACCAAATGTTTATATTATTTTTTGATACAATAACACAATTTTATTTTGAGAACTCCAATACTCATATAATAAACATAAATTATAAATAAATTTCTAGCAAAAATTTTTATAAGCATAAAGAAACAAAACGTATAAATAACTTTGTATCTAACAAAGAAAATACTTTACTTTTTTATCACCACTCCTAAACTGTTTGTTACTTGTTCTAAAATACACTTCAGAACTTTCCATTGGCAATGAGTTCATTATACTCTAAACTATTTTATTTAAAATATCCTTAATATACAAAGGCCACAATTAGATCGGAAGTCAATATGAATTTAAAACAAAATTGAGAGCACATTATTCCTATTATAAATAACTCAGCAACAAAACTATTCCAATGCTATAGAGATTGTGAGCACATTATTAAAGAATCCAACTCAATATAAAGATGATTATTTCTTTTATAACACAATAACAAAGCATTCCCGTGCAAATAGAGATTAGGAGCACATTATTCATTTTATATTGTAGCAAATGATATATTGCAATATAGTAGACAGTATTTAATCAAATACATTTTATTCTGAAAATAAATGAGAACTAAATGATTATTTTTTATATTATCAATGAAAACAACTCACCATTTCTTGGAATGTGTTATTATTTAAAAATTACGGAATCATATCACTGTTAAAATAATTTATGATAAAATAAGGCAAACATATCTCAGATATTCATAAGTAGAAATGTTTACAGTTATTTTCAAATGGTTTATCCTAAAGATAAAGCAATTATATTGCAGATATCCATAATTAAAAATAATTTACGATAAATTTAATTTTTTTAAAAAATATATTCCTCTAGTCAGCTTATAGTTCAAATTCTTGTTATAGCCAGAAATTCTAGCATAACGAATAAAATATTTCTCAAGTTAGCAACACTTCAAATTTTTGCTACACTCAAAAATTAAGCAAGTTGAAGAATAAAACACAATTAATATAATAACAACAGATCAGAATAAAGTTTAAGGATTAAGATGTAATAAATTATTTATAAAATTAAAAATTTTTGTTTCAAGAATTTTAGCAATAATGTTCATTTAAATTCACATGAGCACCATAGACAATAAATTGAGAGTTGGTAAAAGTTCTTAACATCATAATTCAACACACAAGTTTCTTTTGATGTAGCATATCAATGTACAACTTAGCCATTCTTTCTTTTAATAAAATCAGTTGTTAAAGTTTCAAAATTGTGTATACTTGAAGGATACACCTTAGTGAGATGACTTGGGCTATTAGCAGGAGGCCCTTAGAAGAATGTTATCTAGCTGTTCATTAATTTAAATTGTAAATAACTGAAATTAACAGGTTAGTTAATTAAATAATTAACTATAAAATAGAATGAAGATGAATGAGAATAAACATGTAGTAGGTTATATGATAAATCATATGATCTTAATGAAATCAATGATTGATGGATTTGGGGCATTGTTAACTGATAATTAATGCAACCATAATTAGTTATCTATGCAAATATTTTATTATTAAAATTTTCTTAAATAAACTGTGTATTTTACAGACAACAGATTAACATTACATTTAAAATACAAATTATTATTTAATGATAAATTAAATATTGCTACAGTAATACATTTATTTAACTTTTTAAGAAATTCTCAAAATTAAAAATATATTTTAGAATAATAAATATTTAACCAAAAATATTTCAGTTTAGATATTATTAAATATCAACTCTTTTAAACAATGAATTTTAATTATAATTAGTTTATTTTAACCTTTTTCTTTAAGTCAAAACAACTTTTATATATGCATGCATACACACTTGTAAAATTTAAAATGTTAATTATAATTATTTGAATAAACTATGAACTATTTGTAATATAAAATACTATGGAAATATTGTCAATCTACTTAAAATGTTTTTTTAATGTAACTTATTTATATTATTCATTTGAAAACTACATCTAGTGGGTAATATAATTTTAAACTAAGATTGTACTATATACTAATAGAAATGTTAAGTTCTATAGATTTAAACCATATAAAAAGTACAAAAATTAATCTAACTGATATTTAAAAATTAGTGAAGCATTTTTATTTCTAGTCATATTTAAAGAAGTAGCCTATAATGACAATATTTACCTAAAATTTAACTTGTCAAATTATTCACCAAGTCTAATATGTAAATTAATTTATTGGAAGAGAAATAATATATATATATATATATATATATATATATATTTCTCTTCCAATAAATATAATATATATATTGTGACCTTCTGGTTTGGCACCAGAAATAGTCATTGTAGTAGTGTGGTGGTATATCAGTAATATCTGATATAATCCTCTTAAAAAAAAAAAAAAATAACATGAAATTTAAAAAAAAAAAATATTTTGTCTTAAAACTGTAATCAAAAGTAAGTGTAGGTATAATTAAAAGATTTCTCAAATGTTTAGTATCTTGTTTTGGGGTATAATCAGTAATAGAATAGGGGGGTGGCTTGTTATATGTAGAGTCTGTACAGTTTAGGTTGTTGCTTACTTGTTTTATTTGCTCATAAAGCAGTATTCAGTTTTGTTAGAATGATTTTCTAATCCATTTGTTTTATACATTTTAAATTTATAGCATAAACAGTAAAATATGTTTCACTCATCATCATTCACATTGTCATTTCAGTCAGTATAGTGTAATACCTATGGTATATTACTACTGAATATTCATGCATGATCCAACTTCAGTTTTCATTCACATGTTTCATTAAACCATTAAATATCCCACATTACATTCAAATATTTAATTATATCAATAATAGTATTAAAAACTAACTTAATTACATTTTAAATAAATCAATAAATTATGGACAGGTGAATTATATAATGACAAATACTGTAAAATATTTTATTTATTAAAACAATTGTCATTAATTTTATTCTACTGCTTTAAAACACATTTAATTATTAGTTCAATATTTTTTTTTTCATTTATTTAAAAGACGAAATAATTTTTTTTTCATCTCTATTTTTTTTTTTACTGTCTAAAGTTTTTGCATAATTAAATAAGTTTGCCAGTGGGAGGAGTGATTGGCGATTTTTTTTTCTGGTGATGTAATGTGACATTATCGTAAACAATTGGAAGAGAACAATATGCTGTAATGATTATTAAAAAGTTTATAAAAGGAATACTTATTACTTTTAAAAAGGGCAGTCTACTATTACTTTTGAAGAGGTCAATCAATTCTTACTTCAGTCAGTCAGAGTCAATTATTAGAACTTTTACAAGGGCAGTTATAGCTAACCAAAGACAGCTATAACTAGTTTATTTAGCAAAGTTTAATAGTGAAATTATTTTTCCTCTTCCAGAGTTCAAGTTAAAAATTTAATTATATTATTTTGTTTGTGAAATGTGCACTTAAAAACCACTAAGAGATATGTCAATTTTGCTCCAGCTGATCGTTTAAATTGTCCCAACGTTATGCTAAAGTATACGTAAGTGTTATATTCTATTATTCAAGATAAATTATTATTTAAGAAATGGGGATGCTTAATAGGACTATTAAATTTAAAATTAACAGGGAAAGATAAAAAATATTTGTTTATTTTATAACAATTAAGTTTTTAAGCTTTAATTATACTATGAAGGGAACAACTGCTACTTGCTTCATTTATTTGGAGGAAAGATGTGAACTGTCATTGAATGTTCTCAGAACTTTAATGTACAAATTTCATGTTAAATATAAAAGAAAACTCAAAATTTAAAATATACACAAGGAATATGTAATGTTATTGTCATATGTCTTAGAATAGTGGCATAATTATTTATATTTTTACCTTTGGAAAAGAAAGATATAAGATTAAATATGTCATTAAATGTACTTTAATAATTATTTGTTCTTCTAGACTAGTAGGAGGAATGAAATTATAAATGGATAAAGTTATGTGACATTGCTGTATTAACATTACCAATGAGTTTATATCAATAAATATTATTAATTGAATAACTATGTATATTTCTGAATGGTTTTATGATTGTGAAATCAAATGTGAAATATATTGTTTAATTAAGGAAATTCATTATTTACAATGTCAATAGCAATTCATTAGTTAATAACTAAAAACATTGAATATGCTCATATGGATTCAACAAAGAAAAATAATATTGTGTCGTTTTCTCCTGCAGGAATTGTACTGTTCTGTGTTAATATTTGTCTTGTGCAGTATAATTATTTTCCTTATCTATTTGGAGACATGACAAGGAAAGTCATACAAAAACTTTTATAAACTTTTCATTTCTTATTGTTTGAAAAGAAAAAGAAGAGAACTTTATTTTATGTAATGGTATTTTAGATAGATAGTATTAGTTAAGGAATGTTTTATTATTTTAAATATGTTTATTATATGTATTATTATTATTATATTTTTCTCCAAGAACATCTCAAATAGCATAATAATAAAAAAATACATTATGCTGGTAATTTTATTTTTATTATTGTTGTTATTTTAATAAGATAAGTTTGTTTGTGTGTGTGTTAATAATCCATGCACAAAATAAAACCAATGGAAGAGTCCATTTATCTTCCAAAAAGAGTGAATAATTATTTAAAAAAAAGAGTTCATTATATCAAATCTTACCGAATATATTTCTTTTTATAAAGAGAAATAATTATTTTCAATAGTTATTTTATCTATAACATACAATTTTATTATTTATTTAGGTTCAATTTAACTACAGATTTGTGCCAATATTAATGCATTGTATTATAAAAATTATTCATCTTGCTTTGTCTATAATAATTAGTATTTTATTCTCCAATTGTTCTTTGAACATTACCAGGTCCTAAATATTGTCAGATATGAGATATTTTATTCTTTATTAATTCTAGCAGTAATAATTAATATTTTAATAGTAATTTTTTGCTTACTGCAATTTTAAATGGTCTGTATATCATATGCTTATACATGTGTGTGTATATTATTAAACTTATTTATAATTATATGTAATTGCCAGTGAAAATGATTTTAAATCAATCGGATTCAGAAGGAAAAGAGAATCAATCATTTGAAGAATTAGAAAGTTGTTTAAGAGAGAATTATTATTTCTTTGTTATGACTGAATGAAAAGTATTTTGTGGCTATATGCTATAAAGTTTACAATGTTTATAATATTTTATGGGATTGAGTTAGTGTGTTTGTTAGTTGAATATTTAATATGGGTAGTTGCCCAGTTTATTGTACTTTATTTTCCATGTATTGGAGTATTTTTGATAGGAGTGGATTGAATCCTCCTTTATATTTGATATACTGAATTAAATGTGTACGAAGTTAGAGATGTTTTCTCCCTGATTTTCATTTGGTGATGAGTTATTCCACCAACTATTGAATTAAAAGTGTATGAAGCTAGGGATGTTTTCTCCCTGATTTTTATTTGGTGATGAGTTATTCCACCAATTATTTAGTCTTAAAGATAGACTTGGAAATTATTGTTATATTACCTGTTTTGAATTATATAAGTCTGTTATCCCATGTGTGTATTGGATGTTTTCCAGCTATAGCCTAGTGTTTGATGGTTTATGATAAAAAAGAAGAATAAAAGGAAAGTATAGTATCTTATAAAACAGCTGTATTATAGTTGATAAATAAAGATTGATTGATCTTCACTTCCAACCATATTATGATTATATTGAAATATCATAAGCAAACCAATTAGATTGATTAACATTATTTATTTATCTTCTTTGACACACAGCATAATACAGATTCATGCACAGATTGTTAATTTTGATATAAAAAAATTCATTATTAATGTAGAACTTTACTTATCATGTTAAAACATTTGTAGTAATCATTTAAGCTTCATCTCATTGATTTTTATCATCTAATCATAATTTGCATAAATAATCAAGCAAAGATAGGACATGGTTAATGAATACAAGGATTTATTTTATTTTGGCAAAGCAGAACCTAGTTATTCAATAGAATATTTTACTTCAAAACTACAAAGAAAAATACATTTAATTAATAGAAGTATTTATTTTCTTTGGTAAGATAGCCCAATATTATTCTTAGTTTAAATCCCCTTATTGTAATTTTATTTAAGATATGTTAGAGTAACAATACAAAATCTTAATTTGTCCAGTAATTAAAATGTTAATCTATGTTGTCGTATAAATTTTTAGTTAGTAAATGAGTGATATTCAGCAAAATGCTGAATAAAAGATATTTTAGTAAACAGTTGCTAAAAGTGTAAGGTCATATTTATTTTGTTTTATTTTTGTAGAAGTCTATCAGAAATCACTGATAGCTAAAGAGCCATTTCTTTACAGTAAATAATAGGGATTTATTTAGTTCATTTAATGTTTCAAATAAAATGTTTACCAATCTATCAAAATGCTCTGATGAAAATATATAGTAGATGTAAAAGTTAATGAATCATGTTGTATTATATCTTCTTGTATAATCTGTACTCAATGATATGAAATCCTTTTGGAATTTTTGTTCATAACAATAAAAGAAAAGTAGATGTTGATTTAACTATTTTCTATTTGATTAATAAATATTTTGTTATCTAAATTTGAATTTGGAATTTCTTCTCTAACATTCATTCGTGTTTCACACTTCCACACATGCTTATACATTTATTTTATTTAATGTAACATAATTGTATTTTATTCAATTATAATAAATCTCAAGATATGATGATGTTGATTTCCTTGATTCAAACACTATATGAGATGCCAATTACCTACTGATCATTTTTAAAAGGGTTTGTTATTTAATTTTTGTTTAGATGATGAATTGAAATCAAAATGTGCCCGATTTCTTTCATTATCTAACTGCAAGTATCTAATTAGGGTATTGTTTGGTTTATAATATTATTTTTATAGTGTTAAATAATAATTTGAGGTATAGAAATGTTAGATCAGGCCATACCATAAGTTACTTCCCTGAGATCTTCAATATATAATAGATTAGATAATAAATTTATTTATCCAGATTAGATTAGTGAGTAGTTAAAATTTAGGAATGATAAGTTTAATTTGAGTTTAGATCTAGTGAATTATACATTACAATTTCTGAAATATTATTTTTTATTTTATTTTAGTTATTAGTTTAATTGTATAATACAGTAGAGGTTGTTCAGTGCATATGGATGATGGGAGGAGGTGAAATAAAGTATAATTAGTTAATTTTAGCTGGTAGAATTTTACCAATTTAATTTTTGTTTAGCATAGAACTTGATAGATGTTTATTCCTATTAGTAATATTTTCTCCCACATCTAATGTACATTGTACACTTCATACACCTCTGTATCCCTCAACTGAGTTAGTTTTAGGTAAAAGCTTTAATTAAGAGCCTCATGAATAGATTTAGGTAAAGTTAAATAAATATTTTATTCTATGATCCATAGAATTGGCGCCCCCAGGTAATTGTTAGTGTTGTTGGTAATAGGTGTAAGGGGTTACAATATATACTAAACTATAGATGTAATTAGAGGATATTTGAACACAGACTTTCAAGATCCCTTCAGCTATTCACTCCATCTTATATAACCAATACACATAATGTGAAAAAGATAAATCTGTTGGCTTAAATCAACATCTGCCACACATTCCATTGACAGATTTTTAATAATATGGATGGATTAAGAGTTGGAGGCTAGAGACAATTGAAGTATTTCCACTAAAGTTTGAAGATTTGTTATCTAAATATAAACTGAATGCTGATTATATATGTGTGTGAAAGATGATGATCTGGACTAACTGATGAGTTCTGGTTCAGCATAAAATACATATATTGGAGATCATTAATTTTTTTCTTGTGTATGTAGTCTTGTGCATTGGTTATATAAGATGAAATGGATTGTTGAAGGTAGCTTGAAAGTCTCAGTTCAAATTCTTTCTAATATATATTGTAACCTTATATTTTGGTACAAAATATATAACTTGGTGGAACTGATTTTAAATTTCTCTATCTTCTTCTAGATGACTTGATTACCATAATTAGCACTTTGTATATATTTGATACTTATGTTCAAATTGACTCAATGATGAGATTATGTAGTTTCATTTTTTTTGCTTTGCTTATTATATATATATATATATATATATATAATAAGCAAAAGCAAAACCAATATATATATATATATATATATTGGTTTTGCCCTTTTCCAATAATTGAATTGGACAAGCTGTGTTTAACCTGAAAAAACCAACAACATATTATATCAAATTTAGTAAGATAAATAATAATAATAATTATTTGTTTTTCTCTTTGACTGGTCCTAAAGAATAACTTTAGGATTGGTTAAAATGATTTATTTAATTTATCTTGAATTAGTTGATAGAATATAATACTTTCAAAATTAAAACTTTATTTACACCTTAGAGTAGATACAAGAGAAATCAATGATAGCATAAAATTATGTCAATAAAAAAATTTCAATAAATACATATAAATATGGTATGCAAACCATGTATATAGAAAAATCAAAAGTTGTATTAGATCAATAACATAGTCTCAAGAGCTGCATAAGAAAATTATGATAGGCAAATTAATGCAAGTATGAAAGAAACATAAATAAATAAATATAAATAAAATCAAAGATTACACTAATGCTTTAAGACAGAGTGTTATATGCATAATTTGCTAGGAATATAAAGTAAGTCAAACCTATATATAAGGTTTAGAAATTCCACTGATTAATGACTATCTTGGTCCAAAGGCCAAGGAGGACTATAACAATATTTATAAGTTGATATAGGTAAAACTGGGATATAACAAATATGAAAGCTATTCCTTAAAGTTAAGGATAAAGAAAGAAATTATATTAAGATTTTTCTTGTATAATTCAGAGTGCATTGTTATTATGTGCTAATAACAATATGAGTAGCTAAATTTAAACAAGTCTGTTTGAGCCAAATAACTGAGAATCTAATTTCTGATTATCTTCAAAAACATGTATAATTGAAATATACTGATATTATCATTTGTAACAATAGGAATAACAGTCTTTAAAGATCAGTCTACCTGGAAATATTTTTATTGCTTACAAAACATATTAACCTTGGATATAATATTTTACTTTCATGACTTTAACACATATAGTTGTTCCATATCTGTGTATAATGGAATATTTAATTAACATTGGATATAATATTTTATTTTCATGACTTTAACACACATAGTTATACTATATATGTGCAGAGCGGAATGCTGTAACAACATTTTTTGTATGTCAGTGTTTTAACAATAAAAAATTAGCTATATCCCACTTTGAACTTATATTAGAGATAACATTTCTGCTATGTGAGTTATCTTATTATTGAAAATAATAATCTAGTTGTTGAAAGAAAATAACAGCTAACCATAAAATTATTTTATAACTGGCATAGCAATTGTGAGATAAGTGTTTGCACGGATAATCATTCCTAGTCTTCAACGCTCACCAGATAAATTAAGGTAATGAAAATATTTTAACTTTGGAGTAATGCCTAAAATATAAGTAATGAAGTTTATTACTTTTGAGGAATACTCTAATTAAAATTATACATGTCCTACCTTTTAAAAAATATCTCGAATATTCAGAGAGCCTATGCATGAGTCAATTAATTTTGGAATATTCATTATGAGTGGAAATGAAGAGGAATACAATCAATCTCATAAAATTCTATATGTTGTAATTGTAAAACTATTCAATTTATATGTTACACATTAAGTTATGAGAAAATGTGTTATTGATTTTATTGGTGCATATTTCAATGCACTTGAAATATTATGTATTTTAATTTAGAGTAGTTATTTAAATGAGTATGTATTTTTATTTTGATTTATATTCTCATATTATCTTATATATGTATGAATTTCATGGTATATATTCTATTATGCTCAAAATAATTATTAATCAATTTAAATTCATGGGATTGAGCATATGATATAGAGATTAAAGAGAATCAATTATTAGGGAACAGCACTTGCGTAAAGGTTTAATGATTATTTAATGAATCTATAATGAGCCTCAACACCACATGGTTTAATACTGTATGTCTTTCTAGAGTTCTGTGCCCATGCTCATATTATATTTATTATGTTATATTATTCTGTCCATGCTTTAGGCAGAGTTGGCTGTTATCTCAGTTGTTTCCTATAATAAAGTCTTTATTTCATTTTATGTCTGAATTCACACTAGTAAGACTGCACATGCCTCCTAATTTGGCAGATTATTGATGAGGGTAATTTTATGTCTCTTTTATTTGGGAAGTAAATGTTAACACTATTTTATAATGTTATATGACATTATTCTGTGCTGGTGGTCTAATCCGCAGAATAATTGTTTGCCATTTTTTTATTATATTCTTTATATTCGTATCTGTTGTGGTGGTTAATCCACAGAATCTTCTGTAATGATGCTTGTTGCTTTGATGATGATTAGAAAACTCACAAGGCATTTAATGCTTTGTAATTTCTTTGCATGGATGAATACACCTGCAGGAATACCATTACTATTGGTTGTATAAATGTACTTGGGCAGAGTCTTCGTACATTATGATGATGGTGTTGTTTCTTTCATTTTTAGGTTCATCTCACATGTTCAGTTATCAGCTATTAAAAGGGCATTTGATAAATTATTTCTATAATTTATTATTTATCAATTTGTATGATATTTTAAGCTGAGTTGAGAATCAAATCTTCTCTTTGATAAATTATCTTTCCATGGCCAGCTTTCACATGTTTACCAATACCAGTCATTACTATTACTATTATAAATCTGGTGTATGGATGCAACCATTCTGGTATTAACATATTGGTGAAGTTATTGCCTAGGTTTTTGAACCCATCTTCTCTCTTATAAGGGCTGAAATCAAATCCATTTGTGAGAAAATCTTATATTGTGCTTGTTTTGAAATCATGTACATTATTCAGGTATAAGAAACAAGTACATGTGATATTATTTTATTTTGTTTATTTATTTATTTATTTATTTGATTATTGTATTAATTAATTATTTATTAGTATTGAATTGAGTTGTAAATAAATGTTAATTTTATGATTTAACCTAACTGTATCATTGCTATTTGTCACTCATAGAACCCAAAAATCCACTGTATTAGATAGATTACATATTAAAGCACATATTATCACTGATGATGCATACAAGGTTTACTGAAGTTCTAAGGGAATATTTTACTGCTTTTGTACAGGGTATGGTAAAATTCTATTTACCTCACGTCATCACTTCAGCTTTGCTTTGTTAGTTATAGAATATAATCCAGAATTTGTTACTTTTATTGATATTTGTGATATTGGGACCAAAATTAATAATTAAGTTTGCTAGCCAATATTATAATTGAACCTATTTTCTAATATTATAACTTACATTTTATTGATAACAATAAGAGTGTCATTGGTATTGATTTGATTTGACAATTTAAATTAATGATGAAAGAATTTACAGTTTATATTGTTTTCCTTTTATTGCAAAGCAAATACCCTACATAACATTGCTGTATTAAAATCCTGAGTATATCTGAGCAGTGACCAATCATATTATGATGCTGGTAATAGTTATTACTGTCTTGGTAAATGATCTATATTCACCATGTGATAGTTAATATTAATGTAATGGATCATGCATTTAATTTATGAAAAGTAATCTTTTGTGGTTTCCTAGATCATACCATCTTGTCCATGGTCATCCATAAAGACTCATGTAAATAAAAAATTCTTAGTTTAAGGTTTTGAAATGTAGTTTTAAGATACAGTCATTAGTAAGAATAGTTACTAAGTGTATAGTCACATAATTTATTTGGAGTGATTTAGGATATCTTCATGTAATGCTGCAATGGGCCTTTGTGGTTTACCCTGGCCACGACTGGATTATATCATAACAGTCTTGTGTTATATCATTAATTTTGCCTGTTACAGTCTGGATGGATCTTTTGGTTATTATATATATATATATATATATATATATATATATATATATATATATATATATATATATATATATATATATATATATATATATAATTATTGTGAAATAAGAGATGATTTATAAAATTATGTTTGGAAATGGCTAGGAATTAATTGAAGTATAAAGCAATGTGAAAGATTATAGTTATAAAAATAGAATACTGGTCAGCTGAGTTTTAATCTAGAATTATATATTTATGTAAAATAAATATCTGAGAAGAAGAGAGAGTAGAATATGGAAGAATTGTCAGTCCATTGAATAAATTCAATGATAGCACTATATATATATATATATATATATATATATATATATATATATATATATATATATATATATATATATATATATATGGTAAGACATATAAGACAATTGGATCTTATTACATATTGAATTCACACATATATATGAGTTAATAAGAGTACCTAATTCTTTTTACAGTAGGGCCACCAAGTGAAAGCCTTCATAATCAATGGATGCATGAAGGTTTGTGCATAAAACCCCCATCTAGTGCATGTGTAAGCATATAAAATGGTGACCATGTGATATAAGAGTTAAGGTATCTTTAAAATTATTTTTAAATAGTTTTGTAAATTAATTAAATAAATTTTGATTAAATATATAAATAAATAACAAATCTATTAGATATATATATATATATAACTCATTTTACTTTCATTCATATAAATTAGTTTGTTTTCTTTTTAACCTAATTTATGTTTTTTATAATTAGAATTGGTGTTATTTTGCCAAATTAATTAAAAGATTTACTTGAATAATATATGAATATGAAAACAGGTTTTTGAAACAAGAAATCTTAAAATCTATGTAAGTTGCAAAAGATTACTATTTACTTACAGATTATCAGTATTTGAGTTGTATATTAGTATAGGAATTGTGGCATTGAAGCATTATCATTTATTCGTGAAGAAACAAGTTACCTATATCCCAATTATTAATCACTTTCTGAAAAAGCATAATCTATAGCAGAGTACTCTTAAAAATTTATATCATTTAATATCCGTTGACTGTTTCTCTTGAAGAATGTCTAACTAGATAATCCTATTTGAAACAGTTAACTTAATATTAGCCTTCAAAGTACTACATATAAACAGTTGTCTCCATCTTAAAGCTGAAGATACAAAAATAAGTTTAAGAAAACTTTTAAATAATTATATATAAGTAAAACATTTATGACAAAATCTGTATTAAAAATGCCAATTACTTAAAGACGTGTAACTTTACTTAAAAGATTAGTATAATTTCAACGTGAATGTGGTCAAGATTGCTGCAAATAGAAACTCTATATTGCTAAACAAATCCTGCAGATAAGTATATAATTCATTATTATATTTTTCATTAGATATTATCAAATTAAAGCTAGCTATATATTAATTTTTAAAGCAGCAAATAAAATTATTGGTATTTATCAACTTTTTTTTATATCTTATTAATAGTAACTATGCTAAAATTTGTTACTTTTATTTTTTTGCATAAAATTTCTAGATATAAATTTGCCAATAAAAAGTAATAAACTTTATTTCTATTTATTGATTATAAAATTTCAACGATAAACTTATGTTTGCAGCAGCGTTTAAAGAATTAACTTAAATAAATAACAAACTCGTATATATTTGTTATGTGTTCAATTATCAAAATCCAGATTTACTCTCTTTATAGTTCCATACTAGCAAAATTATTTATGTATTTCTATGAACTTTTTTGTAGAGTTTTGATTGAAGGTAATCAAATGCTTTTACGAATTAAAAATGATGCTGACAAAATAAATCTCTTTTCACTCAGAATAATTTAACAATTTACAAAATAAGTTTTGATTTACACACACACACATATATATATATATGGCTAAAAGGAGGTTGCCTTGACAACAGTTAGAAATTCTTGATTGTTATCAACATTGGGATTGTCTAAGGGTTGTCTGGTTTCTAATGGTTATATATCTATGAAATGGTATGTTCTATTTAAATAAAACAGTTCAACTTGGTGCATAAATTAGTATCATTGTATGAAACCTAATATATGATTATTTACACTTATCAGAGTACCATTTTCTTATAATATATATATAATTAAGTTATTTATTCAGTTACTATATTAAATAAAAAGATTTGAACTTAGAATTTTCAGTCTATTTTCATCCCTCCATCTCAAACAACCGATACACATGATCACACACATGTGAAAAAGATAAATAATCCTCAGTATATGCATTTCATGGAAGATCAGCACTCATCAGTTAGGCCAGCTTATAATCTCCCACACACATATATAAACAAGTGCTGATCTTATATTAAGATAGCAATTCCTTAAACTTTAATGGACAGGTTTTAATCTTCTCCCTTTCTATATATGTACAGAGAAAAAAATAAAAAGAAATGTATTATTATTTATTTTATGAAATTCACAATTATTAAATGTTTTATCTTTTATACAATTAAAAAGCACTTACCCAAATAAATTCTAGTTAAATAAACATTGTTCCATTTTGACATAAATATTACCAATTCAATTAAACGTGAACATAAAATTTTCAGTTATATAATTAATTAATATATATCAGAGTTATATACTATAATATTATTATGAATGAGGTTATTAAGTTCTTTCTATTAGTTCATTGATTAATTAAGTTGTAAAATCTCATATATAACTTTTATATTTTAAACTGTAAACTGCAACACATAAAATTTATAAGATCATTTTCAGATTAATAAAAGGTAACATAAAAATAATTATAAATTTTGTAAAGTAAGTAACATCTTCTTTGTAAAAAAGAACATATTAAAGATAAACTTTTAATTATTTTGAATTTCATAATGAAAATAACACCTTATGTACATTAATATATATATATATTAGTGGCAAAACTTTTTAAAAAATATAATTATAATTTTTACCTATCTAAAATATAATTACATATGTGCTTGTTAATTATAAATACCATCATATTTATTAATTGTATCTCATCTTTTACACATTAAAATAAAGCAAGTAAAATCTGCTTAATATGAATAAGATTTAAATCTTTTGTTTGTAATTAGTGATTTTAGAATTTGTTATTGCTAATGAAGAAGAATTCTTTTGAGGTTAATCTTGAAGCTTCTATAATTCAGACTTGGAATATTATAAACAACTATTTCTATCTTAGTTAAACAATGAGATAATAGAAGATTTTTTAATGTTATCATTTCCTATATGTAGCTCCATATTGTATTAATAATACAATTGGTTATGTTATATGCATTTTTAAAGTATAAACTTCCAAATACTTGGTGCATTAATCTTCAAGTTCTAAATAATTAACATAATACAACCTACACATTGATTAATTATATAAAACATTCAGCAATATATAAAAACATTTTAAACAATGTCTCCAATAGTGCAAATTACTAATGAATTTGAGTAAGGTTTATCTTTACACTTAAATTTATTTGAAACCTATGTTGATCTACCATTAAGAGAAATCACTTTCACTGGAAAGATTTGTTTAAGTCTTGCAATATAATGAGGATATTATAATTACTGCAAGAGGAACTTAAAATTTACCTTTGATAGAAGCAATCATTAAGAAATTTTTCATAACTTTGGTTTACTTATTTTTTTTTAAACAAATCTTCTGCTCAGTATCTCTTATCTCTGTATTTTCTGTTTATTTATAAAATGTTGAAACATTCTGATATGTATTCCTTTATAAAGTCAATTGGTAGCATAAAGGGTAAAGTCATATCATTATTAAATTTAATTAACCTCATTCAATTTAATTTACTACAAAAATAAAAATCATTAAGGTCAATTATTAATTATATACTGGCATTATATTCTCCATAAAATGACATTAGAATGCCTTAGGATCATTCCTACTAATATATTTTTTCAGAATCATGGAAACACTTCTGGCCAGTCTAATTTTGGAATGATGGATCCTAATTTTTTTTCACAATATATATGAATGAACGATCAATCATATACAAAATATGCCAACACCTTCAGTTTAATGTAAATATATATCATTTAAATCAGATATTCTATATGTTGCTAAGGTATCCTTTCTCATTGAATGAGAAATGGTTTATGCTAGGCATTACTAATAAATTTATTATCACATACTATTACTTAATACTTACTCTATCAAAATTTGAAATGTAACCATTATGCAGAGCATAAAACACCTTAAATCATTAAAAATGAATATGAAACATATGTTTATAGAATCTTCTCTTATCAATACATGGAAATTAAATTTATTTATGAACGTTTTTCTGCTGTCATTTTTTTAATGACTATCAACCAGTTGATAAGATATACAAGTTATGTAGTAACAAAAAAAGCAACAATAACATATTCAATGAACATCTTGATTTTCAACAACTAAAATAATTTATTGATTTTTTTTAAGCAAAAAAACTTGCCAAATATTAATATATCCTTTAATTTCTATAATATATAAGGGATTTGAACTCAGACTTTCACACAATCCCAACTCTCCATGCCATCTCATACTGCTAACCCATCTGATTACACACATGTTGAAAAGATAAATAATTACCAATATACATATTTTATGCTAAAACAGCAATCATCAATTGGTCCATGTTACTATCTCAGCATAAAAATCATTCTTGCAATTTATCTTGATAGCCAGAAGCGAATTATCAACGAAATTAAGCACCTTGCTAATTGGTCAAATTCCTATGCATATTAATGAAATATGTATTACAAAGATCTTAAATATACTTCCGTGATTATTAGAGATGAATTATTTAATTAATCAATCATTTGATAAACAAAATGATTTGTTTTCAATTTTAAAAAATCAAACCTGGAAAAGGAACAATCCTTTTCTAATGGAGAAATGTTGATTCATAACGAGTTTATATTGTTTTAATAAACTTATGAAAAAGTTTTATTTTTCTATAAAATTTTGTCTTGAATTAGTCAAAACGTTTAAAGTAATTTATTATATATTTCTTTTTCATTAATATTTTACTTATTTTTTATGCATTTGTATTTGACCTGGTAAATACAAATCTTATATATGTTTAATGTAAATAAACTCAGTTTGTAATAAAAAGATTTTGCCATTCTTTGTTTTTCAAAATAGAGGCTTTATTTAAATCTAAATGGGTAACTTCTTTTTTACATTATTAGAGTCATTTTCACAATCTAATAATTCACTGGAAGGCATTTTAAAGTCGTTTCCCTCAAAAACAGACAACTTACCTGGTTGACACTAATATGTCTGACTATTAATTATGTTTTTGTTTTGTTTTATTTTGAACGTCCAAAAAGCATAACTTTATCCATTTTCAAAATTAGGAACTTAAACCAAAAATAATAAGTTGATTTTAATTTATTTCTGAAAAGTAATTCATGAATTATATCATTACTAGTGATGATTAAACATTATTGCTTTATTAATGTAATACTTATTGCTTACTTATTTAAAATTTTCTTTGGAGCAAAAAATGCATACTGTATAAACATTTGAAAAACTTTGTATGTTTATTATTGTAGTTGTTTTTAAAAAAAAATAAATCGTAAAGAATGTTTCAAAACAAACAATTTGTAATATAATCTGTTACCAACTAGAATGCTTAACTAAGTAGTGTTTCAATTTTTCAACATATATATAACAACAATCAGACATTAATATATAGGATAATGATTCCACATCATAACATTTATAAATTAAAGTTATTGTCTAATAATGATAACTTACTAAGAATTATTAAATACTTAATTGGATTTCATACTAAGAATTTTTTTTCCAATTAAGTTACATTACGTTTTAACACTGTTTCAAAAACTTAACACTTTGCTCAAATTTCTAATAACAATGATAAATAATTATTTAATGTATGTGAGTAAACAAGAATGTGTATATTTTTATACGTACATGTTTAATAAAATCAGTCAACACTTAGACAATGTCAATAACAATAAACAATTTCAAACTGTTGTCAAGGCAATCTCCTTTTAACAATAATATGTATGTAAATATAATGTGATGTGATGTGGCTTCTCCTTAAACGTAGGCAAGAATATCTCAGCGATTATACCCAGATAAACCTGTTAGCCACTTTATTTTCCATTCCCCACTCTAAATTTTCCCATATTCTGCTCCATCCCATTTCCACAACCTAATCTTTGTCAACTCTATAACCTTTATATGTAAACATATATACATACATATGCCCACCAGTATAAAGATTTGAAAGCTTAAGAACATTGGATCAAAGATTTGCCTCTCTTTTTGGTGGCCACATGTCACACGATTTTTTAAGCAATAAATCATTCAATTATTATTTGATTCATGCCGTTTAGCACAATGATATAACAATGAAATTAAAAGCTTCTGGATCAAACTTTAAGCTGCCACTTCCAAATCTTGAATATCATACAATTTCTACATAACAATTCTTTTGATTATTTTGTACATCTATGATATTCTTTTTTTTCTTAATTAACATTAATGTTAGTATCATAAGAAAACACAAATTATATCTGACACCCTTTCTAAAAAAAGATTTGATTCATATAGTACTGATGTACAGCAAATCACAGTATTATTTATGATAATAGTAAAATATAATAATACTTTTTATTATAAAAAAAATAAAATAAAAAATACACACTATGAATATGAAATGTACAGAAAAAAAAAACAAAAGTGTAAGGGAAGAGATAACTATTGCAAATAGATTTGTATGACGGAGAAAAAGATGCAACTTTATGATCAATATATTTTCTCAAACTCATTTAAATTGATAAAAAAAATAGCAACAACTATTCAGAATCAGGATTAAAGTTAGATTGATGCAAATATTTTGGAGGCTTTGCTAATATAAATATATAAACACATTCCTGTCTGCGAAAGGATTGACTTAATTTTGTCGCCCCCCCCCCATGTTTTTATTTCAAGTTAAATATAAAAATTCCAATTGTGATTGAAGAAACAATTATTTTATTTCATTTTAGTGTATGGTCAATAAAAGCATTTAATATATATATAAATTATTTCTATTATTTTATAATTGTATCAAAAAAGTAAAATTTTAAGTCATGTAAAAATTTAAATTATATAAAACATTTTAAGAATATTTTCTAAGAGAATAAGTGCCTAATAATTTTTTCTCATTGTTTTATTTTCATATTTTATATATTTACAAATGTATGTGGTAGGTTTAGTTAAAAATCTGCAGCCATAATCTTTCTAAGCTAGTAGCCAATCAAGATTAGCTATGCAAGACTAACAAAAATAGTATGCTGTTAGCTTTATGATGAAGTCAAAAGAATATGTTATCTGATGTCTTGTGTCACTTTGTAAAGCTTTCAATTCCCTTCATTATTTCTTACTTCATTTGTAAATAGTATAATTTCAATTTTGAATGAATTGATCATATTCTTACAAAATAAATACATATTAAGAAATATTGTTGGTTTCTTTTCAGATGTTGTTTAACATTTATTTAAAGAAATTATTAAGAAAGTGTTTTTCATATAGAAAATATTAGCAATAAAAATAAATTCATTCATATTTACAAATGATTAAGCCAAACTTAACAGCATCATAGGATTGATTGAATTTGTAGCAAATTGGAAATGAGAAGAAATGCAAACATAACTAAAGCATTCTCAGAATGTAAATGAATAAAATTAATAGTTCAAAATTAGTTATAAGCAAAGTCACTGATGTTGAATGCTTGAAAATTACTTAAACTTCTAAATGCATTTTATTACCCTTAAATTTTAAGATAAACAATATTCTTCATGTTTATCAAAGTAATAAAACATTAAAATGAATTTGCAAAGAATAAATAATATTTTAATGTCATTAGAAGTTATTTTGTATTTATTTGAAAATACAATTAAAATAGAGAATTTTTAAGAATTTCATTTGGAATGCAGCTTTGTATAAAGCAGAAAGTTGCACTCTCTAAAAATGTAAATCTGAAGGAAATTGGGAAAAAGTTTACTGTATAAGATGTTATTTTTAAGAAAGTTAAAAAGAGACCATTCATTTAGAAATAAAAAGCATATGAAAAAAACATTGAAAGAAATATGGATAAAAGGTGAAAAAAGATAATTGATAAAAAAGATGGTTATTAGTTATTAACAATTCTTGAAGAATATGGGTCTGGAAAGATTATATAGAGCTTGCATTTAGAAAGATTATTGGTAATGATAATATTTAACTAATGGCTTAAAAATTAACTCTAGAGTTTCTCCTACTCATACTCAACTTTTTTGTTCTTTCATGGGAAGCATCTTAAAAAGTGTGTATATATATATATATATATATATATATATATATATATATATATATATAATATATATATATATATATATATAATGAAATAAACTTTGAAACAAACATTATCATGCCACAGATCACCAAAGAAAGTTTATCCAGTAATATTGGCCAATCCATTCTACAAAGTATTAGAATGACAGAAGATGCAAATATCACAAAATGGATACCACTAATTTAGACACTAAGATAGATGACACAAGTTATAAGCAATCTAAATTAATAATTAAACAAATAATCAAGTTATTTATAATATTAAACAAGTATTATAAGTTTTTAAGGATAAATATATAATAATAATGTAATTACTAGTGAATGTGATTATGGCACATGTAAATAAAAAAAGAGTGAATGCATTTTTAGTTGGTTGACCATAATAATATAATTAAAATTTTTTCAAGATCAAATCATACACATTATGATTCCAATACTTAATTATGAACCACTAATTTTCCTTTTTCTTTAAAATATCAAATCAGATACACATAAACCATTACTTTATTTACTCATAAACATGTCATCGATTGCTACAAGTGATTTTGCTTTATCTTAAGAGCAGAAATCAGTTGATGATATGAACTTTAATTGAAAAAAGGCTTTGAGTTATTCTATTAATTACCTCCAGTAAGATTAATACAAATTAAAGAATCTAAAAGTAAGTAGCTATTGTTGATCCAAAAAAGAAGTGAACTTATAATTCTCCATTTTACTTTTAATGTGTTGAAAGTGAATAAATGCTTATCATAGAATTACTTAGTAAAAAAAAAAAAAGAAATAAAAGTTGTTATAGAATTACTTGTTTATTATTAATTTTTTTATAAAAATTATTAAATATTTTTTTCTTGATAAGTACATGATGTTTACATGTAGATTTTATTTGAATATATTAGCTATTTAGAATAAAATTAAGGCATAAAGAATCTACTATAAATAACTTTTTTAATATTTTTGTTGTTCATTTATAATATATTTTGAAAACATTTTCATTATAGAAATTTTTTTACCAATATTTGTCTTAAATATACAAGTTTTTGGTTAATATATTTATTACATTTATTATTTAAGCTTAAATGTTAAAATGAAGGCTTTGTTTTTATTATTTATTTCTATTTATTTTAGCTTGTTACTCTTTTTATTTGCAAAATTGATATTTTATTTTTTAAGTTAATTTTATTATCTGAATTTGACAAATGTAAAGGAAATAGAATATACATTTTTTTCTTTTAAAAATAGAAATAAATAGGGAAAAAAGATTAATTAAAACTAAAAGTTTATCAAAAAAGATTCTTAAATGACTAATCAAATTAGTGTTCAAATGTATATTTTCCCATGTGACAGCAAGTAGAAATGCATAAATAATAATGGTACTTAATCTTTCCAATTTAATAATCATAACACTCTTAACTCACTGAATCAGTAAACAAAACAAGCTTATGGCATGGATAACATGTAATTTGTATTTTTTCCTATGTCAAATGCATTGACTGGGAAGCAGATCTGGGTCAGCTGCTTCAAAGGCAGCTATTCCAACCACTAGGCCACCAACACATTGACCTGTAATTTATATTTAAGATTAGATGCTGTTTTGATATTTGGATAATAAAAATTTAGAAAGCACTTTTATGGTACATGCCCACATTAAAATGAGAGATCAGACTTAAATTCCTTTTGAAATGCAAATTTTTAATGACAAATCATTTAAGTAAAATTATCAAGTGATAAAAATAATTCCATAATTATGATTTCCAAGACTGGGCTATTGTTATTTATGCTTTAAATAAAAATATCTTGGCACTCTGTCATTATTAATACTAGAACTGAAACAGAGTTTATATATTCTTTAATAGAATTACTTGGGCTGAGTATACTTTCAATGCTTGTACATCATATTTGAGGTTTTTCTGTCAAAAAAACTCATTTTTTGCTAATTTGATTACTGTTTGATCTTTGATTCATTACATATTCATTTGTGCAATGAACCATACTTCTTTAATCTTGCATTTCCTGTCATTTCTTTTTTTACACATTATTTTAATAATATTTGAATCAAAACTATGACCATGTTTTTTTTCATGGTTGTAAAATATCATTGTACTGGTATAATCAGACTGTTTTTTAATACATTAATGTGTGCTGCATTATTGCTGCTTTTTGTTTCTCTGTATTATGTATATGGGCAACCCTTTTGACTCCATTAATGGCATAGATGATGTTGGGCTTATCCAGTTTATGTATTTTGTCTTTTGTATTCTTAATGAGTTTATTTAGATTGGTGGTAGTTCTAAAACACACATTAAATTTGTCAGAATATATTTCTGTGACTTTATTTACCACTTGTGGAAATGTGATAAAGCAATCTAGCTTTTATTATATTCTGTGTTCATTGTTTTTTGTGTGATATTTTTTTTTAATTGTTTTATATACTTTATAAATTTGTTTTCATGGCTGTGATTGCTTTATCAAATAATTTCTCCTTCTCTTGTTTGTTTTCATAAGCTGTTTCTAATTCTGCTACCATTTTGAGTTGAGGGTTTAACCATTTTTTTCTATGTATTTAGGTTCTGGATTAAAACCGAAGCATATTTGAATGGAACTCTAAGGCCTTGTCTAATAAAAAATGGCCCTTTTTGTTTATGAATCAAAAATTTAAATTTATTGTAGAATTTAGTTTTTAATTCTCTTTGCAAATGACAGGAAATGCAAGATTTTAGAAGTGTGGTTCATTGTACAAAATGAATATATAATGAACTAAAGATAGAACAGTATTTAAATTAGCAAAAAATGGGTCTTCCTGAAAGAATAACCATGAATATGACACACAAGCATTGAAAGTATACTTGGCTCAATTAATTCTTTTAAAGAATATATAAACTCTGTTTATGCTTTAAATAGCAAATCCAATGCAAATAACAATAATAAACTGGAAGAAATTTATTTGTTTCTTCTTTGCCATGAATAAATAAAATAAATAAAAACTTTTAGCTTATACACACATTTGGGTTACTAATTTAAAATATATATTTAGCTAATAATAAAGTCTCATATATATATATATATATATATATATATATATATATATGAGACTTTATTATTAGCTAAATATATATTTTAAATATATATATACTCTATCTATTTTTTGCATGCATAATTTTTTCCTTTTATTAAAAAAATATAAAACAAAAATAATATTAATAATATTTTCTTTTATTTATTTCATTATTATTTTTATAATAATACAAACATAATTGTAACTATAAATTAAATTACATCATTTTTTTATAAGAAAATGATATACAAGATTAGAAACAAGTACTTTTATCATTTAAACTTCTGATGGACAATCAAAAATAATTTTCTGTTTAAAGTAAAAATAATTTATTTTTTTAATTCTTTCTTAACATCTATAAGCCAATTTGAACAAAGTGATTATTATATTAAATTTCATATGTTCATGTACTCTTAATATCCAAAATAAAAGATAACTTTATAATAGACTTTATAGTATTAAGATTTCTGAATTAATATGTATAGTGATAGTACAAACTATGAAATGAAATTAACATTTAAAAAAATATTTTACCAATAAAAAATTAAACAAATAACAGCTTTGGAAATTTTCAATATTATCAGAGTGAAACATTTTAGTATTCTCTTGTACAATTTAATGCAAAGGAAAAATATGACTTTAAGGTTTACAGACAAATAAAAGTTAAATTATAGTTTAAATAATACTGAAAATTACTATCCTTATCTCATTAATGAAAACATTTTTAAAAATCTTAGCATTACAATAAGTTCTCCATTTTTACAATACAATCACACCATTATGTTGTTCCCCAAATGAGTATATTGAACCTTAAATATAACTTCCCAATCCAGTGATGAAATAACTTCAGAGAGATGTATATCATTTATTGAGGCCAAAATACAAAATTTTAATTTCTAGAATAATTGTTTATCAGGTTTACATTTGGAAATAATGGCAAAGCACAGCAAAAACATACCTATATATCAAGAACAACCAACAACCTACACTCAACATATTAAAAAATGCTACAGAAGATAAGATGACATTCCTCAGAACTAACAACAATATCCATTGCAGGAATAGAGTCATAGCAGTACTCCATGCATGGCTTTATAAAAATATTCATGATATAATAAATAAGGCACCACCAAAATAAATGATGGCATGAATTCAGAAAAGAATCACATACATTTGGGAACTAAATATGCTAGGACATTATTTCTAAAGATAAGGATGGTGAGAATGAACCATAAAAATATGTTAGGAATAATAATAATTGCCTTAAATAAAGAATTTCATGCTTAAGTATGAGGTATAAAATAGTATATCTCATGGAGTATATTATAACATTAGGAGAAAGACAAATGCACACTATCTTGGCAAAATACAATGGCAAGATAAGAATGTACAATAAAAAACCAAGAGAGAGACTAATGCTATTATCTCTTCAATAATTACTACAATAATTAGATGATGTGTAAAATTGATAATGCAGAGGTTGTTGCTAAATATGGCTTAAAAAAGCATCACCTAGAATAAGCAATAAGAATGTACAGTCTTCAATTTGTTCAGCATTAACATATACATTCAAATAAATGAATATCTCATAAGAAACAAATAACACTTTAAAATATAGCATTATAAAAAAGTAAATATACTGCAAACTTCTAGACAATACAAGTTTTAAATAATTTATAAATTATATCAGATAAAAGAATTAATTAAAAAATATGTGTCTATGATAAATTACAGTAATGCAATATTGGATCTTACAATTATACCCAGTTTACTAAAATAAATAAATAAAAAGTTCTTCATCCTGGATGTTTTACCATTTAACAGGATACAATCCATGTAATTACTATTGTGCAAACACTAACATTTTCTCTGACTTGCTAAAACACAGAAATTTAAATTATATGTACAACATTCAGACACTATCAATCAGCAATAGATTTCTTATATGAATGTGAGTACAAATAAACACTTATAACTATTCTGATTCACAAACAATATTCTTTAGAAAAAATGATATAATAACAATAGTGCATCTTTAATATTTAAAAATATATCATTATTTCTTACTATTTCTTTCAAAAATATAAATTAAAGATAAAATTCAAGGAGCATTTATTTTTTTATCATAATAAGTTTTCATTGTAGAACAGATTTTGAAAATTATAATTCTAATGATGAGAGAGAGAGAGAAGAATAGATTATCTAATAAACAGGAAAGTCTATATTTCAGGAGCATTCAAGTTTCAGATAAATACAATAATTTATTCAAGTTATTAAAAAAGACTATGTTTTAAAAAACCACAATAAGTTTGAATAAATCATGCACTAAATGTCCAAAATGGATTTTCTTTAAAATGCACAGCATAAATAAATAAACTTTTATGATATAACAAGAGTTAATAAACTTAATGTTAGTAGTTTTTAGAAAATTATATTTTCTTCTTTTCATTGAATGCTATATAAGAACAAGCTTTAGCAAGCAAATAGTTTTTACCCCACCAGAAATTATAATACAATGTCATTTTTAAAATAAAATATTTAAAGTAAATTATATTTTAGAGATGAATGTTATCCTTTTTAAATTGTCATTGATAATTAAATAATGAACACATATGATAATTTAAAAAATCATTCATTGTTTAAATATATTTAAAACACATCCCATAGTGCAAACAAATACTAACTTGGTATGTTTTCTTAGAATATAAGTAATACAATGAAAGTATTTATAACTTTTCACTATTACAAGACAGGTTTACTAATATAGAATTTAACAGTTCATCTTTTCCAAAAAGATAAAATTCTAAGAATCTTCTTTTTAAAGGATGAATATTTTGAGTAAAAATCATTTTAGATTATCAAGAACTGTTTAAAATCCTAAAATAGTATTATAACAGTTTTAATATTCCAGCAATGTAAAATATGAAATGGTGAATATTATCTATTATTAATAAGAAAATAAGAATCAACAAAACTTTTTATGCAATAATAACAAGTCAAATAAAATTTCCTCACAATACAAAATTTTACTTAAACTTTCCATTTTGTTTCTTGTGATGTAGATTTAAAATCTCTTTAGTAGTTTCAGTTTAGAACGTCTGAACTTAGACAAAATTAGTTAGCAACACATATTTAACTTTTAAGCAAACAAAAATTTATTATAAGTAATTAAACTGAATTATATTAACTGCAAGCAATTAATTAAGTAATTATCCCAAATAAATTACCCAAGTCTGCATATGTGTGTAAGTATACATCCATTTATAATACTGATCATGTGACCAATTTTGATGATTGGAATTGATATTTAGATCAACTCCTCCTTAGTCTTAATTCATTAAAGTTTAAAGATTTACAGTTATCCTGGGAGATATGACTAAAAATAATTCATTTACATAAATTGTCTGGACATTAATTAATTGTTACATTTTAAAACAAATTATTTATAAAACTAAAATTATTATAATGAGAATAAAACAAAATATTATATAATAAATTATATATTCAATAGAATCTTATTTTACACTATTCTTTTAAGCAATTTTATAGATAATTTAATAATTGTGAATTCCCATAATATTTTCAAATAAACCCTTTTTTTAAGAATATGTTTTTTAACATTATAACATAAAGGTTAAAGATGAAATTTACAGTCAAGCACATTCACACATATTCCTTAATGCATTATTTTATTTGAAATTAATAGCTGAATTAATGACATCAATTACCTAGTTTCTTTGCTTAACTAGTTTAAAACTTACTTAGTAGAATTAATTTTCATTATAATTAGCATTAAAACTTACATTTAACTTTATATTCTAATTTTAATATTGATTTTGAACACACTAGTGTTTATGTGAAAATAGTTTTACTCTTAATATTTTTTTAATACTAACTCATTAAGATTTAGGGTAATGATATCCCTAAACTAAGCAATTTAAAGTTATATATAACCACATATGAGTTTAAAGCATTACAATAAAATTTTGAAAAAAAAAAAGACGTTTAAAACAATTAAAACTTATAAAAATTTATATAAAAATGATTCATCATATGTAATAACATTTAAATATCAAGCAATAATAAATTGTTTTACTATAGAAAACTAACTATTGAAAAATTCTTTTTTTAAAAAATATTAAACAATTATATAGCTGGAGATTTAGCTGTACTGATAAAGCTAAAGGTCACATTATATATATATATATTCTAACCTAATAAAATTTAGAAAAGAAGACATTCCTATCATCAAAACAACACGTACGTACGGGCCACTTCTATAACCTAGTAAAATCAGAGCGCATTCGGACGCTTCCTTCCGATGCTGCAGGTTGCAAACCCTCTATATTACTTATCTAAGATAATGTTTATTAATATAGCTCTTCGTTAGGTTAGTTATATAATTCAGCTACAGAGATATGCAGTTCAGACAGAGATAGAATAAAAAAAATAATTATCATTAATAAAATAGATTTAATAAAACAATTTAGAATAAACTAACATTCTCTCTCTATCTAAAACACATTCTCTGAGCTATAAGTACTTGCACTGTTTGACAATGATGATGATGATTTTATTTCGTTGTTAATATTACTGACTAAATAAACATTCAGCAATTTGCCAATATGATCTCAATATTTTATTATTATACAATTAAAAGTTTCCATCTCTTTAGCCATGCCACACTTGTAAGATTGATCATACTGAATCAATTCTTTCTTTAAGAGCATTTATAATACTGACACTAATCTCAGGGTTCTCTGTTATATTTACTAAAATGCTCGGCAGTATTGTGTTGTCCAATAGAGCTGACATTCTGGTTGGCTATAGAAAACATTTAACTTATTTAAATTCCAGGTGTCTTCATCCACATATCAACTATTATAATATTTAGCAAGATGATGACCTTATTCAAGAACAACGCATAATTTTGAATAATACTGCCAATTTATAATCCAGAATCTCAGTCGGAATGATGAAAAGACAAGGGTGCTTTTGTGTCCTTCCATCACCCATGACAACACAATAATTAAACTAAGATTTACTTAGACACTTCACTTACATGTGTATGGAACAATATGCAATCAAATATACTAGTTTGGGAATAAAGTGATTTTACACACACATAAAATAAAATATTTTGGTCTGAAGTTTCAATTCCATAAATAATTCTTATTACATTAAAAATATAATGAAATATTCTGATCTGCAATAAAATTGTCCATCTAGTGTATTTAATTTGAGATTTCATAAATAATTTTGGAACTCAAGAAAGTATTGCAAGTATTATTCAGATACACTTTTATTTAGCACACAAGAAAAATGACTCAAAACAGCTTTCAATAAGACTATATTTATTATTAAATTCTAACAATATTCCAATTTATTCTTACAATTTCACAAAACAATCCCTTAGGATTAACATAATAAACAAAAAATGTACACTTTGGTTGATCCCATATGGATAAAACAAAATAATAACTAATAGTAATTTGTCTATGCTTTTAGACTTAGATTCGAACTACTTCTTCATCTTCGTTATACATTGACTCAGATTAAATATAACAAAATAAATATTATTGTCGATACATTAATTTATCAGTTTAGTGTATCTTATATGAACGGCTGCTTAACTTTATTAACTGACTATTTGTTTTAAAATAAAAATAATTGGATTCTAGGCAATGCGTACAAACGATTATTATCATCGTATCTTTAACTAAATGACAGTTTTTATTTAGATAACTTATTATAATTTATGGGTTATTTATCAGAAATTACACTTATTATTTTAATGTTTACCTGAATAACAACTGAAGTTGTTATACACACTGTTCTTCTCCGTATAAGTTATATCGTGAGTGCTACTTAATAATTAACCTAAATTAAACTTAGTATTTGAACCCTCCTTTGGCAAATAAAAATTTATAAATCACGCAATTTTAAACTTATTCTCTCCATTGACTTATGTGTGGATTACCCGCACTATTCCGTCGCACAGTCCAGACATTGATCATATATACTAGCACTCTATTTTTACTAAATGGATCGTAAGGAATTTACCTCCAGTATACCCGTTATCTTGCCATAACTTTTTAAATAAAACACAATATTCTACACCTTCCGTGGTGGAGTTATCTCTATTTTCTCATGAGGAAAAGGGAATAATACCGTAGATAGGTAGAGTTAACTACTATATTAAATAGTTTGGTGGGTCCTTGCCTCTTACCTGGGCATAATAGGAACACACACCAATATAATCCTCTCATGGGATTTTTACCGAACGAAATAAACTAAAGACGGTATAAATGGCTGATCGTCCTGGCTCTGGGAAGCGATCGCTTGGGTTATCATATCCGAATTCTAGATTTATTTATTCCCCTCATGGAAAATAAAGCTTTTGGGGAGATTATTTTCCATCCCACAAAATAAATACATTCAATTGTTCCTAATGTGAATATTAATCATATACTGATGCTATTCGGGGCAAGACAAGCAAATACACTAATTACACAAAATTTATATTCCGGGATATACTTAAATCAACGTCTGAAATCAATGGATAACACAAAAATAAACATAATAATTTTCACCTTTGCCAAAGAAACATTCAACAAGTAATTGGTAATATAGTATTTTGAACTAAATTAAGTGAATGCGTTAATAAAAAAAAATAATTGGGAATAAATTCCGCAATTAACATAGTATAAATTTGTTTCAAACTTTAAATAAGTAATATTCTGTATAGCACTTCTCTTTAATTACTTCTGATAATTTTAACTAGATATTTTATCTATTAAGTATCTGAACTTTTCTACTTTTACGCACTTAACATATAAATTTATACCCATAATTGCCTATCATAAGTAAACACATTTTATAAAAATATTTTCCATGTCAAATATAAATTTAACCTAGAATAATTAAAGGAAAACATACCTTTATGATTACAAGGTCATTTAAATACTACTTGAATATACATCTTTTAACCTGTTGATAAAAAATATACATAATTTTTCAAATAAAAAAAAAATTACTTAACAAGTGTTTATTATCTCTCTAGAAAAATGTTTTTCCATTGGGCAATTTATTTAGATGAAGAATTTGATCCTTTCGTAGTTCACGAAGCAAAATCTTTAAAACAGGAAACACATTTTATTATATCATTTCTATAAAAGTTGCCTCCATTCTGGGGCATTTAATAAATCAATCAAAGAAAACATATCAGCGTTGGGTGTTAATTCTTCCTTGAATTAACTTATATAATTTTGGGATCCAAGAAAAACAATACAGATTTTAATATGACGAAGATTTGACGATTGATGAACACATATACAATTCTTTTATTTTTAATATTGGTGATACGTACCATTTTTATGTAGCTAGCTGGCTTAAGAATAAAACTAATGCGCGATTTTTACAAACTATTATTATTATAAGGACTGCAGCTGACTTACGTATAGATAAAAAGTTTTAATGATTCCAGTTGAGGTATAATATAACATATTATTTTAGGGTTATAATTAAGTCACTTATGTTGGTAGTTTTTATTCCTACTCTAGGAATTATAAGTCTTCTTTAATAATGAATTTTCCGTAATATGCACGCATACCAATTTTTCAAGATTTGCCTTGAGAAAATTTATATTTTCTTTTTTTAAAAAATATATAGGTGCATAAGTAAATATCCTTTATCATTCATATTATTTCTAGATAATTTTCATTGAATAAAATATATTTTAATGTGGGGAGCTTACATTATTTTTAAATGCAGACAATGTCTGTTAGAAAGAGCGCGAAATTTTATAGTTAACTTTCCTTGGTTTTTATAATATGTCTTTTAAATTATAAATTTTCTTTTATACCATGAAAAGATAATTAAATAAGGTAAAGTTAACAAATAATTATTTATTTCCTGGAAATTATTTATATTCCTAATTTTCAACATAATATTTTCCGTGATTGCTGTAGTCAATACGGTCATTTTGAACTTTAACATACGATAGTATAATTTTTGAGTATAAAAGCTTTATAATAGGTAGATGGTCATAGAAAAACAGAATATCCTATCAATTAAAATTAGCCAAACATGATATTATCAAACATTTATTGGACTGATATTTATTTCTGCAATAAAAAATATAAAAAATTTGTTACCGAATTTCAGTACTGACTCCTTCTTGTAAAACTAATAGCAGACTAAACTTTTCTCCAGTTTTTGGCGGTCTTGTTTTATTTAGCGACCTCTTACAGAGAAAAAATAATTTAATTATACATAAACAAAAGAAAGGGAAAAAAAAACTTATTACAGTTATATTTTGTTCTGTATGGTTTAAATGGATTACAAGGTAATTTGACAAATAATGAAAAATAATAAATACACTTAATTAACAATATTTATTAGTGGTGTATAATTCTGTATACATTATTATCTAAATAATTTAAAGATTACCAGAAGCTATTGTGTTATGATAAGATACTCATCTATCCCCCCTCTGTCCATCTAAACTCAATTACTGTTTATAATATGCTTTTATACTATATTAAATTGCTCTTATGGTTAATATTTTTATTAAATTATTTATGCTCTTTTCCAAAATGACATTAAATTACTAAATTTATTAGTTATTTGCTTAAAACATGTTAAAGTAAGTAACTAGTATATTGTATTAATCACTTAATATTATTACTATTTTATTTTTCTATTTTCTAGAAAAAGATAGCATTGTTTTCCTGTGGAAACGATGCTAAATAGACCAAGTGTTTATAACACTAGGTTACAATATATATATATATATATATATATATATATATATATAAAAGTATAACAGTAATTAGCTATTATATACAGTCTTTCAACCTGCAGGAGTACTTTTGGTTAATTCCTTAACCCTCCTCAACTGCCATTAAAACTGTTATACACCTGGGTCTCATTTTATGTGGATTATTTTAATGTGGAAGTTATGTGATTCATGTTTCTTCTTAATATCTTTTTTGCAGGTTTTCTTTTGTGCATTTATATTTCACTATATTTATTAGATATCAAGAAATTTAAATTATTAATAACTTATTTTGACTTGAAATACTTTTTTTTCCAAAAATATAATGTTATATTAGCAGCTAACATGAATATAGCTTGAGGCTGTATTTAGAATGTTAGCTTCTAGGTAAATAACCTACTTATACTAATGAGTAAATAATAATAATAGATTTATACTTACATATAAAATATTGCAATAAATATTCAAAAATTGTAAACTTTTAAAATGTATTTTGTTAGATATAACAGAAATAAATATTCTTTTAGATTTTTAAAATAAATAATGAAGATTTTATTGATTTTGTAAACTGAAAATAATCTTTCTAATGATAATGTATAATCTTTTTGTTTTGACTGCGATCTCATTTTTTAAATATAAAAACAAAATGTGAACATTTAAAATTTATTTCAGTAGTAAACAAAAAAAGACAAATTTATTATTTTCTGATAAGTAAAAAATCAGTTAATCATAGATTTTACATTAATGTATGAGACAAAGAAAAATGTCAGAAAAGGCTGAAATCTGAGTTATTTTACATTAATGTATGAGACAAAGAAAAATGTCAGAAAATGCTGAAATCTGAGAGAGTTTTCTGCAATGAACAACCTCTTAAATTCCAACAAGATCTAAATAGTTATATGTCTGGATATTATTAGCTTTATAAACAACTAGTAAAATCATTGTCTCAAAATTTAATCACTGATTATATTGTCAACAGAAAACCATTAACACAACACAAGACTGAAAGTGGTGCTAGTTGTACTTCCTCTTGTGATGAATCTGATTTCCTACCAGTTCACAAATAAACACATATAATCAAATAGCAGTAATGATTAAAATATGTATGAAAAAATGTAAAATAAAATACTGTAGTTAATAAAAAAAGTAAAAAAAGTTTGCCTTGTATTAATTTTTTTCAAATATTTGAAATTTTTTATTAGTCATACTTTATTTCCTTATTTTTTAATGCAAATTTTAAAGTATTTTTTCCTTGTTGCTTTGCTTTTATGTGATTTCTGAAAATTATAGAACCTATCCCCCATTTTTCAAGGTAAGTTAAGTCTATTTTTGTGTGGGTTTTTTTAATGTGGGGTTTCTGTGGAACCTATCTATTGCATAAAATGAGATCCAGGTGTATTTATTATTTTTATTGTTATTACAATAGTTTTTAATTAATAGACATTTTATTTGTATTATATATATGCTATCAATTTCTTTGGTATATGTCTTATTCAAATATATATATATATATATATATATATATAATAAGGATTCCTCTCTTATTGTTAAAAAGATGTTGCCTTGACAACAGTTAGAAATTTGGGATTGTTATTGATATTGAGATTTTCTAAGACTTGATTGTTTTTTGTTGATATATATATTAAGTAATCCAATCATTTAAATAATGTTAGATTTTGTTAACTTGTCTGAGCTGAAGGTATGTTTTAAAAGTTGATCTGTATTTGTACAATTTGTTCTGATAGCTAGTCAATTAGATTTATTTAATTCTTCTATAAATAATTACAAAGCTCTTCATTTGGAGATTTTTGGAGAGTTTGCTGATTTCCTTTATATTTCTTTTACTCTCATGTGATAACCTGTAGGCTACTTTGCTGATTTAGGTTCATTTTATGATAAAAAATGAAAATAAAATAATATTGATTTATTTAATTAAAAAAAATCTGTAGATCTCAAAATTTTGCAACCATCAAGATTTCAAAGTAATCCAGACTTGCATACCATATTGATAATTTATACTTTCTTTGCTTTTCAGTTCCAAGATAATTTGTGGGTTACTTCAAGATTTTTGACCAAATACAGAAGTTTTAAAAAAAGGAATTTTTTCTTAATTTATTTAAATGTTTAATTGCTTACTTGTATACAATCTTTGTATAATGATTATTTAAAAATAAAAGTAAACATGATTACAATTTGATTTCACCTAAATATATTTTACTTTTAAAAATATAAGTTAACAAATTCAATCATAATGATAAACAGAAAACCATGACAATAAGGTTATTAGCATTTTTTACAAGAGTTCTAACATGGTAATCTGCAATGTTTGTGCCATCATAAAAATTACAAATGCAATTTTAAATTTTAGAAAAGAATTTGATAGATTTATGATAGCTTTATATTAATTCATTTATAATTGAAAAATAAAGTTCAATCAACAAAGATTTTGTTAATTTTTTTTTCACTAGCTTTCCTTTATACTGTCCAATCAGAAAAAGTTCATTGATCACATTATATATTCCATTTTGTCATTTTTTTTCTCTATTTAAAAAGTTCAAATATATATTTTTAGGATGTTTTTTTATTTACAATCTTATATTTCTAACAAATCAAGTCCAATTTATTAAATTCTAATACAGAATAAAGATTTAATAATAAAATCAAATGTTGAATGATTACAAAAATTTTCACCAGGGAGAACAATGTAAATGTTTTCACCAATAGAAGAATTAAGTTATAGATTTATCATTTTTGTTCTCAGTTAATTATCATGCATCACTTAATTTATACTATGATTAATATATTGTCTCTTATAAAATATGATATCTTAAAAGCAGTTAAAAACTTGTTGAGTCAATGTCTCAATCTTATTAAATTTCTAATTTTCTACCAAAAATACACATTGTAGGAAATGGCACTTTTGAGTTTTTTGGATGGGAGATATCTCAGTTATGCTTTACATTTATAATATGAGAATTTAAACATTTCACTTTGTGACAGTCAATATAGTATTGTGTAGGATTTGCTTTTCTTATTTTTTTAAAAAATATAAATTTAGAATAATTTTTGTTTTATTTAAAAAACATTTACAATGTAAATCAATGTACGTCATTGTAATTTATTTTGTAACACTATCAAATTTTGCTTCTTTTCTTTAGCTATGTAATTCTATAAGTAGCACTTATTCACTTTCCAAAAAAGATTAAATTTTATTTCATAATTTAAGTAATAACTCACTAACCAATGCTTTTAACATGGGAGGTCATAATCATAAAACTCAAACTTAACAGCCAAAGTGCTATTATTAAGTGGATATGTAAATTTGTAATTTACATATTCCACTTCCATAACAGTGCTATACAAGTCTTTTTTGTTTATCATGTGAATGTTATTAGTGATAAACCATGCCTCTTTAAATTTTCTTTTCCTATGGTTCTGTTCTGTACACACTGTTTTAATATTCCATGGATCAAAAGTGGCCAGATCAAATACAGTTAGTAAAATAATTATTTTTATTTAAAACAAAAAAACTATGTTATTGTATTTGTAATGTAAGATTTAAAGATAAAACTGCTCTTTAAATATCCCATTGCAAAGCAAAGGTCTTTCTGACATCTTTAAAAAAAAAAAAAAATAGCAAAAAAGAAAACATTACTTATCAGGCTCAATATGTACTGTTAGGTGGTAAAGAATTATGGTTTGATTTTTTTGTTTTAAGCATCTATAGAAATAACTAAATACCAATTTAATGACTAATAATCACATGGTTAGATAAATTGATTATGTGTAGCTATTTAGAGAAACAATTTTAAGCAATATTTTAACTTGAACAAATTTCAAAGTTTCACCCAGTTTGAGATGAAAGGCTTGAGTGTAAGAAAATGTAAGTGAATGTAGTGCAAATCTTTCATATTTTAAATTTTTAATGCATTGGCTATCAATTCTTAGTCTAGAGCAGAGATCAGCAAACCAGCTCACAATCCATATGTGACTCTTTGGATATACATATGTGGTTTTTCAGTAATGACTATATTTTTCTACAGGGCCTAATTGGAATACATGTTCAAAAAAAATTTAAAAAAAACATTGCAAATATGAAATAAAAAAATCATAAGAAGTAAAGATAAAAGCAGGACAAATCTGGGACAAATAGACTCCCTACTTTGTAGTAAAATTGAAAATAAAACTATCATAGTTTCAATTTATA
Organism: Epiperipatus broadwayi; assembly: GCA_028023455.1. Lineage (NCBI taxonomy): Eukaryota > Metazoa > Onychophora > Udeonychophora > Euonychophora > Peripatidae > Epiperipatus > Epiperipatus broadwayi. The sequence goes on from JAQFVV010006206.1 coordinate 4,067,199, forward strand.
AAAATTTTAAAAGATTTTATTAACTTAATCATGATTTTATTTGTTTTATAAGTCTAGGAAAACTTTGCGATTAATAAGTGAGCACATGGTTGCCCTCTAGCGGACAATACAATGTTTGGAATGGAATATGAATACGTGTAATCGAGAAGAGGAATGTATAATTATTTTTTGTAGAGTTGTGCAAATGTGAATATAACATGTTCATAAAATATATTTAAAGTGTTTTTCAACACGACTACAAAGAAAGGACTAAGAAAAACATTAGATGAGTATTATGATTTTAAAACCGAATGGGCTGTATCTTTCATGTTTATCATGAACTTGGAAGGCCTTCCAACCTGTCTTATTTGCCAAGAAACACTGGTGCAAAACAAGAAGTCTAATATGGAGAAACACTTCATGACAAAACATGCCACATTTGTCATAAAATATCTTGTCAATGACATGAAAAAAAGAGCAATTGATGAACTTCAAAAAAATATTGAAAAATCAAGTTCTGTATTTGATTATTGGAGACAGTCTGCCAATAAAATTACTTTTGCAAGCTTTGTAGTAAGTCAGAAAATTGCTAAGAGAGGAAACCATTCACAAATGGTGAGTACATACAATATTGTTTTGTTAAAGCATCTGAAGAACAAAAGTTTTTCATGATTTCAAAATTAAAACAGAGATTTTAAATAAAATTAAAAACATGCCATTATCTGCCAAAACAGTAGCAGATATGACAGTTAAAATGGCCTTAAATGTGGCCAATCAACAAATCAAGGATATTAAATTATTTTCAGCTTTATCAATGGCAGTGGATGATTCTTGCAACATCAAGGACACAGCCCAGATTTCCCTTTACTTGCAGTATATATCATCTGAGGATCCAAGAGAACAACTTTTAGAATTGGCATTCAAGGGCCAAACACGAGGAGAGAACATAGCAAATGCTGTTATTAAATGCATGGGGGGGGGATCATATCATGTCAATTGCAACTGATGGTGCAAAAAGTATGATGGGATTGAAAAGGGTGCTTGTTTCAAAAATGTTAATCAAGAAATTATTACTTTCCATTGCATACTTCACCAGGAAGCACTTTGTGCACAAACATTCCCAGAAGAAATCAGTAAGCATATGGACTTTGCATTTAAGATTATTAATTTTATTGCAGCAAGAGGACTTAACCATCAGCAATTTAAAGAGTTGCTATGTGAAATGGAGAGTGAGTATTCAGATCTTCTTTAATATAACAGTCCAATGGCTTTCCAGAGGCAATATGTTAAAATGTTTTTCATTTTGCATAAATAAAATCAAACTATTTTTCCACAACAAGGGCATTCAATATTTAGAATTAACAGATGATCAGTGGTTGCAATGGTGGATGTTACATTACAACTGAATCAGCCCGTCATAAATTACAAAGTAAGGGAAATACTGTTTTTTTCAATGGTAGAAGAAATTATTTTGTTTAAAAAGAAATTGATTCTATTTGCTGAAGATTTAGAGAGGGGAACTTTAGTTCATTTCCCAAACTTGTCTCAATATCATTGAGAAAACAATACCCTCATTAACAAAGATTATTTTAAGACAACAATTTTAAACATGAGAGAATATTTTCTTCAAAGGTTTTAGGAATTTAGAAATGATAAAGCAACTCTAGCTTTCATTATGAATCCTCTTAATGCCAATGTGGGAAAATCAATATTTTCATCATTTAATATTGATGCGGGCAATTCTTAAATACAATTGCTGATCAAGCAAAGATTTATGGAGTTCTAAATTTGTTTATCTTAGTATTGAAATGGAAGAACTGAAAAAAGAAAAATATAGTCTGCTTTCACAGAACCACCAGAGTGCTATAAAAAAATCTACCGAAGCAGATTGTATGATTTTTACTACTTGGAATAATCTTCCAGATTCATATTATGAGTTGAAAAAATGTGCATTTGGTATTCTCAGTATCTTTGGATCTACATATTTATGTGAACAATCATTTTTTAGAATTTTATTAAATGTAAATAGAGTAACCAAATTACTGATGACAACTCGGAATCATGCCTTAAATTAAGAACCACTGGTTACCAACCAGAACATACAGAAACTTTCTAAGAAAATGCAAGCTCATTGTTCACACTGATTAAAACCAATGTTAATAATTTTCCATGTGATTTAATCTACATTTAATAAAGATGTAATTAATATTGTAACTTGTTACAGTATTTCTTTAAATTTTCCTTATTTGTAAAAATTTAATCATGGCTCTCGAATAATTTTTGAATTGTTGCGAGTATCAGATTTGGCTCTTCCGTCTCAAAAGTTTGCAGATCCCTGGTCTAGAGTACAGAATTTGTTATTATTTCTCCTTCTCTTTCCTGAAAATTGTAGCCACTATTGTTAGTCATTTTAAATATATATATAATGAATTATTTTCTAACAGGTAAAGATAACTAACTACATAGTAGAGTCCTGTGGCTATATGATACCATTAGTGTTTTCTTCTTAGCACTAGATTGATTTTCAGCGGTGTAAAGTTAAAAAAATATATATAGATATCAGTTTATTCAAATAGCTGTTGCTTTGTATTGTTTAACGCAGGGGGTTGTGAACTCCAGGACTAAAAGTTTTTGGATAAATTCTTAGCTAAATAAAGAACAAAAATCCCAATTCTGCCAAATTAATGAAAATGTGCACAGCCTATCACTTAGATACTCAAGTGTTGACATGTCTTCCCAAATGAATAACGTTCACTTACTAATATTAAAGCTCAGTTCACCAATACTCGAAACTCACTCTCTAGCAATTAATATACTATTACGTTATATATTTTGTCATTGCTTATTATTTCTTAACATGACGTACTTTAGAATTTTAATGATCCATTGTATAAATTTTTGTAAATATCATTTCTAATTTTTTTTGTTTTTACCGAAATAAAAAATGTTGACAAAAAATAGAAAGTGTACATTTTTATTTCCTACTTTAAATTCTAATTATATCCCGCATTGTCTTCAGAAAATCTATATGAGTTGTATATGTCGAATTTTTATTATATACTCTTTAGTTGAAAAATTAATTAGACTGAATAATATTATAAAACCTGATAATGGATTAATGTTTTTTTATATACTATTGTATCTTTTGTTTGTTTTCGCACTCAAGTATATTATTAGAAAAAAGACACTTAATTTTAAATATCAGTAGTAATAAATGGAAGTTGTATCATTAGTTAATAATAGCTATGATAGTAACTGTAATATATAATTGTTTTCACTTAAGTGCTTCTTATTAATGATTCACTGTCACCGATGATAATTGTGTAAACTGCTCAAGTGAACTCTGACTTCAAATCAGCTTGATATTATTCAATAATACCTTTTTTAAAAACAATTTCTAATAATGAAGAAAAATAAACTATTCGGAAAAACCAGTTTTTTTTTTTTTAAAAAAAAAAAAAAACAATAATGGGGTTTTAATAAAGCTAAATCCTTCGCTGCCTCGTTTTTTTTTTTTTTTCCAGGTGTATTAGAATTTTAAATTTTTCATAATACCTGCTTCAGTCTTGACAATATCCAATTGTGTTTTGACAATAGCCCACTTCTAGACTGGCTTTAGTGCTGACTGAGATTTTGATTAGAATAATAAAATAATTATTATGAAAAAGAGTGGGGAATCGCAACTCCCAAAGAAATAAAAACGAAATTATTGTTTAACTTTGAAACATTTAATTAATAAAAAGGAAATAAAAAAGTTGTTAATTTGAACGTTTTATATGATTGGTAAACTGTTTGAAAGCTTTACTTATTGAACGTTTTGAGATATACATATATTGTAAGTTTATGTATGTTAAGATGGATAACCGCTAACATATATGTCATATAAATTAAGAGTCTGTCATATTCGATTTGACTTGTTTGGATGCATTATTTTATACTGATAAAAAAATATCATAATTCAAAAATAATTTTGGAGTATCTAGAATCTTTAGTATAGAACTAACTGTTTCAAAAAAAATCTATGAAAAGACAAAAATAATAACGAACTAAAGAAAAATAATAAGTTATCCAATAGTATTTATTTCACAAGCGATTCTCAACTTTTTTCTTCTTCAGTTGAAGTCTACTTTTTTTTTTTTTTGAGTGACACACCTATTATTTTGATTGGTCATGCGATTTGTTTTCCCTACAGGATTTTTAACACTCTAAGAATTATCTCAGCTCACCCGATGAATCAAATATATTTTAAGTGCAAATGTATATTATATTGCAAGAAAATGATCACATTGGTTACAATAATAAAAATTAACTTTTCCTGATAAATATTTGTTTTAAATATATGCTCTTATATAAATTCTGTAGGCAAAGACTAGATAGAAATGCTATTGAACTGTACGGGGGAAATGTAACTAATAATTTGTAATATTTGATTATACAAGTATAATTTTTTTATATACCTGGAGTTATGTAATTATATAAGGAATTTGAACACAGACTTTCAAGTTCCGAGTGTTGGTTCAACATGAAATACTGTATTGGAGGTCATTTACACATGTTTGTGGTCACGTTTGTCGGCTGTATGAAATACAGCAGATAGCTGAAGGGAGCTTCCTGGTTTTCAAACATTTAACTAAAAATTATGAAAATGTTTCAAAGAGATTTTAGTCTTTTTGGGAATTGCATTTGGCTGATTTGTGTTTGTTTCTCTTTTTCCATATAATAAAGTAAAGATTTCATATTTTTATAATATAATCTAAATAGTAAAGCTCAGAACAGGCTACAAGTTTTACTGTTTAGTGATGGATTTGAGCATTAAAGGAGTCCCAGCTAAGTAAATTAAAAAAAAAAAAATCAAGTCACTTAATTGAAACTTTTGTTTTCAATCTATCACTTTAGTGGTTAAATACCACATGACTTTTCACACAACTGAATATATTATTACTTTTTGTTAAAGCGTATTATTTAAATAATATTACAATATTGTTAATTGTATCAAAAAAAAAAAAAAAAAAGAAAGAAATCAACAGTGTTGTAATGAATTTGTTTTCCTAATAAAGTGTTTAATAAAAAATAATGAGATCAATACGGTTATTTGAGGAAGATATTACATGCATTCATGTACACACAGAGAGACATATATATAAAATTTAAATACATGTATATTGTCTATACTAAACTTAATGTAATTATAAGGGACTTTGAATGTCAAATTCACCCAGCTATCCAATTCATCTTATACAATTAATACACATGATCACATATACGTGAAAAAGATAAATGATTCCCAATATATTTCATGCTGAACCAGCACTCATCAATTGGTGCAGATTACCATCTCCCATGCTGATGAGGGTTTGAAAGTCTGAGTTCAAATCCCATATATTACAAACATTATTAGTCATTAGCTTTTTGTGCAAATACATTTCTACTTAATTCTGACCAAAATTTTATTTTGATACTCAATACTCGAATTAAAAATTAACGTGATTCAGCTTACTAAAAGAATTATGAAAACTGAAAACATGCAACAAGCGCTAAGAAAAGCCTAATCGCCTGTTACAGGTATGACACGCTATCAATAAGAGTACAAAAGACTACAAAGTCTTTTTATGCTCTAATTTAACTGAAAAATACATTTTTGATCTCAAATGCTAGCAGCAGCGACTATTCATAGCCAATGAAAAGTCTTCTAACACCATCTTTCAGTTTTAAAATAATATTTATTGATTATATTAGGAAGAGGAGAAGGACATTACATAAATACTGATAATTTGTATAGATTAATTATTTGTTACGCTATTAGGATATAGTATATATAATGTTAATAATCAAAATAATATATAAAAATGTTAATGAGTACAATTTGTAGAACTATCTACTGAAAATAAACATATAAAAATGTATCTTTATTACATAATGTTTTTCTCCCATATATATAAAATACAAAGAATTCGTTTAAAAATAGCATTTTATTGGTAACGATATTAAGTGCTTTCTTCATTTTAAACATAAATATTATGAAATTCACGAACTTGATCTTTAATTATTATTTTTATTTAATCTATTATGAAATGGAGATTGTAGTTTCAAAGTTGTCAGATGAAAACAGAAAAGATTTTTCAGAAATCAAAAAATAACATTTATGATGATTATAATAATAGTATTAGAAAAAGAGCTTTACATATACTATCTATTAATATCAACAAGAATAGTATTTTGAAGAAATCAGTACATAAATTAAATGTATGATACATATACAAAAAATAATAATTTAAAAGGAAATGGTACAAGGTTTCTGCTTTTTCTATTGCATAAGGAAGAGATTATATTTGGGTTCATATAATTCCTTTCATCAGATGGAAGGTATTAGTAGGCAGAAGATATAAATTTGTTTTAATGAGAAAATTCAAGATACTGAATTTTAAGGTCTAATGTTTGAATTTTTATTACTAAATGACAGAATCAGTTAAGATATGTCTTTAGAATCTGTAGCATTAGCTATTTTATAATTTTTTCAATATTTGGCTTTTTTTCTTTTTAGAAAAAAACCCCAGTAAGAACTGGTTACATGTATATCAAAACCTAAAAAAGTCATATGGATGTATTGCTTGGAAGTTCATAAGAAATTTGAGTACCAGATCTATGAGCACCAGAATCGATTCTGGAACCTTCTGAATTAAAGTTGGATGTTCTTTCAACTGCAGCAAACTAAGTAGAGCATATCAAAACACAATCAATCATAATCTCAATAAATCTATTTGTTAGTGAGAATAATGAGAGAGATAACAATATTTTTTTATAATTCAGATACAAATCCATTAGTCTTGTTATTTTATTAATAACTCTTTCTAAATAGAAATAGGAATAAAATGTAACAAAGGACAGTCTTATTTGGAATATTTTTGCATAATGTTGATGCTTAGCAAAAGTTCTTTTTTAAGATTAATTTTGTATAAAGTGAATTAATTTTTTTTAATATAGTGATAAATGTAATAATAGGCATGTAGAATGTAATTCTAAGATAAATAAAAATATTTATAAAAAAAACTTCATTGAAAACATGAATAGATAAAGGTTTTAAAGGTAAAAATGAGAAGATCTAGCTATAGGTATCAAATATTGTGCTTATTTTCTTATGAAATTTGAATGTAGAAAGATCAAACTCCAATTGATATACATTCTTAAAGATTTTTCACATGGAAATAGCCTCAAAATAAAGAAATAGAGGTTTTTTTGTTAAGACCTTTTTATTTATAGAGAATAACTATGGAGATGGTGAAATGACTTAATGGAGCTCATTCATCTCTCTAAAGATGCTTTCTTTTCTTTTTTATCTTTTAGCAAGCTAGTAAATGATTATTTAGATTAGGAAAAAAATGTAAACTGATTGAATATTGCACACTGTGATTTCTTAAGATATAGATTCAGAAAATGTTTATTCACAGATTCTTTCTCTTGTTGGATTCCTTTAATTAAATACTAAAAGGTCAAGCTTTTTAAGCAATGTTGTGCTATATTTAACTTTTTCCTTTAACATTAACATTGAATTGAGTAGTGCTGGATTATGCTTGATATTAATCAGAACTTAAATGTAAACTTTCCTCTATTGTAATTTTTATCATTATTGTTGCTATACTAATTTTTAAATCTTACTTTAATACAGCAAATCATAAATTATGGTAATTCATTACTGAAATTATTGAATATAGTGAGTTTATCAAGTTAAATTATTTTTCTTAATAATTTATGGTTTTTATTCAGAAGATATTTATGAGATAGTCACCATGTAAACTCCAGCATTCGTATTATATGAGCTGTTAGATTTTCTAGATGCTTTTGTTCAGTTTTGTTTTAAAATTTGTGATGATATAACTATATCTGTGTTTAATTCTGCATTTGATACAATGCTGATAATATTCTGTTTTTTTACAGTTGATTTTGTAATATTGAAACTGTGTTTTCATGTTAAACAATACAAAAAATCATGTTTGATCTTTCTAATGTTTTTGGCAATTTTTTTAAAAATGTTTTTTAACTATTTTAGTGGTTTTTAATAGTCATGAAAAAATTAGATGTAATTAAAGATATGATAATATTGAATTACTTTTTATAGCAAGATAATAGTTTCTTTTAGAAAACCTTTTCCATTTATTAGACTAACCACATATATATTAAGCAATTCTATAAAAGCCGTGTGCAGTTAACACTGTATAGAAGGCTTTAGAGTTAAACTTTTCTAAATCGATTCTTAGTTGTATAAAGTAAAAAAGAGAAAAGAAACTTAGCATGAAACTAAATAAAATATTGGTTACAATGATTTATTGTATATTTCAAGTTACCACTAATATATTTATTATTTGTTTTTGTTTTTAATTATCCTTATTCCAAATTTTGGCCACGAGACATTTATGACTATAAAATCCAATTACTATTTTTAGCTATATTTTTAAAATATTTTGTTGAAATAATCTAATAAAATATGTTAATCATCTCAAATATGCTATTTCAACTTGCTTTAATTATTGTTGCTCTCCGATATTTTAATTTAAACAATAATTATGATAGATATCTGTGATGAACCTAATTAATTTCATAGAAGTTAAATAATTAATTTCTCCAGAATAGTTTTTAACTAAATAATCTAATCAAGCTTAAGGTGTTGGTATTTTCTCTCTATTTTTTTTTTTTTTAATACACGAGAGCAGTAATGGAAAGAAGATAATAGAAGTTTGAATTTGCAGCATCTAGATCAGTGGTTCTTAAACTTTATTGATTTGCAACTTCCTTTCAAATTTGAAAATTTCCATCAGCCCCCACCATCGATGTGCAAAAAAAATATTAAAGCAGCATTGTATAAAGTTTATATTTTATTATATAAATGTAATAAATTATCTTTGAAAAAATATGTGTAAATAATCAGAAGAACTTAAAATTTAATAAAAGTGACTGTAGTACTTACAACATTGTAAAAAAAAAATAAAAAAATAAACAATATTAATAACATTATTAACAATACATTAAAATTAAATTTAGTGGAATGGGTGAGCTTGTGTATTTAGACACAGTAAATGTAATTTTGGTTCAATTTTTGTCAACGCAGGTCTCATAGTATTTTTGATATTGGTATGGTAAGACGACTGCACTGTTTAGTTTTTATGTTTACCATTACCAAAAATGTGGTTTCACACAAATAAATACTAGTAAGTGGTAAAAGAATTGCTAGTGCTAATTCAAATAATAAAGGATATTCTATTTTTATTGTGAACCAAAAATAATTTGACTGTTTACTAAACTCGTTTTTAAGTCTCAAATCAGAACTGAGTTCCACAAATTCTTCTTGAGCATTCATAAACAAATGTTTTACTTCCTCCATTTCTATTAAAAATGGATTTTGAACTTAAGCGAATTGTTTTATATTTAAATCTGATGAATAATATGTATCAAATTTTTCATATAAACATGACACATGATCAATTATGCTTTTTTAAATTAAATTATTATCCAAAGTATTTTTACTAATAAAATAATTTGTACTTGAAAATATTTTGAATGTGCCATTCTCCACACAAGATTTCCATATACAGTAATTTTACGATACAAAATTAAAATATTTGTATTTTCAACTTGAAGAAAAATATGTTTAGTTCTTTTAATTTCTCAAATATATCAAACAAATAACATAACTTACAAACCCAACATTCATTGTGAAAGAGGTTAAAAAGAGCATTTTTTTCTGATAAAAATATAATAATTTCATCTTTCAGTTGTACTAGTCATTTTAAAGCTCATCACTTCAATAATCACCCAACTTCTGTAGGTAATAAGAATTGTTGGTAATCTCCCCATATCCTTGGATAAAATTGCAAATAATCTACAATTCAATGCATGTCATTTTATAAAATTGATAATCTTTATGGTATCTTATAGCACCAGACAGAAATTTGCAGATAAGTTTTTAGCTACTTAATGCTTCATGATGGATCATACAACGAGTAAAAACCATGTTTTCATTTTTAATAGATTTAACTTTTGCTAAAAAGCCTGCATACTGACCCTTCATCTCTGTTGCACCATCAGTTCATACACCAATAGACTTGTTCCAATTCAATCTTTTTCCTTGAAAAAATCATTTATTTTAGAAAATATATCTTTGCCTGTTGTATGACAGTTCATTGGCTGACAAAATAGTAAATCTTCATGTATATTACCATCATAACAATACCTAACACTAAGAGTTAAGGAAAATGTCTGTCAACTCATCCAGCTGATATGAAAATTTCAGGCCTTCTTTGATTCTCTGAATAAGTTGCTGAAATTCCTTGCTGCTAATTTCCAAAATTTTTTTTAGTTACTGTAGCATTAGAAAGAGAAATTTTCCTTAATTCATCTGCTTACTTTCTTCTATGAGTAGTTTCTGTTATTTGTACTGGAACCAGTTCTTCCCTGATTTCATATGATTTTTTAGATTTTGCTGCTAAATGTGATGCCTGGTATGATGCCAGCATGTATATTTCCTGAACTATACCACATATTTTTTTAATAAACCTGTACTTTGATTTGATGAATTTAATAGTCTTTGAAAATATTCTATATACTTTCTTGAATAAGCAGCATGCTTTGTATCCAAATGTCTTTCTAATTTTTCAGGCTTCATACTTTTGTGCACTAAAGTTTTATTGCATAATAAGCATAAATGTAGTGTTCATTATAACTACCGGCAGAAAATGTAAATCCATATTGTAACTACGAATCATGGTACATCCAATTTTTCTTATGAAGTGTTAATGTTAAGCTCATTTCTTTATTTTTACTACTTTTTGCTTCAGCATAACTTCTACATCTACAATAATATGGTTCCTCTTTAACCATTTATCCATATTTATAAATAATATTCTGAAATAACAAATAATTATAAATGATAAACAAGTTCTTTATAATATTTTTATAAAACATGCATTTAGTTTAGAAAAATGTGCCATGTGAACTCTTTAACATATTTTTATATAACCCAACTTTTAAATGTCAATTTCGATCAGCAAATTTAAGGGATATTATTGGATATACATAAAATGAAATGTGAAAAAACAATTTACTGACTTATTTCATGATATGTAAGATAAATATATATATTAACCTGGTTAACAAAGTCTCATTCACAAAAATCACTAGGCACTAGATAAAAACGCAAAATGTATTTTTCAACAAACACATACAAATAAGCTAAATTCAGTATACAGATACCACTCTACTTATGAATGAGTTACATTTCAAAATAGGTCAATGACTATATAACTAAAGTTACACTGTTAGGTGCAAACTTTAGTTGCATCTAAATGCAGTTCTCGGCACTTAATAGGATGCATGAGTCTAAATATATATAATATTCAGTTTAAAAAACTGACAAACTGACTTGAAATTTATACAAATTAGAAAGATGTGATAACTATTAAAGGTATTATAATTAGATATATGAACTGTTAAAAATTTGTATTAGGAAAACAAAATAACAAGTATTAATATAAATATGTATAGATATTTATTATAATATTTATGACTATTTTAAAATCAAATATCTCAAATAACTATGATTATAGGATAGATTTGTATTTACAAATGGATGATTTAATAACAAACAAACCAATTATTATTTGATTTTGATCAGTTGGATTTTTAATAACTTTTTCTTATTCTTAGACTTATTTTAATCAGAAAAGAAAGATTGTAGCTGTATATTTGTGTTTGTGGGTGGTACAGGACTTGCAAAGAGAAATTTTATTTTAGGATTAGTATGTAATACTACATTTGTTTTTTCAAATACCCATAACAATACATGTGTAACTTTGAAACATGGTTCTTAAATTCTATAGCTTCGGACTTCTGCATTAATTTTTGTTTCATTTCATCATTCATCAACTGTTTTATTTTACTATATAAAATAGTAGTATATGTAAGAATTTTATCACTTACATAATTTATTTCTTATATTAAATAAACACAAATATTAATACAAAAAATGACAACTGTTATTTTGTTTCCCAAATACTAGTTTTTAACAAGTATAATTCTCTGCACATATATCTTTTATAGTTATCACATCTTTTTAAATCTTGTTTGTATAAATTACAAGATGTGAATTTTTGAATTTGAAAATTCTATTTTTAGAGAGATGCAAGTACTCTGTCAGGTGCTGAGCATTGCATTTAGATGCTTCTGGAGTCATTGGTGTGTAGACTTTGAAGGCACTGTTTCAGGGGGTTGTCAGGTGTGAAACTCAAAATTCAGACTCATGGAAGCATTGCAAAAAATAATTTTGACTTCAAAGCAGTCTGTTTATATGTCTGAATGTTCATAAGTAAAATGGTGTCTGCACAGTGTGACTGGGTAGTTGAAAAATTTGTTCAAACCATGTGTTGAACGATTTTTGACTTACATGAATATGAATTTTTATTCATAGTGGGAAATTTATATAAAATGTTAAATTCCAATTTTTTTCACAACTCGCCAGAATCTTTTCATTATCCCACTGGGGATCAGGACTCCCACTTTAAGAACCACTGATCTAGATATTTTTTGTTGCAGAGTGCACCTTTTATATAATGGCTTTTGCAATTATCTGTTTCTTAATGCATTTAGAAATAAAGTATTATTTTTATTCTCTATATTTTAAATGTGATATTGTGGCATTGGGCAGTTTTTCTGTAAGTTTTAAGAAAATTTAATGAAAAGTCAGCACGTTTAAATAAAATTTAACTGAAAGTAAGATTTTTTTTTTTTTCTATGATAAATTGATTTGATGATAATTCATTATCATGACTCTTGAAGTCACTGTTTTAAATTTGCATGGGTGAAGTAAATTTATAGTCAAATTGATCATATTTTAAATAATAAAATTATAATCTTATTACTGCTTTGGTTTTTTTAAAATTATATATAAAGTTGAATAGTTTTTAAGGAAATGACATTTTATTTGCATTGTAACTGAAAAGTCCATGTGGATCATAACAGGCAGAATTAATGATATAACAGAAAACTATTATGGTATAATCCAGTCAAGGCCAGGGTACACCATGAAAACCCATCACAGCAGTACATGATACATTAAATTACCTAAAATAAACTGTGTGACTATTTAATTAATTATCATTGTCACTAATGACTACTTCAAACCCTAATTTGTGATTTTTATTTATGTAAGATCTTATGGCCAATGATGAACAAGATGGTATGATCTATAAAACTAATAAAGGTTATTCTTCCAGAATTAAATGTATGATCCATTACATCAATACCAACTATCACATGGTGGATATAGGCCATATAACAATACAGTAAAAGTTACAGTCAGCCTCAAAACATGTTTGGCTGTAACTCAGATATACTCAAGATTTTAGTGCAGAAATGTCATGTAGAGTATTTGCTCTGCAGTAAAAGGTAAGCATATAAACTTTAGGTTCTTTCATCATTAATTTAAATTTTTAACTAAATCAATAGCAATGAGACTCTTATTGTAATAGGTAAATCATAAATTATAGTATTAGAAAATAGGTTCCATTATAATATTGGCTAACAACTTTATTTATTAATTTAGGTCATAATATCGCAAACGTCAATAGAAGTAACAAATTCTGGATTATGTTCTAGAATTAACAAAGCAAAGCAGAGGTGATATAGGAGGCAAATAGGATTTTATTATACTCTCGTACATCACTAATTATCTAAGAACAAAAACATTAAGATATTCTCTGACAATTTCAATAAACCTTGCATGCATTATCAGGGACAATATATGCTCTAGCATATGGTCTATTTATTATGTTGGATTTTCTGGTTTTACGTTTGACAAATAGCAATGGCCCAGTTAGGTTAAATTATATAATTAACATTTATTTATGACTCAATCAATACTAAATAAATAATTGGTTAATACAATATTCACAAAATTAAATAAATAAATAAATAAAATAAAAGACCATCACATATACTTGTTTCCATTTATGGATAATGTACATGAATTAGATATGTACATAAATAAAAATAAAAGTAGTCCATCACATATTCTTGTTTTTATACATGGATAGTATACATGATATCCAAAATATACACAACATAAGATTTTCTTGCAAATGCATTTGATTTCAGCCCTTATAGAGAAGAAGATGGATTCAAGCATGTAGTCAGTAATACCTTCAATATGTCAAAACTAGAATCAATGTACCTATATCCCAGATTTATAATAATAATAGCAACAATTGGTATTCATAAATCTGCAAAAGTTGTCCATAATGAGATAATAAATCAAAGAGGAAATTTGAACCTCAATTCAGTTGGAAATATCATATAACTGACCTATAATAAAATATGAAAATAATTCATCTGAATGTCTCCTTTATAGCTGGTAACTGAAAATGCGAGATCAACTTAAAGATGAGGGAAACAATGTATACACCATAATGTATGGAAACTCTGCTCAAACATACATTTGTACAACAAAAAGCAATGATATATCCATGGATTTATTCATCTATGCAAAGGGATAACAGTGCATTAAGTGCTCTATGGGTTTTTTTAACCATCATCAAAGTAACAAGCACAATTACAGACTGTTCCACAGATTAACCAACAGTGCAGAAATGAATATAAAAATATATAATAAAATGGCAAATGATTATTCTGCAGATTAGACTACCAGCACAGAATAATACCATATAACATCACAAAATGCTTTAACACTTACTTCCCAAATAAAAGAGAAACAAAATTTCCCTCATCAATAAACCTGCTAAATTAGACGACACATGCAATCTTACTAGCATGAATTAAGACATAAAATGAAATAAAGAATTTAGTATAGGAAACCACTGAGACAACAGCTGAGTCTACCTAAACATAGGTGAAATAATAATACATAATAAATATAATATGAGTATAGGCACAGAACCCTGAAGAGACATACATGATTAACCATGAGGTGTTGATGTATGTTATAAATTCATTAAATAATCATTAAACCTTCACACAAGTGTTGTTCCCTAATAATTGATTATTTTCAATCCCTATATCATATATTCAATCCTATGAATTTAAATTGATAAATAATTATTTTAGGCACAATAGAATATAAATACTGTGAACTTTACAGATGTATAAGATAATATGAAATAGAAATCAAAATAAAATACAGACTTGTTTAAATAACTACACTAAATTAAAATACATAATATTTTAAATATAGTGACTATTCACCAATTAAATCAATAGCACATTTTTTAACACTTAATGTACAACACATATAAATTAAATCGTTTTCAATTACAACATATAGAATCTTATGAGTTTGATTGTATTTCTCTTTGTTTCCACTCATAATGAATATTCCATAATTAATTGATTCATGCATAGGATCTCTGAATATTCAAGATATTTTTAAAAAATAGGACATGTTTAATTTTAATTAGTGTATTAGTTAATAAACTTAATTACTTATACTTTAGGCATTACTCCAAAGTTAAAATATTTTCATTACCTTTCACTTATTTAGTCAGCCTTGAAAACTGAGAATGATTATCCGTGCAAACAATTATCTCACAATTGCTATGACAGTTATAAAATAATTTTCTAGTTAGCTTTTATTTTCTTTCAACAACTATTATTATTATTTTAATAATAAGATAACTCACATAGCAGGAATGTTATCTCTAAGATAAGTTCAAAGTGGGGTACAGCTAATTTTTTCTCGTTCAGACACTGGCACAAAAAGACATTAATATAGTATTTCATTCAGCACCTATATAGCACAACCATTTGTTAAAGTGATGAAAGTAAAATATTATATTCCAGATTAATATAGTCTGTAAACAATAAAGAATATTTTCAGGTAGACTGACCTTTAAAATTGTTATTCCCGTTGTTGCAGTTAATAATTCCAGCACATTTCAATTGTAGATATTTTGAAAGACAGTCAGCAGTCAGATTATCAGCTGGTAGACTCGAACAGATGTTATTAGCACATAATAACATTGCAATTTGAATTATATAAGAAAAGTTTTAATTTAACTTCTTTCTCTGTTCTTAAATTTTTCTTTTTTAAAAGAGTAGCTCTCATATTTGTTGCATGGTTAACAGCAAAAAAAAAATTCTGCTCTTTATATACTTGCTGTTTCTATCCTTGTTTTTTTTTTTTTTTAAAAAATCTCTGAACATTCTCTCTTTCTCTCCATCCAATCATATTTCTCCTCATTTACATATTTCTGTTAAAAATAAAGAACAAGAAAAAAAATGCATAAATCATATTTTATCAACTAATTCAAAATAAATTAAATAAATCATTTTAACCAAACTAAAGTTAGTCTTTAGGATTAGTTAACTAGAAAAAACAAATAATGATTATTATAATTATTTGTATCTTACTAAATTTGTCATAATATGCTATTGTTTTTTTCAGGTTAAACACAGCTTGTCTATCTCAGTAGTTGGAAAAAGAGCAAAACTAATATAAAAAAAAATATATAATAAGAAAAGCAAAAAAAAAAAATGAAACTAGACAATCTCATTATTGAGTCAATTTGAATACAAGTATCAAGTATATAGAAAGTGCCATCTACAATAATCAAGTCATCAAGAAAAAGAAAAATTTTGAATCAGTTCTACCAAGCTTTATATTTTGTACCAAAATAGAAACTTACAGTATATATATATATTAATTCCAATATTATCACAAATAAATGATAAATTCATAGTATTATTTCCAGGAGCTTCCATGTAATAAAAATATAATTGTTAAAACCTGATATTTCAGTATAATAACAAGTACTTTCTTCAGAGCTTCTTCTTTCTCAAATCACCTCACCACATACATTTTTATAATCTGAAAAAGAGGAAGCTCTGAGAAAAATATGTGTTATTGTACTAAAATGAACTATTTAGCTATTATATTTTTATATTATAAGCTCCCAGAAATAATATATATATATATATATATATATATATATATATATATATGGGAGCTATATATATATATATATATATAGTAACATGCAAAAAAAATTGATGATTTCAGGGAGATGATAAATCTAATTTGAACAAAATCTATCCAAATCATTAGTCACTATTTTGTAATGGACTATTGATTATAATATAGAATAATAATAAAATAAACTTTACTGTGTCTAAGAACTGAAATGTCATTCATAATAATATAGATCTAACCTAAATGTGGAATAACATTTTATAACAATCCTAAAGTCAGTTTGATATTTTGTAATAATTATTACTTGTACATGATCATCAGCAGCTAGCATTGGGTAGCTACTTTGCCACAATAATAATGGATTTTATATCTCACTACTTCTCTACATTTGTTCAGTCAATATTTATCATAAAGAAATGCCCTTAAGATTTATATTATTTATCACAGAACAAAACATGCATTAATAAATAGTAACTCTGTTATAACATGTGCAAAATTATTTAGCTGTTATTAATAACACGAGGTAATAATATTTCTCATACATAATTATTTAGATTGTTTACTACACTATCGTAAAACACTAATAATAATCCATATCAAAATATAATTTATTCAGATAGTATTTAAAACAAAATAAAGCAAACTAGAACATCGCTTTGGACATTAACAAATCCATTTGCTATACAAAATAAACTGCAATAAGTAGTGAAATCATATATCATTGCCCTAAGCAATCCTATGCTTAAGATATCTATTTGGTTGATAGATGAACAAAACTAACTTTGAATCAATAACTAACTAAATTCTGACATACTTTATTCTTTTGATATTATTTATAGTAATTCAAATTTGTCATACTATTTACACCTTCTTTGACACTTTATCAATACTTTTATTTTTATTATTTGTATTACACTAACAGTTTTGACTGTCCTGCAGTCATCATCAGAGTTCTTGTTGCTTCTATTACAATCGAAACTGTTAGTGTAATACAAATAATAAAAATAAAAGTATTGATAAAGTGTCAAAGAAGGTGTAAATGGTATGATATTTTATACTAGAAATCAATACATGGGAGAAGATATAGAAAATTATATTAATTCAAATTTATGTTAGTATTTAATAACATTTTATTTTATTTAAATAAACTAGTTCCTAAACAATCATAATTACATTTTATAAACCTACCCACTATTTTAAATGTTTAAATAAAATAAACCTTTACTCAATTTTTACATTTATTTTAATAAAATGTTAAATATAATATAAACATTTCATTCATGCCATACAGTAAATCAATACACAATTATTGCTTCAGTTATATTCAAAAATGAAATATTCCACAAGAATTTATTATCAACAAATTTCATTAAGTAACTTCACATTTTACAGTACCCAATCACATTATGTAAAAATATACCCTAGCTTTCTATTGGATATTCACTGAATTAATATTACTGATATTATCTATCCACTTAAATCTCCAATCAATTGAATATAAAATGAACTTTGTAACAATTAAGCTATATATGACAATAATTGTCAGTTGTCCAAGCCAAAGATAATATTCAATTATGCTAGTTAATGAAATTTATGATCTCCACTTCAAAGAAATTTAAAAAGTAACTAAGATAAATCATTCTGTCTAAAGACAAAATACAATCAATTAAGATTTTTATAATGGAACAAGATAAGCAAATAAATAATTAACTCTGAGTTAATGAAATTATTTCTATTAGTAATATTGATTTAAATAAGTAAACAAATATTTAAGTGCAGTAATAAATATAAAATTTATATGTAATTGGATTTTAAAAAAATGATGTATAAAAATATACATATATCTAACTTTAGTTCACTTACCAAGGTGGGTTTGATCTTGGGTCAAATTTTAATTACCAAAATTATCTTGCACACTCAAAAAAAAAATAAACAGGATTTGTTGGATTTTAAATTAACTCTAAATTTATTGGTTTGTAATAAAAAAAAATGATAACAGTATAATATAACAGAACATCAATCGATGTTTGCAATAGATTAAAATCAATAAAAATAATAAAATCTAAGCATGTGGAACTCCAAAACATGCTGCAAGACAATACTATTTATAAAAAAACAATGGAAAAAGAGATTTTTTAAATATCTTCCTAAGATTTCAAATATGATAGATAATAAAAAAAAAAAATGATTAAATAAAAATTGATTTCTATTTCTTCATTAATATAAACTCTAAATAATTAAACAAACATAAAATAAAATGTTATATTAAACCCTTTTCTATCTGATATTTCAAAATTAAATCCTGAACATATATAAAAAACATTGAATATTTGAAAAAATCAGGTTGTATTAATTTATACCATTAGATAAGTGCATAAATAATAAGACCAAAATGAATCTCTCTGATTCATTTTAAAGTGTGAATTCTATCATACCTATATATATATTATTTACCTATGTTTTTACAGAAAATATAAATACTCCCTTTTTTTTAACAAAGAAAAAAATATATATACATAGAAACCATACCATAAGTGAAAGTCTGTCCATTTTCACTCACTATCCGCTGATCCATGGTAGCTTCCGGTTCTTTAATTCCAATCCTAAGGTGTAGAGATGAATTTCCTTTGAGTAGAGAAGATACACATGTGTAGTAACTAATGCAGATTTGAATTCAATTCCTTTCATGTTTAATTTACAATGTTTTTTTTAGCTATATAAATGTCCAGCTTTCAAAACAACAAATGCAAAATTACACATCACTGGCTTTAATTTTCCTTTCCCACTGACAATAAAATACAAAAGGAATTTCTTTAGTGACACAATCCAGTTATAATTAAGTGAAGAATCAATACTAGCTTTTTCTTTTCTTTTTTTAATTACAAAAGTGAAGTTTAAATTACTTATTATAACACATAACACATACATTGAGTGAACCGATCTTGTAGATTTTCTTGACATAAAATGTGATATCTATAGAACATAATGGGATTTACATCAATCACAAACAAATGAATGCAATTCTGGATTTTTAACCACAGAATATATTTATATAGCTGACCTGCAATACAATGCATTTTGATCTTTCTTCCACATTTTTGTTGTTTCCCCTGGAATTTCATAAGCTAGTTGCCCCATTGAATGAGCAGATAGTTAAAAATTTTATTTTTTCATAGTTCTGTAAATTAATCACTTAAACAATAAAATTTAATAAATTTTTAAAGACAGAGAAACAGGTTCTATGCAATGACAAAATGATAAGAACTCAAATTACGTGTCTCAGTTCTATTTATCAGATACTCTTGATGATGTTATTGTTGTCCTAACGACTGTTGGAAATTACTCAAATTTAACTTGATGATGGACAATCTGTACAGCTATTTTACTCTCTTTTAAATTTATTTTAATGTGTTTCTCTTCACACTATTTTAGACATATATTAAGGTAATGAAAATTCTTTGAGATGTTTTCAGAAGCAATCACAACATTATCCACATACATCATAATAATGCCCTTGATTTTCTCAGACAATACATTGTCTAAACATCTAAGAAGTCCAGCCCCACTATTTATAGGTCCAAAAGGCATTCTTTCAAAAACATATGAGTATCCATCATATTTAAATGCAGTATATTTTTGATCTTCATCGTGCAAATATACTCTTCATTCTCAAACTGAATAAAGCTCAGACACTAAGACCATTAGACTGAAAATATATAAATAGATTACTTAAAAAAGTGACAAGTAATAAAAAAAGAAAAAATTATATTCTGATACATAAATATCTTCATATATGGTTGTAGAAATACAATAATGAATTTGATATCAAATAATAAAATTTGAATTAAATTAATGTAAATGCTCACTCATAAAATAATTATATTTGTTTTTAATTATATACTTAATGATTCTATATAGTAGTTTGTCAAAGTTTAGTAATTCATATTATTTTCATAGTTCATTTATGACTAAAATTATATCATTCATAAGAGATATTTCTTAGTGTGCAATAAAGTGTTATTTCTTAATTAACAATCTGGATCAAAAAAAAAAAGATTTCAAAAAAATCTGAAACATAATGTGGGTCTTTGACATATAGTATGGTATATACAAAATTTGAAATTATTGCTTAAAATTTTATTTAATTAAGAGGTACTTTATGACTGTTTTTGCATTCTATATTAAATATAATATTTGTTAGGATTTTAAATTTATTTAATTAACCTTTATTTATTTTTTTAAAGTAAAGGTAAAAATAATCTAATGGTGTTTATTTTGGATTTTTCAATCATTATAAATATCATTACATATTCCTTCAAATTTTTTTATATTATTTACCTTCAAAAGATTAGCTTATTATCTTATTTTCTACAACAGTATTTTGTCCATTGTGAAGTATTTTTTATTATTAATTTCCTCCCCGAAAATGGTGTTACATTCGTAATCAATGCACGTGGGATAACAAATTATGTAAAAATGTAGGCAAATTTAAAATAAATAATAATAATTTATTTATTTCAAAACATATATATATATATTAATTTAAATAAAAACTACCTTTTTTATTTTAAAAAAAAAATCATTGTCATTAATTGAATAATATCAAAAAATTTTAAATCCCTACAATATGTCCATTACACATGCTGTTCACACAACCATATATTTCAAGTAAAAAAAAAAGGACCAACTTATGCTTTGTTATTTACTGTATGTAATAGATTTCACTCTTAGTATAACAGACAGACATGACCGGATTGTGAATATATTTTCATAAATTTTATTTTAAAATCTGAAAATGACACATCAAGTCACACATTCAAACATTTCTTTTATTCAAGTATGATTTTAATTTATTTTAAAATGAGAATGCCTTTCATGAATACTTTGCAATGAAAAAGAAAGAGAGAGAGAATAACTTTAAAAAAGATAGGCAAGAGGGAGGTGGGTGAGGCTTGAAGTAAAGAAAGTAAATAAATAAATCATGGTTACAAAAATTCAGATTTTTTTTTTTAAGATTAATTTTCAAACATTTTAAAATCCGCAGGCAGATGCTTTGCAGACTACAACAAAATAGTAATAATTGAATAGTTCATTGCTTAGGAATTCATGAGAATTAGAATACTAGAAGTGGCAGAGAAGAATATAGGATCAAAGATTTTCAGATCTAGAATCTATCTCTCTATCACTGCACTAAACGATGCAAGGTGAGATGGTAGCAATAGAAAAAAATAATAGAATGTAAAAGTGATTAGAGCAAATAAATTAATGAGTCTTAACAAATTATTTGTTTTATTTATCAAATCTGATAATAAAATATTTATAATTACTTAAAACAATATATAACTTTATCATGTAAATATGTTAAAAGTAATCCAAACATTAATAAATGTGGATTGTATTAAACATTATAATTTTCATGGTTTGTTACAAGATTGTGTGATATATTGGCAAATGAGAATTAAATAATAGGTTATATTTCACACTCTCTCCTGATAATTGTATGTGTATATTGGACTATTTCCATAATCTAATATTAAGTATTGAATGTCTTTAGAAAAATGTAATTTTATTTAAATCTTGTAATTATATTCAACTGTTAGTAATAGTAACCAAGTTAATATATGCACAACTTTTTTAGGGGTATTATTCTCCTATCTTCTTTAGGTGTTTCTGGTCAAATCTTCTAATTACATTCCAGGCCAGAAACACCTGAAGAAGAGAGGAAAATAATATCTTACAAAATATTGTGCATATGCTAACCAGTGTGTTATTAGTAATAGTTCAATATAATTGGAAGATTTAAATAAAGTTAAAGTTTTCTAAAGGTATTCATTTAGGAAAACTCCACTCTGATAACTGTCTAGTCTTTCATTAGACTATATTATGATATAACTTAATTGTTGAAGTTCAAATGACTTGATCATCCAAGCTCAAACAAAAGATTTCAAATGTTGATGTCTCTTATTTATAATATTAATAGTAATTGCAATAATATTTAAAAAATGTTTTAATGTTTAAATATAATTTATATCCATCAAGTATATGTATCAAAAATACTATTGGTATTAGTTAAATGATAAAACACAAAAATATTAAATTAGAACAGGCAAAACTATCCATATAGTATTGCCACTCAGTGCAAGCCAGAGTAATCAATGGATTCCAGAAGACTTATGCATAAAATCCTCATCTAGTGCCTACTCATCCAATATCCCCAGACTAGTTTCTGGTTTGTGGCCTTTGTTAGTGAGGAGCCTTGGATCTAAAAGCACTGCACCTAGATCTTAGGATCTAATGCAACCCTCCAGCAGCCACCTTTTATCTCTACTTAACTACAAAACTATGAGTCTTAAATTAATCAGTAGGCACTAGATGGGGATTTTATGCACAAACCTCCTGGCATCCATGTTTACTCTGGCTTGCACTGAGTGACAATACTGTTTGGAGAGTTTAGCCTGTTTAATAACAGTTATAGCAAGCATAACAAATGGTGATCATGTGATGTTTATTGGATCAAGTTAGATAGTAAATTTGTGTTTCTTAATTGTAAGTATGTCACAAGATAAAGATTATGATTTGAAAGTATTATTAAAGTATAAGAAAAATTTTAAAACAAAATTTTTATCTATCAAAAATATATACTGAATTTTATTTTAATATTAAAAATAAAGCTTTAAAAATATTAGTAATTGATTTAGTAAATTATTACTTATATAGCTTGTTAATTTTAGAAGAAAAAGGGGTATTTTATCTAAATTTAAAATTTTATAAATTTTAAAATTTCTTGAAATCTCATGTGATATAATTGTAAATGTGTAATATTTTAGCACATATGTGCTAAAAAATTGACACACTCTCCCATTAATAAAATGTTTATTGATGAAAGAATAATGAGAGATTGCATATCCAATTTTTAGCACATGTGTAAAGATTAGTTTCATGCATAATATTGCAATATAAATATCATTATATTATTAATTACTTATTATATATGTATGTAAATCAAGTCCAAGTTTATTATTAATAATTTAAAAGCTAAATTTTGGAAAAAATCCTTTAATTAAATTTTGCTGTTTATACAGAAAGTAAACTTTCCATACTGGGTAAGTCAGAGTAATCAATGGGTGTAGAAAAATTTGTGTATAAAATCCCTATCTACTGCCTACTCATCCAATATCACCAGACTAGTTTCTAGCATATGGCGTGCGTCAATGAGGAGCCTTGAATCTGAGAGCATGGCATCTAGACCTTAGGATCTAATGCAACTCTCCAGAAACCACCTTTTATCTTATTAGCTAACTATATATAAAGCTTTGTGTTCAAAATGAAAACAAAATAATGTTTTTAATTCAAACACATTAGTTTGCATAGTCATATACATCTGAACTCAGTTCAGCATCCATACTTTTTGGTATCTTTGGTTCTTTAGTAACCACAGACACCTTAATCCTATTGGGCAGGATTAGTTTTAAATCACTAAACATCATATAATCACCATTCTTTAAGCTTGCACAAGCTGTTTACACAGAGGCTAAACTATCCATATAATAGTGCCATTCAATGCAAATAAATGGATGCAGGAAGGTTTGTGCATAAAATCCCTATCTAGTGCCTATGCATCCAATATTAGACTAATTTCTAGCTTTATAGTTAGCTAATAAGGTAAAAGGTGGCTGTTGGGAGTTGCATTAGATCTTAAGATCTAGGTGCAGTGCTCTCAGATCCAAGGCTCCTCATTGATGAAAGCCACAAGATAGAAACTGGTCTGGAGATATTGGATGAGTAAACACTAGATAGGGATTTTATGCACAAATATTCCTGCATCCATTGATTACCCTGGCTTGCACTGAGTGGTGCTGCTATATGGAGAGTTTAGCCTCTGTATATTAATCAAGCCAGTTTATATTTCAAAATATTACTTTAATTAATTCTAATGATTTTAATGAGATAAAAATATAAACCTATTCATGAAACAAGTCTGAATATATTACTAAGATAATTTACAAGCCAGTTCATCAAAGAATCACTTAAATACACCTATCTATATGACAACATTTGTTTGATCATTTTTTATCTGACAAAATAGATTGACATTGATATAAGCAAAAGGTAGGCAATGTTTACAAGTTTATTTAAATGATTCTTTAGGAATCTAGTTTGTGAATTATCTTATTAATACATTTAGACCTACTTGTTCTGTGAATAAGTTTATATTTTTAGTATTACATATTGGATAAACTGTAAAATTATATATGATGCATTTTAAATACATAATATTTTTAAATTATTTTCCTGCATATGGATGTATCACATAAATAAGAATTTAAAGATATTGTACATACAAATATGTATATAATAAAATTTAGAATTTCGCATTATATATATATTTGTAATGTAGATCAAGAAGATTAATAAACAATGAAGATGCTTAATTATTGCTGCAGGAAGGTAAGACCTTTTATTATGAATATAACATTAAGAATTATTTTTTCTTTTTTTAGATTCATGATATTCAGTTGGTAATCTTTTTGATATTTTATATGATTTTCAAAATTGCAGTTGCTAAGCAGCATAGTAGCTCCTAGTTTTGTATATTGATTGTTTGATATTCCAAAATTTATAATTTTGATGCACTTTAAGAATAATTCATTTTGTAATTATGCAAAGTAAACTAAGTAATAATATGAAAATACTGAAAAGCCTCTCAGAAGAATATTATGATAAACAGCAGCATGTTAATAATGAAAACCTGTATCTTCTTGGTAATTAGTCCTGTCAATGTTCATTAATCATTTCACTATTGATCAAATGTAATTATAATGAGCCTAAAATATTAGTTTTAATTTTGTGTATATGTGGACTTCACTTTAAATTTAGTTTCTAAAGAAATCTAATTTATTTTTTATAATAGTTAATACTTTAAATGATATAAATATATTTTTAAAATGAAATTTAAAAAAATTATGTCAATTTACATTTATTTACTTCAAAGTGGATTGATTTAATTCTTAAAGAAAGCAATAATAAATATAAAAATTAATAACAATTCCAATGCAATTGAAATAAAACAACTATATAAAATTAATATTTTATTTATCATTTTATTTTTCTACGATAAAAATTATTTTATTTATTATTGAACCAGTTTTCGCCGTATATTAGGATCTTTTCAAAATACACTTTTCTATTGTAATAGAAAAGGTGATTTTGAAAAGGCCCTAATATAAGGTAAAAACCAGTTCAATAATAAAGAAAGTATTTATTTTTATGTAGTTTTTTTTTATTTTAATTGTTTTGGAATCATTATTAATTATTTGAATACAACATTATGGACAAATTTATGTTTGACCATTGTTAAGGATATAAAAATTAAGTATACTTTATTTTTATTAATAAAAATACCATTAAAATAAACAAAAATATATTTGCAAGACAAAAATAAGCTTTCAAATTAAAATAATAATTCTCTTTCTTTTTACCAAGCACTATTGCTCCATGTAAGGAAGAATGATTTTCAGAGGTTTGTTTACTGCCTATTTATACCTGACATCAATCAATAAAAATAAAATCTAAGATATAAATTTATAATTTTTATAAATAAACTAGAATCCCCCCCCCAAATCAGATTAAACAACTTATTATTTCTAAAATAATATCAGTCTGTAAAATTACAAAACTGAATATAATATATAGGGTATATGAGCATAATGGACGTGGCACTACTCATATTTAAAATTTAATATTAAATTGCTCAGCAATCTGGTTATATATGTGTGTGTGTGTGGAGGGTGGTGAAGAAAATTTTAAATAAAACTAAAATTTGTATAACAAATATTATTTATATAAATACATTTTGTAAAATGTATATAATTTGAAATATAGAAAAAATTTAAATTACTGAGGATAATTACAATATAAATGTAAGAGTTGCACAGAGATAGAGTCAATCCTAGATGTGCAAGTAACATTTCACTTGAGACCTCATAAATTGAACATTTTTGATATACCTAATTATATCCCTGGCTTCAACTTGTCATTTCTGTTACTTCAATAGCACATAATCTCTTAAACAACTAACTATACTCTATGATAAAATTAATTGTTTATTTTCTCTCTATTTTATTTTCTATAAATTTTATATTTAAATGTAATTGTGATAACAATATATATATATATAATTGTCTTAGCATTTATATTCTTGCTATAGAAAGAAATTTATTGTTAGCTGAAATGAGACACCCTGATTTTTCTTGGATACCTTAAAGGAAGTGAACAGGGCAAATTTTCTAATGTCCATTCTATATGTTCTTGTCATTGCAGCTGTTATTACTATATGATTATTCATATAGTTTATAAACATGGATGTGCTGCTCTCCAACACATATTAGCCATTGTGATGACTTTATTCACTTTTTACCTCTGAGTTTAAGATCCAAAAACACCATGGTTTTTCTTCTCAGTTGCCTGAGAGTACTTAACTGAAATATCAGTCAAATTTTCTTGAAGTCAGAATGAATGTGTGTGTGAATGATTTTTTTAAAATAAATATTTACAATCATGACAGATAAAAAGTAAACCATGACTCTTATTCCTAGGAGACTATAAAATTTCCAACCAAGGCAACAGTTTGTGGCCAAAGGTGGAGGGTATTACCTACCCTGACATTTAATGATGATCTTTTATTTGGATACTTATAACTGTAGATCTATTTCAAGTGAAAGAAGATTGCAAAAATTGAAAGAACAGTCTCCTATTAAATGGGATATTATTGGACTTTGTGAAATTAGAAGAAAAGATGAAGAGACAATTGTTTTAAAAAGTAAACATGTATTGCACTACAAAGACACAAACATCAGATATACAAGTGAATTAGAATTCATTATAAATAAAAAATGGGAGAACAACACTGTGAAGATTGATAGAATATTGGACAGGGTGGAAAGATTAGTTATTCAACTTAATAGCAGATACTAACTGCAGATAATTCAGGTTTATGTTCCAACAAGTTCTCATAGTAATGAAGTAGTAGAAATTTTGTGATCAGACCAAACACCATTTTAAAATTATTATAAAAGAATTTAATGAGAGAATTGGTAAACAAGTGAAATATGAAAATGCTATAGGTAAATTTGATTATGGTGATAGAAATGAGAGAGGATATAAACTTGTGAAGTTTGCAAAAAAAAAAAAAAAAATTGAAAAAAATGCTAAATGAAAATGGACATAGAACCATCCAAATAAAGTTACAGAAGAATTGGATTCTATTTTGATTAACAGAAAATGTGTATTTCAATATTATAATATTCTTAATAAATTCAGCATAGGAAATGATCATCAGTTAGTAAAATGTAAGGTACATGGTAATGCAAAACTAGAAAGACAAAATTAATAAGGAAAACAATATTTACAGCAGTTATTCCTAATCATCAGAAACATTCCAATGATGTTAAATTAGAACTTGCAAATTGTTTTCAAATATTAACAGATTTCAAACCAGATTTAGATTTGAATGAAATCACTAGGGAAGATAACTGACCCACAACAAATGACGAGTAAATCTTTCTACTGAGACTAGAGAATTTATGAAAAAAAAGGGATATAAAAATATATGATGCATTATGAAAGATTGAATATTTAGAATTTTGTAAAATAGTGCAAAAAGAGTTGATAATGATATAAGAAAGGATAATTGTGAATTAGCAAGCAATGCTATAGAAAAAAATACAAATCTCGAAAATGTAAAACAATATTTTGATATTGGTAGGAAACTCATTTCTACAATAAGATATAAAGATGTAAATATTAGTACAAAGAGAGATGGCATCATAAAATGTGTAGAAAAGTTCTATCAAGACTTATAAAGTAGTAAAAACCATGGAAAATTACCTCCTACAACTATTATATCTTCTGAATTGTCCAGTATTTTAAATAAAGAAGTGAACATCCAATTAAATTTATGAAAAATCTAAAGCTTCAGATAATGATAAAATTGTTATTGATATCTTAAAGAAAGCAGGTGAAGAAATAAAAAAATTGGCAAAATTATATACCAAATGTCTAATTTATAAACTGTACTAGATGAGTGAAAGATTGCAATATTAATATTAATATTTAAAAAAGATGATAAAGAAGATATTAGAAATTACAGATCTATCAGCCTTTTATTAGTTCTATACAAAACTTTACCAAAATAATTAAGTCATCTAGATCAGACAAAAGTAAGAATGGAGAACTAAAGGTAAATATTAAAACCATTAAATTTTAATGTTCAATGGATTTTCTCAAAAGATAAAAATAAATATTAATAAAATTTAACAAATACCTTAGTCCAAGTATAATGGAATTAAACTTTGTTTGAGTGGTTTTGGTAGAAATAACTTAATAATAAAAGGGAATATGTCTCTGTGTTTGAAAAGGAAGGTTTTTCATAAATGTATTTTACCCATTTTTACTTATGGATATGAGATTTGGTCACTTAAGAAAAGAGCAAATCAGAGACTTCAGACTACTTAACAAAAAAATAATTATAAAATGCACCAAATCTTTTAAAAACTTGTTTTTTATTTTTTTTTTTGCCACCAAAATGAAATATATTAAAATAAATTTCCAATGTTTTGACTATTTCATTTTTTTCTATAGTCTTTTTCAAGGAACTAAAAATATATAAAAAAGAGAGAAAAAAAAAATTCATAAAAATCCTCTAAAACAAACAAAAACAAAAATCCTGCCACATATACATACCATCTTGGAAAATATATTCTTTAAATTATGACAGCTTTCAACTTGAAAAAGACTATAGAAAAAAATAAAGAAATAGTCGAAACGTTGGAAATTTATTTTAATATATTTTATTTTGGTGGCAAAAAAATAAAAAACAAGTTTTTAAAAGATTTGGTGCATTTTATAATTATTTTTAAAAGTATTTTGACCACTTTTAATAAAAAATATAAGGTGAGAGTTATTTTTATTTACTTAACAAATAAGGAGATGCATTTTAGCTGTAATAAGAAAATATTAAAAATGAAATACATAGGTGAAACAACAAACAGGCATTACTGACATCATTAAAAGAATTAAGGAACTGAAGCAAAGTGGCTGGACATATTGCTAAAAGAGATGATAATAGATAGAGAGCTGATATCTTAAACTGAATTCCAAGAGATTGTAAAAGACCTAAAAAGAGATTCTACGTGAGAAGGATGGAAGAAATAAGGAAGTATGTGGGGATGATGTAGAGAAGAGAAGTTAGAGATTAGAGAAGATAGATTGAACTTGGAGAGACTTTATTTTGTGTGAATTGATAATGGTTGAAATGATGATGATTATTTATATTCTCAATATCTTTATTATCAGTTTTATATTTAAAACAAAAACAAATCATTGAAAACAGTTGTATTGCTCAGGCTTTGATTGTTAAAAAATTAAAAACAATAATGAAGAATTTTAAAGTATCTCTACATTCTTGTCTTTTTATGTTTCTGTGTTTGATATGAACTAAAGTGTTAGGGCTCAGATAAAAGCACCTTAACTTTAAAGTCAAAGTCATATCACCTGATCACCTAATTGTTATTAAACAAGGCAAAACTCTCCATACAGTAGTGCCACCCTGTGCCAATCAGAGTACTCAATGGATGTCAGAACATTACTCTGATTGGCACAGGGTGGCACTACTGTATGGAGAGTTTTGCCTTGTCTAAGCCATAATACACAGCACAAGTTTTACTAGTAGAAATTATATGGTAGATGTATGAATCTTGTTTTGATTTAGCATAAGTTTGTGTTTTAGCCAAGAATAATAAAAGAAAGGATTGGTCCAGATAAAAGCTTTGATAATTTGATACATTATTGAAAGTTTTTCTAGCTCTCTGTGCATTTTTTTCAGAAATTTTTGAAATATTCATCAATAAAGTTATAATTTCTTTTGGATTTTCACTATAAAAAATAAAACAATGTTAATGTTCTTATGCACACATTTGATTGTTGAATACTTATTTAAATAATCTTTATACAACTTTCTTAATTTTCATTTAAAATCTGCATTGAAATCGGCATTGTAGTTACAGATGAATTGTAAAATTATCTGAGATTAAATATAATTTGTGCTTTGATTTTTTATATTTATCTATATAGCTCTGGAAAGATATAACATGGATTGCTGTTATTAACATAAATATTGTGATTTGATACATTGCAATTCATATGTGACTTCTGCTTTGATATCACTAATAGGTAAATACTACATAACATTCAGTCCATGCAAAATGTTCCAAAAACTGATTATAGCAGCCAGTTTTTACTACTAGTAATCAATATTTATGGTTAACTTCCACAGTAAATAAAGATTTGAAAAAATTATAAAACCTAAAACAAAAAAAAATGCCTTAAATAAGTGATATAAGAAATTACTCACTGAATGGAATAGATTCTAAATCAAAATAAAATGTCAGTATCATCATGAACATCATGAAGATAGTAGTCCAACTATTAGTAGATATCTCTTAGTGAACACACATTGTTAAACATCTAAACTCATTATGTAAAACAGCATTATTTTTTAACAAATCAGTATTACAAAAAAATAAACTTAATGGTTAGATTAATCCAGAAAATAATGTATTTTAGTGATGCAAAGAACTCATTAAAATTTATGATGTAGTTATGAATTTGAGATGTTTAAATGAATTATGTTAGAATTAATGATAGAGATAATCATTATAACTCACTTACTGCATAATCAATTAACAGCCTTGAAATTGTAATATCAATTAGAAATCCAGATTAATTTCTGGCTAGAGCTTCATCATGAAAGGCAGTTTTTGTACACATTTATCTAAAAGCCACATTTTGCTGTTAAAGCTAATGATTGATTATGTTAGACAACAGAGAAAGCAGGCTGTCATAGCTATCCAGCTTGATTTCAATGCAGCTTTCGACTCTGTTAACATCAGTACTCTTCTAAACCTGCTGAAAGGCCATCACATCCCAACCTCTATCATACAGATCATAGATAACCTCATGTCTAACAGAGAAATTGCTGTCTCACTGAATGGCAAGCTCTCTTCATTTTTCCAACCTAACACATCCATTCTGCAAGGCTCCCCCCTCAGTGCTCTTCTCTTTATAGTCTACATTGATCTGCTGTTGAAAGCCATCGAACAACAACTACCTGGTGTATATGTACCAAGGCTTGCCAAATTGATAAAGCTCATGGCTTATATGGATGACATAATCATCTTTTTCCCTTCAACAACCTATTTACCTCAGTTATACTCCATATTCGATAAATACACAGCTGACTATGGTCTCACCATCAACCCATTGAAATCAGCTATACGGAAGGTATCCTCAGGTCAGAAGATTGTATCCAAATTTACAGCCAATCCTCAAAAGTTTTTGGGCTTTGAGATATCCAAAACATACTTCCAAATGTCCAAAGATATTCAAAATCCCATTCTGCACTCAATGGAAAGACTTACTAAACGTCTGTCTAAAGTCTACCTTTCCTTACATGGTAAGGTAATGCTTCTCAATATGAAGATCATGGCCAAGCTCAACTATTACAAGCCCATCATGAGGATCACTAAGACTTTTATCAATAGAATGAATTTCTCTTGCATCCCGACTTTTCTGGGGAGGTAATGTTTTGCAATTAGCATTAACAGGATGCAACTTCACCGGAAGTATAATGGACTTTCTTATCATGCTATTCAAGCCATTCATATTCAAAAGATATTTAATTTTATCACCATGCTTATCAAATCATTTGGATATGACCAAGTCATTTTGCCAGTTATCCCGACTGATAGACCCCCTCCTAGAGTCAAGAATTTCCTTGATGCCGCGATTAATTTTATCAAAAGCTACATGGTAATTATGAATGATATGTTTGATAACAGGATTAATATTTGGCAAGCACATAGTCTCATTCACTCTGTCACAATTCCCATAACACCTCTACTTGCCCTGACCAATAATAAAATCATCTCCCTCTTCAGGTGCTGGGCTATGAAACCGAAATTCTTTGATTTTATTATTAAGATAAATTTAAATGCCATTAGCACTAATTGGTTTTTCTTTCATAGGCGAGGCATCAACAAAATTGACCCAATCTGCCCCCTCTGCCAGACTCATGATGAAACATTTGACCATCTGATTTACTCGTGCCATGGACTCTGGAGGTCTAGAAGGATTATTGCTGATAACCTTAAAGTGAATTTTTACCTTGTTACCTCTCTTAAGGACAGTATTAAGACAAGATCCATCCCTACTATTAGGCTGTCATTATTTATCAACTATGCATTGTGGTCTACTCATTGTAAAATGGTTTTCAATCCCGGTGCAATTATTGAGGGAAAATTCTTTCTGAATAAACTTATAAAATTTAAAAACCATGACATGCTCCTAGCTCCAAAAGTATTATTTGAGGAAACATGGACTCTGATTGCATTGTAAGGATGAATGCTGGTAAAGCGCGTTGTTTCTTCTGTCTAATATATTGCTGAAAGTGGTTTTGTTATTAATCAGAGGTTCAGATCCTTATGTCATCAAAATGGATAATATTTAACTGAATACATCAGATTTAGCATAAATACCTAAGCCTTCATAGTTGTAGTGATTTTTCCTATGGTGATCTGACCAAACTCTAGATTGACTACGTGAATCTTGGTAGTGTGAGGCAATTTGTCTAGGTGAGTTGGTGAGCTTAATTGGTCTACTTGTGTGTTAACAGTAGACCAGGTATTTGGGTTTACCTCTTGCCCAGAATAATACTATCTTTTATTTATTTATAATCATGTAATTCGTTCTTATGTTTGTAATTCTAGCTTTCCTTCTAATTTACCATGTATACATAATTGTCACTGTAAACATTGTACTTATTTAATAAATATTTTGAAAAGGAAAAAAAAAGCTAATGATTTCAAAGTTTCCATATCCTAATGTTTAAAATGCAGGCCAATATGTTTATCTCTAAATGTCTCAAACTAAGTCAACAATTATATATTTTAATGATATTGGAATAAAATATATAACAGGGAGTGGCTTCTGGATCAGTATGTGCAATTTAGTGTTTATCACTGATGAAGATCAGTTAAAATTTAGTCTGAGAATCTGGTTGAAATCATTATATGGTACCATCAACTAATCATGCTTTCATGAATGATCCTGAAGAATTGATAAAGTGGATTCTTGTTGTTAATGCAAATGTTAAGTGTAAATTTAAAAAGCTATGTAACATTTTATTTAAATATAATCAAATATGGTAAGGAGATGACAAACTATCTCTAACAATGATCAAATGTTATAATCCAGTCACAACATCTTTTTGTTTAGTGTTAACAAACTAAATTATTTTTACAACTTAAAAGATGGATAACTATTAGGGGTCAAAGTAGTATATATTAATATTGATAATACTACCTTTTTTTTATAGTGATCAGTGAATTTAAGAATAGACAACTTTAATTTAGAAAATCAAATTAGTATCCCGAGCAATCATTATGAAATAACTTGATTTAATATGGATTATAACAGCAATAGCTTATGCAAGTCATCACTAATCTTATGAAATCAAGACAACCCTAATTGCATATATGAATATAAACAAAATACTACATTTTTTATTAGAAGTAATTAAACTTGTATTAAAGTAACTTTTGACTACAAGATAATGAATCTGTTGTGATTAATCATCAGTCACTAGGAATGATTTCACAAGGGTATCTTTGATGAATATTTTATACTGTTTATCTTTTGATCCATTAAATATGCTAATATATTCATGTTTAATTATCACTGAGTCAGAAGGGTTTTCTTAAAGTTTTTAATATAGTTACAATCATATTGCTGAATATTCTTCAGTTTTGGAATTATTATGGTTAAACAAAGATAATGTAAGCAACATTACTTTCACAATGCTCGATCATAAAAAATAAGTTCTTACACTGTAGGTTTTCTCATTTATGTGCTATATTTTAGTTACAATTCATATTTCAACAAATAAAAAAAAATCCACCACTGCCATCTAAACCTGAATATGAGAGAAAAAGAAGACAGAGGTAATGATGACTAAGGGATTCTGAAGGATCCAATGATGGTCAAAGAAGATGAAACATCTTCAGCAACTTGTTAAAAATGATACTAATAATATTTATGATATCTGTTTTTTAGAGACTGAGAACAAGTAATGCATCAGACATGGTATTAAAATATGATTATTAGCAGCAAAAAAGAGGAAAACTCTTTAGTAGATCAACACAGATTCAGTTTTAAGTAAAAAATTGTAAATTGAAAGCTAAAGATTTAATATTCAGCAGAAAAGCAATGGAAAACAATTGCAATAATAAATATTTTGTCTAAAATAATTCAGAAATGAATAATGATAAATCATTGATTAAAGTAAAATTTAAAGGTATAGATTCAAAAGTTAAAGATACCAATAAGATTTTGAAGAAAGAAAATATTAGGAAAAACTAAATCATACTTTTAAAAAATGTATAGAAACTCAGATATGGAAAACAGAAAAAATAATTCCAATATAAGGAAATGCAGTAAAGTAAAACAAATCATCATGATAAATACATAATCAGAAAAATATATATATAAAATAAAAAACTATGACAGCCAAACCAAAAAAGTATAAAATATAAAAGTAAAAAAAAATGTCGTTAGCAAGAATGAATCTTCAAAGTAAAGAATGGACTACTTTTACAAAAATCAGTCTTTGATGTAATGAGTATGTCCTTTAAAAAGTTACTAAAAGTATTTATTAAGCCAACTTTTAATGATAAAAATGATATTTTAATAGAAGCTCAAAAGCAGTAAACGAATTACAAAAGATGGAAGACTCCTAAATATAATAGAACAGAAGAGGAATGATTAAATATAATAAAGATAGTTTATTCCAAGAACATAATGGGTTGTTCAATGTTATGCAGAAGAAAGTATAGCAACTAAAAAATGAACAAAATCAATAAGAGTACCAATATATACCAAAGAAAGCACAACAGAATGTGAAAATTATTGAACATTTTTATTAATAAGAATTTTAGAAAAATTCTAAAAAACATTCAATGAAAAATTAAAAACCCAATTAGAGAATTCTTGACAATAAAGTGAATTTAATTTAGAAAAAATACAAATATCATATTTAAAATTTTTATTCTGCCTTTTTGCCAGTAAATTATTAAAATTTGATTTGTTGACTTTCAGAAGACTTTTGGCAGAAGTATATAAAGTTGATTTAATTTGTCTTCTATCTATGATTTTACAAAAGGAATTATGAAAACACATTCTACTGTTAATAATAACACATCGGTTATTATTGGAATTAATATTCAGGTGTTCCTAACTTATTTAGTGTTAGCATTTGAAATTGAACCATAACCATTACACTTGCAATACTGAATTTAAAATAATGTGTAAAAACAGTTAGTATTTAGCATTCAAATGTAATGATCATTGTTCAATTTCCATACTAGCTATTACTAATTAAACCAAGCCAGCAACACTTGAAGAAGAGAGGTAAATAATACCCTTCAAAATATTGTGTTTTATACTAATCTGTATTTTATAGTTAGCTATAAAAATATGCAAAAAATTAAACACACAAAAATATGAAAATTCACAAGACAAAGAGATTCAATCTCAACAAGATATTAATCTTATATTTGTAAAGAGCAATTACTAAAATTAAAATATATAACAATGAGATAAAAATAGTGATATTAACAAAAAAGACAATATGGATTATACATAAAACTTGAAAAATACATAAACAATGGTACTTAGAATAAAGAAAATGATGAAAAAAATCAAAATCAATAAAATGGAAATGGACAAAGTAGAAAATGTTACATATCTTCAAAGAAATCATTAGTAATACAGACAACCAAAAAAATGAATAAAACTAAAAATAGCCAGGACAAAAACATATATATCTAAGTTAAGAAATATTTAGAAAAGCAAAGAAATCAAGTTATAGATTAAATTAGATATATTTAAAATGTGAATATTCTGCTAATAGCTTTTACAGATGTGAGTCAATGTTTTTAATCAAAATAATGTATAAACTATTAATAATTATTGAGAATTGACTTGCTGCTAAAGGTTTTTAGTAAAAAATTATACAAAAAAAAATGAATCATAAAAAAAAGGAAGTGAAAGCTATATTCTTTTGCATAATTCATAAAATAATTGATAATCAAAAATTAAATACTTTATTTTTTTTATCAAGATACAATGAATAAATGAGATTCAGTTACCTTGTAAAAGACTGATATAAGCATGAAGATATGATGGAAATGAAATCCAAGAATTCTAATGGTGATTAATTTGAAAATCAATGTCAAGATATCATTCAGATAATCAGAAAATTAATATCTGATTTCATAACAGAACTATTTTTTAAACAAGACTTTAGAATTTGTTTTCCAAAACATTACTCCACATAGTGAAATATATTACTTACAAGTATAAGTTTAAAATTGATATTTATTCAATTTCCTAAAAGCAATAAAATTGATATTTATTCAATTTCCTAAAAGCATGAATATGGAGTGAAAGAATAGATTGTGTGTGATACATAACTCAACATAAGCATTTTCTCTACATACTGAACAACCAAATAAAAAAAAATCTTTATTAAATTATCATACACTTATTGCAGTAATCCAGCAAGAAATTATTCAAGCAGATGAATGTGGATAATTTACTGTATACAGATACTTAAACAGAGAATAAATCACTCTCCCTCAGGCTATGAATTTAAAGTACTCTAAATGTTTATATAAAGCACTCTAAACGTTGAACAAAGTATACCTTTGTCAACATTGTTGGTAATTCACAGGAAAATTAATTTATCAGCTAGATAGAATATGACCCTTAAAAGTTATGTTATTAAACTTATAATAATTATACAAGGCTGGAGACAGAATCTCATTTTTAACTGCCTTGAATGTAATAATTAAATAAGATTTAATATGTAAACTTTAAATTGAACATATATCAATGTATATTTAAACAAAGGGAGTAAATTACCATCCCCAGGCTATAAATTAAAGGCACTCTAAAAGTTGAACAAAGGATTAGGAATATAATGAATCCACCTATTTTTTGGAACTCTGACATTTATAAGCATACCTTTGCCAACATTATAATTGTGAGTTTAATAACTTCTTAGTGGCATATTTTATCTGGATGATAAATTAATTTACTCTGAATAACCATCAATGTTGACAACGATATGCTTATAAACACCAGAGCTCCAAAGAATAAATAGATTCATTCTATTCTTGATCCTTTATTCAACATTTACAGTCATTTTAATTCATAGCCTGTCAGTGATTTACTAACTTGGTTTACATATACATTGAGCTATATTTAATTTAATGTTTATATACAGATACGATAAAAAATTATTACAAAATAAAGCACATCACTATATTTACATAAATAATAATTTTTTTATTTAATCTTTATAGAGCAGATTCTGGGAGAATTCTCAGAATTGTTTTTATACTCTTGGATTTTTTTTGGATTCTCAAAAAAAACATTAAAAGCATGTTTCTTTTGTGTTGATTCAATAATAATCCATGACTGGTCTCTATCACTTGACCAGTTTTCTTTTTAACAAGTTATACATTAATATTAATTGCATTATAAATGAAGTCTTATGACATTTTATTTACTTCCTGTTATGTTTATCTGGTAATTAAAAAAAGTAACATATAATAAATTTAAAGGGATGGTCATTGCAATTTTTTTATGGTTGATGCTGCATATGCTAAAAGATCTATTAATGAAAGGAAAGTTGAACCCAAAGAACGTATTTCTAGAGAATAATATTTTAGAAATAGATGACAGATTTTTTTTAAAAATAAAAATTCTGATCATTTCATTAACCTTCTAATAAATATTTGCAAATTTAACACTTATGGATTTTTCTTATTATTAGTGATGGCTATTATCATAAAACTTTTATTGCATTTGGTTTTTATTGCAATCATGACTGTAGTCAGAAATCACTGACTTAAATAAGGTAAAACTGTTCATGTTACCAATAATACACTAAAATTTTTTGATTTCATCAATACCAACTTAAGAAAATACTTAAGAAACAATCATCTGCATATAGCAAAATTTCATATTTATAATGAAAATTAGTAGCATATGGTTTGAGACATTTTTCATCTGCATCATTACTCATTTATTTAAGAATTTGTTTTATTTTTCTCCATTTCTATAAACACATTAATCAGACTGTTATTCTAAAGATTAAAAGACATAAAATCAAAAGATATTTATAGTGTTGAAAAGTTTTAATGAATTATATAATAAATTGATTTCAATAACGTAAAATGTTTCAATATTTTTCTGTTCAAAGTCAAAGCTTATTATTAAAGTTATTAATTTATGACTCCATTGTTTCAAATTTGAACAATGAACAGAAGATTAGTACTAAGACTATAGACTACACAACAAAATGTAGTGTATATTGAGAGTAGTCAAAGAAAATGAAAGTGAAATGCATAAATAAGAAAACAAAAAGGTCTTATTGATATTATTGAAAGAATAAAGAGACTAAAATGAAGTTGAACTAGAAGAGATGATTCCAAATGATTGTTTTAAACCTAGAAAGATGTATAAATAGAATAAAAAAGATTGTAGTAACATTGTGAAGAAGAGAAGTTATTGATTCATGGAATACTATTAAGCTTGAAAAAACTATCTTTCAGTATATAAATAATCGTTGAAAATTATAATATTGATGAGTTTAAATTGTAATGATGTATTGTTACTATTTGGCTGTAGTGTTCGCTGATATTTACTGAAGTGTTAAAATGGAAAACTCTAAAGTTAATGTTTCCCTGACCAATTTTCAGTGGAGTAAAGTAAA
This sequence comes from Epiperipatus broadwayi, assembly GCA_028023455.1. Taxonomy (NCBI): domain Eukaryota; kingdom Metazoa; phylum Onychophora; class Udeonychophora; order Euonychophora; family Peripatidae; genus Epiperipatus; species Epiperipatus broadwayi. The sequence continues at coordinate 4,107,038 of JAQFVV010006206.1, forward strand.
CGAAAAAAAGTCTCAATTTAGGCAAATAAATAACTTTCTTGTACTTAAACTTTCACTTTGAGTTCTCAAACTTTGCATTATATAATGAGCAAATGCCTATTATTATTATTATTATTATTATTATTATTATTATTATTATTATTATTATTATTATTATTATTATTATTATTATTATTATTATTATTATTATTATTATTATTATTATTATTATTATTATTATTATTATTATTATTATTATTATTATTATTATTATTATTATTATTATTATTATTATTATTATTATTATTATTATTATTATTATTATTATTATTATTATTATTATTATTATTATTATTATTATTATTATTATTATTATTATTATTATTATTATTATTATTATTATTATTATTATTATTATTATTATTATTATTATTATTATTATTATTATTATTATTATTATTATTATTATTATTATTATTATTATTATTATGTTTCAAAAAGGCCTTTATTGTCTCAAAAGAATACATTAATGGTTACATAGTAGATTATGTGCTACAAGTTTTCCAGTTACAACCAGGTTACAATTGTTATTACAATAATCAAGATAACATCTTTATATTATATTGTCTTAATTGAATGTTACAGATTTGTTCATTATCAAATAGTGTTCAGAATATTATAGACAGTTGCATTTCAATAGTTATTAGGTGCACAGATGTTACTGAAGCTATTACTGGATAGGGATGGGCTCTGTTCTTTTGCTTTATTTCCTGTTTTATTATTTATTTATTTTTGTTTTTTCCTTGTTGGTGCTCCATATTACTTAGTTATTATTTCCTTGATTATGTTACAACCTTGCTCTGTGTTTAAGCAGAGACCAGGTAGCTGCATAGATGTCTGGCCTTGTTATCAATTTGTCCTGGATTTGTATTTGCATTAACTTGTGTTCAAAAGTTGCTGGATGTTGCCTTGTGTTATTTCCCATTAGGAATGTACATCTTGTGCACCATAGTGAATATAGAACAAAAGTTTCTGCCCTAATCAGTGGTATTGTTTTACTTTGGAAAGACATCAATACTTGTTCAATTGTGGTTTTATTTTTCCTATATGTGTTGCAAAGTATAACTCTTACTTGTTCCAGGCATTTGCAGTGACACAGTAAGTGCTGGACAGTTTCTTTATTCTGATGGCATAAGCCACATAAAGGATCCATGTCTCTATGTAGTCTTCTATGTACCAGAAAGTATGTGGTTGGGAGGGCATCTAAGTTTATTTTAAGGATAAAATTGAAAAATTTTGGTTCTAACTCCCATTTCTTGTATTTTTTAATTAATACTTTATTGTTTATTATTAATAGTGGTAATATTTCATTGTTGGTGGTATGGTTCTGCATTAGTTCATAGATTTTCCAATATTTATATTTTTCTGTCCATTGGTTGGGGATTTTTCCTATTGCGTTGCAGTGGTATATTGCCAATTGAATGAGTGAGTCTTTTGGGGGTGGTCAATCAGTAGGTGTTATTTTAATTAGATGTTTTAATTTTGTAAATTGATTAATTAAGGCAATTGTTGTATTTTTTTCTTTTTGCATGTGGAAAATGTTGAGGCTGTGTAGGCCAAGGCCATTTTTTATTAGTGGTTGGCTAAGATTTTTAATTGGTATGGCCACTGTTTTCCTGGCCCACATAAGTTTACAGCATATGGAGTTAATTTTCTGGATGAAACCTTTAGAAAAAACAATTACTGGCATGTAGTATGTTATTCTAGTCATGATTAGCCTGTTGATTAGTTGTGTCTTTCCATACATTGATAGATATGCTTTAGACAATGAATTTGCTATTTTTTCAACATCTTCTTTGAGTTTGTTTTGTATGTGACAGCGCATTCTTGTGGTGCCCATATAAAATGAAAAACCCAGAAAGGGATTTGGTTTTCCCTGAAATACGGAATCACATGGTTTGCCTGAGAATATATGCCAAGATGCAGATTTTGCTGGATTTATCTTTAGTCCATAATTGGCTGAATATTCTTCCACTATCTTGTTCAACCGTGGTATCTGCTTTTTAGAAGTTAGAAACACCGTGACAGCATCCATATATGCCAAACATGCTATTTTTTGTGTTGATCCTGGTATCTGTATGCCTTCAAAGGATTGATTTATTTCTTTAATTAAGGGGTTGATATAAAAAATAAAGAGTAGGGCACTTAAAGGTGAACCCTGTGATAGTGACTGGGTAGGGTAGAAAGAGGGAGAATTTCTACCATTAAGTGTTATGTGTAGCTCACGGTTTATTAATAGGTTTGCTATTATATTTAGCAGGGATCTGGGGATGTCTGTGGTTTCAAGCATCTCTAGCAATACAGATATGTTGACAATGTCAAAGGCTGATGCTATATCCAGTTGTATGACCAAAGGGTTATATTTTTTTTATTTCTTACAGTTACCATTATAGTTTTGAAAAGAAAAGCTGCTTGTGTAGTTGAAGATTTTTTCTTAGCAAACTGAGTATCTGAGATGGAAGGCATCAAAAATGGCTCTATTTTTTCTTTTATTACCTTTTCCAGTATCTTCATTGGAAGCGGTCCCATGGATATAGGTCTTATGTCTTCAAGTGCAGGAATTTTTTTATTCTTTTTATTGTAAGGTATTATTGCTATGGGGTACACTCCCTGTACACTCCTAATTTCTTGAGCTAGATGGTTTGCCAGATTACAAAGATATTTTGAAGTGAATTGGCTAAGATGTTTTAAGACAAAAAGTGGTATTCCTGGGCTTCCAGGGTGACAGTTTTTGTTCATTTTATTCATTTTTTTAATGAAATCATCTGCTGTGAATAAATTTTCATTTTTTGGTGGTCCAAATATGTGTGCTGTCCACTGGATTGGTGGTGCTGATCACAGTTTGTCTCTAAAATGTTCAAACATTGGCATTATTATATTTTGACCAGCAAATATTTCTCTTTGGGTTTGTATGGCCATTGGTACTTTAATTTCAGGTGCACTTCCAAGGGCCCATTTTATGTATTTACGTGACCATGTATGTTGCTGGGTGATGCATAATTTGGTTTTTTTAATTTTTAGATACTCTTTTAGGGACTTACAAGCCTTATTATATTCTTTTGTTAAGTTTCTTATATAATTTTGGGTGTGATGTGTAGGCATGATTGCTGTAAGTTTTTCATGTATTTTATCAGCATATTCTAGTAGCTTGGATGGTGATGGTCTATTCATTATTATGTGGTTTATATTAAAAGACAAAATATTAATAAAAGCTTGATATTGTTGTATAGGGTCTAGTTTTATTTGTTTTAGTTTTTCTAGCATTATATAGGTTTCAGAAAAGATAAATTCTGGGGTTGACTTGGGAAGAAGGATTCTGATTGTTTTTGTTAGTGGTGAGTTGTTAGTTTGCATTTGGTTTAGGTTAATAGTTATTATTTGTGCAGAGTGATCAGAGAATCCCGATGGTATGAGGTTTATTTTTATTAAGTGATGTAGAGTTGGTGAATAAAAGCATAAGTCTATCAGTGATTTAAACCGACCATTATGGAATGAGACAGCATCCTGAGGAAGAAAACCTTGTCCACTCATTAGTGGAACTTGTATTTTGTGGAGCCAATTTTTAGTAAATTCCAGATACGATGTGTTGAAGTCACCAACCAAGATGGTGGGATCTGCCGTGGTGGCTAATCTTGAATTTATTGACATGATTATTGTTTCAATTCTTTGTTTATTTATTGGCATATATACAAAAATTACATTGATTATCATTATTTTGTGACTGAATGTAGTGATAAGGAGATTTGAATCAATGTAAGTGATTTTGAAAGTTTGGAATGGACAATGATTTGCAATTATTAGGGCAGATCCTGCTGATGGTGATATTGCATCTCTGGAACTATTATTATTATTATTATTATTGATATTTTTTGCGATCAATTTGTGATGATTATTATTATTATTATTATTGATATTTTTTGCGATCAATTTGTGATGAATGTTAAAAAACAACTAAATGTATAATTATGAACATATATGTATATATAATTTTATGTACTTAGCTTGTATTTGATTATAATTGTTTTTTTTGTTTTTTTTTAAATTTTAATTATTATCATTGTTATTATTATTATTATTTTTTTTTATTGTGTATTTCTGTTAAAGTGTAAATGTTGAAATGCACATAATAAATGGATATTGAATTGAATTGAATTATTATTATTATTATTATTATTATTATTAATTGTTTCTCGCTTCTCGAAATTTAGCTAAATCATTTTTTTGTTAATGGAATCTAGTCAGCGCGTATATATTAACCAACGTATAACTTCGCATACTAGACAACTATTATGGATGGCAAAGCAAAAAATGCGTGAATGTAAAGGTATGGCTTTTATACATAATGGATTGGTTTATGTTAGAAATGATTTAAATTCTCCACGTATTTTAATTAAAAATGAATCTGAGTTGTCAGCGTTTTGAAATTTATTTCCTAAAGTGAAATTCGATACATTTTATCCTCATGGTGAAACTTAGTCTAATTTAAATATTTTTCATAATAAATATACAAAGTGTTAGATCTAATTATGATGAATTTGTTGTATATTTAAATGGTTTTCCTGCTGACTTTTATGATGTGATAATTTTAATTGAATCTTGGATTTCTGTTGAAGAACAGCATTTATATGTTCTGGATGGCTATTCAAATATTCTTTTTCCTCGTGCATCTTCACGTTCGGGTGGTGTATTAGTTTTTGTGAAAGAAAACATTAAATTTACGTATCATAATCCATTTCTTGCCTCTGCAGAATGTGTTTTAATTCATTTGAATTTACCTTGTTTTGTCTTGACTATTATTGCTTTATACAGATCGTATACAAGTATCATTTTGGATTTTATAGCTGAACTTGATGTATTATTGTCTGATTTACATACTACTTCAGTAATTCTTATGGAGATTTGAATATAGATTTATATAATAATCTACATAGTCCTACAGTACGATATTTGAATTTGCTTTATAGTTATGGTTTTAATCAAGCTATTTTTTCACCTACTCGTATTACTGAATCATGTCAATCCATTTTGGATCATATATTTGTCAGATTAAACCAGAATCAAAGTTATGAATCGTCTGTACTAAATATTTTTATTTCAGATCATTTTGCAACTATATTGAAGTTGCTAAATTGTAGACAACATGTAAATACTCATTTATATGTTAATAAGTTGTCACATAATAAACTAAAAATGTTATTATCTGATCAGAATTGGGATTATGTTTTTGCTCTGCATGCTGTTGATTCAGCATTTTTAAAATTTCAAGATATTTGTAAATCTTTAATTACAAAATCTATGGTTAGTTTTAAATTGACTAGCAAAAACCGCAAACGCTCAATCAAAGAAATCATTGGAATGTTTGGGTGGAGATTTGATGAGTCTGAAGAAATTAAATACTGAGATCAAATCTGATATTCGGAAATTAAAATTTCAATATTATCAAAAATATTTTAATGATAAAAATATTTCTTTAAAATGGAAATTGATAAATTCTCTTGTAAAGAAACCTTTATCAAATCAATTTAAATTTATAAAACACAATGATAATTTGATTGAAGTAGAAAATAATGAAAAATGTGTTGCTGACTTGTTTAATAATTTTTTTTCAGATTTGTCAATAGATAGAACACCAGTACAAGAATTGTCTTTTGCTGATTCTTGTTTAAATTCTTTTTTGTGTACAGATGTTACTGATTTGGATTTGTCTGGTAAAATTGATCTCTTAAAGAATGTTCATTCAGCTGGTCTAGATAGGTTAACACCAAAGATTCTTAAGGAAAATAAGTCAGCTTTCATACCTGTTTTTGTTTATTTGTTTAATCTTTCCTTAAACATTGGTTTGTTTCCTACTTGTTTGGAAGTTGGTTTGATAACACCTGTTTTTAAAAAAGGTGATCCTGCACAGCTTGACAATTATAGACCGATTTCTATTATATCTGTAATATCCAAATTGTTAGAGATGGTAGTTAAAGAGAAAATGATGTCATTTTTATCTAAAAATAATATTTTATCTGAACATCAATATGGATTCATTTCTGGTAAAAGTACCTTGGATCTTTCCATAATCATGTAAACAATTTGACAACTTCACTAGATAAGGATTTTAAAACTGTTGCTATTTATTTAGACTTGTCTAAGTCATTTGACTCTGTATCTCACAAAATTTTACTTAAGGGTTTATATTCATATGGCTTTCGTGGTGGACTTATTTCATGGTTTGCAAGTTACTTAAACGATAGAAAACAAGCAACAAATATTTCTGGTGTTGTAAGCTCTTTTATAACAGTTAACCATGGTGTACCACAAGGTTCAGTTTTGGGTCCCATTTTATTTATAATTTATATAAATGATTTATTTTCTTTACCTTTAGAATCTAAGATTTATGGTTTTGCAGATGATATTGCTTTATCTTATGCTGCAGTTTCATATAATTTTGTTGAAAAAATAATTAATGATGATTTAATCCTAATTAGTAAATGGTTAGCATTTAATAATTTATCAATTAATTTGAGTAAAACAAAAGCTATTAATTTTTCTTATAAGTCAAATATTCATTCGCTTAACATTACTATTTGTAATAAGTATTTTTGGCATTGTAATAGCACTTGTACTTGTGCTAACATTTCATTTGTTGATAATATTTGTTATCTAGGTGTTTTTATTCACTCCAGACTATCCTGGTCAAACCATTGACTTTCTTTGTTCTCATTTACGTAAATTAAATTATATGTTTTTCTACTTATCTAAATTTTTTCCTCATTCAGCCTTGATTACTTTATATATTTCTTCTTATCAAAGCTTATTATGTTATAATATATCAGTTTGGGAGAACTGTTCTACTTTTGCAATGACTACTTTGTCTGTTTTACAAAATTATACAATGCATATCATTTTTGGTAGATCACGTACCACATCTGTTAAAAGATATTTATGCCACATTTAATTTACTAGATGTTTTCCATTTGTATAAATATAGAGTGATTCTTGATATTTATTGTAGGAAACTTCATTTGGGTACTAAATCTTCTGTTGTAAATACTCGTTTATCTACTAAATATCAGTTAGCTTTACCTAATTTTCTTAAAACATCTAGTAGGAAGCAATTTAGTTATAATGGTCCTAAATTATTTAATATGTTTATAAGAGATTGTTCTGTGAATTTAATGAACACTAGTTATTTGATTTTTAAAAAGCATGTAAGTCACTTGTTATATTATGCTAAGCATTAGTTTTATTTTGTTTGTTTATTTATTTATTTATTTATTTTATTTTTTTGTTTATATTGTATGTTATGTTGTAATTATTTACTACTGTGATTGAATTGCCAAATGCAATATCTGTGTGATTTTAATATTTTATGTTATATTTATACTTTTTTTTTTGTATTTTATTAGTGTTTTTAGTTGTTACATTTAAATTCCTCACACAAGATTTTTCTTGTATGGAATTTATATCACTGTATTATACATTTATTGTTTGTTTCATAATGAATAAATAATGAATAATGAATGAATAATAATAATAATAATAATAATAATAATAATAATTATTATTATTATTATTATTATTATTACTACTACTACTACTACTACTATTACTACTACTACTACTACTACTATTACTACTACTACTACTACTACTACTACTGCTACTACTACTATTATTATTATTATTAGTAGTAGTAGTATTGTTGATATTAGTAGTAGTAGTCACATTGTTGTTGATATTAGTATTATTATTATTGTTATTATTATTATTTGATTATAGTAAGCTATAGTCTTGTTACACTGTCTTTAGTAAAGTATTTGACATCTAGCCATAGTAAACAAAGATTTATATTACTAAGTACACAAAAATATATAATTCATATTGCCTTGAGTAATCAATGTTAAAGAAATCAGAAGATTCAGATAATAGTATTTATTATACATGGCCACATATGTATTTGATAAAAACTGATGACAAGCTCTGCATAAATCTTTCTACTTAATTATAACAATGAAAATTAAATTATTCAGCACAGTATTGTTATTGTCACCACAATGACCCCATTATTATTAATTTATACAATTTGATAACTCAAATTATGATCCCAGTAAAAGTAATGCTAATAAATTGGTTATATTTCCTTATCAATAAACACTCACTTATACCTCTGGACTGACACCCACACTTGCACCACCACACACACACATATATATTCTTATTACTCCTTAAATATTTATCTTATCCTAATATGTTAATTATAGTGTAGCACAATTTGGGAGCACTTTGAAGTATTTTTTCATAATTCAATTACAATAATCATTCACTAGCAAACTCTCCACACAATAGTGCCACCAAGTGCAAGTCTTTGTAATCAATGAATGCAGAAAGATTTGTGCATAAAATACTCAGCCAATATCTCAGACTAGTTTTTAGTTTGTGGCCTTCATTAATTATTTAAAAAATCAATGATACCAAAATGTATAGATACTCAACTGGGTTCAGATCTATATGACTATACAAATGAATGAACTTGAATTGAAAATATTATTGTGTTTGAAATTTGGACTCAGAGCTTTATAGTTAACTAAATAGAGAAAAGATGGCTTCTGGAGGGTTACATTAGATTCTAAGATCCAAATGCTGTGCTCTCAGATCCAAAGCTCCTCACTGATGAGACACAAGTTAGTAATGAGTTTGGAAATATTGGATAAGTAGACACTAGATAGGGATTTAATATACAAAATTTCTTGCACTTATTGATTACTCTATATTGCACTGAGTGTCACTATTGTATGGAGATTTTGCATCTGTTTTTTTGATAAATAAATGGGGATGGGTTGCTCACCAACACAGTGCAGGTGAGTTAATTGCCTTTTTACCTCTGAGTTTAAGACCAAGAAATATCATGGACTTTCTTTTCAGTTTCTTGATAATTCTTAAGTAAAATTTCTTTTGAGTTTTTTTGAAGGCAGGGTGAATGTGTGCATGAAGGTTTTATTTTGATTACACATTTAATATTACAAACCATGAGTAAATTATGATCATTATGATGATAAATCTGTAATGTCATCAACAAAGTAGGTAGCTGTTGGTTTATGGCAATGTACTAAAAATCTTTAGACTGTGGATCCAGGATGATATTCAGTAATGTCTTTTTATGTATCTATCCACAACTGAAAGAATATATGCAATCTGTTTGATATTGAATATGACAATAATGAATTTTGTCAAGTCAGTATAAAAGGGGAAGATAGAATAAAATTAAAAAATGGACATGTACATTTTTGTAAAGACTCAAATAATGGAGACATAAATGAAGTGGGATTTAATTTATATAAAAAAATGAAAGGGTGGCATAATAAACAATTTATGGTATATTAAACAAAATTTCAAGATTTGTTATTCATGTTAATGTAAAATACCAAATGCAGATAATTCATGTTTATATTCCAACAGGTTCTCATTGTGATTGAAGAAATAGAGAATTTTTATATAGATTTAAATACAGATTAATTTTTATAAAGACTGAAAAAGTGCTTTACTAAACAATTATTATAGAAATTTCATAGGAAACTTTATTGCTAGAATTGAAAAATGATAGAGATATGAAAGTACTGTGATGAAATTTGGTTTGCTGTCAAAAGTGAGAGATACCACAGATTTGTGGAATTTGAAAACAAAAGAAAAATTGAATATTATGAAATCCTTTTTTTAGAACAATCCTAATAGACAGATTTCAATGAATGTATAGCAGAATTGAATAATCGATTGTATTTTAACTAATAGAAATAATAATATAAATTTCAAGATTGGAATGTTCTTAATAGATTCAACACAAGAAATGTAAGACATGTAAGATATGTGTTAATGCACAATAAAAAGCTGATGACTATTAAAAAAGATTATTAATAGCTGATATTTCTAATCTTCAACCCCACTCCAATGAATTTAAATTAGAACTTACTAATCACTTTAAAATATTGATAGATTTTGAAAATTGTTCAAATTTAATTAAGATCAGTAAGACGATAACTGTAACAAAAATAGTTAATGCAGAAACAGCAATTTTCCAGTAAATTTTAAATTAGAAAAGAAGGAATATGAAAATATTTTTAAATGATCCATTAAGAAAAATTAAATATCTGGAGTTATGTAAAATGATATAAGAAAATCTATAGGAGAGAATAAAAGTTTTAAAAAGTTGAAAGTAATATCTTGGAAATAAAAAAAAGTTATTTGAGCAATAAAAAGATGGGATTATTGTTTAAAAAAAGAGATGCTGTGATATATATATAAAATTCTATAAGAAATTGTATAATAATAAAGAATAAGAAAACAAAGTCATCATTCTAATTAAATCAAGTATTTAAAATGAAAAGATAAGATATGCAATTGAATCTATAAAGAAGGAAAGGTTCAAAAAATAATGGAATTATTATCAATATCATAAAAAAGTGGTTAAGAAATAAAATAATTACTGGAAAAAACTATATATCAAATATCAAATAATAAAGATATAGCAGATGGTTGGAAGAATGTAAAAGGTATTGGAAATTATAGATTCTATCAGTCTTCTAACAATTCCTTCAAAATCTTTATCAAAATAATTACAACTCATCGACAATAAAACAACAATAACAACAACAACAACAACAAAAAAACAAGTTGGATTTAAAAGTATATTTAGCACAATCATATTGAAAGATTATAGAAAGAGCAAATGAATGTGAGTTTTTCCATTACGCTTTGAATTTATAGATGATAAAAAAGCAGTTGATTCTATAACCATGGTAATTAATGCTTTGAAATAATCTAATATAGAGACATGACATTATTATATTCTGAAAAATATTTATGAAAATGCAACAGCAAAAATTATATTAGATTGTAATAATATAAAGTTTAACATCAATACAGATGTATGATAAAATGATTCAATATCTCCAAAGCTTTTTGCAGCAGTTCTCTAAAAGGCATGTATGTATTAAAATAAAAACCCAAACAATAAAGATACATTAAAATTATTTAAATAATCTAGATTTTATGTGTTGCAGATAAAGCTACAGAACTTCAAGAAATATTGCAAAATTTATCAGATAAAAGTGAGAAAGTAAGATTAAAGCTAAATATTTAAAAAAAAAAAAACAACTAAAGGAATATTCAATCAATTTTGTCATAAGTTAAAATAATAATTGATAATGATGAATTAGAAAAAAGCTAACAAATACAAAAACCTTGGTCAGATTATGAACACAGATGAAAATACAATGGATAAAATTAATCATAAAAATATCCTCGAATGGAATATTTTTGATCGCAATAACATTAAAAGGTATTTGAAAAAGAGGGTTTTAATATATGTGTTTGATAGTTTCTTACTTACAAAATTGAGATTTGGACACTTAATAGTAAACAGTACAGAAACAATGAAACATGGAGAAATATATGTTGGAAGTAACAAGAAGAAACAAAATCAAAATACTTGGGTGAGAGAACAAACAGATGTCATTGAAAGAACTAAAAGACTGAAATGAAGTTAGACCAAACTTATTGCTAAAAGAAATGATAATAAGATGGACAGTAGAAGTTTTAAATCAAGAGATTGTAAAAAAAAAAAAGAACTTTGAAAAAGAAATCATATAAGATGGATGGATGAAAAAAGTTTGTTGAAGTGTGTGGAGATGAATAATATTGGATCAAAAAAAATGGAATAAACTTGATTCATGGTGATTAAAAATGATGCTATTTATGAATCTATTTGAATTAAGTTATTACCATTTTTTAAATAGTAATATCTCTAGTTGACTATTATCATGCATGGTCTAATTTTAAGAAACATACTTTTTGATGATATTTAATTCTCTTTTTTGTAAAGTCATTTTTACAAGCCTAAAAGTTTTCTTTCAAGTGTTATAAGAGTTATAGAGCTGCATTTTATATGCGCATGTTTGTTGACTTTATTTTTTGTATCTTCAATTTTCTTCACAATTTATTTTTATATTAATTAGTTTGCTGCCCCTCAGTTTTTTATAGCTCTTTAATTGTTCGATAGACAATCAACTGTAAAAAATTATGATATGTTTAAGCTGTTTATCTATTATTTCATTAAATGTTTTATTATCAGATAGTAATGAGAATTTAATTATTTTAAATCAATAATGATAACTTATAGTATTTCAATGTTGCTTAGTTTTGTTTCACCCAGTAAACTCAATAGTAATTTTATTGTTCTCACAGTGATTTTTAATAATTCCTAGGGAATGATGTTTGCAGGTTTGGTGACTAGCACCAGAATTTACATTAGACCTACAGTAAATTCAATTGCAACTCTCACTAACTGCAACTAAATAGAACTGACTGGTATTATTTTTATCTTTCATATATCTACAATCTTTCCAGGTGACAATTTGTGTTAGTTTGAAGTCAAAAAACAATGCTACTTGTTATATGAAAAATATGTTGACTTGTTAACTGGAATATGTGTTCAGTTTTTCAATCAATCCTTGGTTAATTATTCATTTAATTAATAAGTTGAATTAAAAAAAAACTTAATTATAATTACACCTTTTTTCATTTTGAACAACATTTGAATTTTAACCCATTTATTCAGTATACTGAATGTTTACTATAGTGAATAGAGGGGTTTGAACTTAAGAATTTTAGTCTATATTCATTCTCCACTCCATCTCAAACAACCATTGCACATGACCACACATGTGAAAAATAGTGAATTATCAGAAGGCTAATAAGATTAAAGTCTGTCCAGGAATAGCTATTTTAATATAAGCTGAGCACTGACTGCAGATATGTGTGGGAGATTATGATCTGGCTCAACTAATGACTGCTGCTTCTGCACAAAATACATATATTGGGGATCATTTATTTTTTTTCACATGTATGTGGTTATGTGTATTTGTTGTTTAAGATGGAGTACCGGATGAATATGGATTGAAAATCCTAAGTTCAAATCCCTCTATTTATTTTAATTTTATACAAACTAAAGTTTAAATTGTCTCTTAAATCTCTAAACTATCTGTATATAAATTAATTATTAAAATAACGGAAAAAAAATTGTTTACAATTAAACAAAAATTCATACCAATCCATTTTGAATCTCTATAAATTAATTTTTATAATATTTAACTGCATAAATTGGTATTTAAAACACATATTTATAAACAATATACTTTTTGTTTTGTCCGGACAATTTTAGCTCAGTAGGAAAAATCCAATGAGACTTTTCTTTTTTGCTTTATGTCAGAATAATTCATAAGTTTTGCTTTATAATAGTTTCATCATTTTTTTAAAAATCTTAACTATACCAAAAATTTGGTTTAAATCTTTGATTTTCAAAAAAAAGCTGGCATTTCTTTATGTACTAACATTTATAAATGTTGAAGAGTTGGAGTGTGGAGTATATTGAAACCTGTCCATTAAAGTATGAGGTTTGGTTATCTTAATATATATCTGAGCACTTATAGCATATATGTGTAGAGATGATAATCTGGACCAACTGATGATTACTGGTTTAGCATAAAATACGTATATTGGTGATTATTTATCTTTTCAACATATATGTGTTTAAGTGTATCAGTGTTATGAGATAGTGTGGAGAGTGGTGGGTCATGTGAAAGTCTGTGCTTATATACCATATATATTAAATGTTTTTTCATATATTTACTTAAGCTTTTTATACATTATACACCTTTCATTTTACAAAACCACATTTTATGACAAGTTATTCTACAAAATTAGCAGTAACATTTAAGATGCACATCTTCAAATCTTTTGTTTTGCTTTAACTATTTATTTTTTTATTGCATGACTTTTATTATCTTATTTTCATACTTTCCCTCGTATGGTTCAATTATATAATTTTACTGTCCTACATTTTCTCTAGTTGCTAGTTTATTTAATGCTACTTTCATAATACAGCAACTAATTTTTGGTAACAAAAACCCATACAATAAGTCTTTAAAATTTAAGAAATATTTTGACTTCAAAAAAATATTTATTGTAAAATATAAATATCTTATTTTTGCTAATGACATATGTGAGTCCAGATTACTATTATTGTACAAAATAAAAGGCTAAGTTAGGTAGAATGTTTGAAGACAAGATAATAAATGCAGAATAAGAGAATAAATTTGAAGAAAGAGACATTGGAAAAGACCATTAACAAGGAATAGGGAGTAAACAAGAGATAATTAATGACAGAAAAATATGAAAGAAACTGAGTGACATAGCTGTAACATATTTTAGTTTGGAAAATCAAGAAAGTAATTAAGCTCATATTAGAGAATATTATTAAAAATATTGTATAGTGAAGTTTCAATATATTCTGATATTCAATGATTAGAACAGCCAAATAGAGAGCATATGTTTTTATTTTTATTTGTGACTGAAAGAAAAAAGTTTTAGTCTAATCATTTGAAATAAAACATTATCTACCTATTAATAGATTCATTCTGGCTTGACAAATATTATGACCATAATTATACCTTGGAGATTTGAAAAACTTTAAAAAAAACATAACTATTAATCAATGACATTGTTAAAATCTTGCACATAAAAATGTGAGAAATCATATTTTTTAATTTTCAGTATCTGAATCACTAAAAATCATGCTAATGATAACTTTTAGAATCTGATTAAAATTTTAGTAATAGCCTATGATGTTAAGAGATACCCTAAAAATAGATAGTTTTTTTAAAATACTAAAATTAAATATCCCTGATAGTAAACTAATATTCCTTGATTAATTAAATCAACATGCTCAAGATTAAAATCATGAAAAATGCCTCCCTCTCTTCATCCACAGCATATAGAGATGCATTTAACAAATTAGTTATAGTTGCTACTGTAATTTTTTGAATCCAAATGAGGAAAGTGGTTAACTTGCAATAATATTTATTATTGTCATTATTTCACAATATCATTACCTATGTACATTTGTGCAATCCTTGAATCTTTGCTTGCCTTGATAATGATTATATGAATTTTAATTTACACATATTAAATTGTACTTACATTTACATAACATATATCATTTATGCATTTTATTGTCTAAATATAATTGGATGTACCCCTACCCAATAGGTTTGGCACAATAGTACCACTTCATCATTAAGAGAATAGAAAAAAGAGCATCAGATAGATATATGAATGAATTTATAGTCAGATCAAACACAAAAGAAAACAGTTCTTTCCTACAATTTATATAGGAGGGTTTTTGTGGTTAAATAATTGTCATTATATTTTGCAGCCCATTGATGATCTAGCATACTGGATAGGAACTTATGGCATTTATTACCCTCTCTTGGAAAATGGCATTTATTAAAGTTTTTGGACTTCAAGATAGTATACTGCATTTTGTCCTCTTAATTATTTTGTTAAGTAATCATTATAAACTTGTAGATGTTTAGAATACATCATTTTTCCAGAGTAATCTTGATGCTGGTGATTTTCTAGTTCTTTGATGTCTTATCTTGAATATCTCAGGATTTAGTTCATGTTGTGCATATTGAGTCCTCTGCTGTCTCTGAACTTATGACATTTATATAAGTAGGTTCTAACTTCATTCTCTAAGGATCTCTTGATTCTGTAATTAAATATCTTTATTCATTCTAAATTTACTGCTCTCTGGATGTGTTTTAACAATGCTACCTGTTTAATATACCTTCTCTTTTTGCTAAAATTGCATATTTTTGTTTTATATGTTCCTGAGCATAAATGACCCCACAGTGATGATACTTTTTACTACATTTTCTCTATCCTCAAGGTCTTTTTAGTTAGATTTGACACACTTTTTTCAATTTTTTGATATTAGTAATAACTTCATTAATGCATTGCAAATGTTGTTTCATATAGAATTGCCTGAGCTAGAATAGACTCAAATGCAGATTTAATCACAGGTTGTGGTCCTTCATGCTCCATTTAAAAATATCCAAAGTTATATATATTTTATCAAATTTTCACAATTTTCTTGTGAGATATATAGCTTTTTAAAAATCTTCTTTGTTATTGGTTTTGCCCAGAAATATTCTGTTAAAATCTGTGTTGCCTTCTATATGGCAATTCAGAGTGGTGGGTTGGTGTAACTTATATAAGTAATATTCCATATATATCTGACCAATATATGATAAATAATGTAGTTAGTACACTATTCAATTAACTTTTTTAGCCATTTTTAATTGATAATTCTAAAGTTACACCAGAAATTACTTTCCTTTAACAAAAAAAAAGTAATTCTCGTCACTATTTTTTAATGTTTAATCAAAATGATGAGATGAAGGGTTAAGTAACATCAATATTTATTAATATTGCTATTTCACAATAACTGCAGCTAGATACATGTCTAGTCATTTCATGCTCTTACAATAGTTAGTTATTTTAACATAGTTTAAAGCTACACATATTAAATTATATCTATATTTACATCACATTTGTTAATTCATTCTCAAAAAAAAAGTGGAGTTATTGCTTAAATGTAACTGAACCCAATATAAACTTGGGACAATTTTACATAATTGTTAATGAGAAAATAAAGAAAAAACTATAAGTTAGTTACCTAAAGAAATTTATGACAAGTGATCAAACTACATAGAGAAATAATCCTACAAACCAATTATAGAAGGCTTCTGTGTCAAAAAATCTGCTATTTGCATTCTATCCAATATCTAGAGCACTAACTAAGATTTTATGGCACTTGTTGTACTTATTTGGAATTTATGACATTCCACTATAGCTACAATCTGAAAGAAAGGATTTATTAATGCAATGATGTATATTCTGGAACAAAGGATGAAAATTGTTCAGGCCAAATTAAGTTAAACTAATAAAATCTTACATGAGTCTATCATATGATCCTAACTTACATATTGCCTTTTAGCAGCATACATTTTTTTTTAATCACAGTCTATCTGCTACTTACTGTAAACTTAGTAATTAAGCATTATCGTCTAAGCATCTATTATTTACTTAAGCTTACAGGAAGTGGTATAGATGTGGTGAAAAATAAAGTATCCTGATAAATTAAATTCAAACAATCTTCAAAATAGGTTAGTAATCAGTGAATTTAATAAACTTATTTACTATAACACTTCTAAGAAAAACTAATCATAATATATACTTTCAGAATATTCTTCGTTAAAGATAAAAGTTAGTTCATATATATAATAATATTATTCTAATTTATCATAATCCAAATGTAATATTTTTTCTCACAACCTATATAACATTTTTTTTCTTTAAAAACTATAAATTAATTTGAACTTTAATTTGAAAAAAAAATTTCTTTTTTTTAAATTAAAAAAAAAGAGAGAAAGAGAGAAAACTAAACTATTTAAAAAAAAAAAAAAGAAGAGAAAAAGAAATCTATCATTTTACCAATGATCATTTAACATCCATAGTGGCGGCTGGCTTAGTAACAGAACTTATTGTTATTGAATTGAATGAAAGTAGACGTAATGTTTCTCTATAAGAATGTCTTCCAAGAAATCCATGTTTGTTAAAGAAACCGAGGCCATTATTCAGTCTAAAGATTTGTTGAATACTATTGTAAGATACAAAGCTTTTCAAATAGTTCTTTTATAGTTAGATTGAAAAAAAAAAGATATATATTTTTTAAAAAAATATTTTAAATATTTAAACCAAATAATATAAACATACTACATTTGTAAATTTTTGTGTATATTCTATATACACACCGTCTATATGAAATTAAATTAAAATATACTTCGGATTTATTTTGTGAAAAAGAAAGTAAATAGATAAATATCAGACATCATTGTAAAACTAATAAATAAATAATAGCATGGTTTGTTCCTGGTGAATTCACATGAAGTTCCAACAGCACTAAAACTAATAATAAGAGAAAACATAAATATAGCATAGGATTGAACGTGAAGCATTTTTAATAGTGATTAATAAGCTTTGGACCTCAGAATAAACACAGCTGAAGACAAAAAAAAGCAATATTATTAAATCAAAATTTCCAATTCCTGTGAAGAATTTTGTAATAATGTTTTATATAATGAAAATTAATTAAAATAAATTCACTCTGTGCAAAAAATAAACGTACTTATTTATTTAATCTCATTATTATATTGATGGATAAATTTATATGGTGATTTATTTTCTTTATAGTTAATATTTTTGTTATATAAAAAATGTCTTTAATATCTTTAATTAATTTATCAAAAATAGTTTGAGAATGATATACAATAAACAAACTAAAAAGTAGTGTCTTTATTTTTAATTGAACACATCTCACATTTCAGTATATGTTTGGTTACATTAAGTTTATATTAAGTCTATTTTTAATATCTGGAATAAGACTTGTAATTTTTTTGATATTCCAAATGTAGAAAATAAATCCAAAACTAATAGGCTTCATATAGGTAGAAACAATGAATGACTTGATAATTATTGTAGCTTTCTACTACATTATTAGTAAAATAAATTTTCAAGTGCATATATATTTGCTTTGGTATAATTAAATATAAATAGATTCCTGTTTGACTTCACAAAATAAAGTGTACTTTGTTTTAAAAATATAGTATTTGAATGTATATTATCCAACCACACACACACAAAATTACTAATGATTATACCAAGTATATTAAAAAAAAACATACTTAAATCAACTCATCTGATTTGATCTCAATAAGTTTTCTGAAGGAAATGTAATTCTTGAAAATAATATGCTGTGTGAAGCTTTAGGAAAGAGAAATGTTGGATCCAAAAATTCAAAAATAATATCACTTATTATATTTTACTTAAAAATCACTGAATAAATAAATAAATTGAATGATATGAAGTAAAACAAATCTGAAGAAATGAAAAATGACAATTGAACACAAAGACAATAATAACACTCAAAGATAAGATTTGCCATATATGCACCCACATTTGTTATGAAGTGTGCACCACAATAAATCATTTGGTGATAAAGAATAGAGCATTTACTTAAAATATTGGTAGAAGTATATGTGATTCTATATTATTTATGGGTATAAATTATATATGCTAATTTGATTCTAATTAAGTGGGAAACATCTTTATGAACAAAACAAAATTACATTTATCAGATTTATTAAATATAACTATTAAAGGTAATAATAACATTTGAGAGGCAGAAGTATGGAAAGGTAGATAGATAATGCGTGTATGCTTACATGTGTTATGTATTTATAATATGTGCAAATATAAATATAGTTTAAATTCACTTTTGTAATTTAGATTTTTTAAAAATATATATTATTTAATCTTTTCATGTCTGATTAACATAGTATGATTTTAAAAATGTATAATTCAAACTACTATTTTCACAACATTTATAACTTGTTTGAAGTTATATATATATATATAAGGATGCAATAATTGTTTTTTGTACAAATCATATAGTAAAATCAACCCCCAGAAAGCTTATTTTTACACACACAAGGGGCAGTTTGTAATTTTGATTTTGATTAGTTTCACAAACAAAGATAGATTTTATTTTTTAAGATATATAGTTAAAAAGTGAAATAACATCTTATAAATATTTTCAATGAAAACCATTAAAAAATATATGTAAGTAAGAATATTATATTAGATAAAATAAATAGGTAATACTTTTGCCAGAAAGGTCACTCAAACAAAAAATATTCCTTTATGTTATTCTGAAATCGAATAATAAGTAACCACAACAAAATTACAAATTTTATTTTGCCTATTAGAAAAGCTTCAATAAGAATTTATTTTAATCAATAAAATCTCATAATTGGGCTCCAAGAACCAATTTTTAAATCTTTGAAAAAAGTTTATATTAGAAGCCAGATAATTGGCTTCCTAATAATTAATATTTTTTAAAAAAGATACGATTAAGGATATGAATGGGAATGAAGAACAATTTTTTAATGAATTTTCTCTTGATAGGGATTGGTATATCTGTTGATATTATAGAAAAGTATCAATATTAGAATAAAATCCAGCGAATTTAGTCATTAGACTAATTATTTTCTGTGAATTAAAGGTAGACATTCAATAGTGACCTTTCAGCTATGCTTTTGCATATTTTTTTATGCTTATAATAATTATTTTATGTCCCATATTAGTTTAAGCAAAGTAATTTTTTTAAAAAAATTCTTAGTAAATTGAATGATGGGTAAATAATCAGTAATTTTAAGATACATTAATATGTGGTTTAAGGCAGTAATAGAGTGATAGACACAAGAGCTAAAGGCTTTTAGATTGAAGTTCAATCGTGCAATTGTCTTATGACTTCTGAATGACAAACCATGGGATTATTTTTTATGTACTTAATACAATAAGAATAAAATATATTAAGTTAAATTTAAGATAAATAAAAAGAAAATAAGTTGCATATAATTTTCAATATATATAAATAACTAGAGGAATTTGAAATGAATAAGTTATATATATATATATATATATATATATATATATATATATATATATATATATATATTGTAATGGGATGGGGTGGGTGAGGGGTCAAAAATGGAGAAATGATTTGAACTGGGGTGATGGAACATCATCATCACTCAGCAGTATTTCAAATATCAATAGTTTACAATAATATACAAAAGTACATATAATATTTTATAAGAGCATGAGATTAGATAATCTCTGAGAACATTGTGAGATGAACCAGCTAACTCAGAAGAGCAACTAAAAACATAATTAACCAGCATTATCAAAAGTCAAAGTAAGTATAAATAAATATGAAGAGAACCATCCATCATTTATCATTGATGGGAATAAACAAATCAGTACAATATATTAATAGTCAACCTTGTGACTGGATTGGAAATAGGTCTTCTGTAGACCAGGCTAACTATTGAGCCTTTGCCACCTTGGGCAATTATTTGGACATAACTTGGATGCATCAGCTTAGTGACCATCCATTAAAACACACAAGCAGAAAATCTAAACAACAATGCTGAGACATTAAAACATGCTGATCATCATCAATGCTCTGGCCACTTAGTACCATTAATTCATGTACCGGCCAACTATAAACTTAAATTTTTAACAAGACTGAACTAAAATAAAATATAGTGCATGGGCTGTAAAGAGTATCCTCTTTTGCGCCAACCAGGATGATGATTGATCATCTCTCGATGCCCCAAAGCACTAAATACACATCTCCATTTATATATTCATCCCGTGCTCGAATCTAGCTCAGAGAACATAAAGCTCTATTAATGTATGTGAACAAGAAATGATGGAAACAATTTTAACAATTAAATACAAGTTTATTAATAGCAAAAAAATGAATAATATTTAAGATCATAAATAGGATAAGGCTCTGATTTTGAAAAGTATACAAAATTATATAAATAACTAAAGTTATTACATTGTTTTGCAATATTTCTCAATTAGTTTTTATAAACGCATATATATCCATACACAGATGTGTGTTTTACAATATACAAGGAATCCATTTCAATTAATATAAAATAATTATAAAAAAAATGATTAAATTTTATATGTTATACTTGACAAGCTTTCATCTATATACGCACACATACATGCGTGTGTGGGTAATTTCTAAACATATTGGACTTAACCTACAATAATACATGATTAAACTTTTAAATTCTATTTTAAAGAATAGAGATCCTTAAGCTAGGTTGCTAAAATGCGCGTACCTAGAATTGCACAGATTATTAACAAATTTAATTTTGTCAAACAATAAATAATAATTTTTATAATTAATAATTCCCTTTTGAATATACATAAAATTTACATATTTAATCAATATAAAAAAATCACTTTATCAAATCCTATTACAGCTTTCTTTATTCTCTCTTTTTTTAAAAAAATATATATATATAGTCAATTTTTGAGAGATTAGAAAGCTTTTTATCAAGTTATCCCTTAACTAATTATAAACATCTTTAATTTTAAAAGTATAGATTTAAAATGTCTTCCCAAATGAATTATTTAAAAACAACTCACTTTTGTATACACATTTATCTGTGCTTCTCTTCGCATATGTAGACACATCAGCATACATATAACTACTTCTTTATTCAGCTGGTGTTTTCTCTTGGGCAAGTTTTTTGGTCATTCCAGGTAAAAATACATAATTCAAGTATGGTTGGCTTTTTTCATTCCGTAGTCAGTTTCACTTATACTTAAATTTTGTAAGCTTCAGGTCAGCAAGCTGTTTTCCAGAACACTTTTAAGGCTATGAATTACAAAGAATCTTGACCCGTTTCCTCCATGTAAATTCAAATGCCAGCTAAGAAAAACAGTCTACTATCTTGCCTTCTTACATCCTCATGGCAGTTCTCTTGATAATTATTTTAACCATTTTTGCAGCTAGCTTTACTATGGCCATTTTCTGCTACAGTTACTCACTCTTCACCAAATATTTTAGCCAACTTTACAGCTAGTTCCTTCTGCTAACTCTTACAAAACTGAAAGTCAAACTGTTCTTTTCAAAATTACTATCCAGACTGGAGCTAATTTGTTAACAGCCCTTTTATAGACTAATCTAAGGTGATAACAACAGCTTGATTAAAAACAGAGTTTTTATTTTCATCTCACTAATCCCTTTGAAAACATATACATGTTTTTATTTAGGGGATTTCTAATAGATAAAAATTTTGTTTAATTAATTAAAATTTCAAAAATACAATAGGGTATTTTACATTTCAAAATCAGAGTAATAATTAATAATAATGCAATATTTATATTTATTCAGACCTTTTTAAAATATTAATTTCATAATGAAATTTTACTTTAAGCCCAGAGTTATTTAACCCTTTACTTATTATTATTTTATTTTAGAAAATATAAAAAAAATATCTACAAAAATTTATTCTGTGTTTATTTCTACTTTTCCTTTACTTTATATATATATATACACACTATATTATTATTGGTGTACTATGTAACCCAACTGGTCACAATATATATATATATATTATCTGGGTACATTTGGGTATAATTTATTAAATATATAAACCAACATTTTAATCAGGTCACACTGGTCATCAACTGGGTAACAAATATTATAAAATAATTGTAGAGGCATTATATATTGTATCCTTTTTATTAGGACTGAATGTGATAAAAAGCCAATTTTTAAAAAAAATTTAAATTAGAATAATAATAATAATAATAATAATAATAATAATAATAATAATAATAATAATAATAATAATAATAATAATAATAATAATAATAATAATAATAATAATAATAATAATAATAATAATAATAATAATAATAATAATAATAATAATAATAATAATAATAATAATAATAATAATAATAATAATAATAATAATAATAATAATAATAATAATAATAATAATAATAATAATAATATCTAAATAGACTTAAAACTTATTAAAATAAATACATAGAAAGTTAGAAAATATTTTGAAGCTATTTTAAATGTTAAAATTGTATAAGAAAGTAGAATAAGTTAATATTGTATAGTTGGAGTAAATGGTGTTTGTTTTACTTAAAAAAATGTATTGAATATCTTATTAAATAAGCCTTTTAAAAAACCATTAATTTTAATATAATGCTAAATAGATTTGAATAAGTTATTACATTTATCTTCTAAAATTAAGTTTAAATTGTATAATAATTATTTATTGAAGTTTTGATTCTTATCTCTTTGAGTCCTGAGCAGCCATCTTAAATTTTAAAAAAAATTACAGGACATATATACATTTTTAGAAAGTGCAAATATGAAAGAATGTAATAAAGCTGATAAAATAGTCATTACAAAAAAAAAGTTAAAAAAGGAGATTTTTTACATTTTTAAACATGTTTATTTTTACATTGGTTCACAAATTCTCAAATTTGAAAGGTATAACTTAAAATTACAATTTCATAGACAGCTTCATCACATGCATCTCAAAATTCTGAAAAAAATGATATACACCTGGGTCTCCTTTTACGTGGATTTATTTAACACAATTTTGAAGTTACGTGATTCACGTTTCTCCGGAAGTCAAACTTCGATAATGCGCTATTACTTTAAATAATAAATTTCACGCACTTACATCATATTGAAAGTAATAGCACATTATTGGAATTCAACTTTCATCATAGTAATTTCAATATTTTCAGTGCTTTACAATAATAAGATTTTATGCAATAATAAAATTAAAATCATGATTTCCACATTTTATGTATACACACATTAAATTTCACAAGATTATAATGTAAATTTGTTCAAACATTGTGCATATTAATTTTGCATTTTAAATCACTTTCTGTTTTTGTTTTTTAAAAAAGAACATAATCAATTATTAATCATTTAGTGTCTGCAAATTTATTTTTAAAAGGTGAGTAATAACAGTGGGCACAATTAAAATTGAAAATTAAAAAATTAAAGACAAAAATAAAAATTTAATTTTTACTTGTTAGATTAATTACTAATTATGTTGTCACCAGAAAACCACTAACAGAACATGAGAGTGACATTGGTGCTAGTTGTATTTCCTCTTGTGCAGAATCTGATTTTTTACCAGTTTGCAAATGAACCTGTTTTTCGGCAAATAACGATAATATTTAAAACGGTATAAAAAAATAAAAATTACTGTAAATTATGCATAAAAATATATTGTTTTCAATAAAATTAAATATTATAGTTAAAAAAAGTTTGTCTTGTATCAATTTTTTTCAAATTTGAAATTTTTTATTAGTCGTATTTTATTTCCTTATTTTTTTTTGTGCAAATTTTAAAGTAATTTTACGTTGGTGCTTTGCTTTTACGCAATTTTTGAAAAACCACAGTCCATATCCTCATTTTTCAAGGTAAGTTACATCTATTTTTGCATGATTTCATTTGCACATGTTTTCTGATGAACCTATCTATTGCGTAAAATAAGACCCAAGTGTATAATATGTCTTACCTGAGGTAATTTTTCTATGCAAAATTTACAAAAACAGTGTGATTGGTAACTTCCATTTTTACTAGCTGACCCAGATATTTTACTTTTATAACAGAGTATATGCTAAAAATGTTTGGTTGTCCTTGCATGCAGGTATCTGTTAGAAATATGTTTGGTTTTTAGTGGGGAAAAATAACAGGAATAATTTACAAGATGTTGAGGATTTTAGTAAATTGTAAAATGTAATGTATAGTAAATTATAATATTATTATATATTACTTCTATTATATTATATTAATGAAAAATGGTGTGTGACCTAAAATGTGTATTCTTTTCAAGTAAATAAAATGTACTCAAAAAATAAATATCAAACAAAAATTTCTCCAAGATAAAATGAACCAAAAAAAAAATCAATAAATATCAAAATAAACAAATTTATTATGAGTACTGATTATATATGTGTGGGGGAGATGAAATATGAGAGGGGATGGCTGAGGATATATGATGAGTGTGGATGTGCATGTTTTTATATCATTCAAATGTATTGTCTAAAATTCTATCATATATGTATATTGTTTTCTACACACATATATATATATATATCAAATTCTATCATATATATATTCTTTTCTGCATATATATATATATCTATCATGTATATATTGTTTTGTATGTATATATATATATATAAGTGTTATAAACTAGGTCAGAAAAAAATTCAAATAAATGTTTTTATATCATTCAAATGTATTCTATCATATATATATATTATTTCTACATTTATATATAAAAAAAGTAATAAAAAGTAGGTCACCAAATGAATTCAAAAAAAAGTTTTACATCATTCAAATGTGTTTTTATCTAAAATTCTATCATATATAAAAAAAGAGTTTCTAAAACTAGGTCAGAAAAATAATTCAAATAAACATTTTTATATTATTCAGATGTATTCTATCATATATATATTATTTCTATATACATTTAATTATAAAAAACAATAATAATAATAATAATAATAATAAAATAAATAAATAATAAAACTAATGCAATACTCACAGAATCCTGGCTAAATGTTAGCATCAGTTTCAAATTTGAATTCAGTTATGAAGGCATCAAATGTGATTACTATGGTGACTAAAAATAACAGTAATACTTTTTTTCTTTTTGATATAATCCTTTTTTTTACTTTCTTCTTCTAATTTATCTTTTTGTAAAAATGAGTTTTTAGAAAAAGTGAGCTTATAAATGCTCCTCCATGGGCCATGGATAAATGTAATTATCAAGCTGTAAAACGAATGCAATCAACCATGAAATATGATTTATGGTCATTAAATCTAAAAAACAAAAGAAAAAATAAAAAAAATTAAAAATTGTATTTTACAAAAACTTTCATAAAAAATCCAAATTTTATTATAGAAAAAAAAGTAATACCTCATTTAAATCAGAAAAATATGGCAGATCGATAGGTCTGATAAGTGTAAGTGTACTGCTTACTTATTCCATACAAACTCAGTAGAAAGTCTAAATTTTTATTCAGGGGCTCTCAGTGGCTCTTCGGGCTCAAGGGGATTAATGGTATATCTAATGTTTTAATTTTTAATAATGTTATAAAAATGTCAAAATTTATTATTTTAAATTTCATTGTTACATTTAATATTTTCTAATATGTATTATTTTTTGTAATTAAATATTTATTTAGTTTTGTGCAGCCAGTAAATTTCAAAAAATTTCAATACTATATCTGAAGAGCAGATTACATGACTGATAATTTGTGTATGTGCTTGCATGATTTTAGAAAAAGTTTTAGTTACTTTCTAAAAGTGTTGATAAAATTGAAATATTTTATACATGATAAAATAAATTGAATAAATATTATTTAATTTTTTTAAGATATTTTAAGCTAACAAATAAAATTTCTACATTTAAACTAAATATTTTTATAATTTCATAAATTAGTAAAGATTAATAAAATGTATCAGTTAGAATATTTTTGTTTTGTTATAAAATAAATTATTTGTATTAAATATTTATTACAATTATTATTTAAAATGATGTCTCATAATTTTATTTCTAATTTTAAAATTACACAATTGAGAAATATGTAAATAAGTCTGTAGTCTGATTTGTCAGACAATCAAATTTGTTTAAAAAATAGGTATAAATACTGTGTATAATTAAGTTGTTGTGATTGTTTAAAAGTTATTGTTTTAAAATTATTGTTGTGATAAATAGTAACAAGTTATATTACTATAGGTTTGTAATATATTTAAGTTAACAGTTAATTATTTAAATTTTAATATATTTTATTTTTTAAAAAAGTCAAAAGGATTTAAAACTAGTATTTAGTACAACTAAAATGTGTGAATAAACCCAGTATATTTCCTGCTAATGTACTATTCTAAAGCTTAATTAAAATTCATTGGTAAATTATGGAATAGGAACCTGTGGTCTTATATGTGAGAAGATTAGTAATGAAGGACTGAAGAATTTATAGGAATACATTTTTTCCAATGCCACATAAAAATTATTTATTTATTTTTGCACAACATTTCAAAATTGCAAATGAATATTATCCAGAGGTATGATACATATAGTAAATATGTCTGTGTTTATAAAGCTAAAAACTTTAAAAAAATATTATTTACGGGAAAATTATTAGAGAAGGCTAAAATGTAATTTACTTCTAAACTCTATAAAAAAATTTGAGATGAGACTATAAAATATATTGCTCTCTCTCTCTCTCTCTATATATATATATATATATTATTGACATTATTTAAAAAGGATTATAGTATTAAAAAGAAAAAATATTTATTTTTGAAGCAAATTATATTTAAACTTTTGGAAGTAAAGTATTTTAAAAATAATACTGCTATAAGGAATATAAGTTTTAACAAAAGTGATATTAAATAAGCAAATATTTAAATATAAAAAAACCTGCTGTTTATATATTTGCTATGATTTAATTGCAGAGAAGAAGAAAAATAGATAATGGCAAAAAAAATATTATACCAGAAATAAATTTGTAATTAAAATCTGGATTCAACTGTTCATTTTATTATGTGCTTTATTGAAAATGGAAAGATGTCTATTTTGTCCAAAGATTACATGTTAATAAATCTGATTGTGAATGATACATCTGTTTTCGAACAACTTAAAATCTACATATGTACATGGGAGAAAATGACTTACCTTTTCAAAATGGATATTTAAAAAAAAAACTATGGAATAAATAATGGTTCTTCTGAAAAGATTTGCAAAAAATAGACTGTCTTAAATATTTTTTAAAACAGGATGGACATTATTTTTCAAAATTTTTTGCAGATTTTTTTTTTAAAGTTGACAAACTTTTTTTGTGTGTTTTTATTTTACACACTGGGAGGAGAGGTTGAAGAAGAAAAAAGTTTTCAGCAATACTCATCACTTAGCAATTGCACAGCCCCTAAGTTATTAACAGAACTTTTATAGTAGGATTATATGAAGAAAAGAATATGTAACTTTAAATTTCATTATTATTAGTTAATTATTAATTTAAAAAATATACCAACATTAGAATTATAATTTATTTTTGGGTTGCAGTAGAAGTTACATTTTTTAGGAACTTTTGATTGTAATAATATTAACTTTGAAATCTTTCAAAAAATTTTTTTATTTTTTTTTAAACATTTCTTTAAAGTATATTAGTTTATAACGAGTGCTTGTGAATGAAATTTATGATTTTATGTTTTATGTAAATTGGACCAGAAAACATCAAAAATGTGATTACAAATAGTAAATCATATAGGTAATTTAAATTGCTTGAGTTATTATATATGTATTTTTTTTGAGAATTGCTTGGAGTTTTTTGAATATTCATCTTATATTACATGAATAAATGAACATACAAATGAGTGAGTTAATAATGTAAACAAAGGCAAAACTTTCCATACAATAGTGCCACCCTGTGCCAACCAGAGTAATCAATGGATGCCAGAAGGCTTGTGCATAGTGAGTTAATAATGCATACACATTTTTTTTTATTAAGAGATATAAGCTGTGAATAAAGATATGCATATATATTTTTTATTATATTATAAATTTGTTATAACCTTATTAATTATCATAATTTTATATGATTCTTTGCTGAATAAACCATATTATATTTATTTTAAATATATGATTATTGATCAAATATTTTAATCAAAGTCATTTGTATTTGTGGCTAAGCTTAAGTGTGTAAAACCATGTCTTATATGGGTGGATAAATTAATGTGTTAACATTGTTTATTATTGGGAAAATTGCTTAGTTTATTTTATGATGTTGATTGTTTAAATCTATTTGAAATTTTTAGATGAGTGAACAAGGAATAGGAAATAAAACCCTGGATGTTTTATATTTGTAGGATATGTTAAGAAAATAGGAAAAATTAGCCTACATTATATCTAAGTAGTTGTTATACAAATACAGTTAACATAGCCCTGTATTTTTGTATTTATTTCAATGGACAGTGTTTTTGATATTCGTATTTAAATGTTCTGTAACTGCTGAAAGAAAGCCTAGACATTGTTTCTTAAGGTATTAGATGATGTCATATCTATTTCTTCACACTGCTTTCCATGTGTATTATTGAATTATTTTATACTATTGAGTCTTTACTCTAGTTATTCCTTTGTGTCCTATACATTATATTATTATCTTAATTTCATTAGTAATGCATTGTGTAGTCTAGTATTCTGAAAAAAGAATAATGAATAAACTTAGAATGCTAAATTGTTTTAAAAGAAGGCAAGATAGGTTTTGAATTCAAGATAGGTTTTGAATTAAGTAAAAATGCAAATGATCTTGAATGTTTAATGCTGATGATAAAAATGAGAAAAGAATAATTATTCTTAATATTTTTTTATATTTTTGATGATAAAGGAATCATAACTATTTCTAATATTTTTAATATTTTTTTGATATTTTATGATTTTTCATAAAACCATGATATTTTTGAAATAATGCATATTTACAAAGAATCATCAAACTGAGTAATGTGAAATGTATAATGAATGCTTATATTTTATTTAATTTTTATGTCATATTTTTTGAACATGAAACACTTATCTTAAAACTTAGAATGGTACCAAGCAAATTATTTGTACATGAACAAGCATTGTTTTTGTTATTTTATATTTTATTAATCTAACCTAAAATATATTTAGATTGCTAAAATATTATACTAAATATTTTATTTTTTGATAGTTACTGAAAGTAAAATATTTTTTTATTCATTTAATTAGTCATAAACTTAATGTAATATTTAAAAACAGGCAAAACAGTTATACACAAGCATAAGAGGAGATGGCCATGTGATGTTTAATGTAATATTGTAAGGTAAATAATAGAATTTGAGTAATTATGCATGATATGTATTCCTAAGTAAAACTTCATAAGCCAGAGTGAAGGCTTACACATTGACAATTTTTATATTGAAAATCTGTAACCTGATCTTTTCTAATTTTGTATATATTTTGTTTTAATTTTAATATCATATTTGTTAGTTTTTATTAAAGATTGTAAATATTTTGTACATAGTTGATTTGTTAAATAGAATAAATTTATTAAAGTTGTTTTATCAAACTTGTTATCAGTATCATTATTGATCCATTCACTTCCACAAGATTCGATCCACAGAACTCAGAAATGAATATATAACATATTTTGCATATTATAATAATTAATAATTTGCTTAATGATGATTATTACTCAGAATATAGACCAGAAATATCACATAGTATATTATTTTAGTCATGGTTTATTACTTAAATTACTACCATATAATTAAGTATATCTCTTATTGTCATATATTATTTCAGATTTTACCATACTTTTAACATGCCACATGATAAATAAGAGAATTGTATTATTATTATTATTATTATTATTATTATTATTATTATTATTATTATTATTATTATTATTATTATTATTATTATTATTATTATTATTATTATTATTATTATTATTATTATTATTATTATTATTATTATTATTATTATTATTATTATTATTATTATTATTATTATTATTATTATTATTATTATTATTATTATTATTATTATTATTATTATTATTATTATTATTATTATTATTATTATTATTATTATTATTATTATTATTATTATTATTATTATTATTATTATTATTATTATTTTGTTTGTTGTTGTTGTTGTTGTTATTGTTATTATTATTATTATTTATTTATTTATTTATTTAAATCGAATCATATATTCTTTTTTTTTAAGTGTCATAGCATCTGCCGGGACGCGAATCTGCAACCCAAACAACTGCCTACAAGGCAGTCACGCTGACCTCTCGACCACCAATGCAAGATGAATCATATATTCTTTATTATTAATTTGAGATCTAATGGTAAAAATTATTGTAAGATATTATTAATACTCATTTCTACTATATTAGTTTTAGCCGGAGCATTATTTTATTTATTTTATTTTTATTATATATATATATCAAAAATTAAAAACTATAAACTATATCTGAAATGTATAGTTAGTATTTTGGCATGTTGAATAAGAAGCCTAACATTACACTTCAAATAACTATGAATATTTTGGGTTTAGGTAAAAAAAATCATTTATCAATTCTCTACAAATATTACAAGACTAAAATAAATAATTTACAAAGACTTGATTTAACAATGTTCAAAAATACCAATGTAAACATTCATGTGAGATGAACAGAAAAAATTTACAATTGAGACCTTGTTAATCTATATTAACGAACTTAATTATTACTAATAGATCAAAGTTAGTTGAGTGCAAATTATCTATCATTTACAGCTACCAATTTGCTGTAAAGAAAGTATCATTTAGTTTTCGCATAGCTGTATTATAATCCTAACAGACTTAATTTGAATTCCTCACCAAATGATTATTATCCTGACTCAAAATTATAAATAATTCTCAGTTAGATAAAGAGTGCCATGATATTGTTAGCACGTGCATTTTTCCTGCCAAACCTGGAATTCAAATTCTGGCTATATAAATTTTAAATTTTTTTTAGGTCATAGTCACAATTAATTGGTCAAATAAATATTGATGAAGTATCTAAAAAAATCAAAAAATAGGATTGTGATATGTTGTGGTGAAAAAGTTATGTATTTGTATGACTCCATGTTTTATCTTTAGATAGATAAACAAATAAACATATAGAAACTTATAAGCGTAAATATACTTTCAAATTCATTTTAAATTTAACTTGTTTTTTATTTAGCTATTCTATAATCTTAACATTTAATTTATTCAAACAAAAAATGAAGAAAAAAAAAATCAAAATTGATTATTCATTGCTAAGGTTTTTTTCTTCTCAGCAATAGCTTCATAAAATCATTGATTATTTCACATAATTAAACTGCAATTTTTTAAAAATAAATATCAAATATTTAATTTGTAAATTGTACTTAAAAAACTAAACTCTAAAATTGTTTAGTATATTTGCAAATAATAGAAATATATCTTTTGCTTAAGGCTGATCATTACAATAACATTAATAAAAACATTTTCTGATTTGAAGGAAATTTTGTGGAAAGTGTTTATTTACTAAGCAGAAGGGTAATTTGAATGACAGTTTAGAATATCCAAACTGTCATTAATTAAAAATATGGATTCAAGAAGAGAAAATTGTATCACGTTCTAATAATTATCAGTTGTAACGACTACAGACAAAATGCTTTATGACATATTTAAAATAAAAAATTTTAAAAAAGACAAGCCAAACTTATTGTAAATATTTTAATTTTTTTAAAATTCATTTGACATATTTATTATGTTTTAAAAGCTTTTTTATTAGTATATTCATATGCTAATAAGTCTAAACTTAGTTCTAAATAGTTTCACATGTTAATTTACATAAAAATGAGTTTCAAATCTATTAATGGTTAAAATAAAACACCTGGATTAAATTCAGTATAAAGATTTTAGAATTTATCGAAAAATGTATATGTACAAAAGTAAATTGGTAAAAAAAGAGGCAAAATAGCCTTTAAATAGCTAACCAAAGTATTTCAAACTGCTCTTGTAGAAAAATGGTAAAAAAAATATTACTCAGCAGATTTGTTAATTTACGTGTGGTGAGATTGAATAAATTTTTATTTCTTGTTTCATTCTCTAGCTAAAAATAGATAGATGCATATTGCAATTAATATTGGATTGTTACATTTTAACTATTTATAAAAAAAAAAGTTATAAGCTAATTCTGCTAAAAAATTTCAAGTTTTATGCAGTTCAGGTTTGTATTCAGTCACAACAGATAAATAATGGAGGTTCTGAATTATATACTGTAAAACAAAAGCTACAATGGATTATTATATATGACTATTTAGAGCTGATATACTTTTAGATTTTTACATTTAATGTACTGGGTGTTTAATTTATTTATTACACATTTTGATATGGCTTTTTTGATCAAGGTTTATTAATAAAATGAATTGCTGCCTTAAATAATGTGCATCCTTATTGGAGTACGCCGATTTATTTAAAAAAATTATTACAGCATCAGATATTCACATTTTAAAATCAAATTGATCAATATATTGGTAATAATATAAGATACACAATTGCTGCATTTGCTTGAATGATTGGCAATTAGAAGCCATGTTGAAATTTATTGAATTGTATCCACATTGCAGTTTGTCATTTTTAAAATATAGCGTGGCAGCCACAATGGATATTTTATTCTTTATAATTGGAGCTAATATATTTCTGGATTTGTTTACATTTCCTCCAAGGCACATTAATATATTTATTTTATAATCCAAAATTAGGCTTTTTAGTCAAGATTTATTATTAAAATGAATCTTTTACTTTGCCTTGATTAGCACATAGTTGTCTAGGAATAACCTACATTTTAGAAAATAACTGCAAGTTGATGAACAAGATAATATATACAGAAGATAAATAGGTATTATATTTGTGTGGATCAAGACAATTGATTATGAATATTTCTGAATTTAGGAATTTGTTATTTTTTTTTACATAATATGATAATCATATTTGATATTTTACAGATAATGACTATAGATGACACTCTCCAAACCTTTACATTTAAATTCAAAGTATATTGATCCATTTATCTCACATTTTGATATTAATTTTTTTAGTTGAGGGTTATTACTAAAATAAGTTTAACTGTACTAAAATAGGGTGATACTGTGTAGAAAATGACTGCAGTGCCAAATATTTTTGCTTTAACTACAAGTTGGTGAACACTTGAGAATAATATGAGATGAAAGGTTGTTATATTTTCATTGTTGATTAGCAACATTTTAAGAAAGCTGATGGTGGATAATAGAAAATTTTCCAAATTTATTTAAATGTAATGCTAAATAATATTTTAATACTGAATAAATATAAAGTCATGTGAAATTCACCAAGTCAATTTAAATAATGATTGAATTGCCTTTTGGCTACTATTAGAGGGCAGTCCAGTTATTATTTATATAGACTTGGTGAAATTCACATGACTTTATATTGATTCATTAGTAAAATATTATTTATTGTTGCATGTATAACGTGATTATTTAATATAGAGTTTCAAAAATGAATGAAATATTTCTAATCTATAAAATTAATATCAATTCTTTAAAAATTAATTTACATTAAAATATATAGGCTGATTTAAATTTGTTCTCTGAATGTTATTAAGCTAGATAACTCTAAGTAAAAAGATCTAAAATACATTAAGAAAGGTCTATTTTCTTACTGTAAAAAGTTATTGAAGTTGGCAGCTAGAGAGCAATTTAATTATTATTTAAATAGACTTTATGAATTTTACCTAACTTTATATATATGCACACATAACGATTGATCATAAATTATGATAACTTATAACATTAAATAATAAATAAATTGTAAAAGAATTTTCTATTACTGCAAATGATAATAATGGATAATACGTAGCAAATTATTGTTTAATGTTTTTAAATTAAAAGTTACCATAATTCATATATTTAGTTCTTACATATACTGTTGTGTTTTGTATTACTTGTGTATATGTATAATTGTAAGATAGAATATCCATTTTGTTTATGATATGAAATTAATGCTATAAAAAAACACTAATTTATATATACATAATTTGCAGAATTAATTCTTAATATTTATAAGTAAAATTATTTTAAAATTTCATAAGTCGCTTTCCTTGCAAAATCCATAAGTGGAAAGGAAGAGGGAGAATAAACATAAAATATTTGGCAGGGCACCAAACTGTAACTTTGAAGAAACAGTTACTGCACTGATTCTTGTCATCACAGATTTACAAGTTATGGATTTTGCAAGAAAAGCAACTTATGAAATTCTAAAATAATTTTACTTATAAATATTAAGCATTAATTCTCTTCTCAAATTAAGTAGGATCCCAAAATCAAGCAGTCAAATTATAGCTCACAAAAGAACATGAACTAACTTGTTTTTCACATACTTGCAAATAAGTCACACAAATTAATCACAAGTGTATTAATTTTCATATATAGAAAATAAAAATACCAACCCCTATCTGTAATACCTAGGGTGGTATAAATGATTTCTCAATTCATGCAGTGAACACTGAGAATTATACTACTAATAAATATTACAAATTATTACTAAGGAAGAAGACCCTTAACATATTAACAACCTCGGTATTCCCTTACATAAATTCCCAATGCTAAAGCTACAATTAAGTTATTTCTAATACTAAGTTTTCTCCAGTCTTCTCTCTATCACCACAATGTTATCTTTCATGATCCAAGATTAGTGAAATAAGTAATCTTATCATTTCAATTAATCTTATTTGTCACCTTAATCCTGTAATACTAAATTCATGAGCTTTAATCTTATAGTTGATAATCTTATAATCAAAACTCTTATAATTAAAAATCTGATAATTGAAAATCTTATGATCTCAGGGTTCAAATTCAGAATGTGAAGCTTTTTTTTGGTGATTCAAAATTTATTGTTGACGAATGAATGCTATCTCAGAGATTGTAATTCAAATAGACATTTTCTTGATTTATCTAAGCCAATATCTACTATTCATCAACCAATAATAATGATAATATTAAACCTGATAAATTGCCAAACAATTAATTAGAATAAAATATTTAACTACTTTAAAATTTAACTAAATTATTATTGACTGGGAAGACATTCGAATACCAGGAGTGGGAAAGGGATTTTATGTCCCCTCGAGATATTCACAACAACACAATATATTTATGAAAATGATAATTATTTTTAAAATTAAAGTTTCTTCTAAATGTTTGCCGTATAACCATGATAATTTATAACAAAAGTTGAGAATGTTTCTTCAAAGCATTTCTCAAATCTCAAAATAAAATATTAATTTAATATTTAAATTTTCGTAATAATATCTGTACTGAAATAAGCATTAAATATTTATTAAAATTGCATATGATTAGATTTCTAGATTTTATGGGTACCAAAAACATTTAAGACACAACACCAAAATTTTTAATTAACACATAATGTTTATTAATTGAATAAATAATAAACTATAATAACAATATAATATAACAAATCTCCATCGCTATCCAAATGACAATAAAAATAAAATATTTATATGGGAATTTACAGTCGCTACAGAAAATGATCCCTTCCCTGTGCTTACATTTCTACAAACATGCATCTCTTACCACTAATATATCATTATTTAGGTAACTGGAACAAGTAAGTAACAATAATATAAAAAATTTTTTTAGACCAGTTATATTTTTTCTGGTTCGACAACACTTATTTGGGAGGCAAGCTTCAATAACATTTATTATAACAGGTATATTTAGTAACTAGAAATTAACTTGTTAATTTTAATAAATAAGATACACATTCCCCTTAAGGCCATTGACTTGGTAAAATTAATATTATATCTAGATATACGTTTGACACTTATAACTCCTTGTGTAAATCATTGCTTATCCTCATATTAAATTATTCACCTCCTAATTCTAGAATGATTGGCTATTTTAGAGGTCACATTTGCACACATAAATACATTTAATGCTTTCTATGATCCCAACAAGAGTATTATTCATTTGTTTTACCAGTCCAGCAGTGACTTCCTTTGACTGTGAACTGGATATGATTTGCATTGCTTATCCAAGCTTTTCATATTAAATCTAAATTTTGAAGGATTATCAGTTCTAGAAATGATTGTGAGCAAAGCTCAGCTAAACATTATACACCAATTCCTTAAGCTATACTTTTAAATCTAAAGTACCCAAAAGTAGATAACATACTTCAAAACTACAGAGTGACCCATTACAAAACTAAACAAAGTTTCATGCAAAATATGGCCATAATGTATACATCCATAAGGAAAAGAAATTCATGAAATAAAATATTAGTGTTGGCATGAACCAGAGGGCATCTTTTACCTGAGGCCATGAGATATGTTAGGATCTAGTCACTACAAATTACTATTAATACAACTATGAAAATACCTCTCACAGAGTGAATTAATAATGGAGCTGGGGACATACCTTCCTTCTCTAAACACCTTAAAATTCTTATCACTTATCATTGTGAGAGAGTTATGCTCCATCTCAACCTTCAAGACAGTGAGAACTTAGCATACTTGATCAAACAAGGGTTGTTCATGATCTTGCATAATCCTGAGAGAACAAGGTTTGAACTCTCATAAAAAACCTATATTATTGATGTATGAACCAATAATTTAATAATGGTCTAGTACAATTAAGTAAAAAAAATATTTAAGCAATAAATATTATTAAAAAAATTAAGAAATGTGCATCATTCATTTTCTTTAACATATAACAATTTTAAATCTCTCAACCTCTAGGACATAGCAATATTAAACTTTCAAAATACATGAATAAAATAAAGCATTAAAATATCAATCTTAACTATAAGCATAAAATTATATCTGTGGACCTCTTAGACAACCATGCAACACTTTGCATAGATATCTCATTTATTTCTTGATAGCATCAGGGTGAAGCAATATCAATAGATAATCATAATATTGAGGCATATTTTCCCTACCATAGCCAAAATTTAATGCTGGGTATATTTCATACTATGTTTAACTAATATACTCAATAAAGTAATATTTTAACATATAACAAATTAATAAACAATAAAATAATAAAGAAAAATAAAATTATACTTAAGAGTTCTTTCTTAGCATAGTTCATTACTTATGATCATCATTCTCTATCCGACTGTTCATGTTCAACCACATATATTATTAGTGTGCACATATTATTCAAATGTAACATTTTTAAAAATTGGCCATAATTTTCAGAAATCAGATTATTTTTAGCATTATATAATTGTTTCATGATATTATGGTATCCTTTCACACAATTTACATCCTGACACAACAGCTGCATTTTTCTTCTGGATTCGATAAAGACATATATTTCCTTATGATGCACTTAATATTCAAAATAAGAAATTTATATAATCCAGGGTTAAACTTCAAAGTCAATCACAAGCTTAACACATAATTAATTCAAACATTCTATAGCATTCCAAATTCACTATTTCCATGGAATATGTATTTGGTTTAGCATTTATTATTTTTATCCTAAAGCTTTGGTTTTATTCAATTTTTACTTGTTTAACCTTTTATTCACAATTAGACAGTAATAGTTGAGCTTTTTTTTTTTTAAAAAAAAAAAATTATTTCCTTTAAGAATCAGTTTTTTTTTTACAAGAGAAATTAATCAAATACATAAATAACTTAGCCCATACTTTGTACTAGATTTGCAAAATATAAAATTATAACTATTATTTTTCTTTCAATTCAAAGTTGTTGTTTTTTACACTTTCCTGAACACCATCACTTCCATCTTTTATACCTCATAATTGTTTTAATGAAAGAATTATTCATAAAAATTAATACCAGCAACACTTTACTTGGGGAAAATTGGTAAGTCTGTCTCAGATGCCTCATTCTCCACATAGTCGTACCAAAATTTACCATTCTGGGAATTTGATTCATGATTAACTTCAGGAGTCAAAATTAAATGTGCCTGATGTGGTGACTTTACATACACATTTTTATATAATACAATACAATTTTTAAACAATATTAAGTCAGAATGGACAAGCCAAAGTGTGTAAAATTCCCTAGAATAAATAAAATGAATCAGAAATTGGGAGACATGGATTAAGACCCATAAGAGCAATAAAAAGGGACCCTCCTAAAATGTGTGTGTGTGTTTTTTATAATCTCCAGTTGTCAGTCAACTTCAGGCTCACCCTGTTGACTATTCACCCTTGGTATTAAATTTTTGATTGGCTATTAAACACAATTTCAATATTAATCATTTACACTATTAATAATCACATGGTTTGCTTGAAAATTTCTCGTTTTTACACTGTACAAAAAAATCTGTAGCAAATTGAAATAACATTTTATAATAGGAAATAATAGACTAAGTTTTAATTTAAAATTTATGACCGAGTATTATTAAATATTCATCTGAAACTGACATAAAATTACTGTTATTTCAATTCGCTATCAAATGATATCTTTCCTGAGACAAAATAACCTATAGTTTTCCCAATAATTAAAATTTTATGCATACCACACGCGTGCTTGCTCACACACTAATAATCTTACTAACTGATTGTAGAAATTTCAACTAGCACTACCTATTACACAATTTTTTAAACTTTTATAGCTAATTACTCTATATTGACTATTAAAATGAATACTATTATGAACAAGCTAAATTTTACGATCTATACTTGTATCGATCTTTTCAATTATTTATTTTCTTTTATTAAACAAATATTACTTGTCAATCTCAAAAATTTAACCCTTAACAATTAAAGAATACCTAAAGTTACTATGTGTTAGACTTCAAAATTACCTCCACACGCTTAAGACAAACTTAGGTACCCAAACTTATAAATTAATTTTCCCTCAAACATTTTAGAAATACG
This sequence comes from Epiperipatus broadwayi, assembly GCA_028023455.1. NCBI lineage: Eukaryota > Metazoa > Onychophora > Udeonychophora > Euonychophora > Peripatidae > Epiperipatus > Epiperipatus broadwayi. The sequence goes on from JAQFVV010006206.1 coordinate 4,146,889, forward strand.
ATCCTTTTACACATCATATGACTACCAGAAACTTTTCGATTCCTCTGATTAAAATTACTGTTATTTATAACATCTTTTGCTTAATTAGGCTTCTTCTATGAGAAAATAAATTTTTATTTATTAAAATGGCATTTGCCACGAACTCAGCCATAATTTGATCGGAACAAAAGGTTACGATATATATATACTCAAATCACCCTTTCAAACATGATATTTCAGCAATGCCCTCTGTAAATAAGTATAAAATCTGAACTTCAAACAGCCAACCCAAAAGTTCAGACTTTATATTTATTCACAGAAGGTGTTGCTAAAATATCATAATATTTGGAAGGATGGTTTGAATATTTTTTATTTAATTTTCAGCAAATTATATGCACTAGAATATATATATATAATCAAAATTATGCCAAATTCACAACTTAACTAGACTAGCCAAGAAAATAAACTCTAAAACATTACCAATGGCTTCACTGCTACAAGAAGACTTCTCAAGTGTAAAGAACTACAGAATGACAACATAGATGAACTTAACATTACCCACAATTCCATTTACCTCCCACATACACTTAATATAAATTTTTTTAAAAAATAAGTTAATTGCTTCAGAATCATGAATTTTTAATAATGAAGATTCTTTAATTCTTTTTTTTAATTTCATTTCTCTCAAAGAAAACAACCTTAGCTTCATCAAAATTAATAGTTTTTGTTTTAATTTCATAATTCTTGTACTATTTTTTGAAGCTCTGAAATATTATTTGAAACCCCCCACCACATCCGAACTAAATCATCTGCAAAATCTAAATAATTAATCTTAATTTATTTTTATTCTCTTAACTTCCATTTGAATTTATAGAATACTTCATATAAAACTGCTGAAATTTTTTTTTGAAAAGCTGGAATACCTGGTTAAACATCTGTTGAATATTAATCTTTTTAGTGTCATCATATAGTCTAATTACTGTTACAGTATTTTGATAAATATTTTTGATAATTGATAGAGTCTTGTTTCAAAGCTTACATCATTGTAAAAATGTTTAAAGAGTCAGTGCCCTTTTATATTAAATCTTTGTTGATCCTTTGTATAATTTCTCTTAATTGAATGGGACTTTATCTTTCTTATTGCATTGCCAAATCCATATAATATTAATATCATCTATATTCTTTGTTACTTTTTACAATGCTTTTTTACAATTGACAGTTTCGATTGCCCAATTGAAACTGTTGATTGTAAAAAAATGATAAATAATATTTTTTATTTATGGCTAATGTTAGTCTTTTTCTTTCAGCTATAGGTTATCAATCTCAAAAATTAGGTTATATGTTTATTAAGTTATCCTATTGTTGATATATACACATAACATTATTTGGGCAATTTGAATATTAAATTCAAATTGGAATTTGATTAACTCTACAAAATATTCAGAAATCTTTGAACTAAATCCAAATTAGAATTTTAATAATAATGATTCACATTATATTAGACCATATACATTGGTTAACTTTTCTTGTATAATTGTAATTGGTATAAATGATAGAAATGCTGAATAAGAAATGCTTAAAATAACCACTTTAATATATTATGCAGAGTAGCTTTTAATATCTTAATCCTGATATCATACAACAATGACTAATAAATGAGATGGTTGAGGGTGAAAGATATAATGTAAATTTCATGCAAATATATACAAATGAGTTATATGAACCATTTTTAGAGAGGAAAACAGGATTCCTTTTTATTTATCACCAATAAAGTTAACTCCATAAATAAAAAGGAATCCTGTTTTCTCTTCTCTAAAATGTGAGCCATATAACTCATTTGTATATATTTACATAAAATTTACATTATATCTTTTACTCCAAATCCTCTCATCTACTAGCCATTGCTACGAGTATGACATCAGGATTAAAATATCGAAAGGTGCTCTGCATAATATAATAAAACAGTTATTTTAAGCTTTTCTTACTCAACATTTCTAGAGCTTATATCAATATAACAAACTAAGATTGCCAAATTAAATTTCTCAGTAAACAAGATATATATATAATTTTTTTCTACATATTTGTTTTTCAACAAGAGGATTGTGCATAATAATGTCTTTTTTTTTTTTGTTAGCAAGCATACATATTACACCATAATACATAATATTTATAAAAGCATAAAATATGATGAATAACTTAACAGAAAAATTCATATTATACTGTAAAGAGTAAAATAACTTCATTATTTCTGTTTGCTATCATAACATTTTTTTGGGTTTTAAATATTTTACAACATAAAAAAAAAATTGTATGGTCTTGATGAAACTTTCAAAATAAAAATGTAACTTATTTTTGTTCATAATTTATCACCTTAGTGTGAAACATAAACTACACTGATCAAGAGTTTAAATCTTGCTTTACAATCAGATATTACTCATATTTTAGATTTTTTCAATTTACATTCCAGATCACTCTATTTATTTGTTTTATGTGTTTTAAAACTCATTATCATTTACCTGATTCATCAATTCATTGATGGGTAATGGTGTGGAAGAACTTCCTCTAAACTTTTTTTCTATTTTCTGTATACTTTCAATATTGCCCATCTCATCCATGCTATAATATTAATCATCCATGACAATCTTAATTGTTGTCTTTCTCTTAATTCATTCATGATATCTTTTTTCAAGTATTTTAATTTGCCTTTCCATGCCTAAATTATTATAATTTTTATTGTGTTATCATCTCTAACAGTTGTTTTTTTTTTGTAGCTATTCTCTTCAAAATCATTCAATAGTTTTCTTAGTCATCCAAGGTATGCCAAACATTCCTCTATAATACTATATTTTAAAAGTATTTTATTTGTCCTCTCCTGCTTCACTGTGTCCTTGCCTCATTTTACTACACTTTAGTGTATCATATCAAAATTTTCAATAATATACACTTTGACCACATACGTATGCCTCTGTTTTTAAGTACAGACATTAATTTTATAAATGCCTTCAATGTCAAAAGTAATCATGTATTTATGCCTATAGGACATTTTCTATCTTGACTTATTCTAAAACCCAAATAGGCAAAATTCAAAATTCATTCTACACAATCCCTGATTACTTTTATCTCTATTATTCCTCAAAAAAATGCATTACCCTTATTTATTCCATACCTCATTCCTGTCCTTACTAAATAATGCACCAGTTTTTTTATAATTTGGATGTTGAAATTATAACTACATCATCTCTTTCCAATACAAAATCCACACTCAAAACCATCTAAAACCTTCTCACTGTCACCTCTTCCATAATACTGAATAAGTAAGGTGACATTATGCAGTTCTTATCCACTTGAAACCAATCTCAATTTATTTGTATCATTCTCACTCTGATTTTTTGCCACCTATATAAGGAAAATAATAGTTATACCAAATGTGGATGAGATCCTATATTTAATATTATTTTTCAGAAATTGTTATAAGATTCACGATCAAAAACTTGCTGATAATCTTAATTATCTGACCTCTTATTCTGAGTGGTGGTCTAAAATCTGCCTGTTTTTGCACCAATTCACATTCTGTTTTTGCCTGTATTTTTTATTTAAAAGTATCATCAACATTATTTTGCTGGCATGTGAACCTAAAGCTATTGTTCTATAATTATCATGCTGATATTTTTTTGATAAAAATGTTACTGCAACCTAGTCCTCATGCCAAACTCAAATCTTCCATACAGTCAAAATACAATCTATCTAATCTATTTACAATTGCATATCCTTCTTTCTTAAATAATTTTAATAAATACTTTATCTGGTTCTGACGATCTTCCATTGGAAGCTCTTGATGTGGGTCTTTTCATTTTTTAATGACAGTGTTCACATTCTGTAACTGATATATCAAATATTATTGTATCATCTTTGTATATGTTTTAACAACAGTTCACTGATTATCTTTTTTGGATCTATCAGAAGTCCAGCAACTTTATTTTTTATTATAACTAATCTTGATTTAAACTTTCTTGTAAGTTGTTTTATAAGATAAAACATTTTCAACTTACTACTACCACACTTACTTTCCTTTTCATATTTCATACATAAGATGTTTATATAATCTTCTGTGTATTTCCTCACTGTCTTTAGTCCTTTGTGCACGAAATCAACATACTTTACAGGATCCCAATTTTTAAAATTAGTTTCATTTACAAATATTATTTTATTTGTAATAAAATATTTTAAACTTTTGAATATTTTTATTCAAAAACCTCAATATAATCTTATGATTTTTACTTCAGATAATCTACAACTCAAAATTTTCATCAAAATTTTTTTCATCTCAATCACCAAAAAGCATGTAAAATATTTACAATCTTTAAACTAACTTATTTTAGTGATCTATTTTGGATTACTCACAGGGCTAAATAAAGTTCTGATGACAATTCAAAAAAAATTTTTTTGACAACTTTAAATTAGGTTTAATATGAAAATCATATTTAAACAGAAGTGAAAAATTATATAAGAAGTTACCATATTTCTATTGTTGGCATCACAATTTTTTTAGTGTGGTTAACTTTTAATGCAGAAATTAGTTTTATTTAATAAGTGTGCCAATAGTTCTTAATAAGCTGAGGAAAGCCAGAAGCTAGAAACCACTCTTAGGATATGGATATTCTGAAAAGCTTGTTAAGAGTTATTAGCACACTCATTAGATAACATTTGTAATATAAGCTTATTAAATTAAGTCATGTGATATATGACTGGATTTTTTTGCAGTGAAATTAGTTTTGTAAGTTACATGAGAAATTTTGTCTGTGCTTAGTAGGCAAAAAATTTAAATTAGTTATTTTTATTTAAAAATAATAATTACCCAATAAAATATTCCTAAATACTATTTTTTAAATTTATTAAACATTATAGCGCCACACTTTCTTTTTAATTCATGTATTTATTAAAATATGATCAAAATGACAAATCGATAATTTAGAATGTCTTTATTTGATTTCTGCTATACTTTCCCTCAAGATAGTCTCTGTTCAGTAGTCATTAAACATCGTGGAACTTCTCTGATCTTGTTAATACTTATTCATGTTAGCAACACATTTAAAAAAATCCTCATTTATTGCCTGGTAAAGTCTTAAGAAAGTTACTCACTATTTCAATATAGTTTTTAGCTTTAATTTAAAAAAAAAAAATCCTTTTGAAATTCTGCTGATACAACATTTTTCAACTTTATTCAATTTCCACATCAAATTTTATATGTTGTTATAGCTTATTGACTTGAAAGTCTACAAAAATATAATGTATTCTTTAATCTTGACATAAGAGAAAAAAGTTATAATTCAAGTAAATGAATTCAATTCATATCTTGGTGTGCAATGTAAGGAAGATACACTTTCTCAGGGTTATTAAATGGTCTTCACAATATTATTCCTACAGTTTTATTAACAGCAAAGAGTTATGTGAAATCCAACCACAGAAAAAAAAGATCATAGGTGATAAAACTAACTTTTTCTAAAAGTAACATTATTTTATCATGTGATTCTTTCATGTTTAAGAAATTAATATAATTCTACTATAAAAAATATATATTTCTGTTATTTTTTAAAAAAGCTTTTGTGGAATCAATGATAAGCAGCATTTGCCTACATTGTGTTTATGATCAAAAGCTTTTACAAGTAATACATTTTTTAAACATAACTTCATCTTCTTGCAAGAAGCATTCTTTAAATATACTAAACCAGGTAGAAAGCATTACTATAATATTGGCCAAGGATTTTGCCACTTTATGCATGAATCTGATAAATCTGAAACATAAACAACAAGATCAATTAGTTCTTGTCACATTATATGTGATTCATTGGAAGAATTGTTTACCTTTTTTTCATGATATACTAAAAAACACCAATCTCATTAAAAATGAAGCATTTTACTAACTTTTTATTTGAAGCAACAACTTTTGTACTTATAACACAAAAATAGAAATCTATTGTGTGATTATTAGCTTCCTTTTGAATCATAGAAATATCAATGTCACATAAACTAATTAACTATTCTGCCTAAATATTAAATGGCAGAGTTATCATAAAGCAAATTTAAGTCCATGGGTATTAGGGATCCTATTCAAAAACATTAAAGTATATAAATATTATTTTAAAAACCCTTTTCAAAATTTTTTGCATTGGGTCCCCAAAACTCTAGCTGTGCCACTGGTAGTCTTATATATATCATATAATACATACCTATGAAGTCCTCACTTTATATCTCAATCATCTACTTAAATGAAATTTATAGTTTTATTGCTACTGGTAAAAAGAGGTATTTCTGAATTATCATATCACATATATAAATAAAAGGATTTGGAATAATTAAGGTAATTTCATAGGATATTATATATCTAGAGAAGTTCAACACATATTAATACTGTGACATTACAACTAGAGTTGTTTTATACAGACACTAGACATCTCTCAATAGGTTTAAACATGCTTGTACTAGAATATGATCTGGATAAATATATCCTACCAGTATTTTAGAAAAATGTTATGCATAATATTAATTTATTTTTAATATTTATTTATATAAAATAAAGTTTATTAATAGAAAATTATATTTAAGTATTAACACATATTATTAAAAGGAGGTTGCCTTGACAACAGTTTGAAATTGTTAATTGTTATTGATATTGGGATTGTCTAAGTGTTGACTGGTTTTTAATGGTATATATATATATATATATGTGTGTGTGTGTGTGTGTGAAAAATAATTTACATGATATATAATGCATAACTTATGAAATATAAACATTACAATTGGTGATTTAAGTAGAGAAAAAATGATTAAGTTTTATGTAGAGGAAACTATAATTTATATGCTTTATATTATTCTAAAGTAATATACAATTCAGAAAAATATTCTGCCAAATTTCTCATAGTAGATCTAAGTAAGAATTTGAAAACATGTATCACTCTTTTTTTAAGAACATTGTATTTTTTGATGTCAAGCATTATAGAGTATGAGCAAACCATATGGTTCTGAGAGTTTGCATAATTATAGTAGCATTATAAAAATGAAAAATTTTAACATTTTTTTTTAAATATATCATGATCTTGTGAAATACAAAATGTCATAAAGATGAGATATATGGAAAATTTTGAAAGATGGGCATCATATCTTCCAATGATTATTACACAAGGCATATGTGGGATCCAGATTCAATTTAAATCAAATAATAAGGAAAATTTCAATAGGAATTGTACCAAGTAATAAGTTAAACAAAAATTTCAACCATGACTGAGAAACACATATATTTTAGGATCTAGTTAAAGTCTTTGAAAATTGACAAGATTGATCATAGATATCTATAATAATATTTATTTCTTTTTAAATCTCTTAATGAGACACTAACTAAAAATATGTTATTGTATTTGCCTTCAGATTGTATTTTCCACACATGATCAGCAAAAAAGGAAGAATCTGCAAACAAAAGTGAAGCAAGCAATATTATGAGTGGAAGAGTAGCTTTTAAAATTGGACTAACTAAAGTTGTGATGTATATTTTAGGCTAATATAGAAGACAAATGATTGAGTATATATTAGATTAAGACTTCATTTACAAATAGCAAAACAAGCAATTTTAATTAATAGAAGATGTGATGAAAAATCCCAAATGTATGATTTTGTTATAGACATGACATTTTTAACAGTAATTCTGAAGAGATGCATCCATAGACTTTAGTAAGCAAGAATACCACCCAGAAGAGCTTAAACTTTTACTATAAAATAAAGCAATTTTGAGCAGAAGGCTTTTATTTTTTATTGAAGACAAGATGATTCAGATGATGACTTAACTGTCTTACATAAATTGATTGGAATTCCAAGAAAGGTGTTCTATGAACAATAATTATAATAAAAGGCCAAAATAAGTGTGAGATAATAGACTTGATTTCAAGTCAAAAAAGTTTTAAAATTAAATGTTTTTTAAAGAATATATATATATAGCTATAAGGAAAAAGAAGAAGATAAAATAAAATAAAAAAAACTTGTGTTCAAATTAGATTTGAAAATTGTTAATAATAGTAAAAATGCACTTTTAAATATTGCTTTAGGTAGAGAATTGATAGGCAATAAAATGTATGAATGTTTTCTGAAAGTATCAAAAGGATTAAAAGATTAAAATATAAAATGTAGAAACTATTTTAATAAAATAGATAATAAATTCTATAGATTTAAATTTCAAAAAGACTAAAATTGTTTGTAATATTTAAAAAAAAAAAAAGAAATCACAATATTCGAATAAAATAGAATTAATCGTTTTCAATATTTGTTAAGTTTCTCTTTAACATGCTAGGAACATTTTTTTTTAAACTTTATTTTAAATCTCATAGTACTTTCAATTATATATATATATATTTATTAAACCAAATAGCATATTTTGCAAACAATAAAACTTCCACATTTAAATAGAGTCGTTTTTTATAACTTCTCACTATTTTAAAAGACTTTTCTAAAGAGAAAATTGAAAAAGTAATATAAATTATCAATGCAAATTGGAAAATTCATGACTTACTTTAAAATATTTAAAATAACGTATTTAAGGCATTAACGTAGCAACAACTTTTATTATTGGTCGATTTAATTTATTTTAAGGTGTGTCTTTAAATTTACTATATATAATTAAAATTTTGTTATTTATAAAGATATATCAGAAATTCGCAATTTGCTATGTGTATTTTCTGTTCTACATAAATTAGTCCCTTTTTAGCGTTCAAATTCAACACATAAATATCTCATGTTGCTGCAGATCTATTAATAGCAAACAATTTAATGTAATTTTATATTTAAAATTTTTATCAGTACAGCTTTCAATTCAAACTCTATCATGTTATACCTATTTATTTAGAATGCAATTTATTATCAATCTTCAATTTTTACACTGGTTGATGGTGACGATATAATGGCATCTGACTGAAAATGTTGCTGATAAAAAATTGCTGTTAATTATATATATACAAATATATATGTTCATTTAAGTTTTATCTGGAAATAACATAAAAAATAACTATAAAACATAAGAAAAATTTAATCAAAAAATAAAACTCAAAAAATTGATATTAACTTTTTTTAAAAAAATGCAATAAGTAATATAAAAAAATGAAGTAGTTTTAATGACAAATAAAAAATAATAATTTTAAAATATGAAGGCAATACAACTATATATTTGTTAGTAGATGATGAAAATGAAATCATTTTTTAAATAATTTTAAAAAAAAAAAGTGATTTATTATGTGAATATTTTTTAAATTTTCTTTGGCTGAAGGTATGTGATGATGGTATTTTAGATGTGATAATATGTTGGTCTATTTCCATCATCTATTAGTAAATGTTGAATATATAGAAAATTTAAACTTGATTTAAACTTTTCAAATACAAACAACTTATCAATATATCAATAGAAGATATTGACTCTAAAATCCTCACTAGAATATTTTTAAAAAGACTGCATTCACTGGTTGACTCTAAGATATTACAGACCCATCATGCTATAAAAGGCAGGCATGCTGTTATTGCAGCCTTAAATATTCAGAAACAATAAAATATGCCAAAGAACTAAAAATAATGCAATATTGTGCCATCCAAATTGATTTCAAATCAGCATTTGAACTGGTTAATTGGTCATATTTAATAGAAAATTTGAAAAGCTTAATACTTGAACATAAATATTTAATAAATGCAATTGAAAACTACATCAGAAATAGCAGAATATCAATTAAGAACTATATGGGGAAATCCAATTTCTTTATACCAAAAAAAATGGCATCCTAGAGGGTTCTCCACTGGCTGCACTGCTTTTCACTATTTATCTGAATCCCTGGTTAAGGAGGTGGAAAGCCTAGTCCCTGGGATTTACTTACCATATCTAGGTGCAAAAATAGGTGTAACTGCATTCATACATAACATAATTATAATTTTTCAAGATAGTTGCAATATGCAAGTAGTGATAAACATTCTTGAAGATTTCCAAAGAAAGACAGACTGTGTTATTCAATCATTAAAGTCAGCAGCATGGCAATTCAATGGAAAAAAATACCCTGTGACTTCCTAGCTTCCCCATCAGTATATCTGGGTATACCACTATACCAGTCTAAAATATCCATGAATAGATATCTAAATAAACTAATAGCCAAAAAAATTGCAGAAAAAAATAACAATTTCTCCTTATTGAAACTTTATGATGTCACAAGAGCTAAAATATTTAATGTGATTGTAGCAGGAATCTTGGGATATTATGATTTTTTATAAATCTTTTTAATAAAATGATAAGCAAAATTAATCATATAGCAAAGAAATATATTTGGAGAAAGGCATCAAAGTAAAAAACCAATTTCAACTTTGCAAACACCACTTAACAAAGGTGGACTTAATCTGATTAACCTAAGAGAATACATTTTTTTATTAAAGCTAAAACATACATAAATGTAATTAAAAGTAATTTCTCAAATCCACCAATTATTGATATAAAAATCTACAGAGAGTTAGGAAAATAAAGAAGATTCTTCTTGACTGATTTGTTGATAACTTACAAAGATCTGCAAGATGACCTGGATGTAAGCAGCTTGGAAGGACTTAAAATAGAGACTTAAAAAAAAGGTGTCAAATGTTGAAAAGATGTCTGGCCTGATATGTCAATAAAGAGTGTTTTGAGAAATTTACAATCAATATGTGCACCCTAGTCTTACATTAAATTAATTTTCAGATTGGTAAATGGGATTTTTCTGACAACTTATCTGAATAGAAGACTGCGTATGAACTCGAGTCTGTGTGTATATTCTGTAAAGGTATGAAGAAACTTTTTTCCATTTTTTTGAAGAATGCAGGGTCTTTCAGCAAATAAGAAACCAAGTTTTTTATACTTCAGTTCTAAATTTAAAAAATATAATGATAAAACATATAAATTTCAACCTGCATAATGCAATGATAGTGATATATACACTGAAAACAATATGGTCAATTGGATGTCCTATGATCTTCAATAATAAAAAGTATAACTGGATTAGGAAATTGGAATAAATATTTCAATCAGTGTCTAAAATACTTGCCTAGGAAGAATATGGAAAAAAATTGGGATGGCTCTGTGCCAACTGTATGCGAGATATGGAATTGAATCTTCAAAATCCAAATATATGTCTAAGAAAAGAAATATAAAGAATGGGTTTTAAATTAAAGTCTAGCACTATCATTACCCTAGTGTTTATAAAGGGGGAATGGGCCATTACAAATGAGCACCAGCTATCTATCTTAAGTAGAAATAAGTCCAATTTTGAAGGAGGTTTTAAGTCCTACATAACATTACATAATTTATGAAAAAAGAAATTGGAAAAGATAAGAAGGAAGAATAGAGAAAGAGGAAAGGGAAAGAAAAAAGAAAGAGAAGCAGAAGAACAAAGAGGGGAAAGAAAAGAGGAGAAAAAAGAGGGAAAAAAAAGAAAAAAATTAACATGTAATTAATTCTTTTGTATAAAATGTATATAAATTGTGTGTGTTTTTAATAAAGGCCTTATTTAACATATAAAAAATAATAACACACAAATAGAAAACACAAGTTAGTATCACACAACTTTTCAAGTATTATTATTCTCCACTCTTCTTCAGATGTTGCTGGTCTGACCAATGACAGTATTCACATAGGAATCAAACTCATACCTTTAGGTTCTCAAATATCAAATTTAAATCAAATGCTCTAACCAACTGAGCTATACTGTCAAAGGCAACAGATAATAAAAATTTCATATATTTTTATATGAGGATTGGTTCAAATACTCCTGAGTATTTCCACATTTTTTTTTCTAGAGACAGATTAATTAGAGACTTTTTTTAAAATAATTTTTTCTAAGAGCAAGATTAATTAGAGGATTTCATATATTGTGTATTTTTGCACTTGGTTGATTTATAGGATTATTTGCCATTGTCATATGAAAAACTTCCTTCAATTTTCTTCTTTGAACCTTTTCTTCTCTATCCAATATTTTTGTATTTTCCCAATTAAATATATGGTCATTAGAAATGTAGAGACAACTGTTTTTTCTCTTTTAACCATTAGTTTGTGTTTTTCAATTGATGTTCAACAGGGTAACAGGTCTCACCAATATATTTTCTTCCACATTCACAATATTTTATAGATGCAGTTTTTGTTCTTCAGCATTTTCAGTTTAGGCTTGGTAGAAGTAAGAATTCCTCAAAATGTTGTATGACTTTGGAAAGCTGTTCTAATGTTATTGACTGCAGATTTTCTTTAACTTGTCCACCATTCCTGGTATGTATGGATACACAACTGTACCAATAATTATTTTGATGTCTCTTTTTATGGTCTATTAAAGATTCCTTGATGATGACTGATAGATAACCATTCTTCATGAGAGTTTGTTCTATGTAAATCTTGATCACTGGTTTCTGAACAAACTTCCTTTGCTCTGTTCCATAGTGATAGTATAATTCAATGTTTAGTGTTTCTGGTATGATTGGATGTATATGCCAAATATTTATCAGGGTATGTTGGTTTCCTATACACTGTTGTTTTACTTTTCCCTGAGGTATTCTTGGCACAAGTTTTGATTCCATTGTGATTATAAATGAAGGAGATATATTATTGATAGATATCCATAATGGCTGTAATTATGCTTCATTATGTGACCATAACCCAAATTTATCGTCAACATAGAGAAACCACACTTTAGGTAGACATAGAATAGTATTTATAACTATGATTTTAAGTTTTCCTATGTGAATGTTACTCAGCAAAAGTGACAGTAATCTCATGGGAATCTCTTGATTTTGTTAGATGAATTTGGAGTTATATTGAAAGTATGTTGCTGTTATGCAGAATGTTAATAATTCCATTATATTATCAATAGGTAGAGTTGTTGTAGTTTGTAGACTATTATCATCATATAATCTTTTCCTTACAATAAACAATGTCTCATCCTTTCCACATTAAAGCTTACCAATATGTCAGTTCTTTTCATTTTCATGTTCCTGACTGATTCTACAAAGTACTTATAATCCTTGATAAAGGATTGTTTCCTGTATGACAATGGATTAAGAACTATAAAAAGAAATCTCTACAAATTTTGACTTGGTGAATTTCTAGAATTAACAATAGGTCTTAATGGAATGTTGCCTTTATGAATTTTAGATAGTCCCTATAGGTGAGAAATCTTGCTGAAACTGGAAGTTAATTTCTTTTTTCTAAATCACTGAAATACCTGTGATGCTTCTGGAGTAATTCTTGCTAGTTTTTGTATTGGCTTGCTGTGAGAAGTCCTTGCATTTTGTTATTATAATCAGTTTTATCCCTTATAACTGTAGTGTTAACATAGTCATCAGGAACAATGATTATAGATGTATCCTGTTTGAGTAATTTAATAGCTTTCCTCTCATCACATGAAATGTTTGATATCTGCTTCTACACTTGACATCTCTCAAGTGTTTTTTAACTCTCCAGTGTAATATTGCTGCTTCTTTTAGAGACAAATTTTTGGGTAACTTCTTCAGAGGCTGCCATTATATCCAATAATTGGACAATAGATGGTGTATCAGTGACATTCAAACCTTTTCCAAAAAAGCATCAGTACAGTATTTAGAACTAAGATTTTTCATGGACAAATCTGATAGACTAGTTGCAGTATGACTTTTGACTTGCCCATGTAGATTTACAAGCTTTTTCTTATGGTGTTCTTTTATTCTTTCATGTGATTTATAATATGATCTTTTCACTGTTTGATAAATTTTTAAAAAATCTTCATCTGTGTTTTATTTTTTAGAAAATATTCCACATTTCTAATGGAACATAAGGTTTAACACTTAGAAAAACATTAAGCATTTATTCTTTCTCTCAGTAAGGCCTCATTCACTCTCTAACCTGTGTTATCTATTTATGTGTTATTATTAATGAGTTGTTTCTACTTTAAAAGTTTAAATAAAGTTTAAATTTTTTTATACATTCAACATTTAGTGATAGATGATGGAAATAGTCCAACATATTATCACATTTCCTAATTTTGATTTATATAAAAACATTAGTAAGAAAGCAATTAAATAAAAGAATTTTAAATGAATCATAAAAATCTAAATATACAACGTTGAAATAATGGTCTGATAATGTTGAAATGAAATTTCTTTTTTTGTAACTTTTACAAAATTTGGTTTAAGTTTTAAAAAAATAAAGATAAAAAAAACTATTAGATCCAAAATAATATTTAAAAAATAATTCAACTTATATAAAACAAGAAGTATGTCCTTATAAGCAGATTTTGAAATGAACATATAATATTTATATATGTATTTGTGGTTTATATATTCATAAAACTCATCTTCAAACTTTGCAAATCTTTTTTTTTCTTTGAAGTTAAAATGGACATATTTATTTATTCATGCTAATTCCTATGAAACTTTCAAATTAGAATTTAATTATGTTAATACCACATAAATATTACCAAAATCACACTTTTCTTTATGTTTTTTTTATGGTGTTATTATATAGTTATGTTTTTTTATTTTGTTCATTATATCATAGCTCTGAAGAAGACTGCAGGTCAGTCAAAACGTAGGTGTATGTACAAATAAAGTTTTGCTAAAAAGTGTTTGAAGTTTGGATAAATTGTATTTATATGTTAATTACTAATAATAATGTGAAATTTTTTTAAAAGGTTACCAAAAAATAAAAATAAAAACCAAAATTATGGGTCATAATAAATTACATTGCTCCATCTTAAAGGTAGAATCAAGGTAAAACAATTACTTTAAATTACTTCAATTCTAATATACAAAGTCTGAAAAGCCATCTAAAATACTTGCACAACTGTGCAATTTTTTGAAAGAAATCATTCAATGCTTTTAATTGTTCATGCTAATTAAAAGAATTTGTATCAGCAGTATAAAACTGATGAAATCAATTCTAAAATTATATTTTCTAAATCTAAATCTTTTAGATATATCATAACATTTTTGCATACTATTTTAATTCAATATATTGCTCTACAAATGCCTAGTATAAAATGTTTCAAAAATTTTTTGAAATGAATTCAGAAAAAGAACCTACTATGATACAAAACAAACTAATTAATTCATCTATGTATTCACCATTTTAATAATAATTATATATAACAGCAATTTTCTAAAATAACACAATTCCATATATAATTTCAACCATCTCATGAAGATACCTTGAAATCAAAAGAAGTAAAATGTCTCTGTTATTCAACATTTGAAATACAGGCATTCTTCATATACCTGGAACTTAATTGTAAATATAGCAGATTTGAACTCAGACTTTCAAAGTACTCTTCAACTATTCACACTATCTCATACCACTGAGACACATGACCACACACACATAGAAATATAAATAATCACCAATCTATATATTTCATGCTGACTTGAGGTCAACATGGGCAAAACAATAATATTGGCATCAGCATAAGATTTGAGCTTTCCATCATCAGATTTTCGATGGAATGGATGACTGAAGAGTTGGAGGTTGGATTGGATTGAAGCTGTTTATTAAAGTATGAAGTTTTGCTATCTTAATATAAACAGAGCATTGATTGTATATATGTGTGGGAGATGATAATCTGGACCAACTGATGAGTGCTGGTTCAGCATGAAATACATCTATTGGTGATTATTTATCTTTTCTACATGTGTATAGTCATGTGTATCAGTGGTATTGAGACAATGTGGATAGTTGAAAGATACTTGAAAGTCTGAATGTCTCTATTATTAGCAGTTTATAGTTTTTAATGATATTAATTACTGTACTTCTCCACAATTCAGAGAATATTCATCTCTGTTTATGTAAATATTAAATTTTAATTTGATCTATCTTTCATCCAAAAAATTTGACAATCTAAAATAAATAAGAATATTATTAATCATTAGTAAAACGTTTTCAATATTCACAACTAAAAAGTTTTATTATTTTTTTTAGATACAGAGGAGTACACTTTTATAAAGTATTACTAATCTGATAGACTTAGAACTGTACTTAGTTTAAACAGAGCAAAACTCTCCATACAGTATTGCCACCTGTGCTAAACAGAGTAATCAATGGATGCCAGAAGGCTTGTGCATAAAATCCCTATCTAATGCCTACTCATCCAATATCCCCAGACTAGTTTCTGGCTTGTGGCCTTCATCAGTGAGGAGCTTTGGATCTGAGAGCACTGCATCTAGATCTTAGGATCTAATTCAACCCTCTAGCAACCACCTTTTATCTCTACTTAACTACAAAACTATGAGAATGAAATTGAAAACACAAAAAATATTTTCAATCTAAGCTCAATAGCTTATATAGTCATATGGGTCTGAACTCAGTTCAGCACCCATACATTTTGGTGTCTTTGGCTCTTTTACAACCATAGCCACCACTATGTGATCATGTGTACTTAGTTTAATTTTAAAATGTTGCAATCTCATAATTGTGAAACTCGTAATGCTGTTTTGTGAAAGTATTTAAATTTGGCTGCTGCTTCATTTAAAGAACAGAATTTTAAAAGTGGTATAATTTTTAAAGGACCTTATAATTGTCATGCTGTTAACTTATTAGAGGTGTTAAATTCTATGAAGCCAATTAATGTATTAAATGATGATTATATAATTGTTGATGATGAAAAGATCTCAATTCAAACAAATGTTTTAATTGCTGCCACTTCTTGTTTTATGAATATTGATTTTATCATAAGCTTGGAATCGAATTATGTATGATAAGTATATATAAACGCCTCAAAAAAATAGTTTTCTGACTCTTGGAAAAAGCCTAGATCAGATCACTCCTGAGAACAAAAGTGTTAAGGAAAAATAATACAAAAAATAAAGTCTAATTATAGCAGCTGTATTTTTAAAAAAATTATAGTGAGAGCTATGGTTCTGCACCAAAAGCACACTCAGCTGTATCTAAAAAATAAATAATAAAACTTTTTCAGTTCTGAATGTTAAAAATGTTTTGCTAATTTATTACAAATGCAAACAAAAAGAAAACATAATGTACCGTTTATTTATATGGTACAAATATAATGGCATTTGGTAAAAGCTAAAAAAAAAAAAAGTAAATTTAGATTTTTTTATTGGTATAATCTTTTTTAAAAAATGTACAGTGAAAGCTAAAATTGTCTTTCATATTTTTTTTATATGTAATTAAAAATAAAAAGTTGAAATTGGAGAGAACAAAAGACACGCAGATAAATTAAAAGAATTCCAAAAGTAAAAAGATAAGCTAAAAGAAAAATATTTTGGCTAATTAAAGATGGCTGAAAGATTTGCTAAAAAAAAAGAACTTTGTAACTGAAAAATGAGTAAAGACTGTACAAGATTATGAACCTAAAAACCATGATAATAATATGTTCAGAAGTCTGAAAACTGGGCCTCTAATATAAAAAGGCAGAGACCAGTTTGACAAATGTCTTGTTTTTTCTGTTTTTTTCCTTTGGCTGGTTTTGGATTATTAAATCCATGACCACTTCATGATGAAATAATCCTTCATATGGGAGTAGACTGGGGCTTTAGCTGACATTGTTAAGAAGATGGATACTAGAAAAGCTTCTGTGACTAGCCTTCGGAATAGACTACAAGATCAACTAATAATTAATGGCCGAGCTCATTCTAACCCAAAAAAACTATGCATAGTAAGCTACAACTTTTTCACTAAACTTACCAGTAAGCTATGACTCATTATTATTCCTGATTGTGACTAAATTGTCGACAAACCATCTTAAAAATATACATATAGTAGGATCCCAATATAGACTTTCATGTATTGTTCAAAAGCCTCTTGTGTACTCAAGAACTTTAATTAATTGTGTTAATTGCTTTATTTTATTAATGTTTCACGTCTGGATTAGTGTGTGTTCTCTCCAGTTTATTTAATTTACAATTTAACGTTAAATTTTTTTTTTGTTTGTTAAAATAAAAGAGATTTTACTTTTATCAATTTTCATTATGCGTTATTAATAATAGTTATTAATCATTATTAAATTTATTATTATTGTAGTGAGATTTAAAAATATCATTTACCTTTGCCAATATGTTTAATAAGTTCCAGGAAAAATAATATTTATAAAATAATTCTAGTTCACGGTAAAATCTAATATCGATAATTTAAAAAAAAAAATCTTTTCTTTTTTATTTACAACTTGTGAGACATGCTGGCGACAGATTTTAGCAAATTCTTATGAATCCTGGTGCCCATATCAAATAAATTAAAAGCTGATTTTGTCAATAGCACAATTTGTAACTATTCTAGGCCGAGTTGATCAGGAAACATAGTTATGTTTTTAGAAATAGAAATACAACTTTTTTTCTTTTTGACATAACTTGATCAACTCGTGCATTTATAATGCGTATAGAGGCCTAGCAAAACGGAAAACGTTATAATAAATATAAATACTAATAATATAAAATAAAACAAAAATGTAGCATTGTTTTTTTTACAGAACATGGTGGATAATTTGATTAAAATTTATGTATCAAAACAAAAATTTATAAATAAAAGCACATTAAAATCACATTGGCTATACGAAGATAAAGTGTTGATACCAATAATGAGCTTTATATGTAAAAAGATGAAACTGCTTATTTTTTATGAGCAGTGATATTTAAGTGAAACCTGAAATAAATAGAAAACTAATAGTAGTTTAAAAACATGGGCAATAACCAGAGTAGATGGTGTCATATTTTGGATAAATAAACATTTCTAATATTTCAATATAATCATCCTACGATTATCTTAGTTTGTTTCCAGAATATTTTTAAAAGGTACTGGAGCATTAAAACAAGTTTCCAAATAGAAAAAATAGCAAAATAAAAGATAACTTAAGCTTCTATTATATATAAAAAGTATTTTAAAAAAATACTGCTTTTCCTAAATAATTAGATTGATTAAAAACTAATCTGATGTGAAATATTATTTAAACCTTTTCAACGTATTAACAATTTTTTAGGCATAAACTATTGATTTTATAAATTAATGATTCTCATTACAAAATTAAAACAATTAAACATTTTTAAAATTTCCATTAGAAAAAACTGATTCATAAAATAGTCATTGTATAGATTTGCCAAGAAAGTCTTTATTTAGCCTATAAATTTTAGAATTTTAGAAAATCTATTATAATGCAGATAAAATGAACAGTAATCAAAATAAATAAATAAATTCTATGTGACCATTGAAAAGTTATCTTCTAAAATAATTAATAATAAAAAAAATTTTAATAAAGATTTTCTGAATAACAAAGGTGGTAATGTAATAATGGCAATGATACAGAAACACATTTAATTAATAATAAAAATATTTATTTACACTATGAGATAATACTTATACAATGAAATACTTATTTACAATAAGCATTATTTTTAAATTTAATAAATTAGACTAACAAAATATTAATAAACTTTATACATAAATATCTCTTTCCATAAAACATTCCTAAAGAATTTACAATACAAGAAATTATCATCACCCAAAAAAATCTATTCTACTCTTTTTTTAAATATCATACATGCAGAGTTATTCAAGCCACCAGTAAAATATTTTATACTTTAAACAGCAAAACTAGTTGTAGAGACATTTTTTATAGATTTACAAAAATAGCAAAAATATAATGCAAAATAGTAACATGAATATGATATTATTAACACCTATGATGGGGTGAGGAAATAAATATGCTCTATGCTCACAATGTATTTTAAATTTAAGTTATAGCAGAACTAATAATCGGTTTTAAAGATAGACATACCTTCAGATATTATAACATACTAAAATATTCATTATATTAAATTCCATGCAAAGTGAATGATAAAATATATTATTATGCAAAATTCAAATAGGTACCCAGCAACTATATGCAGGCATTACTGATTAATAAGCAAGCCATGCTCTCACTCATGGAAGGGCTGAATGAATACAAAAGTAATATGTTTTCGACATAAAATGCCCAACTGGATATAACCAATTTGATAATGATAATAAATAAATAATTAAACATCACACACACACATACAATGGCTTAACACTCTGAGTATACTGACAAATCCTAATTTCATAAAGATAATAACATACAATTTTATAAGCTATCTCAATTCTAACATACACTGATGTTCATAACACTTTTATTCATAAACATTTATATTGGAAATATAAAAGAGCTCTAAATAATAATAAAAATAATTTATAAAATAAACCTTTTTACCTAATATTTCTTACCCAACTTTGTTCATGTACGCATACCATTATAAATATAATTTACAATACCATAAATAATAATAGCAATTAAGTATAGAGTATAAATTATAAATAACTACATGATATTAATAATATTTTTAAATATATATGTGTGTGTGTGTCATATTATTATTATTATTATTTGCGGGATATTCCACGTAGTAAAATAGCTAAATGTTTCAGTACAATATCAAGTGCATTCCTCAGAGCATGATCTTTCTCAAATCATAAGAATGCGTGTGAGATTTAAAATCGTTTTTATCATTTTCTTTTTTCCCATATTTAAATTTTATTGGTTGAGAAGTTTTAAATTTTATTTTCTCTTCCAATAGCTTCCTTCAAATGTTATTAATCTTCTTTAATTTACACCTTTCATTTATGCTCTTGGGCCTTTTAAAAAATCTCTATAGCTTCTCTTAGCAATCTCTGGTCATATTGTTCAATTTTTGCTAAAATATTAGTTTTTTCACAATTGATATTATGATTAGTTAATTTTACATGAGAATAAATAGCTGACGAATTGGATTTTTCTCTAACTGTTAGAATGTGTTCTTCCTTTCTAATATTTATTCTATGATTAGTCCATCTAATACAAGTATGTGAACAGATTCTACATGGAATTTCATATACACCATGACACTCCAAAGAAATTTTATCTTTAGGAAGTGGAAATATTTCACTAATTTTTTTAAAGGTAGTGTACACTGTGTGAATATTATTATTCTTTAAAATGTTACCAATTTTATCAGTTACTCCTTTTATATATGCCAAAATTGTCTTAATTTTTGATGTATCAAAATCTTTTTTTCTTTTTACATGTATAAGCCCTATTAATAATGTTATAATTAACCATTATCGAGAACCATTTTATCAGTAGCAGAAATGTTATGGTGAAAATGGCTATCATCAGAAAGTCTCTTTGTTCTATCCAATAATCTCTTTGCCACTGAAAATAGAGAAGAAAAATGTAGATACCTCCCAGTATGTGTTGGTTTTTTATATATACCATGGGATAAAGAACCATCTTCCCTTCTTTCAATCAAAACATCTAAAAAAGGTAATTGATTATTATTTTCCATCTCCATAGTAAATTTAATATTGTTGTGAAAAGAGTTTAAAAAATTAACAAAGTCATCAAGAGCATGCTTATCATGAGGCCAAATAACAAAAGTATCATCAACATACCTCAGCCATATAGATGCTTTTTTAACTACTGAAGTCAAAATTTTATTTTTCAAATCATCCATAAAAATAGAAGCTAATGCTGGAGAAATTGGTGAACCCATACCTAGACATGATGTTTGCTTATACATCTGCAGATCAAAAACAAAAAATTTATTCAATAAGCACTGTTCAATCAAAACCACAGCAAAATTAGGCAACTGGATATTGTTTTTACTTTTACCATATAAGATTAGGTATTTAAGTTTTTTTTATCTTATAATAAAAAGAATCCCCTTTCATTCAAGTCCTTTTATATCTTCTTTAAGAAAATACTACAATATCATCTTTCCTTTGAGCAAATAAAAAATACACATATCATAATTAAGAGCAGCAAATCTTTTGTTTTTTTGAATGAGATTCATAATTAAAGCACAAATTCAAAGAAATATGAACAGATAAAAGATATTAAGTAATAACAATTCTTTGTAAAATTTCATATTATAAAGTTTACACATTTTAATAATATTAAGTATGATATAAGTTTAAATAATTTCTTCTATCTTTAAAGTAAAGTAATATAATTCAAAACAAATAAACAATTTAGAAAATATTCTAACTGAATAGGCAAATAAATTCAAAATGAATAATTATATCAATTCAATTTTAGCTTATCAGCATTAATAGAAAATCCTGACTAAGTCTTTTCTTCAAAGTATTGAAGAAGCTTATTCTTATGAATTTTTATTTCCCTAAAATTATAGAATACAATTCATACTATTGCAATTTCTTCTATTTTTAATACAATCATTACTTCCACAATAATTCATCATTAATATACTTTTAATTTGACAAAAATATAATGACTTTTATATGTATTTCTGAAACACATTAAGAATGATTGTCTTTTATAAAATTATTCATCAGTTATTCATCTTTTAGATCAGAATTTTATGAAATATGTAATATATACATCATTAATAAGTAAGAGTAATGTTAATAACAAATTAAAATATTATTTATAGTATTGAAAGCATTATTACAGCTAAAGATCAAATTAATTAATGACTTTAGAATAAGGACAAAATAAACATAAGCTTCCAATATGTAGTTAGTTCCCATTGATTTCCTTTTAAAAATTAATGGTATTTTTAATATATTTCTGTGATTTTCTGCTTGATAAACTGATTAAACATATACTTTAGAATAGTACTACAATGGATAACTTTTAACTCTTTTATTCAAAAATTTGAAACAATAAAAGAAAAATCAATTTAAAATGTTTATACTGATTTAAAATAATGAAACAAAACCCAATCAATTAAAAAATTTCAGTAATAATTTGAACATAGACAATAAAAATTATTTTCTATTTTTTTTTCTTTTTATATCCAAACACCTGTGCATGTCTGTTCTCCACAGTTCCTATCAGATGATCCAAATCAACCAATCCCATTTAAATAAGGAGGTGGGATATTTAAATTACTAGTGTAGTTTTTAAACTTTCATAATTAATTAACTTGACCTTGAACTTTTAATCCAGACTATCTATTCATGTGATATCTAGACTGATAATGAACTTTATTAATTCCAATTTAATTATGAAATAAATGATTTATTTAATTCTAATAAACTTATTTATGTATATTTTTAAATTATATACTTTCCATTCAAAATTTACTCTTTATTTTATTTTCAGAATCCTTTTTAAAATTACCATTCTTTAAAAGAATCCTGTTTTTAAAAAATATAACTTTTTATAATTATCTTTTAAATGTTTCATTCATTCAAACACATGCACCAATATTCATACACATATGTTAGATATAACAATTGTTTTAAAATAAATAAAATTAACTTTTTACTTATTTAAGAACTTAGTTAATTTAAGATTTATCTAAATTGAAATTTATCCCAATTAATCATATTTAAATTCAACAACTCTAAATTCTGGCTTTAAATAACTCTTACATAAAGTAATATTTTATAAATTATTATTTTAAAATTATTTAATTTAAAACAAACAAAGAGAGATTTTAACTAAATAACCATATTTTGTAAAGAATAAAACAACTTTATGAGCTCTCTATACCTAACCCACAACAGGCTTTAAACTAATTCTTATTTACATTTAAATTATTAACTTGGGATTTTTAATAAAACATCAAATAATCTAATTAGTATTTCTTAAGTGACTAATATTTAAATATGATAAGGAAATTATTTTAATCAATAATATAAAATGTTTAGCTAAAACTTTTTTTTTAAAACATCAAGAAGGAAACTAATTTAATACAATCTAATAAAAAAATTTAACATATAAAATGTATATTTAGCTCACAGGGCCAAATATATAGTCACAGTATATATATATGGCACTGGAGTCTCAATATATATTTTATAATGTGTTAAATTAGATTATAATAAATAAATTTCTTTATCATTATTGAAATATGAGGTCATAAGCTAAATGTTTTAACATTATTTATTAAAATATTTTACTTGGCCCATTCAACTCTAAGTTACTTAGAAAATACTTAAATTGTGTAAGTATTTGCTTAAATTATTAATTTGAATCTAATGAAGAGTTAATTTGAAGCTTGCCATGTTTTAAATAGATTCAATAGATAAAGTTATTTTATTGTATATAAAATATGGTTATTTAATTTGGTTAGGATCTTTGTTAGTTTTTAAAATAAATGGTTTTAAAATAATAATAAATCAATTGTTAGTTTTTGTAAGAGTATTTAAAGTTAAAATTTAAAGATATTAAGTTTAAACCTAAATAATTGCTATAAATTTCAATTTAAATATGTTTTAAATTAAGTAAGTTAAACAGGTAAAAAGTTAACTTTATTACTTTTAGAGTAGTGATTAACTTTAATATATGTGTGTGAATGTTTATGAATGTGTTTTAAGGAATGGAACATTAAAAAAATGATTTATTAAAAGCTATATTTTGTCAAAAGGGTATATTAAATAATCATATTAAAAGCTTTTAAATAAAGTAAAATAAAGAAAGTACTTTGAGTTAAAAAAATGTTTAATTTAAAAAATAAGTAAATAATTTTTATTAGAGTGAAATAAATAATTTATTTAATAATTAAATAGAGTTAATAAAAGTAATTATGTGGTAATTTTTGGTCTATCTATCATGTTCTGAGACTGTCTAGATCTTTTAAAAAATTAAAATTAATACTAGTAATTTAAATATTTCACTTTCCTATTTAAATAGAGTTGGTTGAACAATATCACACTATACAATATGCTGTAGAAATTTCAATGTGCATGTATATATAAAAAGAACACACACATTACTATTAAATAATTCACTTCACTTTATTTTAAATTGGTTTTGTTTAACTATTATTTTCACTTTTTTTTTGAATCAGTTTAAAAAAAATAAATTTATTTTGTCATTTCAAATGTCTAAATAGAAAGTTTTGAAGCTTATCCAGCAGTATTACAACTCAAGCATATGTTCAGCTCATCTATGAGACAACAAAATCCTGGGAAAATGTTAAAATACTCTTAATATGTAAAAGGAAATCAACTGGCATTAAAAGCATATGTATTAATTAAATTCAAACTTTAATCGAACAATTAAATCTTTTAATTAGTTATTAACACTAATAATAATAATAATAATAATAATAGTAATAATAATAATAATAATAATAATAATAATAATAATAATAATAATAATAATAATAATAATAATAATAATAATAATAATAATAATAATAATAATAATAATAATAATAATAATAATAATAATAATAATAATAATAATAATAATAATAATAATAATAATAATAATAATAATAATTAGAAAGATTAATAATTAATAAATCATTTATGAGAACAATCACTCTTAGATTGTTTTGGAGATATATGAATAAGTGATTATATTTATGTCAAACTAAATATATGATAATAATGAACTATCATAAAAGTATTTGATATATTAAAAGTAGAAGAAATTATAATGATTTTGATTTGTATTATAACATTTTAAAGAAAGAAAAAATCATAAACAATCAATCTTTGAAATATTTTGAAAAAAAAAAAAGCTTTATTCAACTATTTTCGTATTAAGACAAATAAGCAAACTTTGGATTAATCTAATTATTCATTCCACGTTCATCTGTTATTCATTTACAATGGTTTTTTAAACTGTTTTGTTGTTTTTCAGAAGTATATTACTTTACATTTAAAGAAAAGAAGCAAATAAATTTAGATTGAAATCATACTTAATATTATAAAATATATAAACTTATAATATGGAACTTTATAAATATTTTTTATTAATTAATACCTTCTTTCTGCTCATTTCTCCTCCTATTTGTATTATAATTAGGGATGTTGTTATAAAGGAATCACATATTATTTAAAGTACTGTCTATCAGTCTTGTCATCTTTAAATTTGTTAAATTTTTATTGCAAACATTTCACAAATAATTTATGCTATAAATCTTCGTATATGTACCCTTTGTCTGTCTAGGTGAAAGATTATGTTGCTGTGTTTTAAAAGAAAAAAAAATGTGAATGAAAGAGATAATTTTCATTATAAGATAGAAAGAACTTTACACTTTAATCTAAAAAATGATAAAAGAAGTAGTTAGGCTGTATATATATATATTTTAAATTATTAATAATATGTAATTATAATTTATGTTCTATATTACTATGATTAATAACGTTTGTGGTATTATAAATGTTTACGAGAGTATGTATACAAGAAATGGAGTTGAGTAAAAAAGATATGGTAAAAGGTTTATTTTATAAGCTCTTTTGTTATTATATGGAATTTTTGTATTTGTTGTTTCAAACTTAATAAATGAATGTATCCTAGACATAACAGCCACTTTTTTTATATATATCTGGTATAAATGTTAATAAATGATAGTTGTGAACATCGATATGCACGAGAATTTAGATAGTTTATAAAATTGATTGTTATTATCAGTATGCAGTGATGATTTGTCAGTATACACATAGTGTTAGATTGAATGGATGTATTGTATGCCTTTGTATGTGCATGCAAGATGTTACTTATTATTCATCATTATCATCAAATTTATGCCTTGTCTAGTTAATAATTTGAATGTGGAATAGAAATATATATATATATCAGTTTAGGCAATTTTATGTGGATAGTATATTGTTTTTTATATGCATTTAGCCCCCTCCCCCTCCATATATGAAAACATGGCTTGCTTATTTATCAGCATTCCCTGCACATAGTTATTGGGGGGCCTATTTATGATATTGCATTGTTCTGATCCTCCATGAGAAAATGTGGCTTCCTCATTTTCAGCACTGCCAGTTTAAGTTACCAGGTGCTTATTCATATTTTCATTATCCATTTTGTCTGAAATTTAATATAATGCATATTTTAGTACATTATAATATCTGAAGCCATGTTTATCTTTATATTTATACTTTTAGCTCTAGTCCAATTTAGATTTAGAGTATATTATGAGTATTGAGCATAATATTTTTGCCATCTTTCTAAAACCTATAAAAGTATCTTCACACTGATTTTCAAACATGTTTTAGTTATGTAAAGAATATAATATCTTACTGATGGCCTGAACATAGTCATATAGATGTATTATTTTACTCTGTATATATAATATTTTTAATAAAGACCATATTAGATAGATGGGAGAAATTTTGGGTAATGATAATTACTTGTATAATAAATTTTTAGAATGCTTTATGGAAAGATATAGTTATTGTGTAAAATTTATTTTAAATGCTTATTCTAAATAAATATTCTATTATATAGATTTGCTATAAATAAATATGTTTTATTATTAATTAAATACGTTTCTGTTTGGTTGTCATTATTACATTATCACATTTGTTACTCAGAAAATCTACTCTAATATAGTTTTTATTATTAATTATTTTATAAAAGTACACTTCAGCGGTCTGTTTTACTTATTGTTCATTTTTACCTGCATATTAGAATTTATTCATTTTCAAGTTTATTGGATTATTTTGCTTATTGTTCATTTCTATTTTGATTTATACAATATTATTTGTTTTATTACAAATGCACTTGTAAGGTAGTTGATAGCATAAAATTTCTTCTTATTACCTGCTGCATTATTTCATGTTATTGATTATTAAAAGTTACATCAGAAGACATGAAATTTATGTATTTTATAGTTGGTAGAAATGAAACGGTTATACTCAAAGAACTTTAAAGTATTTATAAATGTTTCAGTTTGCTAGCCATATATTATTTAAGTATTTGAATACTCTAGTGTATTTCTTTCTGCTATCATAAAATACTAATGTTAAGGATAAAACTAAGAGAAGAATTTAAAATGTTTAAATATAGCTTGAATAACAATTATCACATTTAAAGAATTTTTTTAGCATTTTCTTGTTCCAAGTGCATTTTGAATTTTAACTCTGAGATAAAGACATTTTAAAATCTAAGATGAGATTTTTAAACATTGTAAAAGAATCTATATTTTAAATAAAGTAAAAATAAAACCTGCAATAAGTTTTAATTTAGTGTAAGAACCTTGTATATTAATAATTATAATTAATTATTATGTTGTCTATAAGAGGACTCGTACTCTGTGGAAAATCGATAGGTATTATGGTGCCCATGCTACCTAGCTTTGTGTCCTGGGATACATTGCTTTTGTGCAACCATATTTGGTGAATACAATATATATATATATATATATATATATTGGTGGAGAGATTAACTTAAACGTGATGCATTGTTTAATGCTGTCTTTAGTGTCAATAATATGATCCAGCAAATAAAAATAAAATTTCATTCATTCATTTCTAAATTCTCATATGGATTCTATTCCAACTGTAGTATTGGAAAGCAGAAAATTTAAATCAGCAAGATGTTACAACAGCTTTGTCATGGGAGAAGATTGCATTCAATATAACGATGCATTGAAATTAAATTATATTTACAAATATATTTTATATTATTTTGTGTAGCTTAATTTACAATATTATCTATACTGAACTTAATATAATTAGAAGAGATTTGAACTCAAAATTTCAAGTCCCTATAGTTATCCACTCCTTCTTATACAACCAATACACATGACATCAGTAAAAGTAATACATTATCTCCAATACACACATATATAAATGATCAATCATTATTTATGTGTATTAAAAGATCATAGTTGGCAAAAATGTGTGCTAAAAATATTATGTTTGTAAAGTGAATTAATATAATGTACAATAGATAAATGTGGTACAATGATAAGAGAAAATTTTAACTTGGGTAACTGAAATGTCTGATATACTCTTAAGAATCATTAACTTTTTTTTACTATCTATTATATATCTTTGAAATGTAAGTTGTGGTATTAAAAGTATATAAAATATTATTTGTGAATGAAGAAATTTGAAATACTGAATAAAAAAGATAGAAAATTATATGTATGTAAATAATAAAAAAGTCATAATTGGTATTGTATTTCTGGTGTGGCAAAGAAATATATTTATCAATAAATGAGTTCTGAAAATACAATGATTGTAAGGTGAATTAATATATATATATGCAAGGAAATCAGGTCACATATGCATATGAATTAATATATATATATGCAAGGAAATCAGGTCACATATCATGTGATTTAATAAGCTTATACTACAAATTTATGTAATGAGCATGAATAGCTTGTAATAAGCTTTACTACTCATTATATAGCATTGGTAGTACAAAGCTTATTAAATTAATTCATGTGATGTATGACTTGATTTTCTTGCAGTTATATTTTTGCTCTTAAGGCTTTCGCAATGTTATATTGCTAAAGTTACTAATATGTGATGTATCTGAACTTAGTTCAGTCCCATATGGCATTCCAATATAATGTAATTAGAAGGAACCTGAACTCAGACTTTCAAGCACTCTACAGCTATGCACTCCAGCTTATAAACCAATACACATGATCACATACATGTAAAAAAGGTAAGTGATCTATATACATATTTCATGATGAAACAGCACTTATCAGTTGGTCCAGATCACCATCTCACACACATATATACACTCAGTGCCCAGTTTATATTGAGATAGAAAATCTTCAAACTTTAATCGACAAGCTTCAACATTTCCCACCCTCCAATCCTCGGCCATTCATAATCATTGAAAATCTAATGGTTGAACCCTCAAAATATCAACAAGGGCTTTGAGTATTACATCATTGGATTTTTAATGATTATAAATAGATGAAGAGTTGGAGGATGGAGAAGATTGAAGCTTGTCCATTAAAGTTTGAAGATTTGCTCTCTTAATGTAAACTAGGCACCGATTATATATATGTATGGGAGATGATGATCTGGACCAACTGATGAGTGCTGGTTCAGCATGAAACAAGTATATTGGAAATCATTTATCTTTTTCACATGTATATGGTCATGTGTATTGGTTTGTAAGATGGAGTGTATAGTTGTAGGGATTTTGAAAGTCTGAGTTCAAGTCCCTACTAAATATGTAAATACTTAAAAGATTAAACAAAGGGAGTAAATCATTCTCCCACAGGCTATGATTTAAAAGCACCCTAAATATTGAACAAAGAATCAAAAATAAAATGAATCCATCTATTCTTGATAGCTTTGATGTTTATAAGCAACCTTTGTTAACATTGTTAGTAATTCAGAGTGAAATTTAATTTATCAATCAGATTTCACTGTTGACAAAAGTATGCTTATAAACATCAGAGCTACCAAGAATAGGTGGAACCATTCTACTCTTGATTCCTTTATTCACAAGATAGAGTGCTTTCAAGTTATAGCCTGGGAAAGAGTAATTTATTCCTTTGTTTACATATATATTGGGTTATGTTTAATTTAAGTTTACATATTAAATCTTGTTTAAATATTGCAATCAAGGTGTTAAAAGTGAGATGCTGTCTCCAGCCTTGTATAATTAATTATGAGTTTAATAACTCATGCCATATTCCAACTGGTTGATAAATTAATTTCACCCTGAATTATCAACAATACTTTAAGCTATAGTCTGGAAGAGGGTGATTTATTCCATTTGCTTACATATATATCGAACTATGTTTAATTTAAAGTTTTTAAACAATTAAGAAACTATTTTTAACCTATTTTTGTTTTATTATGTAAAATAAAAAAAGTATTATAATTGTAATCTTGCTGTTATTAGTTAGGAAAATACTTAAATCATCTATCAAATTA
The DNA here is from genome assembly GCA_028023455.1 of Epiperipatus broadwayi. NCBI lineage: Eukaryota > Metazoa > Onychophora > Udeonychophora > Euonychophora > Peripatidae > Epiperipatus > Epiperipatus broadwayi. The sequence goes on from JAQFVV010006206.1 coordinate 4,177,490, forward strand.
GTGCATTTTCCAATATCCCATAAATAATATGGTCTACTTCACTGAAGTAGTAGACAGAATCAAAAAGAAGAGCTGTTTCTAAACATTTCCATATTGTTTGAGCATGACTTTACCAGAAAACTATTTATAAGACCCTCTATAATGACATATAGTCCAATGCATTTATAGTAGGTACTGCTCACTGTACCTGAAGTTCAGATATTTATAGAAACTAAATATGAATTTCAAGCCAAATTAATTGAATTGGCTATTATAAAAAAGCAGAATATTTCTCTAAGCTTGCCATACATCTTTATAAGTGGGAGCTATTTTTATATACAAGTCAATAATAGAAACTAGTACATGCTAATTTATTATATACAAAGTTTATTATGCAAACATATAAACAGGACCATGTCAACTCGAGTATGCAACAGGTGCACTGCACCTGTGTGGCAAAATTGATAGAGCAGCAAGAGACATGTATCAAATATTTATTTCATGTAGCTAATATCTAATTTAGGTTATACAATGCAGTAAAATCATTATTAGTAATACTATTCATGTCTTTGGTATAATTTATATCGTAAAATTTATGGTGAAAAATTATTCTGGTTATATGATAATTGTAAAGGATAGGAATAAAATAAACATTTCTGACTGTTTTTTGAGAATTGTTTCAAAGATAGCAATATGCTCTCATTATTATTTTTTTTTTTTAAAAAAAAAAGATTTATTTAAACAATTGATACAACTTTATACAATGATGATTACATAAATACCAAGCAAAGTCCATAGCTAAATGAGAAGTGAATACATACATGATTATTGGATCAATGCTTCAGTAGAATTCTAGATTGGTCCATGCTTTGTCCCAGTTGGACAATTATGACATGCCTCTTTGAGCATTGAAAGGCACATCAAAATTTATAATAACTATAAGTTTAAAATCAAAATGCAAAGCAGAGGCTAAGCAGGTTGGAGAATACTGGCAAGGTCAGTGATTCACTCCCAATCCATCAGTCTGAGCCCAAGCATCTTCAGATCTCTCTGTCACTTCCTTATAAGTTAAGTCATTCAGTTTGTGATTAAATATGTTAACCTTTATTGTTGAGGTAGATGGTGTGATCAATCCGTTAATTGGTGTCCATTAGGTAGTCTGGTATAGTTCTCATATACGACTGAGTTCATTTTGGAATTGCATTGATGAGGCGAGACTCAAATTTGATCATTGATATCTTTGCAATGATCAGTGATATAACATGGAGGTGCCAGCCCAGATTTGTTGATGCAGCCAATCTGGAGCAAGCATTTTATCTCTGATGATATTACCCTTGATGAGTATTTTAAATGCTTGAATGGTACTGGTGTTCGCGTCCCCAGAACAAATCTGCATCTCGTTAGCCAGATGGCAAAGGATAGGAAAATTGCTAATTTAATGTTAGCAAAATTGCCAGCTTTAATTGCTCTCATTATTATTTTCAGCAATGAAAGTTTTCGATATTTCATGAACCGGATTTTATTAATTCTGCATATAGATATTATAGATAATGGACTTTTTTATTTTATACATCAGTCTATTTTAACTTTTTGCAGATAAAAAAGATGTTGATCATTTCATACTTTTATTTTTGCAAAGTATATACATCAGTAATTTGTTTTACAATAAAGTTAAATTTAGAAGCGTTGAAAGTATTCTCAGAGTCAGACTTTTTCTGCACAAAAATTATATCGCTAATGAAAAACTAATGCATAGGCAAGCCAATTTTTTTGCCTGAATACTTTTTAAAAAAAAATTATAAATAAAAGATAAAAGTCTATGTAGGAATTAAATTCATATATGTATGTATATAACAAATAGGAATGAATTGTTTCTTTTTTTTATGTTTACATTATGGAATATATAAAATATATTATTTATATCGTACATTATGGAATATATTGCCTGATAAGTTTCAATAACTTTTATTATTATTACTATTATTATTTATTTATATGTTTGTAAATATAATGTTTTATAGACAAAGGAAAAATATGTAAATAAATAAAAAATTTAAATTAATTAATTTTTTTAAAAAAAGGAAAAAATTATAGTTTAAAAAACTTATGATAGAGTTCGCATTATGAATTGAAAAAATAAATCACATGACTAAGTTTAAATAAACTGTAAGCTTAAAAAAGAGTTTTAAAAATAAAGTTTTTGAAAATTAGAAAAATTAAGATGCTATTATTTGTGAAGAATGCCTGGTTTTCAAATATTTAATATGATAAGTTGTAAAGTTTTTAATATAAACTTTGAAATTATGCAAAAAAAAAAAAATATTTCAATCTATCTTAATCCAAATATAAATGCATTTTCACTATTTGAATATACTTTTTGAATGATCTCCTTAGTGTTTTCCCCAATTTGTCAATAGCATTAAAAATTTAGTTAACAGTGCCTGTGACTGTTGCAATTCATGAAAGATTCTTTTCAAACCTGAAGTTATAAAATAATCATTTCCATATACATTGACTCAGGATGGACTCAACAATTTACATATCATTAGCATCAAATTGCCACTAATTTAAATATGGAGGATATAATAAATAATTTTGCACAAAAAATCACAAGTAAACTTTACATAAAGGCATGTGCAATGAATCTTTATTTATATTAAAAAATAATTATTTGTTTTTGGAAAAATGTTTAAAATAATTATAGGAAAGTATATATCCTTTAATAAATAAGACAATAAAAAAACAAAACAAAATAAAAAAGCTTGAACTCAGATGGGAATTATACTTGGAATGCCTCTGGATATAAAGAACAAATTGATGAAACTATGCTGGAAGAATTCACTGTATATTATTTATATATTGAATAATGGACAAAAGAAATCTATTGATAAAAAAATTATATATGAAGTCTATTTTTACAGAAACAAAAAAGACCTACTCTTTTTTTTTTAAAAGTGTCATAGCATCGGCTGGGACATGAACCCGCAACCTGAGCAACTGCCTGCAAGTGCAAGGCAATCACGCTGACCTCTTGACCACCAATGCAAGACAAAAAAACATACTCTTGAAAGAGTTAAGAGATTTATATGCTAACTATTACACTAATGTATAAAAACACTTTGAAGAAATTGTCTGATAAAAGGAGTCATTAGTATACTATATGGTTTTACATGTGGATGTAAAAAAGTTTACTGCTGAAAAAAAAAAGAAACATAAAATTGCTTAAAGGGGTCAATGAAATATTTTAGCTATTACATATTAGAGATGTCTGCCTATCCCTTGCATATGTATTTAATGGATTATGTCCTGTACATGATGGGTCAGATTGACCTTAGGTAAACATGGGTGTGACAATAATCTTGGCCTCAGGGGGGCCTTTGAGCATTCCATCATCGGATTTTCAATTGGATGGATGGTTGAAGAGTTGAAGTGTGGAGTGCATTGAAGCCTGTCCATTAAAGTAGGAGGATTTACTATCTTAATATATATCTGAGCACTTGTAGAATATATGTGTGGAGATGGTAATCTAGACTAACTGAGGATTGCTGGTTTAGCATGAAATATGTATATTGGTGATTATTTATCTTTTCAACATATGTGTGTTCAAGTGTATCAGTGTTATGAGATAGTGTGGAGAGTGGTGGGTCATGTGAAAGTCTGTGCTCATACCCTGTCTATTACATATATGGACACAGGTATATATAAGCCTGTGTATTTCAGCTATTACATATTAGAGATGTCTGACTATCCCTTGCATATGTATTTAATAGATTATGTCTTGTACATGAGGGGTCAGATTGACGTTAGGTCAACATGGGTGTGACAATAATCTCGGCCTCAGGGTGGCCCTTGAGCGTTCCATCATCGGATTTTCAATTGGATGGACGGTTGAAGAGTTGGAGTGTGAAGTGGATTGAAGCCTGTCCATTAAAGTAGGAGGATTTGCTATCTTAATATATATTTGAGCACTTGTAACATATATGTGTGGAGATGGTAATCTGGACCAACTGATGATTGCTGGTTTAGCATGAAATACGTATATTGGTGATTATTTATCTTTTCAACATATGTGTGTTCAAGTGTATCAGTGTTATGAGATAGTGTGGAGAGTGGTGGATCATGTGAAAGTCTGTGCTCATACCCTGTCTATTACATATACTGTTTATATTATTAATTAATTTCTTTCCACTTGTTACCCTATTCTGAATTGCTTTATATATAAAAGTAAAATACTATATACACCTTATATAAACCCTTTTCAATGCAATTTATTTATTGTAGCTCTGATAATGACTTCAGTACAATTACATTTAATATCAAGAGAAAATAAATTATACTATATTAAATTACAGTGAAAAGTGTTTATGGAAGGTTTATATGGTATTTTATTTATATTATTAATTTGAAGTTTTTTTAAAATGTGACATCTATTTCACTTCACAATATGAAAAGAAAGATTTTATTTATACTGTGCTAATTAATTTTAAATTAAAAACTTTTTAAATATTAATTTAAAAGGTGTCAATGGAAATGAGTTTTAAAACAGGTCTACTTTCACATATAGAAAACAAAATAACTGTCCAGTAGAAGTTTCAAGGAAAAACAAAAAGTGAAGAATAAGGTACAGATTTTTTTTTAAAAATTTTTAAAATTTAATTTTAAGTTTTTATTTTGTTTATAGAAAATGGTTTTATAGTTAGAAAAGCTTTTCTTTTATGCCTAAGGATTTAATTTTTAATGTTAATGATAAATTAAAAGTCCATAAATATAAAATTATAATCAATAGGTTTATTTAGGTCAGTACAGAAATAATTATGTTATAAAATAATTTGATTTATAATTCAAAAGTATATTAAATTTAATGATTAAAATATTTTATATGATGAAATGTGACTTGTGCATATATATATATCCATAAAATTAAGAGTATGCTAATAAGCTCTAAACAAGCTTTTTTTTTTCAAATATTATTTTATGATAAATGCTACTACAAGAGAAGGCATTCAAATCATTTTTATCTTGGATTGTCCCCATCCCAGACCCATTTCGAGCTATAGCTCTCTTCAGTAAGGAGCTAGGACACCAGATTCATAAGTCATATGACATCTGACTTTCTATATTACTATGCATATATATATATATATATATCTAGTACCATTTATTATTTTATATAATTAAAATAGTTTAGCCTAGATTTAATTTGAATATTTTTTGTATTACTATAAAGTTATATTTAGGGCCACATGATTTAAATTTTGTTAATTATATTTTCAACATACTGTAATAACTAACACCTTTATGCAAGTCAAAATCACATCTTATTTATTTGTATTGTTGAAAAATATTTATCAGACTTTATTATTATTATTATTATTATTATTATTATTATTATTATTATTATTATTATTATTATTATTATTATTATTATTATTATTATTATTATTATTATTATTATTATTATTATTATTATTATTATTATTATTATTATTATTATTATTATTATTATTATTATTATTATTATTATTATTATTATTATTATTATTATTATTATTATTATTATTATTATTATTATTATTATTATTATTATTATTATTATTATTATTATTATTATTATTATTATTATTATTATTATTATTATTATTATTATTATTATTATTATTATTATTATTATTATTATTATTATTATTATTATATTTCAAAGCAAACTTTATTAGGCAAAAAAAAGGTTACATTCTTATCAAGTAATACATTGTATAAAACATCATATTCTAGGATACATCTTGAAACACAGAAAATATACTTTTGTTTTTTTTAACCATTAGCGTCTTTTGCAGTTCACACCTTTTAGATTTTTCAGTTCTTATTATGAGTTCATTTCAGTTTTCCATTTTTCAGAGGTTGTATTTTGTCTATCCATTATAAGGCTGCTTTTATTTTAAATAGAGACCATGTGGCAGCATAAATGTCCGGTGGTGCTAGAAGATTGTCCCTTTCCTTAAGTTTTCCTAGTTTGTTGTGATATGTGTTGGGATGTCTTCTTGGATTGTTTCCTAAAGTGAAAGCACATCTAGTACACCATAAGGCATATATACTGAAAGTTGCTGCACGTATTATAGGTATTTTATTTTCATTGAAAGCCTTTAGCATTTTTTCTATTGTGGTTTCCCTTTTCCGGTAATTATTCACCATCATTTGTCTGACTTTTTCTAAGCCTTTACAGTGATATATTAAATGTTCTTGTGTTGTTGTTGTTGTTATTATTATTATTATTATTATTATTATTATTATTATTATTATTATTATTATTATTATTATTATTATTATTATTATTATTATTATTATTATTATTATTATTATTATTATTATTATTACTACTACTACTACTACTACTACTACTACTACTACTACTACTACTACTACTACTACTACTACTACTACTACTACTACTACTACTACTACTACTACTACTACTACTACTACTACTACTACTACTACTACTACTACTACTACTACTACTACTACTACTACTACTACTACTACTACTACTACTACTACTACTACTACTACTACTACTACTACTACTACTACTACTACTACTACATTAGAATATCAGCCTTTCAAGCTAATTGTGCAAACGCTTTGCGAGTGTTAATAATAAATGAATACTTTCTGACCAATACAAGGTATAGTATTTATACAGGAATAAAAAGAAATCCTCTTATTCCTGGACTCAAATATTTATATATGAGCAAATCTGATATTCGAATGTAATTACAATTGTATACAGATGCTATAAAAATAAATGCTTGTATTATTATTATTATTATTATATAGGGTATATGAGCACAGACTTTCACATGACCCACCACTCTCCACACTATCTCTTAACACTGATACACTCGAACACACATATGTCAAAAAGATAAATAATCGCTAATATTAAGCAATTAAATCAACCCACATGATTAAGAAATCATAATCACCAATATAAGTATTTCATGCTAATTCAGCAATTGTCAGTTGGTCCAGATTACCATCTCCACACATATATGCTATAAGTGCTCAGATATATAATAAGATAGTCAAACCTCACACTTTAATGGACAGGCTTCAATCGACTCCACCCTCCAACTTATCAACCATCCATCCAATTGAAAAAATCTGATGATGGAATGCTCAAAGGCCACCCTTAGGCTGAGATTCTTGTCACATCCATATTGACCTAAGGTCAATCTGACCCCTCATGTATAAGACATAATCCATTTAATACACATAGAAAAAATGAGCAGACATCACTACTAATGTAATAGCTGAAACACACAGGCTTATATATACCTGTGTCTATATATGTAATATATAGGGTCTATGAGCACAGACTTTCACATGGCACACTACTCTCCACACTATCTCTTAACACTGATAAACTTGAACACACATACATCAAAAAAATAAATAATCACAGATATATGTATTTCATGCTAAACCAGCAATCATCAGTTGGTCCAGATTACCATCTCCACACATATATGCTATAAGGGCTCATATATATATATTAGGATAGCCAAATCTCACACTTTAATGGACAGGCTTCAATTTACTCCACCCTCCAACTCTCATCCATCCATCCAATTGAAAAATCTGATGATGGAATGCTCAAAAGCCACCCTTAGGCCGAGATTCTTGTCACACCCATGTTGACCTAAGGTCAATCTGACCCCTCATGTACAGTATATAATCCATTTAATACACATAGAAGGGATGGGCAGACATCTCTACTTATGTAATAGCTGGTGGGTCATGTGAAAGTCTGTGCTTATATACCCTATATTTTACATATATAGACACAGGTATATATAAGCCCGTGTGTTTCAGTTATTACATAAGTAGAGATGTCTGCCCATCTCTTCTATATGTATTAAATGGATTATGTCCTGTACATGAGGGGTCAGATTGACCTTAAGTCAACATGGGTGTGACAAGAATCTCAGCCTAAGGGTGGCCTTTGAGCATTCCATCATCAGATTTTTCAATTGGATGGACGGTTGAAGAGTTGGAGGGTGGAGTAGATTGAAGCCTGTCCATTAAAGTGTGAGGTTTGGCTATCTTAATATATATCTGAGCACTTATAGTATATATGTGTGGAGATGATAATCTGGACCAACTGACGATTGCTGGTTTAGCATGAAATACGTATATTTTGATTATTTATCTTTTCGACATATGTGTGTTCGAGTGTATCAGTGTTAAGAGATAGTGTGGAGAGTGGTGGGTCATGTGAAAGTCTGTGCTCATATACCCTATATATTACATATATAGACAGGTATATATAAGCCTGTGTGTTTCGGCTACTATTATTATTATTATTATTATTATTATTATTATTATTATTATTATTATTATTATTACTACATTTGAATATCAGCCTTTCAAGCTAATTGTGCAAACACTTTGCGAGTGTTAATAATAAATGAATGCTTTCTGACCAATGCAAGATATAGTATTTATACAGGAATAAAAAGGAATCCTCTTATTTGTGCGACTCAAATATTTATATATGAGCAAATCTGATATTCGAATGTAATTACCATTGTATACAGACGCTATAAAAATAAATGCTGCTTATTATTATTATTATTATTATTATTATTATTATTATTATTATTATTATTAATATTATTATTATTATTATTATTATTATTATTATTATTATTATTATTATTATTATTATTTTTATTATTATTATTATTATTAATCGCCACTCAATAGATTACAAAATGATTGTTAAACCATTTGAAATTCGCAGCTGTATCCACCCTAACTCTAACTCACCCGCATCGCACAAATTTGCAGGTCTTAATGCATTTTTGTTTAGAAACTTTCATCTGTGTAAATACGAAGCACATAGGAAGGAAAATATAAACAATTATACTAAAGATCTATTAGCAGCAGGATTCAAATATAAAACCATTAAAAGGAAGATCATGAAATTTAATAGTACAATAAACAATAAATTACCTCACACTAATCTACCAAGAATAACAATCCCCTACATCCCTAAAATATCCAGCAAACTAACAAAAACTTTAAACAATAAATTCAACATAATATTCAGAACTCCACCCAATTCCAATAGGTTGATCAATAACTCTAAAGACCACATTGATCGTTCGCTCACCCCACACGTGGTGTACTCTATTTCCTGCTCTCAAGCCGGATGCCATGCTACATATTATGGGGAAACGAAAGCCACAATTAATACCAGATTGGCTCAACATCATTACACATTCAACAGAGCTCAAACGAACAGCAACACATCCTCCGTATTTTTTGAACATAGTAAACAATCTGGGCACAACTTCATACCTGCCAACCCCATTATTTTATGTTCAGAGCCAAATGATTACAGGAGAAAAATAAAGGAGGCATTCTATATTAATAGAGACATCCATGCCATTAACAGAAAGGACACATGCTTCAAGATCTCGAAAAAATGGGCTACGTAACAGTAGCTTATTTGAATATTTACATTTGCATATATTTATTACACTTTTCATGAAGGCTATGAGTATGAGGCATGGTTCCTCGAAAACGTTCAGCCGATAAATTTTTAATAGTAAGTTATATTTTCTCTAACTAATAATTACAATTAAGTATTTTTTGTTTTTACATATAAGGAGAAATTAAAACCATATTTATTATTATTATTATTATTATTATTATTATTATTATTATTATTATTATTATTATTATTATTATTATTATTATTATTATTATTATTATTATTATTATTATTATTATTATTATTATTATTATTATTATTATTATTATTATTATTATTATTATTATTATTATTATTATTATTATTATTATTATTATTATTATTATTATTATTATTATTATTATTATTATGTTTCAAAAGGCCTTTATTGTCTCAAAAGAATACAGTAATGGTTACATAGATTATGTGCTACAAGTTTTCCAGTTACAACCAGGTTACAATTGTTATTACAATAATCAAGATAACGTCTTTATAATATATTGTCTTAATTGAATGTTACAGATTTGTTCATTATAAAATAAAGTGTTCAGAATATTATAGACAGTGGCATTTCAATAGTTATTAGGTGCACAGATGTTATTGAAGCTATTACTGGATAGGGATGGGCTCTGTTCTTTTTGCTTTATTTCCTGTTTTATTATTTATTTATTTGTGTTTTTCTCTTGTTGGTACTCCATATTACTTAGTCATTATTTCCTTGATTATGTTACAACCTTGCTCTGTGTTTAAGCAGAGACCAGGTAGCTGCATAGATGTCTGGACTTGTTATCAATTTGTCCCGGATTTGTATTTGCCGTAACTTGTGTTCAAAAGTAGATGGATGTCGCCTTGTGTTATTTCCCATTAGGAACGTACATCTTGTGCACCATAGTGAATATAGAACAAAAGTTGCTGCCCTAATCAGTGGTATTGTTTTACTTTGGAAAGCCATCATTACTTGTTCCATTGTGGTTTTATTTTTCCTATACGTGTTGCAAAGTATAATTCTTACTTGTTCCAGACCTTTGCAGTGATACAGTAAGTGCTGGACAGTTTCTTCATTCTGATGGCATAAGCCACATAAAGGATCCATGTCTCTATGTAGTCTTCTATGTACCAGAAAGTATGTGGTTGGGAGGGCATCTAAGTTTATTTTAAGGATAAAATTGAAAAATTTTGGTTCTAACTCCCATTTCTTGTATTTTTTAATTAATACTTTATTGTTTATTTTTAATAGTGGTAATATTTGATTGTTGGTGGTATGGTTCTGCATTAGTTCATAGATTTCCCAATATTTATATTTTTCTGTCCATTGGTTGGGGATTTTTCCTATTGCATTGCAGTGGTATATTGCCGATTGAATGAGTGAGTCTTTTGGGGGTGGTCGATCAGTAGGTGTTATTTTAATTAGATGTTTTAATTTTGTAAATTGATTAATTAAGGCAATTGTTGTATTTTTTTGTTTTTGCATGTGGAAAATGTTGAGGCTGTGTAGGCCAAGGCCATTTTTTTTTAGTGGTCGGCTAAGATTTTTAATGGCTCTGGCCACTGTTTTCCTGGCCCACATAAGTTTACAGCATATGGAGTTAATTTTCCGGATGAAACCTTTAGAAAAAACAATTACTGGCATGTAGTATGTTATTCTAGTCATGATTAGCCTGTTGATTAGTTGTGTCTTTGCATATATTGATAGATATGCTTTAGACAATGAATTTGCTATTTTTTCAACATCTTCTTTGAGTTTGTTTTGTATGTGACAGCGCATTCTTGTGGTGCCCATATAAAATGGAAAACCCAGAAAGGGATTTGGTTTTCCCTGAAATACGGACTCACATGGTTTGCCTGAGAATATATGCCAAGATGCAGATTTTGCTGTATTTATCTTCAGTCCATAATTGGCTGAATATTCTTCCACTATCTTGTTCAACTGCGGTATCTGCTTTTTGGAAGTTAGAAACACCGTGACATCATCCATATATGCCAAACATGCTATTTTTTGTGTTGATCCTGGTATCTGTATGCCTTCAAAGGATTGATTTATTTTTTTAATTAAGGGGTTAATATAAAAAATAAAGAGTAGGGCACTTAAAGGTGAACCCTGTGATAGTGACTGGGTGGGGTAGAAAGAGGGAGAATTTCTACCATTAAGTGTTATGTGTAGCTCACAGTTTATTAATAGGTTTGCTATTATATATAGCATGGATCTGGGGATGTCCGTGGTTTCGAGCATCTCTAGCAATATAGATATGTTGACAGTGTCAAAGGCTGATGCTATATCCAGTTGTATGACCAGAGGGCTATATTTTTTTTATTTCTTACAGTTACCATTATGGTTTTGAAAAGTAGAGCTGCTTGTGTAGTTGAAGATTTTTTCTTAGCAAACTGAGTATCAGAGATGGAAGGCATCAAAAATGGCTCTATTTTTTCTTTTATTACCTTTTCCAGTATCTTCATTGGAAGCGGTCCCATGGATATAGGTCTTATGTCTTCAAGTGCAGGAATTTTTTTATTCTTTTTATTGTAAGGTACTATTGCTATGGGGTACACTCCCTGTACACTCCTAATTTCTTGAGCTAGATGGTTTGCCAGATTACAAAGATATTTTGAAGTGAATTGGCTAAGGTGTTTTAAGACAAAAAGTGGTATTCCTGGGCTTCCAGGGTGACAGTTATTGTTCATTTCATTCATTTTTTTAATGAAATCATCTGCCGTGAATAAATTTTCATTTTTTGGTGGTCCAAATATGTGTGCTGTCCACTGTATTGGTGGTGCTGATCGCAGTTTGTCTCTAAAATGTTCAAACATTGGCATTATTATATTTTGGCCAGCAAATATTCCTCTTTGGGTTTGTATGGCCATTGGTACTTTAATTTCAGGTGCACTTCCTAGGGCCCATTTTATGTATTTACGTGACCATGTGTGTTGGTGGGTGATGCATAATTTGGTTTTTTTAATTTTTAGATACTCTTTTAGGGACTGACAAGCCTTATTATATTCTTGTGTTAAGTTTCTTATATAATTTTGGGTGTGATGTGTAGGCGTGATTGCTGTAAGTTTTTCATGTATTTTATCAGCATATTCTAGTAGCTTGGATGGTGATGGTCTATTCATTACTATGTGGTTTATATTAAATGACAAAATATTGATAAAAGCTTGGTATTGTTGTATAGGGTCTAGTTTTATTTGTCTTAGTTTTTCTAGCATTATATAGGTTTCAGAAAAGATAAATTCTGGGGTTGACTTGGGAAGAAGGATTCTGATTGTTTTTGTTAGTGGTGAAATGTTAGTTTGCATTTGGTTTAGGTTAATAGTTATTATTTGTGCAGAGTGATCGGAGAAGCCCGATGGTATGAGGTTTATTTTTATTAAGTGATGTAGAGTCGGTGAATAAAAGCATAAGTCTATCAGTGATTTAAACTGACCATTATGGAATGAGACAGCATCCTGAGGAAGAAAACCTTGTCCACTCATTAGTGGAACTTGTATTTTGTGGAGCCATTTTTTAGTAAATTCCAGATACGATGTGTTGAAGTCACCAACCAAGATGGTGGGATCTGCTGTGGTGGCTAATCTTGAATTTATTGACATGATTATTGTTTCAATTCTTTGTTTATTTATTGGCATATATACAAAAATTACATTGATTGTCATTATTTTGTGACTGAATGTAGTGATTAGGAGATTTGAATCAATGTAAGTGATTTTGAAAGTTTGGAATGGACAATGATTTGCAATTATTAGGGCAGATCCTGCTGATGGTGATGTTGCATCTCTGGAACCTGCATAGAATCCTTCAGTACCAAAGTATTTGGATGGGTCTACTTGTGACCCTGCATAGATTTTGGTTTCTAGTAGACCTGTAATGTGTGGTTTGATTTGTTGTATCCAGTGTTTTACTTTGTATATTTTTTGGGTTGAATTTAAACCCCTGATATTGATTGCAGCAATTTTTATTTTCATTCTGATTATATATATATATATATATATATATATATATAATATATATATATATATATATATATATAAATATAATATATATATATATATATATATATATATATTTTCTTTGGTAATTTTCCTTTGATCAGTAAGTGGGCTTTTTATTGTTTTGAATTTTGTTGAGTGTCTAATTCAATTATGTTATTTTTAGTGGTAATGTGGCTTTGATCAGTTAGTATTTTTTTACTAGTTTTTGTATTGGGTTGTGCTTCTGATTCATCTTCATAGTCTTGATTAGTATCTTCATCAGAGGTTTCAGTAGTCTGATATGTATGCTCAGAGTTGGTGATTACATCTTCTTCTGATCTTACTTTAATTTTTTTATATTTTTTTTTGGTGGCCGGCCTGGCTTTCTTTTTTGCTCTTTTTCTATTACTATGTTTTGTGGTATATCTAGTGTTATTTTTTCTAAGATTTCTGTGGCTGTATTATTTCTAATTGTTGGTTTTAGTGGTAAGTTGGAATAATTGTTGATGTTTTCATTTTTGTGTGTAGAATCATCTTCTTCCATCTGAGATTCTACATCTGTGATATTTTCATATTCCTTTATTTGTTCTTCACTGTTTATTTGCAGATCCTTATTTGTTTGATCTTTTATTTTACTTTGGGTGCTTTTCAGTTTTATATTTTCTCTTGTGATTATATTTTGATTTTCAATTTTTTCTTGTGATTGATTACTATTGATGAGTTTTGTTGTGCTGTTTTTCCACTCTTCATTTTTATTAATCTTTTCCATTGTCAAGTTTAATGGTTCGTTCTTATCTTGTATTGTTAAGATACTTTGTTTTTCCTGATTTTCTTGTTGTTGAAGACTTGTATGTATCTTGCTGCTTTCTGCATTATTTATTATTTGGTTTTGAGTTGCTTGGTTTTGTTCTGGGATTTCCTTTGTTTGCTGGTCACTCCTGTGGTCTTTCCTTGTGTGGCAGTCTCCTGCCAGATGACCTCTTTCTCCACATGCATAGCACTTTGGCCTGAGTCCTTTTATTTGAAGTGTGAGGACTGCTTCTTGATCAATAATCTGGTTGGGGATTTCTTCAGGATTGATGTTTTCTTTTAGTTTGATTTTGAAATAGAAGCTGTTGGTATGTATAGGGATTGGAGTATCGTTACAGTAGATAGGCTTGATATAGATTGCCTGACCATAAGGGTGAATTAGTTTGGTAAAATCTTGTATGCTATATCCAAAATATGTATTTTTCAAAATGCCTGTGTAGTAGTTTTGTATATTTTTGTCAACCACCACTAAAGCATAATTTTCTAATGTCTGGACTTTTATTTGAAATGCTTCACATTGATTTTTGTTGTAAAATTCTATAGCTAAATATCTGGAGTTGGGATGTTCTCCAATAGTCATGATGCTATCCCATAATACTTGTGTTGTTAATTCCTTAAATAGGAGTTCTCTTGGGAATTTATAGAGGGATAAATTTTTGTCTGTAACTGCTAGTATTAACGACTTGTCAGAAAAAATTTTTTTAAAACTATTAAATAATTTTGGGGGTATGGTATTATTAAATCTAGAATTAATATCTTTTATTTCTTCATTCGTCCAGTTGATCATTGATGGTTCTAGCTCAAATTCATCACCGATATATATATCGTTTATGTCGGTTTGATTTACTTTTCTAAATCTAGATTGACTTAAATTGGTATTTTGTTTATTATCTTGGTGTTGTATATTAGATTTTGTAGCATTTGCGTAGGTTTTTTGATTCAATATTATATTTTCCATTGGGTTGAGCGTTTTTGAGCTATTTGACGCGTCAATTTTAAATCTTGACGCCATGTTTATCTTTTGATGTTGATTAAATATAATTTAAAAAAACGATGAATTTCTTACCTTTTTTATTTTAAAAGCACTTCAAAAACATTTACGATTGTTATCTAGATTGAGGAAACTTTTTACTTTAAAGATTTAGTTGAATTCCTTTTGTCTTCCAAAACTTTTAGGTAACAACGTTAATCGGGTTGTTCCATTTTTTAGACAGCATATTATTATTATTATTATTATTATTATTATTATTATTATTATTATTATTATTATTATTATTATTATTATTATTATTATTATTATTATTATTATTATTATTATTATTATTATTATTATTATTATTATTATTATTATTATTATTATTATTATTATTATTATTATTATTATTATTATTATTATTATTATTATTATTATTATTATTATTATTATTATTATTATTATTATTATTATTATTATTATTATTATTATTATTATTATTATTATTATTATTATTATTATTATTATTATTATTATTATTATTATTATTATTATTATTATTATTATTATTATTATTATTATTATTATTATTATTATTATTATTATTATTATTATTATTATTATTATTATTATTATTATTATTATTATTATTATTATTATTATTAAGAATGGTTCACGTGATTGTCTTAATAACTATAGACCTATTTCTGTTTTACATACTATTGCTAGAATTTTTGAGACGTGTGTTTATAATAAAATTATTTTAGATGTTAGTAAACTCATTTCTTCTTCACAGCATGGTTTTATACCTAATAGATCTGTAGAAACTAATTTGTTAACAATTTATGATCATATAGCTCATGCAATTGAGGACCAGCAGAGACTTGATGTTGTTTATTTTGATTTATCAAAAGCTTTTGATAAAATAGACCACAGTATTCTTCTTCACAAATTATATCAAATGGGTTTTTCTACTAAGCTTGTTTATTGGTTTCAATCCTTTCTTCATGGTCGTACTGCATATATTAAATTTAATAATACTATTTCATCTAAGTTTAAATGTAATTTTGGAGTTCCTCAGGATAGTATTTTAGCACCTATGCTTTTTAACATTTATATGAATGACCTTAAGGATTGCTTAAAATCTTCTTATCTTTTGTGCTATGCAGATGACTGTAAAATCTTTAGAAGAATCACATCTGTGTTTGATTGCACTCTTCTTCAAAAGGATAAAGATAATTTTAGTGCTTGGTGTGATTTAAATAATATGATTGTTAATTTCAGTAAATGTTCCTTAGTCTCGTATTCTAAAAAATCTGAAGTTTTGCATTTTTCTTATTTTATTAATTGTCACAAAATTATTTCTGTTGAATCCCAAAAAGATTTGGGAGTTATATTTTCTAGTAATGGATCCTTTCTTCCTCATTTGAAAATGATTATTGGTAAAGCTTTAAAAATTATAGGTACTATTCTAAGGTTTGGTCATCATTTCAGTGGTGATACAAAATTTAAATTATTTTTATTATTGGTTCTTCCCATCATTGAATATTGTTCAGTCATTTGGAATCCTAGCTCTAAACAGGGATGTAACTTATTACAATCAGTGAGTAATAAGTTTTTTAAATATGTTTCTTTGGGAAATAAAACTGTTGTTCATCTTTCTTCTAGAAGACAATATAGAGATCTTAAATATCTTTATAAACTTGTTAATAAAATAGTTCTTTTATCTGACACAATTTCTACTGTTGTAATTAGATCTCATATGCATGATACTCGGTCTGCTTCTGTTTGTTACATTAAAACTTGTCATTCCAATGTTCTTAGATTTTCTCCTTTATTTAGACTGCCATATTTATATAATCAGATTTGTAGTAATAATAATTACTTCAATTTAGATTATAATCAATTTTGTTATGTTATTAAATTTAAATGTCATATTTGATTGGTTTAACTTGATTTTGTTTATATATATATATGTTAAATTGTTTTATTATTATTATTATTTTGTTATGCGCTTTATATTTATCCCTTTTATTTATTTGTTATTATTAATGTTTTAATAATAATTGTTTATATGCTGATATTTAATTTTACTTTAGATTTTTAAATGTGTTAATTATCTTTTATTGAAATATGGCACATAATTATATTAATAATTTGTCATTTAAACTCATTTATGTATTTATATATTTGTTATGGTGCAATACTGTAATTGGCTTTATGCTGTAGTTTTGTACGGTAAATAAATGAATTGAATTAAATGAATTGAATTATTATTATTATTATTATTATTATTATTATTATTATTATTATTATTATTATTATTATTATTATTATTATTATTATTATTATTATTATTATTATTATTATTATTATTATTATTATTATTATTATTATAATTATTATTATTATTATTATTATTATTATTATTATTATTATTATTATTATTATTATTATTATTATTATTATTATTATTATTATTATTATTATTATTATTATTATTATTGTTGTTGTTGTTGTTGTTGTTGCTGCTGCTGTTGCTGTTGTTGTTATTATTATCATCATCATTATTATCATTATTATTAATTTATTTATTTATTAATCATTATTTTATATTATTCAAGTGAATTTATTTTATGCTAGATTAGATATACATATCTTGGTCTTTGCTCTAGACACATAAGTACAACAATGTTCTTGTGATTTAAAAATGTTAGCAAACATAATTGGAAAATTGTAGAGATGTTCACAAATTCATATGCCAAATCTCTACAATTTTCCAAAGAGGTATTTAGATGACACTAAAGTACTAAAAGTTATCTTTAAGGTCTACCTTCTTTACTTATATGCTACACAGTGATAATCACTAATTTATTTATTGCTAGTACTTATGATACCAGATAGCCTTGACCACTGATAATGATCAGCATTTAATGATTAAAACATTTAGGAGTCCCAGCACATTTTATAGCATTTAATATGTACTTAAAAGTACATTAATGTTCTCTCTTTATAATATTTTTGCTTCATGGCTGGCATTTGTAATGATAATAATAGCCTCAGATTTTATATAATATTTCAACTCTGTCACAGAGAATGATTCTGTTTATATGTGTGACCTTGATTTGATTTTTATTTGTTATTAGTTAATTTCTGCTTTATTTGCAATCTTTTACTTAATTCATTTTGAAAAACTGCCCAACATAAAGCCGACTAATCATCATCAGCTATTATTATTGAATATTGTTCTTTTTTATTTTCCATTCTATTATAGTATGTACAAAAAAATTACATGCTAATGTTAAATAGAAAACTATACAATGAGATTACCTTCTATGCTTATTTACAAAATAATTACAATGTATGGTACTTCTATATTTAATTAAAGGTAATAAGTAATGTCTTGAGTTTATAATTCAAATTTAGATCATTTAAGTGGCAATATTAAAACAACGTGGTAAATTTAATATTCACAATTGTCTATCATTATTTATATATATTGTCTATTTATAAGCAAAGATAGAAGAAAGCTGGGATTCATTTTTTTCTTCTATTGTATTGAATAATGATAACAGATGTGGAAGAGGACAGATTATAGTCATATTATAAATTGGCATATATAAACTTTAAATTAAATATAGTTCAATGTAAATTACTCTCCCTCATGCTATAAATTAAAATCACCCTAAATGTTGAACAAAGAATCAAGAATAGAATGAACATACTTTTATCAACAAAAACGTCAGAGTTCTAAGAGTATGTGGATTCATTCTATTTTTGATTTTTTCTTTAATATTTAGAATTTTTAATTTGTAGCCTGAGGGAGGGTAATATATTCCTTTTACTTTCATATATCCATTGAGCTATGTCTAATTTAATATTTACATATTAAATCTTATTTAATTATTATAGCTAAAGTGTTGAAAATGAGATTCTGTCTTCAGTCCTGCATAATTGATTATTAATTTAATAAATATTAAGTGCAATATTTCATTTGAATGATATATTAATTTTATTCTTAATCAACAATGTTGACAAAGATATGCTTATAAACATCAGAGCTCCAAGAATAGTTGGACTCATTTTATTCTGAATTATTTTTTCAATATTTAGAGTCCTTTTAACTAATGGCCTGAATGCAGGTGAGTTACTCCTTTTTGTGTGTGTGTATATATATATATATATATACACACATACACACAAAAGGATTAAAGGAAATATATACAAAAAAGTAATAAAATACAAAAAAAAATTACTTGGGTATAAAATTACTTTAATATTTCAACCAGAGGACTGGTTTTTATCAGAAAGAAAAAATATATAGTAAAATGGTAGTGTTAAATTTATTAAAGTAATTTTATATGTATGTGTTAGTATGTTCAATAATAATATATGTTAATATATATTTTAATTAAAATTTAAAATTTTAGCCATATATATATGATTAATAAAATTTATTAAGATATTTATCAAGAGAGATTGGAAATATATTGTAATTATGGAATCTGAAAAATAAATATTCTATATGCTTCTCTGATAATGATTGTTAATTTATTTTAAAAAATTGTGGAATTAACTTTTTCATTAAATATTAAATAATATATGATTTTAAAGGCAGAAGTTTAAAGATTGACAAAAAGATTTAAACTTGATTGAGAGACCTTTCAATATAGCCTACTTTTAATTGTTCATTGAACTACTATTAAAGTGTTTTTTAAAATCAAAATGAAATCTGTTGTAAGAACTGTACAATGACCTCTGCGGTGAAAACTAATTACCTAAATTAGAAAGATTTTTGAACATTTATTTTTTGACATAATTCAATCCTTAGTTTTGTTTTGTTACAAGCCTGATGTTTTTTTTAATTGGTTAAAAACTTTGAGTAATACTTCATGAAATTATGAAATACATATTTCAAATAAAAGCAATTGATACATAAAGTTTTACTCACACAAATTATTTAATACAATAATGTAAATAGAGGATTTTGCACTCGGGATTTTTTCAGTTTATTCATCCTCCACTCTCTCTCTCACTCTCTCTCTCTCTCTCTCACTCTCTCTCTCTCTCTCTCTCTCTCTCTCTCTCTCTCTCTCTCTCTCTCTCTCTCTCTCTCTCTCTCTCTCTCTCTCTCTCTCTTTCTCTCTCTCTCTCTCTCTCTAGCAACCGATACACATAATCAAACACTAGCAAAAAAAGATAGACGATGCCCAATTTCTAGTAAAAGCAAACAAGATATAAAGTGCTACTTGCACAAATATTTTAAATTGAAGATCATTTATCTTCTTCACATGTGTGTGGTCATGTGTATCGATTGTATGGAATAGAGAGGATAGCTGAAGGCAGCTTGAAAGTCTGTGTTCAAATCCGAGGTATATAAAGTATACTTGTATTTAAATATTACAGATTCAGTCTGTATCTTGCCCATCCCTCATCTATATATTTGAATGGACAAGGTCAGAATGACTTAAAAGTCAACATGGGCATGACAATAATACTGGCATCAGCAATGGATTTGGGCATTTCATCATTGGATCTTCAATGGCATGGATGGCTAAAGAGTTGGAGGGTAGAATGATTTAAAGCATGTCCATCAAAGTTTGAAGTTTTTCTATTTTAATATAAACTAAGCAGTGATTATATTTGTGTGGGAGATGATAATCTGGACCAACTGATGAGTACTGGTTCAAGACAAATATATGTTCATTGGAGATCATTTATCTTTATCACATGTGGGAGTCATGCGTATTGGTAGTATGAGATAGAGTGGATAGCTGAAGGGAGCTTGAAAATCTGTGTTCAAATCCCCTATATTAATACAATAATTAAATAGAGGGATTTGAACTCAGGATTTTTTCAGCCTATTCACTTTTCACTCTATTTCAAGCAACTGATATGCATGACCATGTACATTATCTCATTTTTATTATATATTTTTTGTGCTGAACCAGCATGTATTTTTTTGTATGTGTATAGTCTTGTGTGTCAGTTGCTTGAGATAAAGTGATGGATAAATAGACTGAAAAATCCTGAGTTCAAATCCTCTTATTTACATATATAGGAAACATTCAATATAAGCAAATGACATTCAGCCTTAGAATTCATGTAAAAATATTATTTTAATAATTACAAATACTAACAATAATTGGTTTACTTTTGTAAAAAAATCTTTAGTCTGTAAATTTACCATTTCCAAATGACGGTAAATCTAAGTCAGATGAACATATGAAAGCTGCTAACATTTTAGACAACAACTTTATTTTTTTAAAAAGTAAAAATTAAAACTGTTCCAATTTTTTCATAAAAATTAGGTAACGCTAATTCAGATAATAATAATAATAATTTATTTAGAAATAATTTTGCGAAAATTTATCACTCCGCCCCTATTGCTAATAACAATGGACTTAATGTATTGTACAAATCATATTTTAAAAATAATACTTCAACATATTATATTATTTTGAGTAATGGAAATGCAAGACAAGAATGTTAATAAATTTGTTTCTCCAACTTTTCAGCAAAATAATTGATTTTTGGCTGTGTATATTCGTCTTGCATTGGTGGCCGAGAGGTCAGCGCGACTGCCTTGCACTTGCAGGCAGTTGCCCGGATTGCGGGTTCGCGTCCCGGCCAATGCTTTGACATTAAAAAAAAAAAATAGTTTAGCTTCATTTTACTTCGAGAACTATGAATATGCAAATGAAAACCTATATTATCTTGTCCATCTTTTATTGATTATCAATTATTTCAGTGTATTTGAAAAGCAAAAATTTTATTAAAACAGTAAAATCCATAAATATTTATAGCTAAATCTTTTGCAGTAAAGAAATATTTTATCAAAACAGCATGAGTTTGCTGAAAAGTGATCAATTGTGAAAAAACCTTACTATAACATGAAGGATGCAAACATGAACATACTATGCACAATCTCTATGACTTGATTGGTGATACTGCATAACATGTCATTATCTGCAGAGAGTTATATCCTTATATACTTTTTAAATTTTCAACTAAAGTATAGTCTTCATAAAAATGGCAGAAAGCCATTAAGTCCATAAATTATATCATTATCTCTTTATGTATTCAATTTTAAATTTTTTGTCCGAAAGATAAATTATTAAATAGAATATTTTATCAAATAGCAGCATGAGTCTGCTGAAAATATGATTAATTTTGAATAAACTTACTTCTGTACCATGAAGGCTATTCCTAATAATACATGATTTTATAAGATTGCTTAGCAATAATGACAAATGGGATCAAATTATAATAATGATAAATAATTTAAATTGTAAATTTGAATTCTGACACCAATTACAAATGGCAACCCCTTTGCTTGATGCTATATTTATACTTGACTTTTATACCTTTTACAGACTCACTTTTTTAATAACTCCTGCTTTAACTAAGTGCTATTTGCATAATCAATGATGCAACAAGATGACATGATCTACAACTAAGATATTATTTAATATATTGTAATTAATCTTCTATTCATCATCTGTTAATGTATTTCTTGCACCTGAGCACTCATTGGAAATTTAGTGAACTAACAAATTCAATGACATTCAATTTCCACAATTACAAGTGTCTATTAGCAAATTTGATAATGTAATTATTAATGTGTTAGTTAGTTTTCTCTACAAATAATTATATAAGAACTTCTACTGCTATTCATAATCATAAACATGGTAATAACAAATATTGTTAAAAGATTTTATTAAAGGATATCACATATAAAATAAATATGTCCCTTATGAATGTTGTTGCTATATAAGAATACAATTAAGACAATTTATAAATGTGTTTTAATGGCATATAGGTAATTATTCATACAAAAATATTTTAATATTTCTTGTGGCTTATAAATTATGATTACATATTTATCCATAATTTCACACTCATCCAGCTCAAGGAATTACAGTATTAATAAGAATAAAAAATCCATTAAACAACTATTTATAATTATTAAGCAACTTTCCATAGATGAATTAAACAACTAAGAATAATACATTTATCAGTTAATCCACTTGTGATTATTTTGTATCTTATCTAGGCAATTTTATCTTGCCATAGCTATACACTTAATAAAGCCAATGATATTAATAAAATCTTATATATAAACCAGTGCAAATTATTGTATGGTTCTAATACAACCATTCTTTATGATTATTTTAATTAAATGTAAAGTGCATCTGCCTACTTTAATGCAATGTAAGACTTTCAATGTAGCTTTCTTCATTATATCTTTTTGGTATATAGATCCTTTTTGATTGGTTAGATTTTTTTTATATTTCATTTTAACACCATTTAACATCCCCTGCATACTAATCTCTGAACATATGTGAAATACATGCTAACGCTAATACTCATATGAAATGTTATTCCCAGTGATGTATAATATTAGATGATATTTGTACTTAATAATTTCTTTTTAGTATTTTCCTAACATATTAAATTTATCTCCAATTATAATTTAGCAATGCTTTTAAAATATTCCGCAATCAAATCTATGTATATCATATTACTCAAAAACGCAAATTTAATTATCATTTAATAATTATAAATTCTTGAAATAACATAAATCACAATCATGTTCCATTTTTAAATATATAACTCTAATCAAAGAAAAAAAGTAAATGATTCTCAAAATGCATGTTGACAAGAGCCTGATTTTATTAATTAGCTCATATTAAGCTCATCACTCTTGTTTTCTACTTATCTAAAGATAATTATATCACAATTTACTAGCATTGTTTTACTATCATAAGCTGTGCAATTTAGCACAGTTAGTAGATTCATCTGAATAGATATTAGGAAGTTCCAGAATAGATTCTGATGCTCGCAGGTCTGGTGCTCAAACTTCTTATGAGTTCCTAAGTAGTAAAGGCATATGCCTTTTTTATTATTATCATAAACTCATAATTAATTTTTATTTTAAAACACTTTACTATTCGGCATTAGCATTCATTTTTAAATTTACAAATTATTATATTTCTTTAACATGATTGGATATATATTTTAAATTTTTATATTAAATACACAGAGGCAAAACTTTCCAAACATTAGTGCCACTCAGTGCAAGCCAGAGTAATCATTGGCTGCAGGAAGGTTTGAGCATAAAATCCCTATCTAGTGACTACTCATCCAACATCCCCAGACTAGTTTCTAGCTTGTGACTTTTATCAGTGATAAGCCTCGGATTTGACAGCACTGCAGCTAGTTCTAAGATCTAATGCAATCCTCCAGCAGCCACCCTTTTACCTTATTAGCTTGTGTAAGCATAAATAATGGTGATCATGTGATGTTTAGTGGTTTATATTAAATATATTAATGTATGACAATTTCTTCAACTATGTTTTAGCTCTTTTATTACTCGTATAATAGATTTTTAAACATCACATGATCACTATCTCCCATGCTTGCCTTCTGGCATCCATTGATTACTCTGGTTGGCACTGAGTGGCACTACTGTATGGAGAGTTTTGCCTGTTTTAATAACAGTAATGTGCTAATATAAGAAATAGTGATCATGTGATGTTTAATGGTTTAACATCAATCCTGCCTAATAGGATAGTGGTGGCTATGGTTGTTAAAGAGCCAAAGACACCAAAATGTATGGGTACTGAACTGGGTTGAGACCCATATGACTTTATAATCTGTTGAGCTTAGATTAAAAATATTATTGTGTTTTCAAATTTTATTCTCATAGTTTTGTAGTTGACATAAAAGGTGGCTCCTGGAGGGTTGCATTAGATCCTAAGATCTAGGTGCAGTGCTCTCAGATCCAAAGCTTCTTACTGATGAAGGCCACAAGCCAGAAACTAATCTGGGGATATTAGATGAGTAGGCATTAGATAGGGATTTTATGCACAAATCTTCTGGCATCCATTGATTACTCTGGTTGGCACTGAGTGGTACTACTGTGTGGAGAGTTTTGCTTGTTTTAATAACAGTAATGTGCTAGCATAAGAAATATTGAGCATGTGATGTTTAGTGTTTTAACACCAATCCTGCCTAATAGGATAGTGGTGGTTATCATTGTTAAAAAGCCAAAGTCACCAAAATGTATGCATACTGAACTGGGTTCAGACCCATAAGACTATATAAGCTATTGAGCTTAGATTGAAAATATTATTGTGTTTTCAATTTTGGCTGCTGGAGGGTTGCATTAGATTCTAAGATCTAGGTGCACTGCTCTCAGATCCAAAGCTCATCACTGACAAAGGCCACAAGCCAGAAACTACTCTGAGTATATTGGATGAGTAGGCACTAGATAGGGATTTTATGCACAAGCCTTCTGGCATCCATTGCTTACTCTGGTTGGCACTGAGTGGCACTACTGTATGGAGAGTTTTGCCTGTTTAAATAATATGTGCTAAGTGTTTAATTTTTTTGTACCATGTAAGGTTATTTTTAGTCCATATTTAAATATTCAGTTAAAACATATTCAAATGGTAATATCTAATAAATCTTAGCACTTACATTATTTATTTTTAAGATACCAAACCAATCAGTATTTATACATATTAAATTACAATTAGAATGCTATCTACAAACAGTCAAAAAGCCAAGACTAAAATCTAAGCATTATACTTATAAAAATGTTTAAAATTATATCAGATATAAATATTAAATAATAACAATATAAAAAATATTATGAAAATCAGAAGTATACAACAGTATTTCATCAAAAGTTATGAAAATCCTTATGCGGATCCATCAATATCTTTTTGATCAAAACTGTAAATTATCTTCATGCTTTCTCAAAACTTTCCATTAATTGATGTACCTCCTCTTACCTAATCAATTTTTCCTACAAAGAAAAACACATTTGGTATGAAAAAGAATGTAAATTTTATCAAGTTAAATGCAATTCCAAACTAATTCATTCAAAATCATCATCATCATCATTGAATAATATATCAAACAAAATTGAAAGCACTATTCATAATTTAATTCTGATGTAAAGTGTCACTCTTTTAATGTTTTTTAGTGATGTTAGGAAAAGTTTCTAAATATTTAATTCAAAGGAATTGACAAAAAAAAGTGACTAGAGGGGATTATTTTTTTATTTTCTTGGGCAATCTTCAATATCTGACTAAAAAAAGAGATAAGCAAAAATTGATCAAAAAGTTGCAATTTCCCTATATTCTCAGATATTCTGTATTTTAATTAAGCATAAAAAAGATTTAAAAGAAATGTTAAGCCATTGAAATATTTCCAAGATCAAAAGTTTTCTATATATAAGTGAACAAATATGAATAAACACTATAAATGAACATGAGGAAATTAAAAAAAGATTTATCTTTCATAATTTTATTGTCTATAAAGAATTGACTTTTGGTTTTTGGAACATTAGAACAGAAATCTTATAGTTTTTTTTTTTTTTTTTAAAGTGTCATAGCACCGGACAGGATGTGAACCCGCAACCCGAGCAACTGCCTGCAAGTACAAATCAGTCATGCTGACCTCTCGACCACCAATGCAAGACAGAAATCTTATAGTTATGCTAAAAAATTTTACATTTTTCCCATTAAGTCTTGAGGCAAAACTAAATTTGTCTAAGCTAATATCAAAATTCATTTTAACATCACTAAAACAAAATTTACTTTTCTTTAAAAAAATTTCTTGAAGTCTTAAAAATGTATTGACTTAATTCTACCTTTTATCAAATCACAGTTAAATAATTCATAAATATTTTTAAGAAAGAAAATATTCTTTTTTCATGAAGTAAAACTAATAAGTACTATTTTAGTATACATAAGAAACCACAACTAGATATATTTTTCATGATAAATTGTATTTTATGTCTTATACCAAAATATATACCAAGCTATATTTCTCCTTCCCTAATATTGTTCATAATATACTATTTTATTTTTATTTTGTTTTATTTTTTTTATATTTACATTTTAATATTTTATTACTGCTATTTATATTTCAAAATCTTTTAAAAAATCCATTTTGATTTGATGAATTAGAATTCACAATTTTATAATCTTTAATTTACTTAATAGTTTCAATGAATTTACAGTCTTTAGTAGAACTACAAATATAATTTTGATAAGAAAAGTAAAATTTATTATAAATAATTTTATTTTTACAATCAATATTTAGATTTTAAAATAATTTGATTATAATAACAAATTTTTAAAATAAATTAATAATTTAAACATTTCTGCTTATATGTCATTTATATATACACAAAAAAGACATATGGTTTTATTTCTTTGGAGTTCATATTCAGACCTGTGAGCATCAGAATTGATCTTGAGATATCCTGATCCCATATTAGACCCTCTACCAACTGTGCTAAATTCTTATGGCATATATATATATACAGTCAATATACTTGCATTTAAATATTACATAGTATAAATAGACTCACACACACACACATATATATATATGTAAAATTATATACATGGTGTATATGTGTAGAAAAATAATTTGTTATTATTAGGATTTCAAATAAATTGTGAATCTTCAAATTCCTCAAACAAACAAAAACAATTTATTATGTAAATTAGACCATAGATACTGAGATACAAATAACCACCATTTATCTCTAAGCAAATTCAAACAAAATCTGTTATTGATTAATAGACCACATGTACATCCAAAAATTATCTACTTCTTCATCAAAATGAAAATTTCTTTGGATATAAACTTGAATTATTTGCATTTGGCATCCTTAATTAATTTGCTTCTCTGTTTGATACACCATCAATCTCCACAATGTTATTTCTCCATTAATGAATCCCATTTCACATGTATTACCAATATTTGTCTTTGTAGTCAGTGCATGTCCATTTTTAAAATTGTCGCTACATTTTTTCTTCTAACTTCGTAGTGTTTGCCAATATAACATTTAATAATAGACTGATCTTCATCCAATTTGTGTAATCTTCTTTCACTTAAAAATGATGTACAGTTGCAACTTCTGAAATAACTAATCATCTTCCAAAGGCAGCCTGAGTCTGTATCCTGAAAATTTTGGGCATACATTTACCTGTTCTTTGAAAAAAAACACACTCATTATTCAGTTAACACTCTTAGGCAATTGAGAAGAAATTTAATAATATATCTTGAACTTAAATGCAGAAATAAAAACTAATAAGCTGAAACAACAAGAACATTCTATTCAGTTCCTTGAAAATCTCCAGGAGGAATCAAATATTCTTCTTCCAGTTAATAGCAAACTCCTTTCTACAACCATTAATGAATGTATTGTGTTGCTTATAGTATAAAATGCTTTAAGAGAGAACTTCTATGAAATAAAATGTATTCAGCTCATTATGAAGTGAATAATTTATGGACTTATATAAGTTGACACTTTATTAAATTATTGAATCTTTTATTATAACTCCAAGTAATTAACATTAAGAAATATTTTTGTACTAGTTCTTACTTGTTGATTTATTACATTCAGTGGCATGATTACTGCAGAGATCCTATTGTTTTTTCCAGATTGTATAATTATCTTTGTAAATAATAATTTAAAAAAGATTTACTGTTGAAATTATTATTCAGTGCAGAGAAGAGTAAAGTGAAAAATAATGTTTTTTTAGCAAATAATGAAAACATTTGTGAAAAAAAAAGATACAATTATAATTATTTATATTTTCAGTAAAAATATAGGAAGTTATTAATTTTCATGTGAATAACAATTATCTAAAAGAATACTTATTTTTGCATTTAAAACCAATCACAGTATTTATAATCACCCTTATTCATAGTATTCAGTAATTAATTTTTCTTACCAGACACTAGCCTTTACTCAATATAATATAATCTAATCTCATATTTACAAATGCGGAATTTATTAGTGCAAATGATTTTAAAACAAAAGTTAACTTTAAAGACATGTGAAAAACAATAAAAGCATCATGGTATAATGATTGCCATATCTGCTTTTTATGCAAATGATCTAAAAATTAGAGAGAGTCAAGGTCAAATAAAGCTTCTTTTTTTGGAATTTATGCTGGTTTGAGATGTTTGTCTTTTCAAATAGCAAACCTATAGTTAAATCAATTAGCAGTCCAATTATTGTTCAGTTAATGGATATTTGTATAATCTTAGCTTGATCATAAAATAAAAATGGAAAACTACTAACAATCTGGTTAATTAGCAATGCATGTTAGAAATATTTTTTTTTGTTTCTTTTAGAAGTAGAAGACTTTAACCTGAAAGTGGGATTTATTTAAATATTGATGTACATCTTTCCATGTAGTAAAAAGTACAATCATTACTTATATGACAGAAATGACAACTTGCTTTGTAATCAGCATCACTGACTTTTTGGTTATTGTTTTAGTATGAAGTTTGAGAGACATTTGTTGAAATAATTCTAAAAGACAGAAAAGTTCCTTGATCCAAGAAGACAGTAAATCTGAAAACTTTATCCAACTAAAGAAAGATATTATTAAATGTGTACCATTTTTTATAGCTAATTCAGATACCTAAGAAAATATTTACATAAAAAATAACTTGATACAATCAATCAATCAATCAATGGAATTCCAGTACTCTATAATTTTATTTAGTATATGAATTGTTTTTTTCAGATAGCTTATGTAGTGTTTGTAAAAATGGCAGACATTTTTGTGCACTCCAGAAAAACTAGAATTTATTCGTAAGGCTGTTTTTAGATCGCGCTCTGATAGCTGAGGAATTTAATTAGTGCATTGACGTAATGGTGATCAACAATTCCTAGAAATATTTGCTAATTACAAATGTTTCTAGATAAGAGACATTACCTTATTGGTCAGTGCATTGATTGATCATTGCAGTTGTCAGAGAGCGATAAGAAGATGGTGTAACAACTACGCAGAGGAAGGCATTTAATAGCAGCCATATTGGGAGAACATTGAGCAGTGTAATATAGACAGCAGTAGAGAGCAGTCACGCAGTAGCAAGTTGCAGACCATGTGTTTGGAGAGCATCTGCTTGCAGACCATTCATTGGAGAGCAGTCAGTGCAGACCATTTGTTGGAGAGCATCCGTGGCTGAGCTTCATTGCAGACCAATTTGTTGGAGAGCTTCATTGCAGACCAATTCATTTGGAGAGCTTTGTGGCAGACCAATTCATTGGAGAGCTTCATTGGAAAAGAACAGCGAGGGAATTGTATAACATTATTTGCTGACCGCACAGTATGACTTGCAGTTATAACCTTAGCACAGTCATAAGTGCGGATAATACAGCTTAATTATTAATAAAATATCACAAAGAAACTTATATAGATACCAAACAGAATATGGATTGACTAGTGGCTTTATTAAATTCTTTATAGCCATAAATTTGGCAGTCATTAACCTTAACGTTCATGATTTTATATTTTTTATATTTTTGTGGATCAATGTCTGTTAAATTGCATTTACAAAATAGATAAGTATTACAAATATTAGTTCTTTTGAATTTCATGATGAGACTCCAGTAACATCTACAAAGATTAAATCCATCTGGTTTTATTATTGAATCAGGAAAATAAATTTATTGGAATCTCATAAGAAGTTTATGTTTTATACTATGACTTTTTGATTGTAGATTCCTGCAGAACATCCAGAAAAGAAACCTTGACATGAACTGTATCTTAAATGGTAAAATTATATCATGAATTAAAACAGTCAAAACTCTCCATACAGTAGTGCCACTCTGTATGGAGAGTTTTGCCTGTTTTAATAACAGTTATGAGTAAGCATAAGAAATGCTGATCATGTGATATATCTTGAATTATTGATTAATTTAAATATTTTTATACATTACTGTGAAGCAACTTTTTTATCTGTATCGGATGGAGTAATACAAAAAAAAACAGAAAGCGACTGTAAAAGAATAGTCTTGAATATATCATTAATATTTATGAAACTAATATATTTAATTGAATAACCAGAATGTTAGACATAAAATAACAATACTTATGTAAAATAAATATGTAAAAGTAAATTAAAACCATTTTAAATTTTGCAAGAAATCAAGACTTTTAATACATTTTCTTGAATTGTGAGTTGTCTATTTTATAATATCTATTAATAAGTAAATTTGTATGCTTACTCTTTTTGATACTCTTTTCATATTGCAAGCTATTTTATATAACATTGTAAATGTAACACATACCTTTTACTTTTTAATTGAATTACATTGTTAGCTTGCAAATATTATAAAGCCTATATATATCTCTTATTGTATTATTAAAATTTTTTATTATATATAATAATAATCAAAAAAGCAAGTCATATATAATGTGACATTACTTTTATAAGCTTGTATTTAAAAAATGTAATACAGAGAGCATACCAATAGCTCAAACAAGCTCTTAATTGAGAAGTGGAGTATGAGAAAATATTTAAAATCTCTATCCAGAACCTTCCCAATTCCAGACTAACTGTTTTTGAGCTTATGGCTCTCTGAGCTATTAGTACGCTCTCTGTATTATATTTTTGTAAATACAAGCTTATAAAAGTAATGTCACGTTATATATGACTTGCTTTTTTGATTATTATAATTTTAACTTTAAGGTTTTGGCTATGCTGATGCTATTAAAATATGGTAGATCTGAATTTAGTTCAGCCCTATATAGCTATTTAAGTTAGATAGCTGGATTTAAAGACATTTTCATGTCCGAAAATTTCTGAGTTTCTATTTTAAATATTATGTATGAAATAAGTGATGGGTTTTTTAGCTAATATTTTAGATCTAGTGTCCGAACATTCTAACTCTCCATGTCATGAGCCATAAGCTCGAAACCAGTTGGTCTGGAGATTAGAAGGTTCTGGATAAAGATTTTAAATATTTTCTCATACCACACTTATCAATTAAGAGCTTGTTTGAACTATTGGTACGCTCTCTGTATTACTATATATAATCTATAATAAATTTTACATTTATTTTTTAATATTACGAATAAGTAAAAAATACGATGATTTTTAATAAAATTGTATTGCAGTATAGTGTACACTTTATTTTCTCTTATAAAAATATAATAATAAAACACTTGAAATGCATAAACTACACAAGGCATTTTTGTTATAATCTTTTTAAATGGATCCTTAATGTTTTTCATGAAATACTTAAATCTTCTAACTAGTTGCTTTTAATTATTTTTAAAATAGTAGACTAATTCTGATGACTGACAAGAAAACTATGTAGAAACGTGACGGATGATTTTTGCTTGCACAGACAGAAGAAAGGTCACGAGCAGTAAAAAATATATAAATGAAAAATAAAGGCAGCTATTTTTATTTTGTATTACGGAAGTTATCCTATCTCTTTTGCCAGTGGCGTTACAAATAAAATTGTTAAAACATGTGCATTGCGGTTTTTTAAAAAAAATGTTTTTTTAGTGACCACAAAAGACCCCATTTGAAGAGAAGGCCTGGGGAAAAAGTCTAATTTTGTTTTATACTAAATTTCATTCAAAAGCAATATTTATATCTATAGGTGGAGATGTGTGTATGCTGTCTCTTAATTTGCATGTACATACTATGTGTATACATATTTGTGTGCGTGTGTGTGCATAGTATTTCTAAATATATTAGGATTTCATACTTATGAATGTATAGTGCTGAAATACTTTATACTAGGAGATAAAATAGTTTTTCAAATATATTTTTTAATAAGTTCAAGTATTCGCCTAACGTCTATAAATTCCTGAAATTATTTATATATATGTTAATAAAATATAAAACATCTTTACGTGGAACATAATTTGATTATCATAACACTATACTTCGGCTGTCAAATTTTTCAAATGCTCATTCAATAATGTTTGGTCATCAAATTTGTCTGAGTAGGCTTCATAGTTAATACAGTAAGAAACTCTCCATGCAGTAATGCCACCCAGTGCAAGCCTTAATAATCAATGGATGCAAGAAGGTATGTGCATAAAATCACTATCTAGTGCCTACTCATCCAATATCGAAGCCATCCCTTACCTATTTTGTTAACCAAAAAAACTATGATCCCAAAATGAAAACACAATAATGTTTTTAATCCAAGCTCATTTGCTTGTATAATCATATAGATCTGAATCCAATTTAGTATCTATATATTTTCATGTCTTTAACTTTTTAAAATTCACAGTCATCATTGTTTTATGGGCAGGATTGGTATTAAGCCACTATAACATCACATGATCACCATTTCCTATGCTTACTTAAGCTGTTAGTACAGCAGAAAACTCCCCATACAGTATTTCCATCCAGTGCAAGCCTTAATAATCAAACTCTGTTGATATTAAAAAAAGCTTGTGGAAGCATAGGAAATGATGACCATGTAATGTTGTAGTGGTTTAATAATTGCAGTTCATGGTATCTTTTATCTTGATTAAAAGTACAATTTTGAACAGTTCTATCATCTAATAATAATTTAATGGCTTTAAACTATTCAGCTGACATATGTATATATAATTAAGATCTGTTTTATTTATATGCATTTATTTAAATATTATATTAAGTCTATATAAAAAAAAGATGAGAGTTGTGTGCATATTTATAACAATAACTCATTTCATTTAAAGAACTACCATATTAGATCAATCACATATAATGGATCAACTGAGATAGTAAATTAGCCATATAAACTGCAAAACTCACATTGGGCTACCAAATGTCACAGCATGTGAATGAAGCTATACAGAAACAACATATAAGTGTAAATATATCTCTATATACATGGGCATACTGAGTAAGTCAAATATAATAGCCTGAAAGAAAAGATCATAATCTCAAGGATTGGAGGATTCATACTTGTGACACTAATGTGCACAAATAAATATACATTATTTTCTTAAGTATACATACATCTTGGAAGTTAAGCTACTAATGCCATCTATATAAATATAAGTCAAAAAGTATTGCAGTGATGATGACTTGTATTTTTAGTTGATGGTGTGGCCATCAGTGTCCCACTAATAACTTTGGTTATTGAATCATAATCATTATTTATCAGATTTTTCTACCATGCACACAACCTCATTATACAGCTGTTATTTTCCATGCTTCTAAATTCATTAAACACAACTAACATTCTATTACCATTTATTGAGCATATAAAATATGATTTGAACATTCTACATACTTTTTAAAAATAATGCATATCTCTGATACCAGATAGAATACAAAATAAAAAAATTAATTGCTTTTAAATTAATAAAAATAGATAGTTTAATAAAAAAATATTTATATCAGTACAAATAAGAACTTCCAAATTAATAAATATAAAAAAATTTAATGATTAACAAAGCTCAGTAAGCACATGTCAATATTCATATTAGTCAAAACTATTCATGTTGGAAATAAGTTAAAATCTTCTTCTTACAATTTCTAATTAAATCTCATATTTTTCATTGGATATATCTTGATTAAAAATACTTGCAAAACATGTATATTCTGATTTAAACTAATAAATATTGATATATCACTTTTAGATATGCTTAACCATACAATAATTAATGAGGAGAGTAATCAAGAGAAGAAAAATAGAGAAGAAAATTTTTTAAATGTGGAATATTCTTCTTCTCATCTCCAATGAAATTGTAATGTAAGTCTTTATATAAAAATAATATAAAATAACAATTCGTGTCAATTGTTAATACAGAGTTTAATATAAATAAATAAAACAAATAATATTTCCCAGCGCAAGGCTGTGTAAAAAATTATATTTTCTCTTAGGTGATGAATATAACATTTCATTGTATTGGCCAGGAACAACTAATCAGAAAGCTGGTTAATTTCGAATTCATAGCACAAGATGAATTTTGTATAAGATATGATTCTTTAATCTTGCATTTTTATCATGTGTTTCATGCATTAATATTGTAAGTCTTTATATGTAAAAAAAAAAAATGATTATTTTGAAATTTAAATAAAACATACATTTTTAAATTAGCCACAGTTAATGTTAATAAGTTCATAAACTTTGGTATAGAGAATTTTAATATTTCAGTTGCATCTGTATGGATTTCGATGAGTGCACATAGTTTACATTAACAGATGTATAGATATTGAAACTGTATTCTGGAATTCAATTCATAATTGTTTTATCTCTCTAATGGATCACTTCATTTGTTTTTACAATTAAATTTTTAGCTTTTGTTTTCTTTTCAGCAGTCAGAACAAATTATATATTGTAATTACCGGCATTTCACAAAAGTAATAATCATTCATCATCATGAATAATCAACAATAAAAATAAACCAATAATTAATCTTATGACTATATTTGAAAGTTGTCCAATATAGACCAAGCTAGTCATTTAGTCATTGCTAAACCTAGGCCATTAATACAAACCATAATTATTTAGATGCACATACTTAGGTGCTACTCCATCAAAATACCACAGTAAATCAAATAATGCTGAGAGACTAAAGACACCATGACCATCATCACTGTTCTGGTCACTTAGTACCATTAATGTACAGGCCAACTATAAACTAAATTTCTAAAGAAATAATAAATAAAATGAAATAGTGCATGGACTTTAAAGTATATCCCTTTTGTGCCAATCAGAATCATCATCATCTATATGTTCTTAACACTAAACACAAACTCCTACTCTATATAAATGTTATGCACAAATGTAGCTCAGAAAGCAAGAACTTTATAAACTGTTACTGTGAACAAGAAATAAATAAATAAATAAATAAAGCAGTTTATTATAAATCACATCAAATAATTGCTAGATTTACCCTGTTATAAGTAAATAGTTTTATTGGGATTATTTAAAAAAATTCTAGTTGTCATTAAATAGTCACACACTGCAATTTATGAAACAAGAATTGGATAGAATAAAGAAATTAAGACTAAAAATATTTTTTAAAAAAAACCCAATTATTTAATAACCATATTAACTATAAACAAAAAAATGACATGATAGTGTAAAATTTTAAAATATATTTTCATAAAAATTATAATCAGTCAGCTTATTTCTATTTATAAATTAACCTTTAATTAATTAAATAATTTCTTTAAAATAACTGAAAGTTGGAAAAACAACATTTTCAAAATTAAAGATAACAATCATAGTTTTAAAATAATTCAGTGTGCACATAAAAAATACCTTTAACCATGGTTTGATTTTTCTTTTTGTGAAGTTCTTCTTTCCAATAATAATTTCTAGTTTTCCCAGTTGAGTTTTCTTCTTGAAGGCTTCTACACATGAATATGATTAATTTGTACTTTTTTTGGCATGAAGTATTTTATTTTCAGATTAAAAATAGCAACATTTAATCCATTTTTTTAAATATACTTCCCAGGTGAAACTAACACAAACAGAGATTCATGCTTTCAATTGATGATAAGATTGCAGATTATATTAAAGGGTAGCTTCTTCTCTACTTTTTAATCCAGTGAAGGCAGGTTACACAGAGAAAGATGATGTCTAGTTTTTATGACTAAACTCATATTATGCTAAAAGCTTCTTTCTTCTTTATTAGCTGGATTAAGATTTGACTGCTCTCCAAAAGTTAAGTTAGAAATAATTTCTTTTCAAAATGACTTTTTCAGCAGCTGGATTAAGACTTGACTGCTCTCTCTTCAACAGCTACATTAGGAATATCTATTTCTTAGCAGTCAGCTGGCTTTTCTCACTTATTTATATCCTCATTATTTTTTCTTTAACAATCTTGTGTACAAGCCAATCACAATCTGTGTCCAACATAATAGTTTTTTATAATAGCCAATTAGATACATTTTTATAAATACAATTGAACAGCTATTTCCCTTCTTAATCATAGACATAACAAGTCAATAACTTAAATTAACATCATAAAATTACTGGCATTTCTTTTTAATTAAAAACATGTTCTTGCAAAAAGAAAAACAAAATAATCAGTTAATTGCACTGATTTAATTTTTTTGCACTGAAGAGAGATAAAGAGAAAAAAACAACTCTGACTAATTAAAATTAAATTTACCAAATATTAAAATCTTGTTTTTTTTTTCTTTTTTAAAAATACTATTAAAAATAAAACTTTATCTCTCTTTTAACATTACAATTAATATCTATTAAATAATTTACAAAAAAAAGAAAATTATTTTTCTCTTAGTACATTTTCATAGTTTAAATTAAAACTACTGATTAATTATAATTACTGAAAAGAGAGTTAAAAAACTTGTTTACATTCTTATATAGCTTTTTCTACCATCAAGTTATTAAAATATTCTTATATTAAAATCATATTATTATTTAACAAATATAATGTTTGAGAGTTTTCATACCTTCACTTTTGGAATTAAAACATTTAGGTAATTGGAGACCCATTACTATTATAAAAAATATGCATATGAAAATTAAATATTATTTTCCCCATTAATTAAGTAACCCTAAACTAAATCTGAAAAGCATTGCACCAACTATCTAATTATTTTTAATGCAGCTATGTAGCCAACTGATTGCATTACCACTAGAAATAAAAGTGAGTTGAATCCCTTTTTTGATATTTTAAATTAATTCAACCAATTTCATTTCACTACAACAAAAATTTATGGGAATCATGCTTAATTGTGCATTAATATTTCCACAGACTTACAAGCTATGATATAATTTATTAGGTTATGTTGGGATATTTAGTCAAAAACAATTGTCTTGTCATTTTTTATATATTTTTTATTTCTGCAGTTGGGGTGATAATTGGTATAATATATGCATGCCTGCTTCCAGAACTATGATGTTTCTATTATAGAACTTTTATTCATTTAAAAAATCTGTGTTGAATTATTTTTTACATAGGAAATACAAATATGAATTTTTAAAAATATCTCATAATATAAGCTTAACATCAACTCCTTTTCAATACAACTCTATTTCACTTTGCCTAACACTATTACTATTATGATTACCGATAATTTGCCCTTTTCAACCTTATTGTCTCAATACTTGGCTTTATTTGTTTAATTTATTTCCCCTGCTTTATTCTCCAATTCTATCCTGTTCATGGGTATGTGACTGATTTTCATTTACCTTGTAATTTTATGGATGTATAAAAACAAGTTCATATCAAGAATTTTCCAAAACCTTTTTTAAAAGATATGATGAGAATGACAGCAAAAATGCATAGTGAAATGCAATCCTGGAACTGATATGGAATACAGCTATTGGACTATAAGTACACAATACAGCATGAGCATGCAAAGGTCTATCTCAATTTAGATATTACAAGCTACTACAATCCAAATGTCCTGCTCCTTTGGGTCTTAGGGGCTGGGAAATACACAACACTACCTGGCTCCTTTTCTTGGAGAATTACAGGTTGTGGATTATGACAGGACTACATTAACTGATTCATGGTAAACAAAATTTATAATCTGAATGTGGGTTGGAGCAATGCCTGAGAAAGAATACTCCAAGGAGTTGTACAAAAACATTGCACCCTCAAGACAACAACAAAACCCTCCATCTATTACCAAAACTGAAAGTATATCTAAACAAATTTCACCAATCAAAAATTCAATCCAATTTTTCAAAATCTTGCTTTAATTTTTTGTTCAATTGTAAGTGTGAATTCCTTAAGTAAACATTAATATTTCTATTTTATAATCAAATTATAACAATCAGCCCCTATACTCTTGTCACATATCACATTAATATGTTTTTAAAATAATTCTGCATCAAAATACAGAATTTGGGTTTTAGGTATATTTCTGAGATTCAAGTTATGTGATCACTGATCATGAGAACCTAATTATTATCAAGCC
Organism: Epiperipatus broadwayi; assembly: GCA_028023455.1. Lineage (NCBI taxonomy): Eukaryota > Metazoa > Onychophora > Udeonychophora > Euonychophora > Peripatidae > Epiperipatus > Epiperipatus broadwayi. The sequence continues at coordinate 4,216,453 of JAQFVV010006206.1, forward strand.
CACAGTTGGGTTACCAATTGCAACTGTATGGAATTAGTGGTCCAACTAGTTGTATGACAATTATAATTGCATGGAAATAAGGGGGTTACAAGGGTAGAATCTAAGATTGCAATGTTCCAAAAATTGGTTAGCCATTTGTAACAATATTAGTGCTGAATTATGAGAGCATAGAAGATCATCATCATTTGCAAATATATATATATATTGTAACAAACGGGGTTCGAATACGCGCGTATGTGATATATTACTAATTGCTAGTGTTAATATGGAGCGACTATGTATAAAAAAAAATATATATATGTAAATGGTCATTCGAACCCTGTTACAAGGAGTGCGAAAGTTATGTGTGTATGTATATGTAAATATAGTGTATGTGCGAGTGTACAATATACGTATGTAGTATCGGTGATGGTTACAATCAATTATATATGTAGAGCTGTATAAATTGTAATTGATTATTCGTATATATTTTATCCGTTAAGTTTTTTTTTTGAGTTTTAATAATATTGTCGGTAACACGTGTTTTCTTTTGTTGAGTAATCTCTTGAACATATGAGGACCGAAATAGAAATGAATTAATTGCTGTAGGCAGTTTAGTTAATAACTGGCGTCGGGAAGTCTGAAAACTGGTCAGGTGGGTATTTTTGAAGAACAATGGAAGAACTGGTCAGTGGCGTACGGATACACAGAGAGAATTTTGAAAAGTCAAAAGTGAAAACAAAAGAACTTTTTGTTGTGCTCGAAAGGAGATATAAAAAAAAGAAAAAAAGGAGACGCGGCTTGAACTACAGATTAGGAGGACGTGTAAAATATTTCTTAAGAAGTTTTAATATTTTTTTTTACCCAAAATGTCGGGGTAATTCTATAGTGCGGGTTTCGTTAATCGGCCCAGTGGACACTCGTCGTGAAACTCACCTGAAGCGGACTTACGAACTGCGTTAATAAAATAAAGAAATTTTGTTTCATCAAAGAAATGGTGACGAAAGATCTTTGAAAATTTGGACCTTTTCGCAAAGCGAGTGAATCAACTACTCCACCTCTGGGATATGCTATTCGATATACCCTATTGGAACTATTTGCCATCCGTTATATCTACCAGACCAGTTTTCTTGGCAAGGTATAAATGCGGACTTGTCTTTGATCGCGTGAACTAAGGTAAAGTGACGTGGCACAAAATATGTGTTCAGTGAATGTATCTTAATAAAGAAACTAGTGTTACCTCAATATTAATTACTATATTAAGTCTCTTTTAAAATTAAATAAATGACAACATTAAATAAACAGCTCTGATATATATATTTGCACTATTTTGATGCGTGTATGAATTATATATATATGTGTGGATCAGAATAAATGGGCTGTGCGCTTGAATATTGATATTTATATGCGTGTATAAATGGGATTTATTGGTAATGGGTATGGTCGTGAATAGAATAAACCCCGATAAGATCCGGGTTAGATTAATGGATTTTATCCAATAAACTATCGCATATAATAATAGACATGTAAGACGTAGTTAGTTTTGTTTTAGCTTTGTTCTCTAGTTAGACTATCATCCCCAAACCCTGAGATTGAGCTGGTTCGGTGCGCTACCATAAACAGATATACATACCAGAACCCTTATTTACGTTTTCGATGAGATAATTCTTATCTACGGGTAAGATTGGCGCGTGAGATGGAATCAAACCATGCTCACAAATATCTTTATTCGAAGCTTCGGGTTAAAGCCAACAATGGCGGTTTATATTATATCGGTGGGTGTTATAATGGCGTCCCAACTAACGGGGCTGCGAATGTTAGAGAACGGGCATTTAAAGGGCATCCTAACGTAACGTAAAAGAGCTCACAAACGAGAGTGGATTTTTTTTTTAAAAAAAAAAAAAAAGGGAAAGAAAAGGGAAAAATAAAAGCGATAGTTTGGTTATAAATCGGAAAGAGTTTGAACACATATTTGAAAGATAGTAGATGGGCATATTTTGCGTGGTGAATGTACGGATAGAAAAGTTCTCGAGTGGTCAAAGGGGAAATAGCGTTGATGTATGTCTCGTGATATATATATAAAGTCATGGGTTGGAAAATAGAGGTTTAAGAATTTATCTAACATTGAGATATTATAAAACAATATCGTTCAATAGGATAAGAAGAAGGGACAAAGGTCTATCAGGTGGGTCATGCAGGGAACCACTGGAAGCCGGGGTGATGAACCTGGCACGTTTAGCATTAACAGTGATATAAAAAAAAAGGGGGGCAATGGAATTGAAGATAAGAATATATGGAGGGAGAAAGGAGGAGACACCCGTAGAGCACCTCAAAAGCCTTGAAAGATACTATAAGTATTATGAGATAGCAGATGAACACCTAGTGATCATAGCATACCATCATCTAGAGAAACATGCAGAGACATGGTGGAATTCACTGAATCAGCAACCACGAACATTTCTGGAATATAAAGAAGCATTAACCAATGTATTCTGGAATGAAGAAATACAAGAAAGGGTGAGGGCTCAAGTGGCAGAGCAGGAGTTTCAAGAAGATAATGGAGAAGCGTATATACATTTTTTTTAGGCAGCAGGTGGCTACATTGAGAACTCTAGATGCATGTAAACTATCAGAGGAGCAGATTGTAGCAACAGCATGCAGAAAGTTGCCCAGTGAAATTAGATGGATGCTGGGAAAAAGAGGAGAAAGATCAGGGGGGACAATTGATAAAATGTTGAGCCAATTAGAAATAGACACAGAAAGGAGACGGATAGAGGATCATAAGCTTAGGCAAAAAGGGGACACCGATGCGGATAAGCAGGGGATAAAAAGAATAGGCAATTTAATATGTTCTTGGGAATACTGGGTTCCCGGATATGCACTTCAGACGTGCCCCATCATCCCTATAAAGGTGGGTTCAATGAAGGTGGAAGCCCTCATGGATTCGGGCAGTCAGGTATCGGTAGTATCAGAGAGATTATACCACCAAATTAGAAGGGAACAACCAGAGATACCGACTCTTCCTCTAAAAACAGTTCACATAGCAATGGCGGACAACCGCAGAGCTAAAGTAGAGCCAAAGCAGATATGGATGGATCTAAAAATTAATAGAAAGAGTTATTCACATGTGTTCCTTATAATGAAAGGTTTAGTACATGAGGCCCTTTTGGGATCAGATTTTCTAAATAGATACAAATGTAACCTTGACTATGAGAGGGGTCAGGTCACGTGTGAGGGTGAAGTGGTACGTTTTCTGACAGAGGAGCCTCAATGGTCGATAGGAATGTTACATTTAGAGGATGATGTTCCTGAAAAACTCAAAGATAAGATCGATGGAATGAAAGTAGAAGGGAAAGTTCAAGATAGTGCCTTACAACAAACGTTGACCAAGTATCACCATGTCTTTTCAGACAAGCCGGGGGGTTATCCAAGGGTTCGAGCAGAGAATTAAGATGAGAGATGGCCAGACATTCAAAGCTAGATCATACCCCATCCCTCATCAATACCGAAAGGCAGTAAAAGAGCAAATAGATCAGATGCTAGAGTGGGGAATTATATCAAAATGCTCATCAGCGTATTGCAACCCGATGGTGGTAGTAAAAAAAAAAGATGGATCCGTTAGATTATGTCTTGACGCTCGACAGTTAAATAAAGTGACTGTACCAGACTGCAACGTACCACCTCCCATGCAAGAATTATTAAGGAAGTTCCAAGGAAAGAAGGTATTTTCGACTTTCGATTTGACTGCCAGTTATTGGCAAATTAAGTTACATCCGGAAGATTGCCAATACACGTCGTTCAGATATGAGGGTCACTCATATCAATTTAACAGGATGCCTTTTGGTCTAATAAACAGTGGGGCCGGTCTACTCAGGTGCTTGGACCAGGTGCTATCCTCAGAGATAAAGGACATGGTCACAATTTACATGGATGACGTGTTGATAGCCTCAACTGATATCAAGGAACATATACGGGAAGTGGGACTATTTCTAGAAGAATGCGAAAAAAAGGGCATAAAAATAAATATCAATAAGAGCACGCTGTGTCAGAAAGAAGTGGCCTTTCTTGGGCACATGGTGGGAGCCCAGGGGCTCAAACCGCACCCGGACAAGATCTCAGCTATTCGTGACTTTCCAAAACCTAGATCCAAGAAGCAGATCCGATCATTTCTGGGTCTGTGTACATTCTACAACCGCTTTCAAGAACGGTTTGCAGAATGGATGGAGCCATTGGTGAGGTTATTAAAAAAGGGTAGTGAGTGGAAGTGGACGGAGGAACAGGACCAAGCCTTCCAAAGAGTGAAGACGGGTTTCTTGGAACATGTTATGCTGGCCTTTCCTGACTTTTCAAAGCCGTTCCTAGTTCAGACAGATAGCAGTGGATATGGTCTCGGGGTGACCTTGGCTCAAGAGCAAGAAGATGGAAGAATGGGTATACTATATTTTCTGAGCAGGCTACTCAAAGGCCCTGAGGTACATTATACAACCACTGAGAAAGAGGCGTTGGCCATTGTTTGGGCCTTTCAGAAGTTTCGAACACTGTTACTGGGCTCGGAGGTCATCGTGGTTACTGACCACAAGAGTCTGGAGTTTATCAACCATAGCTACCTCACAAATAGCAGATTAGTACGGTGGAGCCTGTACCTCCAAGAATACAACTATACGGTGAGGTATTGTAAAGGGTCTGACAATGTAGTAGCTGATACTCTGAGTCGCAATCCGGTGGACAATCAATCCCATCATCTGAGTACTGAGAATTTGTACATAGCAAGCATAGGGTTAAGAACGGATGAGGGTCTTGAAAACGATTTGAGGCACCTGGAGTACTTTCAGAGAGAAGACCGCCAACTCCAGCCAGTCATTGACCAATTGGAAGGTAAAGAAGCCAAACTGAGTGGGGGTTGGGTCAAGCGGACTATTCAAAATTTTAGATTGGAACAAGGTGTGCTACAATACAGAGTGAAGGAAAATCCAGCAGAATGGAGGGCAGTCATCCCGTGGCACATGAGGACTGCCGTGGTGGCACACATGCACCGCAGGTCGGGCCACTATGGGATAATGAAGACTGAAGGATGGATCAGAAGGTGGTTTTACTGGCCAGGCATGCGTGGCAAAGTTGCAGCGGTCATTGGGCAGTGCGAAATTTGCCAGAGAGTTAAGCCCGCAAATAAGAAATATGCAGCTCCGATGTTGTCCATGATTCCCAGAGGACCTAAGGAAATCGTTGCAGTGGATTATTATGGCCCACTGCCGGCCTTTAATAAAAAGAAATACCTCCTGGTCGTTTATGATTTGTTCTCTAAACTGGTGTCTGCATATCCCATCACACAAGCCAACACGCGGAATACGATACGTGTCCTGGAAAAGGAGCATATTCCATCAGTGGGAAAACCTCGAACCATCCTATCGGATCATGGAACCCCATTCGTTTCGAGGGAGTGGGTGAAATGGACTGAACGGTTGAAGATCGGTCATGTGTTAACCTCGATCCGTAACCCTCAGTCAAATCCCTGCGAGAGAATGATGCGAGAATTAGGTAGGTTGTTCCGTACTTATGTCCAAACCGACCATAGAAGGTGGGTCAAACACCTGCCAGACATTTTAAATTATATGAATTGGGCTGTGAACGAATCTACTGGCTTCACTCCGATACATTTGCATTTTGGTAGACACGCACCTGCGTTATTCCAGACTGATTTTCCAAGAGAAGAAACTCCCATTGATCTAGAAAAGGATAGGCAGCAGGCCTACCAGCTGATGGTTCACAGAAGCAGACAACGAAAGGAGAGTTTCAAGAGTTCATCACACTCCTTTAAGGTGGGGGACCAGGTAATGGTGAGGACGCCCCATGTAAGCGAACCTGGAAAGTTTATTTGCAAAAAATTTTGCAATTTATATGAGGGCCCATTTACGATAGTAAAAGGTCTGGGAAAACATGCATTTTGGGTGGATACTGGGCAGGGAGTAAAAGGATCATATAACGCCCGGTCACTCAAGCCCTTCGCAAACCCGGAGAGGGATAAAGGATAGAAGAGTCGTTTAAGAAGCCGTTCAAATACACAGAAGGTATTTGAAGGCTATCGCACCAGGGGGGTATGTAACAAACGGGGTTCGAATACGCGCATATGTGATATATTACTAATTGCTAGTGTTAATGTGGAGCGACTATGTATAAAAAAAAATATATATATGTAAATGGTCATTCGAACCCTGTTACAAGGAGTGCGAAAGTTATGTGTGTATGTATATGTAAATATAGTGTATGTGCGAGTGTACAATATACGTATGTAGTATCGGTGATGGTTACAATCAATTATATATGTAGAGCTGTATAAATTGTAATTGATTATTCGTATATATTTTATCCGTTAAGTTTTTTTTTTGAGTTTTAATAATATTGTCGGTAACACGTGTTTTCTTTTGTTGAGTAATCTCTTGAACATATGAGGACCGAAATAGAAATGAATTAATTGCTGTAGGCAGTTTAGTTAATAACTGGCGTCGGGAAGTCTGAAAACTGGTCAGGTGGGTATTTTTGAAGAACAATGGAAGAACTGGTCAGTGGCATACGGATACACAGAGAGAATTTTGAAAAGTTAAAAGTGAAAACAAAAGAACTTTTTGTTGTGCTCGAAAGGAGATATAAAAAAAAGAAAAAAAAGGAGACGCGGCTTGAACTACAGATTAGGAGGACGTGTAAAATATTTCTTAAGAAGTTTTAATATTTTTTTTTACCCAAAATGTCGGGGTAATTCTATAGTGCGGGTTTCGTTAATCGGCCCAGTGGACACTCGTCGTGAAACTCACCTGAAGCGGACTTGCGAACTGCGTGAATAAAATAAAAAAATTTTGTTTCATCAAAGAAATGGTGACGAAAGATCTTTGAAAATTTGGACCTTTTCGCAAAGCGAGTGAATCAACTACTCCACCTCTGGGATATGCTATTCGATATACCCTATTGGAACTATTTGCCATCCGTTATATCTACCAGACCAGTTTTCTTGGCAAGGTATAAATGCGGACTTGTCTTTGATCGCGTGAACTAAGGTAAAGTGACGTGGCACAAAATATGTGTTCAGTGAATGTATCTTAATAAAGAAACTAGTGTTACCTCAATATTAATTACTATATTAAGTCTCTTTTAAAATTAAATAAATGACAACATTAAATAAACAGCTCTGATATATATATTTGCACTATTTTGATGCGTGTATGAATTATATATATATGTGTGGATCAGAATAAATGGGCTGTGCGCTTGAATATTGATATTTATATGCGTGTATAAATGGGATTTATTGGTAATGGGTATGGTCGTGAATAGAATAAACCCCGATAAGATCCGGGTTAGATTAATGGATTTTATCCAATAAACTATCGCATATAATAATAGACATGTAAGACGTAGTTAGTTTTGTTTTAGCTTTGTTCTCTAGTTAGACTATCGTCCCCAAACCCTGAGATTGAGCTGGTTCGGTGCGCTACCATAAACAGATATACATACCAGAACCCTTATTTACGTTTTCGATGAGATAATTCTTATCTACGGGTAAGATTGGCGCGTGAGATGGAATCAAACCATGCTCACAAATATCTTTATTCGAAGCTTCGGGTTAAAGCCAACAATGGCGGTTTATATTATATCGGTGGGTGTTATAATATATATATAAAATTAAATATAAAAGTAATGAGCATAAGAGATCACCACAAAACTAATTATAAGTTGACCAGCATTACACAAAAGTAATAATCATTCATCATCAACAATGATCAACAATAAAAAGAAATCAACAGTCAATCTAGTGACTGTATTTGAGAATAGTTGACTATAGACTAGGCTAATTATTTCAAAACTGCCAAACCTAGTGCAGGAATACAAAATAATTATTTGGATATACATACTTAGATGGTACACCATCAAAATATTACAATAAGTCAAATAGTGCTAAGATACTAAAACATCCTTACAATCATTAATGTGCTGTCCACTTAGTTACCATTACTCTAATGGCCAACTAAATACTAATTTTTTAAAGAAATAATAAAATGAAGTGTAGTGCATGGACTTTAAAGGATATCTCTTTTGTACTAACCAAGTTCATCATCATCTGGAAGTCCACAACACTAAACATAAAACACTATGCTATATAACTGTTATGCACAAATCTAGCTCAGGAAGTAAGAACTCTGTAAACTATTACTGTGAAAAAGAGATAAATACGTAAAATAGCTTGGTATAAATCACTTCAAATAATTTCTAGGTTTACCCTATTATATGAAAATAGTTTTATTGGGATCATTAAAAAATCCTAGAACTTGAAGCTGTCATGAAATAAAATCACATACATTACAATTTATGAAACAAGAATTGGATAGAATAAAGAAATTAAGAATAATAAATATTTCAAGACATTATTTAATAACTAATTGATTAACAATAAAAAATGATGTGATAGTACAAAAATCTAAAATATATTTTCATAAAAATTATAATCAATCTTCTGATTTCTAACCATAAATTAACTTCTAATTAATTAAGTTTTTTTTTAAATAACTAAGAGTTACAAAAGCAATAATTTCAAAATCAAAGATAATAATCTTTGATTTATTTTAATTAACACGTTGTTAAGTTTTAGAAATAAAAATGAAAGAAAAGAAAAAATACTTTAAAAAAATTACATTTATAATAAACTAAACTTTTCAAAAAATTATTTCATAATTTTAAAGAAAAGATTGACTGAATTTAAAAAAATGTTTTACAATTTAAAAATATCAACTTATTGAAGATATTTAAAATTAACAATTTCTATAACACCAACAAATTATTACTATTATATAAAAATCCTTTTTTATTAATAAAAATACAATGTTCATGCACAAAAATACATTAAACCATGGTTTTATTTTCTTTCTGTGGGGTCCTGCTTCCCAATTATAATTTCCAGTTTTTCCAGTTGAGTTTTCTTCTTGAAGGTGTCTACACATGAACATGATTAATTTGTCCTTTTTTGGTGTGTAGTATTTTATTTCTAGGTTAACAACAGCAAATTATTATGCATATTTTTTAAATAATTTTCCCAGTCAGACTAATACAGGAAGAGACTCATATTTTTGTTTGAAGACAACATTGCAGATTAGGGGGTAACTGCTTTTGCTCTATATTTTTATTCCTTTGAAGTAAGGTTACATGGAAGAAGATGATGTCTAGCTTTTAGCTGAATATAAAACATGATTTTTATTGTAGAAATCATTTTTATGACTAAACTCATAAAATCCTAAAAATTTGACTAAAACTTCTGATATTCTATGCAATTGCTTGGTTAAGATTTTTTTCTTCTTTATAAGTTGGATTAAGGCATGACTGCTCTCTCTCTTCAACAATTAGGTTAGAAATAATTTCTTCTCCAAATGTCATTTTCATCAGCTGGCTTAAGGTATGGCTGCTCTCTCGTCAACAACTATGTTAGGAATATCTACTTTTTACCAGAATTTAATCACCCCCTCCCCATTATTTTTTCTTAACAATATTTCATACAAGCCAATCAAAATCTATCTCCAACATGATAGTTTTTATAACAGCCAATTAGATAATTTTTATAAATATGATTATTTAGCTAGTTCCCTTTTTAATCATAGACATTTCAAGTCAAGAACTTAAATTAACATCATAAAATTATTGACATTTCTTTCTAATTAAAAATTTTTTATTGCAAAAAGAAAAACAAGACCATCAGTCAATTGCACTGATTTGGGTTGTTTTTTCATTGAAGAAAGATAAAGAGAAAAAAAACTCTAATTAAAAATAAAATTTATCAAAAGGATTAAAATTTTTTTTTTTAAAAAAAAAATACTATTAAAAATAAAACTTAATCTCTCTTTTAAGGTTAGAATTAATATCCAAAATAAATAATTTACAATATATATATTTTTTCTTTGGATACATTTTCCTAGTTTAAATTAAAACTACTAATTAATTATAATTACTTAAGAGAGAGTTAAAGAAACTTGTTTACATTCTTTTAGTTATCTCTCCCTTCTACAATCATTTATAACTTATTAAAATATTCTCATATTAAAATAATATTATTATTTACCAAATTTAATGTTTGAGAGTTTTTATACCATTACTTTGGGACTTAAAATATTTAGTTAAAAAGATCCATTGTTATTATTAAAAATATGCTTGGGAAAATTAAATATTATCTTCCCCATTAATTAAATAACCCAAACTAGATCTGAAGAACATGCTGCCAACTATTTAATTATTTTTAATTCAGCTATGTAATCAACTAGTTACAGTATATATATATATATAGTAACCTCCAGTAAATATATATGCATGAGAATGATGTTAGAATAAAAATATTACTATATCAAAACTTCATAGAATAATAAATAAAACATTAAATATTAATACAAATTCGTTTCAGCCTGAACGTGAGTCTAAATGAAAGGTCACAAAGCATACATGAAAATAATAAACTCCAATATTAAACACTGATAACATTAACTTCAAGTTCTAAAGTGAAAATATTACAAGATAAGTATACTTTGCAATATGAATAAATACTTAACGATCAGATCTATGAAGTGAATATGGAATTTAAATATGAGTTGGGTGATAAATGAATTAAGATGTAGACAATTAAATGGGTGATGAAGAATAAATAATACTTAACTAATGAAAAAGAATGGACTTAAAAATGAAGAGAAGAAAAAGAAAATGTGTTAGGGAAATGAATGATTAAGGCAGTGATAGAATAAGGGTCAATGATGGATGAATTAATTATATTAATGACTTAAGGTGAAATGACAAAAAATAAAAGAAAGAAAAATATGAATGAAATATGATAATGCTGACAGCAAGACAATAATGAAATAAAGCAAGGGATTCTAAACTTGAATTAAACAAAATATTTAACCACTAAATAAAAATAGATTATAAATTTTAAACTAGAAAAGAAACTTACATCTTGAAATTTCAAACTAAACCAATTAAACAAAAAAAATGAACATAAGAGATCAAAGCAAAGCATAACAAATAATTTCAAAAATGAAAAATTATGATAGATTTAAAATTGAGACGATTAATTAATAATTTATTTTTCTCAGGGTTCAAATAACTTAAATATTATTATTTTAAAAGATATATTTGAATCAGTATGAGGGATTTTGCCACTATCCAAATATCACAAACAGAGACAGTTCACAAAACAAATTAAGATTAATAAAGAACATTTGACAATTCCAATAGTAACAATAAAATGAACTTTAAATTTCATGAATTATTAATAAATTTTTAATAAAGTAAATATAATAATCTACAAACGATCTTTATTTAATAACCATGGGCAATATAATCAAGATCAGTGAATGATGTATCTAATGATTCAGCTAAACAGGTTATTCTAAAACTAAATATTTAATTTTCAAAAAAAAATATTGAAATATAATATTAGTACTTAAGATCAATGGTGTATTCATCAATAAGCAATAACTTCACTGACATTATTTAAAAATAATAATACATACTAAATCTAAGAGCTTAACAAAATTTATTTAAATATGCTAACATACAATAAAATCTATTTTATTAACTGATGATGATTTTAGGGCTGTAAATAATATATTGATTGCAATAGCAATAACAGTATGGATAGTGATTGGCAATAAAGCCATAGACAACTAAATATATTTTCAAACAAAATTTATTTACATTATTTACAAGTTTTGTGAATATACAAATAACAACAAAGAAAACATACATAATCCTGGACAATTGTGACAGAAATTTACATGTAACAAGATTTAATTTTACCATTTTATGATTAAGAGAAGATCTTTTAGGATCCATTTATCAGTTTAATAAATCATTACCTTTTTATTTATTATTACTCAAAACTCACATTGAGTTTATTTGACTTACCATGCTTTTTATATTTAAAATTGTTACCTTTTAATTTATTATTACTCAAATTCATTACTGTACACTAACTTATTATACTTTTATAGTTTACCTATTTATTAATGGCATAATTTTCAGAACTTATCCACTTTAAATAGTCACTGGCAATATATTTTAAAATTCCCATTTAATGTTTAATAATTCACTAATATTACTATTACACAGAATAACACAATAAATATATTTAAAATATAACAGTTTAAGCTACCATATATTACTAGAAACTGTTGATTTCTTATTTTAATCCATTTATTTAGGCTATTAATAGTCAACACTGCTTTAAGAGTCAAGACTATCATTTTTTTACCTTTTAATTATTAGCTTTACCTTATAAGGTTCTTTAAAATTAAAGAAAAGTATCAGCATTTTAAAACAACTTGGACATAAATGATATATAACATAAAACGATGGTATAGATGGGATCATGTTGAATGTATAAGCATTAAGAAACAACTTACTATAAAATAACTTTAACTAATATTTTTTTTATCATCGTTTTGCTCAGTGCTAAGTACAATCTATATTTCAGAAACGATTCTGCTGTTATCGATACCAAACCATTAGAACTTAAGAATACAAAACATAACAAAATATATGATATATCCAATTATATAATAGGGTTGGGCTAAGGAAAAAGAGAACAAACAACAACCTAGACCACAATCATCTTATGATTGCATATGGTCTGTAATGTCAGTGTCACTTCTGGAACACCTTTAGGGATATAAAAGGAAGGGGCAATCAATTCCTTGTTTGAAATAACTATGTCAACACATGGTTTGAAATTCCAGTGTTGCTTCTGGATCACCTTAGGGATATGAGAAAAAGAAAGGAGTAGTCAATCTCTTATTTAATAACTAGATCAATACACTACAAAAATATGGCCTTAATCTGGTCAAAGTTTGATGGCCATCATTCATGATTCACCCACGATGGTCATTTATATCATCACTCATGGTAAGGAAATAAGTATACCTGATGTGATGCAACATGAATCTACCATATATTCCAAATATTACAAACTTATTATAATTATTTAACACAATATCAGACAAATATGGTACTATATTACTTCCTGTAAATATATAAAGACATTAGCAACATGGAATATATTACTATTTGACACATAAATATTGTAAATATCATTATCAATTCGAGAATAACTCATAACTATAGCTGTTATTAGCTATTAATTAGTGAAGCATTGCATATATAAATATTATATTTAATGCATCTAAATTAATTAGAATTGGATACTATCAACTTATTACCATTTAGCACTTGTAGATTATATCCTAATAAGAAAAATATTAAGAATAAACTGTACTAGTTTCTTACCTGTGTTCATATTTTAAATATAAATGAAATTTACAACCAATACGATTACTTTACCTGGTTTTTATATCTGCAATAAAAATGTATACAATATTACAAGACAAAACATATATCATCAATAATAATAAAAATCACCATGTAAACCTCTTGTTTCACATTCTTTATTGTAAAACTAAGAGAATAAAATCTTGATTGCAACCCTTTTTAAAATCTGCACATTATGTGATTGATAAATGTTCTTTTCCACATCGAGTATATTTCATATTTATTTATTAGTTTAAATTATAACTCTAATACATTTCTTGATCTAAGAACAGTTGTAGTTTCATACATTAACTTCAACCCCTTGTTGTTCCAGAAATTAAGAAAAATTTGAAGATAAATATTGATTTTTATTGTCATCACCATATATGGGTTTCATATACTTTATGGACTAATGGAACTATTTAATAATTAACACATTAGAAGTCTGATCCACAATATAATTAACATAATGATTAATATATCAAAATTTAAGTTGACATTTGATTCACTTTTAATGAGATTCTACAATTTGATTTAATAAACATATCAATTGTGCTTGTAACTGGAAGTTATAAGATGGCGTATTCATTTTTGACCTAAATAAGTTTTAAGGCAATGTTGAGAATATCTCATATTAAAAGTTTTAATAAATATTTTTTAAACTCTCGTAATTTAGTATCTTCATTTATACTGTTTTATTAAGTAGGTACAAGTTATTACTGTATTTTTATTTAATTGCAATATAACATTTTTCTTTTTTAAAAATTCATTTTCTCCATATAATGAAATTAATATAGCATAATAAAATTGCGATAGTTGTAGTTAACTTTAATATAATATTTCACATTAGTTTATACATGTTGTGAGTGCCTTATAAATTCAAAAACAGCAATAAATGACATTGAGTATCTCCTATCATAGTTCTGCTTATTTTTAAATCCATTCTGATTGAAAATACAAAATAATTTTCTTTTCTCTTTACTTGCCATCCCAAATAAGTCATAATTAATTTTATAATGCAGACAGTAAATATAATAATTAAAAGTTATAAAATAAAGAATAAATATAAAGATATTGGCTTTGTCATTAAGACAGACCCAAATTATCCTTGCCAATGGGATAAAAGCCAAGATTATTAATAAAGTTTGGATTAGGATTGAAATAGTTAAACAGATAATAAGAGTATACTTTTTTTTAATGTTTGATATTTTCCATAATATTATCTTTGGCTCAGATTTTCTTTATAAACATTGTTTTGTGGTTGATTATGTTTTTCAAACAATTATCTGTGGGGGAGAAAGTATAATATTTGTTAATATGCAAGAATACTTATCTCCTGAAATTAATTGTATACAGGAAATAATTAATTATCAAGGTGTAAATGAAGAAATTAAAAAATTAATTTTATTAGATTTATAGTAACAGACCTTGGTTATTAGTTATTATTACCAATATGTTGAGATTTTTTTAAGGTACCAGGTATTATTTATGGTTACATTCATTGCATAAGAGTAAAAAAGGAATGCCATTATTAAGGAAGGTCCTATTCTACTTCACATCAAATAGGTAAAAAGTGAAGAGGTAAATAGACCAGATAATGGAGTCAGGTATAACTGAAAAAAATCCATCACCATATAATTTCCCATTGGTAATTGTCAAGAAAAACAGTGTGAAGGTTTGATTGTGTTTGGATGCCCAACAATTTAACTCCATAACAATCTTTGATAGATATTTACCAACTCTTATCAAGATCTGCTAATTAAATGAAAAATAAGTTTTTTTATTACTGTAGCTCTTACTTCTGGCTATTGGCAAATATTGTTACATCCCCAAGCTAGATCTATATTACTTTTGGATATAATGGTTACTCTTAAATGTGTAAAGTTATGCAATTTGGTCTTACAATGCTGATTTCCTTTGGTCTTTGGACATGGTTTTACCTAATAGACTTAATGAGATTATAGTATTCTGTGTTGATGATGTTGTTATTGCATCTTCAAATTTACAAGAACATTTAAAACATTTAAGTTTATTCTTACAAGAATGCTATCACACAAACATCAAAATTAAGTAAAAGTTCATTTATAATAGAAATGCCAAAAGAAAAAATTAGACCTCACTTTGAGAAGATCCAAGCCATAAAAAAAATTCCTAATGCCATGTAAAAAATAACAATTAAGGGCCTTTCTAGACTTATGAAATTTATGTAATAGGTTCTACAAGAATTTCACTCAAGATTTTTCATATTTTCTTTATTTATTGAAGATAAGACCAAAAATGGCCATAACCCAGAGTCTCAAAAGCAGGATTTTCAATCTATTAAGGAAAGATTTTTTGAAGACATTGTTTTGGAAAATCCCAATTTTAAGGAACTATTTTATCTCTAGTTAGATAATAGTGGCTTTGGTCTAAAAGTAGTTTTGTGTTAGCTTATTGAGATCCAACAGTGCAAAGTGCTATATTTCCTCAGTCATAAACTATAAGGAAGAGAACTTAATTATGCAGTGAAAGAAAAAGAGGCACTATCAATTATATGGGCATTTAATAAGCAAAAACATTTTCTTTTAATATCAAAGGTTGCAGTCATTATTGTCCACAAATGCCTAAAATTTTTAGATCAGTTATTTAACCAATGTCTTTCTTATTAGATGGAGTTTGGCATGCTTTCTTCTCAGATGGCAGTGCTGCCTATATATTACTACTACTATTACTACTACTACTACTACTACTGTTGCTGCTACTACTACTACTACTACTACTACTACTACTACTACTACTACTACTACTACTACTACTACTACTACTACTACTACTACTACAATTATTATTACCACTGCTGCTGCTGCTATTACTAAAAGATGTACATAAAATATAGTTAATAAAAGAATTTTGATTGGTATTGACTATGAATAAACAATCTTGTCAAAACATGATGTGTGTGCACATATGATAATAGATAAAAAGTAATTAAACAAAAATTACACACATCATTATTTAAATAATTTATCATATTAAAAATTAATACTGTTTAGAATAAACAATATGAGGGAGTAATAGACTTGTTTTTGATTGTTAATAATTATTATTGCAATCTGAAAATATTATTTTTTATGTTTCTATTTATGCATAGGAATTTATTTAACAGAATATTATATAAAATGCAGAAAAATTAATAAAAGTTTATTGAAATGATTGCTGTTTTGTAAAAAGGGTGTGATTTTTTTTAAAAAAAATGGAAAAATAGACATTGAATGTATCATACAACTACAGAAACTATCTTCAAATTTCATAATTTAAAAATTTAACTATGAATTAATTTTAGATTTTAATAGCTCAGAAATCATAACAAGAGTGGGGGAGAGGTTTTCCTTTCATTTTCTACTATATTTATCCAATAATTTTTAATAGGCCTGCTTAGTGCTTTTGATCTTTAGTATTCTAATCTCATACTCATAGCTTTACGAATGAAGACTGTTGTGATTTATTATACACATATGCAAATGAGCTTGAATTTTCCACCACTATCGACATACAAAATAAATTTCAAGCCATCTCAGGATTAACCTTCAGTAGAATGGATGAAAAGAATGAACAAGAAATAAAATACCTAGACTTGATACTAAAAAGAGAGAACATATACCTAGATTATAAAATGATAATTAAACCACTGCACATAAGAGGTTACACAAGTCCAAAGTCTAATACCCCAACACATATAAATGGGCAAGTATGAATGCTTTCCTATCCAGAAATCACCATTTATGTAAATACACAGCAGCAACATCTATAAATATATAAAGGAAATGTCCAACATAGGCTTTAAACTCAGTACTATCCATCAGAGAATAAAAACAATATGAAATACTTAACTATTCCATTTATACCTAATGTAACTTCAAAAATTACTAAAAAATTGACTAATGATTTTAAATTTAGCTTCAGAACACCTCCTAACACTAACCGACTAATAAATAATTCCAAAGATAAAATAGAAAAAAATCAAGCTCCTCATGTGGTCTATAAAATAGCATACCCTCAATTAGGCTGCCAGGCATCTTACTATGGTGAGACTCAGATTAACATCATCACAAGAATTTACCAACACAAGTATATATACAACAGGGTTAAAAATAAAAATGAAGAACCATCAATCTTCTGGGACCACCAAGCAGCTACAGGCCATGTATTCGAACCCAGTTCTGCCCAAATAATTTGCACAGAGAAGAGTGATGCCAATTGAAAGGTCAAAGAAGCTTTTTACATAGCAAATGATCTCAGTGCCATTAATAGAAGAGAGGCGTGCTTTGCTCTCTCCAAACAATGGACTAACTAATTAAAAATTCAAGCTCATTTGCATATGTGTATAATAAATCACAACAGTCTTCATTCATAAAGCTATGAGTATGAGATTAGAATACTAAATCTTGAAAGCGCTAAGCAGGCATATTAAACATTATAGTATAATTACAGCTTCACTAATGCGTGCGAAAAAATCGCATATGTATAATTACAATTTTTATTAGTGAAGAGAAAAACAATTTATTATATTTATTCAAGGAATCAGATGAAAAGCTTAATGTGTTGAATAAGTATATATATCTCTGTAAAATTAATGGATACCATATATATTTGTAATATTTATCAATCAACTAGGAAGCAAAAAGGATATACAAAAAATTATTATTCAAAAACAAATTGGATATTCAAAGCTAATGACTAATATAATGGTTCCATTCAATTACCACATTGTCAACTTGAGCCTAAAGAAACATGCAAGTACAGAAATTTAGACAATTCAACATACCATTCAGATTAAATAAATAAAAATAAAATAATATTTTATTTAAAAAAATATAATTTCCCAAAGCATTCTATATAACAATATAATAGTACCCACACCTTTTATTTAAACCAGGCAAAATTCTTTATATTTATTGCCACTCAGTGTGAGCCAGAGTAATCAATGGATGCCAGAAGGCTTGTACATAAAATTCCCATCTAGGGCCTACTCATCCAATATTCCCAGACTGGTTTCTGGCTTGTGGATTTCATCAGTGAGGAGTCTTGGATCTGAGAGCACTGCGCCTAGATCTTAGGATCAAATGCAACCCTCCAGCAGCCACCTTTTATCTCTACTTAACTACAAAACTATGAGTCTTAAATTGAAAACACTATATTTTCAATCCAAGCACATTAGCCTATATAGTCATATAGGTCTGAACTCAGTTCAGTACCTATACATTTTAATGTCTTTGCTTCTTTAATAATCACACCCACCATTATCCTATTGGGCAGGATTGGTTTTAAGCCAATGAACATCACTTGATCACCATTTCTTATGCTTTCTCATAACTGTTAATAAAACAGGCAAAACTCTCTATACGTATTGATTACTCTGACTTGCATTGAGGCAATATGTATAGAGAGTTTTGTCTGTTTTAATAACAGTTATGAGCAACCATAAGAAATGGTGATCATGATATGTTTAGTGACTTAAAATGTTTTACTTAACAAATATTAGTTTTAAAAGTATCTATTAATTAATTATTAATATATGCACTTGTGAATCTATTTATAATACTGAGGGACACATATTACTTTAGTTAAATCTTTATTTTTATTTATATGACTATGATTATAAATATTAATTTTTGCTATAAATTAAATATGTTTAACTTGAAGCAGAGAGAGATGTGTATATATATATTTATCTTTACTGCACATGGAAAACATACTTCTGCTCCATTTCATGATTCTAATATTTAATTTAAAAATAATGTAAATTATAATGAATAAACAAGTATGTGTTAAAAGTCTAATAAAAATGATTTGAAATAATATTATTTTATAATATTACTTAAGTTTATATTTTAAAATAAATAAAATATTTTTAAGATGTAAAATTTCTTTATTGAAAATAAAGAAATAGTGTATAAGTATTAATTTATTAATATTTATTTGATATTTTAATTATCATATATATATATTATGTAGAATGAAGTTAGTATTGTTAACAATCGTCATGGTGTCCTTGATATTTATGCTTCTATTTTACTTTGAAATTACTAAAAAAATCTGTCAGTGATAGATGTTGTATTGGGTTTGTTGTATCTATTCATTATGTTACTTTTATTTTAAGATTTTAATATTAAACTTGAAACATTCTTATTATGTACTTGCGTATTTATTACAAGCTGTAAGGTCATTGTGATTGGTCAAAGAAGTGGCATCAGTATTATTGTAAATAAAACATCTAGCTTTCACGTGATCATCATTACCAACTTACAAATTTTTTCTGATTAGAATAATGCTTTCAATGCCACATTTGATTTATTTGTTAAATATATATCATCTTCTAATTTCACCTATATTTGGATAACATAAATTTTTATAAGACTGAAACATGTAATTAAAGAATAAACAAGCTAAAAACTTATTAGGTAATTGAAAATGAAGGAAACTTTATAAACATAAAAAGAAAAATTTTGATTTTTGAAAATATAGACCATAAAATTAATTTTGTTTTATATTATTATTTTTATTGATTTAATTAATTATGAAAATCATTTTTGTACATATAAATTATAAAAATATATGAAGTTGTAAATATTTAGGGAATTATTATAACACATTTTTAATTATGCAAATCTTTATATATTTTATAAATGTATAAGTATGTGCAGATGTAATTGAAAACAAACTTAAAAGTAATCAAAAAATATGATTGAAATTTTTTAGAAAATAACATAGAAATATTCTTCAAGTTGATCAAATGATTATAGCTTTTCTGACAAAAAAAATTGTGTGGAGAGCAATTATATCTATAAAAAAATGGCTACATTAATTTACATGTGTAATATTGATATAATTAATAACAATGAAAATTAAACTAATAATAATATATTATCAGTTCTTGTTAAAATTAAATATTTCAAGCATTTTTAAAAATTAGAAATAAGTTAAGGGTTCTGATTAAATTCCAATGACCCTATTGTTACATTGAATATATAACAACTAAGACCTACTCTCTATTTTTAATTAAGAGATTAAACAAACTTGAAACATTTAGTTATGCATAGTGAGAGAGATGGATGATTCTATTAGAGATGATGAAAGTAATATGATTTAACATACAATTCCTAAATGTTGCTAATATATAAAATAGATATACTAAATAAATGTCATAATTAAGAAACAAATCTTTCACTGCATCTAATCACAATCTATTTGATATAACATGTAAAGTATGGTTTTGCAGAACATGAAATACAGAGACTGTATCTCTACTCTGATTCTTATTGTAAATGTATAGAATAAAATATTTTTATAGAAAAATTTATAAATCAATAATAGAGTATTAATAGGAAGATGTTTGGATAAATAATGTAATAGATAATTGAATCTATCTAGTTGACTGCAAAGAATGTAGATATGACTTCTCCATGATAAACACAGATTCACTAACATATCAGTTCCCTTACAAATTGAATATTATCATAGGTACGTTATCAAAACATTGACACAATTACATTAATGGCAAATTATTTGATCTTAAGCAATCTCTTATAATAGACAAAACACACATAACACAAATTTTTAAATGATCTCTAAATCTCTCAGATGCCACAAATGCAAGATTATTACTACATGCATCTAAAATTGAGTACAAAGGCAAATCAAAAATATTTTTTAAATGTAAGTACAAAAAGTAATAAACCTAAAACTGATCCCTGTAAAACTTCTCCATTAACAAATAAAACATTGCTAATCATATTATTAATTTTTATTACTTGCTTCCCATAAAAAGCTAATCTAATATAAAGAGTATCATGTTGAATGGCAGTCAAATGTTTTAGCAAGGTTAAAAGATTTCCAAAAATTCAACAATACAGCGCACATATTTATTAATTGCACATATAGTATGTCTATCAAGTAAAAATCCAAACTGGTTACCATGAAGTATATTATTAATAGACAACTGAAATAACAGCCTATATTTGAAAGCCAGTTCCAGCAATTCAGAAAAACAGAACTAATCACTATAGTTTTATAATTCTTGATTAATTTGTTTATTTTCTTTTTAGATATAATGTTGTTATATTTTTATATCCTTAGAAAATAAGCTGCAGAAAAAAATAAATTCATCAAATATATAAATACTGGAGCAAAATATAAATAACAGCATTTTAAAACAAAAGTTGTGATCCAATCAAGCTCTGCAGAACTAACATTTCATAAGCCAAAAATTGTCATCTTTAATAGCAGGCAATAAATTGGGTTTTTCACAATTAAATCAGTTATTATATCACCAGTGTTGTTATTATTGCCATAATTAAAGTTAGTATCATATTGGCCAGTAAAATGATGATTAAAAACATCAGCAATAAATTTAGATTTATCAGTAGCATCACTAATTAACATTAGTCCACAGATGTGACATTCATAACAAATATATTCAATCCAGTTTTTATATTATTATGATCTGTAGTAAAGTTTAAAATTATCAAATCCTTCAATGCCGATTGTTCTAATTAATGCAGGTGAGTATTTTGTCTTTGACAATAAATTCTTCCACCCATAGAATAAACAAATATATTGGAGTATCTATTTTTTTAGCTATCCATAATAGCTTTCATTTATATATAGTGAGTATTTCATTAATTCATATTTAAAATTTATCTCTCTAATCAACTATATCTTTATGATTAATTTAAATGAATGTTTTTGAAGTAATGATTTTACTAATCTCTCTGTCTTAAATCCTATAAGTGTGGTACTCAAATAATCATGGCATTGCCTCATCATTACATGAATCTGATTTTGTCAGTAGAGTAGATACCAAATCAGGTAAAGTTTTCTTTTCTCAGTGTGGAATACTTTCAATTTTAGCATCTTTATGTAATACACATATCTCTGTGTCATCTATCTCATTTACCAAAGAACTGCTCAATCTCTTATAATAGTCAACAATATCACTATATGAACAATTTCTGTTAATAATCTATTTTAACAAACTACAAAGTTAAATGTTAAAAGGATATATAATTCAAGAACACATAAATGCATATTCTTTATAAAAATAATATATTTCAGATAAATAAGATAAGTATTGGTGGTTGTTAACTCAATTTAGTTTTTATAATTTTAAAATATCAGAAGTATTTTACACCTTCGGGATATGAAATACTGGATAAACTGTCCTACTTTACTTCTCTGGGAGTTCAAGCTCAACCAACATGGAGATTATCAGCAATTGTCCTTCTATTGAAACTGCCTTTCTATACCTTCAGTAATCTTTCAGTTAATCTGAACATACTATTTATAGTAGATACAATGGATTGTATAATCAGGAGGATTAACAGTGATTAATAAAAAGAAGATAACTAAATTAGCATTGTTTTGTTTTTTAATTTACATTTATCAGAACCGAAAATAAATTTTAAAGAAATAATTCTTTTTTAATCTTTTAAGTAAAAACATATTACAGAATTAATTCTATAATTAATGTGCATTATATTTAGACAAAAATACATACTTTATTTGTTAAATTAAACATGTTACATTTATGTCAGAATCAGAAATAAATTAATTAAAATATTTACATAAGATACTTTTTTTTAGTATTTAATTTTCAAAAAATATTATTACTTAATATTCTAGTTATTTCAGATTATTATAAATAATTAACTAAATCCACTTTTCTTTTATCACTATAACAATGCTTATTTTATTTCATAGTTGATCAACTATAAAATAAAATAAACATTGTTGTAATAATAAAAGGAAGGTGCACTTATTTAATTATTTATAATTTTATCAATTCATAAAGAAAGTATAAGGTGAAAGGAATTATTATAAATAATTAAAAACATAAATTTTATCTTTATTTATTTTTAGCTTCATATATATATATATATGCACACATGCTACATTGTGTGCCATGAAGTTTGTCTATATATATATATGGGTGTAGAGAAATTTTAATCATAGAATAAACAAGATTTGTAAAGTAAATGGGTATGCAGTTAATATTTTTTTCTATATAAGAAAGATTATTATGTAAATTATTTATCAGTCTTACATTTTCTCTGAAAATGTAAGACTAGTTAGGTGGGGTTTGCTTTATAGTATTCTTAATATGATCACATACTTCAAACATTACAGAAGAAGAAAAAGAAAAAAAAAATTAGAAGATAATCAACTAACAAAGCACATTTCATAATATATTACTATATATATATATTAGTAAACATCCAAAAATAAATTTAGATCTGAAATACCAAATATTACACATTATTATCATCTATTTTAATGTTGTACTGTGTGTAACTTCTGTCTTCTTTTTAGAGTATTCCATTCACTTTCAGTTATACAATCCATAAACAATTTGGTTAACCTAAAAACAGTGATCAATAAATGTGTATTAGTCATTTTTAGCTAGAGATCAAGATCTTGACTTTATCTGGATTAGACAAATATAAAATCAATGTGTTAACTGTAAAATTAAAAAATAGGTTACAATAAAACATGGCATTCATCAATGATAAGGAAGATACCACAATGAATGAGTACTGAATCCATAATTTTTCCTTTACTTTACCATTGCCTTTTCTCAAATTTATTTTCTGGACTAACTTTCATACTTCAGAATTTTTATGAATGATGAAGACCAGAATAATGCTTCAATTGGAAAATCAGTACAAACTTTAAGTCTTTGTCATCTTAATAATGATGTGGTTAATTTCATGGTCAGTTATGTAGCATTCAAACAGTCAAGTAGCAGATCAAATACATTATCTCCATTCAAGTGACTTAGGTTTGTCTTTTTTTAATTTATAAAGCCCAAAAGCATCCTTTAGCTTTTGAATCTACTACTTTACAATTATATACGACTATTTGTCACATATATTAAATGATGATCAAAAACTAAAACTAGTTTTTGCTATTACCCAAGCAACTGCCAAGACAATACTTCAGATCCAAGGATAATCAATTCTCCTATTGTAGTGCTAAGACATGTAATAAAAAAGATCAATTATCAATATAAAATGTATAAAATATAAAACTTTAACATAGAAATTTAATTTTAAGTTTGTATATTTAAATTAGTGAAAACACGAATAGAAAAAAAATAAGTATTTAATTTTAGTATTAATAGTTGCATCTGGCAAATTAGTCGAATGATAAGTTATTTCAAAAACATGCTAATCTTAGCATTGTTGAAATATTTTAAGAATTACTAGGCTACTCACACCCTTTGGGTAATTATATTTGATTTTAAAATATTTTTTGGAATAAAAAAAATTGAAAATGTTAAAACCCATCTGTTGATAAATTTAATTGCAATGTTTTGAATTCTTTTTATACTTTTTTTTTTTTAATCATTTTTATAAATTAAAAAATTTCTAGTTAATTGAATCTTTAAAAAAATACTTATCGTAATACATATGTCCACTACTACATAGACGCTCTATTAAACATAGGAAAAAATTGTCTACCGTGAATCAATGCTGATTTTCCTGCGATTCATACTGGAATTAAAATTTTGTTGTAACAGATGATAAATGTAAGTGAAATAAATATGAGTATGTTTGCATTAATAAATATGAATACAAAAAATGTATAAAATTTATGAATTAATGTTTGTTAATGTTTGTGGTATAAGCTAAAATATATAATAAATATAAATTATATTTCACTACTCGGTTAAGGGTAAAATTAAAACATGCTTTAATTAGTCCATTGCAGGACCAAGGTCTTATTAGCAGCCTACCGTAGGAGAACAAGAAAAAGTATGGCATTAGTCCTTGGTTTATTCTCTAGCTATAAATAGGAATATACTTTTTTCAAACAACATTGGGCTGGTTAGGGGAGGGAGTTCTTTAATCAAACTGAGATTGGAATAAATTTAATCTAAGTCATAAGCATAGTATAAGGCAGCGAAGCTTAAACTTTTTTCATTCATCACCCCTTTTTATCATCGACATTTTTTCGCGACCCCAGATACTAAATATAAAATAGATATAGAAATAAATATTTCCATAAATAATTTATTTCTTTGGTAAACAATATACATATGAAAATAAGTAATTTTAGGATATTTGTTTTAAGTATACAAAAATTAATGAAAGGAAATCGTGTTTTAATGAGACGGGTGTGCTTGTTTTTTGCTGCGAAACAAATTAAATCTTGGTAAAATATTTGCTACTGCTGGACGTAACAGCGTTTTTTAGCATAGAACGATATTTGGATTCAATATACATTAAAGCTTAAAAAGTCATTTCTCATAAGTATGTGGTGCTGAATGGCAGAATAATATTTAATGCCATTTCAGAAAATGTGGAAAATTCAGTCCTAGCTCCGAACCAGAATTCAGTCAAGGATTTTTGTGGAAAGTTAAGTTTTAAGTTTGAGTCACTTCATAGCTCAGCAAATTCCTTTTAGACTTTATATGGTAGGTAATTAACCTCATTAATGTCAATCAAAAATGGTATTTGAATCCAAGATAACTTTTTGAAATCTAAATTCGATATAAAGTATTTGCAAAACTGTGTATCTAAGGTTTTTAAGTGATCTATAATAATTTTTGCAATTAAAGTTTTACAATTTTTTTTTTTTCAATTATAAAATTGTCAATAGTCAAAAACATTTCCAATGAATCATTTTCCACCCTATTCTTCCAGATGTTGATTTTTTAAATAAAACCTACAATTTTATCATTCAAAGTAAAAATATTGCTATTTTTTTTCTTGAAGAGACAAGTTAAGATCATTTAGTTTCTCAAAAATATCAGACAAATAGCATAGCTTTGATAGCCGTAAGATATTTTGAAAAAGAGCAGCAAGATCAGATTTTTGTTTGGTTAAAAATACAATAATTTCTTCTTTTAATAACAATAATCTTCTTAAACATTGCCATCTTGATATCCATCTTACTTCTGTATGAATAATAAATTTTTGTATTCAGAGTTCATGTCTTTACAAAGATTTAAAAATAAATGGCTATTAAGAGCATGACTCTTTATAATTTTGACGGCATCCTGAAGCACATCATTCAATTTCGTTTTTAATTTTTTTGCTGCAAGGGCCTCTTGATGGATCAGGCAGTGTGTAAAAGTTACATCATTATTACCAGAAGTTTTAAAAAATGATTTAAAACCAATATTTTCATCAGTCATTGCTCTTGCACCATTTGTGCATACTCCAAAGCAATTTTTCCATTTTAAACCTTCAGTTTTAAAAAAATTGTCTACTTTATTATATATGTCTTTTCCTCTTGTATGTTCTTCCAAAGAATGACAAAATAACAATTCTTCCTCAATGGTTTCTTTATAAATGTATCTGACATATACTAATAATTGAGCTATTTTTGAAATATCAGTTGTTTCATCCAACTGAATTGCAAATATTGGGATTTTTTTAAGACTAGTAATAAGTTGCTCAAATTGGTTATTGCTAATTTCAGAAATTCTATTAATGACAGTGTCATTTGACAAAGGAATTTTCCAAATTTCATCATCATGTTTATTTTGGTGAAGTATTTTTACCATTTTAATAGCAGCAGGTAATATAAGATATTCTCCAATAGTTGTTATGGCTTTTTATTTTTAGCAATCATAAATGTAACTTCATATGATGCGAGTAAATATTTTTCATTAACAATTATAAATTTCTCAGAATATTGTTTTTTTTAATTTGAAATTTTTAACAATGGTTTGAAATATTCTTTTGGTTTATTGTCATATGAAAGATGCTTGGATTTAAAATGCCTTTTTAATTTTGATGGTTTTATACTCTCCATAGATAAAACTTTATTGCAAATTAAACAAAGAGGTTGTTCATTACCATCACAGTTGTTGAAAGTAAAGTCAAATTGGAGAAATGTCTCATCATATTTTCTTTTTTGTATCTTAAATGCCTCTTTCTGATTTCAAGATCCTGCTTGAAGAGACTTTGTAGCATTTCCATCTGCATAATTACCTTTGGTACTCAAGTTCAACCATTTATCCATGGGTAAAAAGTATTTTATCCTAAAATATAAATAACAGTACTTATTAGTTAGCAGAGACACCAAGTGGCAGCTGTGTTTTTTGTTTAATTATACAAAGCATACTTACTCCCATATGTTCTATTTTTTAATATCCCTGTATGTTTTATTTTTTAATATTTAAAAATTATCAATAAATCAATTATAAATTACCTGTTAAGTTTAAAAAATAGAAATATGTTTTTATTTGTTAATAAATAAATGACAATAAGTTTCAAATAAAAAATAAATTTTTATAATAACTAATAGGATGTTAAACTAGCAAGCATCATATGATCATATCTCCAATACTAGCACATAACTGTTTATAAACAAAGCAAAGCAAAACTCTATATAGTAGTGGCACCTGTGCTAAACAGAGTAATCAATGGATGCCAGAAGGCTTGTGCATAAAATCCCTATCTAATGCCTACTCATCCAATATCCCCAGACTAGTTTCTGGCTTGTGGCCTTTGTCAGTGAGGAGCTTTGGATCTGAGAGCACTGCATCTAGATTTTAGGATCTAATGCAACCCTCTAGCAACCACCTTTTATCTCTACTTAATTACAAAACTATGAGCATGAAATTGAAAACACAAAAAATATTTTCAATCTAAGCTCAATAGCTTATATAGTCATATGGGTCAATAGCTTATGTAGTCATATGGCTATGGTTATTAAAGAGCCCTAGACACCATAAGGTATGGGTGCTGAACTGAGTTCAGACCCATATGACTATATAAGCTATTGAGCTTTGATTGAAAATATTTTTTGTGTTTTCAATTTCATGCTCATAGTTTTGTAGTTAATTAGAGATAAAAGGTGGTTGGTAGAGGGTTGCATTAGATCCTAAGATCTAGATGCAGTGCTCTCAGATCCAAAGCTCCTCACTTACGAAGGCCACAAGCCAGAAACTAGTCTGGGGATATTGGATGAGTAGGCATTAGATAGAGATTTTATGCACAAGCCTTCTGGCATCCATTGATTACTCTGTTTAGCACAGGTGGCACTACTATATGGAGTTTTGCTTTGCTTTGTTTATAAACTAATAGGATGATAAATTTTGAATAAAAAGTGAGACAAAAAAGTATACAAGTATTTTTATATATAAAAAATAACATCTTTCATAATATTTATTCAAATAAATACTAACCTTAGCTGAGTAAAATAGTAAAATACATTATTTTATTGTTCTTGCAATGTGGACACTTGTTGAAATGAAACCGAAACAAATAACTTGACCAGAAATGCATTATATAATCACAGTGGTGTCAACCTTATTTTCACTACTGCAGTATATATTTTGATTCTGAAATAACTTATATGCTGAAATTGCAATGATGCATTTAGTGTTATTTTTCAATATGTAAATGTAATTTAAAGCTCAACTTGGCCATCATTACGATTTTATAATTGCACTGTACAGAAAATGTAATATATTAAATTAAAGATAATGAAGGGATTGTGACTAATATTTCTTTAAATTCGTGTATTTGAATTAAATTTTCACTATCCCAACTTTTCTCTTCATGACCCACAGTTTAAGAAACACAGGTATAAGGATATGTTGTTACTACATTACAAGGCTTTTCAATTTATTTGCTTACATGTAAATAATAAATTACTCACCATCAATAACCATAAATTCAGAACCCATAGCAGTTCAAAATTATTTTTCTGTGCAAAATGATGAATGAATGTAAGTTACCTTTAAACTATTTTTTAAATATTATTCACATATAAATTTTCATTTTCTGATCATCATTTGCCAAATGTAGTAGTAAATATTGTAGCTTTTATTATTTAATTTACTTCAGTTTTTTTTATTTTATGTTACAATTCTTTACTAGAATGATTTTTTTCATACAATCTTTAATAATTTTTGGTATAATAAAACTTTTCACTGAAATTTTACCATCCCCCATGTTAAATATTTTATCAAATAAGCATGTGTCCTAGTTAGTATATCAAATTTATTTTGTACCCTGAAGTAACTTAGCTGGAGTTTTTGAGCCCATACAAAAAATTAAAAAAAAACTCTTTTTAATAACATATACCTTAATTCATTTCCACATTGATCTTTAATAGCCATGAAATTACTATCTGTTATATTAAAGTGTTATCATTATCTGAAAAATGCTTCAAATTCACTCACATTATAACTTAAACATTAATATTTAAAAAGCCCTATTTTATTTATCTGTGCAACTTCATGTAACACTGTCAACATGGAAAGGAAATCACATGAATATTAATAAATAAATAAATAAATAAATTACATCTACAATATATAAAAATAAATATAAAAATTTACAAATAGTTACTAAGGTCTTTTTAAACAGAAATATTATGCACTGAAAACATTTATCAGATATTTTTCTTGTAAGTTGCATTGGATATTATTTCAAAGATATTTTAAAACAGAAATCTTTACTTTTTTTATTGATATTTAAATGTTTCATATGAATAAGTTGTATTTGGATGCTGTTTCAAAACACTTCGGCTGGTCAATTTCTTTGGGCAATATCATAATTATCTCAGGCATCAAATAATTTAAGATGTTGATTAAGGTGCAGATTGATTTTAGGATTGGTTATGGTTATCTCAGGCAAATATCCAATAGTAAAGTGAATCATCTCTATATCAGCTTAATACATTCTCTGGCATTACAAAAAGCAGGCTACAATTCAAGTGTCATACTAGATTTAGTTAGGTTCTTCTTTTTCAGAAATGGCTGGAAGACAATAATCTAATGGAAATTTAGTTGTCATTAACCAGTCATTTTGGGAAAACTATAAATATGATCTTTCATCATTGCAATGAGATGTATTGAAATAGTTATTTTCTTACTGATATCTTTCTTCTTTAGTAATCAAGGTTTTCAATTAGACAGCAGTTTTCAAACATTGTTGGTATTTTGCTTTATGTATCCAATTTTGCTCTCTTAATGACTGAAAGTTACAAGCTATAGCCTGATTTCTAATCTATCACTTTTTACATGATAGTTGCCACTATATGCTCTACTCTGATTTGATAAAATAGCATTTTAAAATTATTTTATAATGTCGTATAATGTCATCCATCTATTTACAATAAATGTTGTTTCCATAATTCAGCAGCTAGTCTATTCATATTTGCCCAGGGATGTTTCTAAAAAACATATCTAATTATTTTTATCTTGTTTCTAACTTTTAATTACCTTATGAATAATAAATTATTTTCCAAATAATATTTTGTAAAAGTCTTTATTGAAATTAAATTGTATATACTTTTATTATTTTTACATTTTCAATAATAGCCAGGATAACTGAATTTTTATAATTAATTCGACCTGTAAATTACAATTATCATCATCAATTAGATACATCTAGGAATATATGTTTGACAATTATATTTTATATTTTAGTGAAGCCATCATTTAAAGTTATATGTATTTATAAAAATAACTCCATTCCCCTTTCTCTCTATCCACAGTAATAAAGGTGTTTTTTTTTTTATCATTCATGAATACAGGCTAAAAAGTCATTGTCCTTTGTTGAAAAGCCAAATGTAGAAGGATGGTATATTGGGTAACTTACAAGGTTATATAACATTATATTAATTAATTTTTCAATATACTGTCCATATTTCAATTTATCAAAGATATTGGAAACTAGATTGAGTAACTTATATTTATATAAAGATATACTTTAGCTCAAGTTAATATTCACAGTCAATGTAGCAAATACTGTCTAATGTCCACATAATCCATTGACGAAAATTTTCTCAAGATCTTTAGATTAAACACTACTATGCTACTCAGTAGTTTTCCAAATATAAATGGTTATGGCAAATATATTTAACTCTTTTGTT
Organism: Epiperipatus broadwayi; assembly: GCA_028023455.1. Taxonomy (NCBI): domain Eukaryota; kingdom Metazoa; phylum Onychophora; class Udeonychophora; order Euonychophora; family Peripatidae; genus Epiperipatus; species Epiperipatus broadwayi. The sequence goes on from JAQFVV010006206.1 coordinate 4,247,632, forward strand.
GACTTCAAAATATTTAATTATAATTTATGGTGCAGCACATCTGGTTTTTAAGTTTCTGGTGATCAGTTCAAGTACTATACCTTATTTAGACTTCTTCACAAAGTTCTTTCAAAGCATTGGTTACATTTCCATAAATATATTTTAACCTTTAAAATGATGGAAAAAATCACAATCTCTAAAAGATCTTAATTTTAAAATAATACTAGCAAAGAGTATATTGTCAATTCCAACCCCTTTATATTTTTATTAATTCTTTCCATTATTGCTCCATGCACTAGCTCACATAAACCATAGGCAATGAGAATAATAGCCACTCATATTAACTACTCTTAACCAATAAAATATGTAAAAATTATTTCTATATATAATAAAGAATATTGGCCTTAAATACACCATAGTTATAGATATACAAAATATAAGCGTTGAATGAATATAAATTGTCAGATATATATTTCAACATATCTCTACATTTTATTTATTTTAATTGTCCACTCACCATTGTGGAATTGCTATTTATTGTATTTCAGTCTTGACAATATTTGATAGCTATACCAAATCTGCTCACAATGTAACTTAAACATCAGTACAAAAAAAAAGATAAATTTCCTTTATCTTATTCAACTTCAATGACTTATTTTCAGAAGAAATAAGAATACCTCATTCACAATTTTCTCCATCTTGTTAACTTCAATGACTTATTTTCTGAAGAAATAAGAACACCCTTTCACAATTTCAACAGAAAGAAGTACACTTGCACAAAAAACTACTTTATATCTACAACACATAGAAATAAAAAGATTCTAATAAATATTTAGATTTTTTATTGATATTTAAATGTTTAAAATATATACTATCAGGTACCTTATGTTTAAGGTTCCTTTGAAATTGTTACACAGGTTTTCTTGATTCTTAGTTCATTGTGGGTTTCCAATCCAGAAATTTTTTTTAATATGGTCAACTTTAATTTCATAGGTGTTTTAAATATTGGTTTATTTACAGATTGGTTTTAAAATTTCCTTGGTCTTATTGACCATGGTTTTCTCAGAAAACATTGAGTCAGTACATCAAATCATGTTTGGATCAAAGAAACACATTTCTTAGCAATAAAGGTCCAAGCTACAATTTCAGCTTTATATTAGGTTTAGGCAAGTATTTTTAAGTCATAACATAGCTGGAAGACAATGGGATAAAGCACATTTAATGATGCTAAAGCAGTTATTTTGAGTAAAGTATAACTGCAGATATGGTTCTTCTTAAATACAATGGGAATATACCAATAAGTGCATTCATCAATGATAGATGTCTTTCTTATTACCCTAGTAGTCTAAATTTACAATTTTGAATTGCTGACAAACACTGCTGTTTCTTTTTTTTGCCCATCCAACTAGTCTATAACTCTATATCTTAATAATTATGTTTATCTACTGTGTCTTATTTGCTCACATGCACAGTCTGCTTTTGTATTCTTTTTACCTAGTTATCTAAATTTGAATTACTCACTGTTTTTATAAATGATTTAGTCGAACAAGAGAATATTCCCCCAAAACTGGAATTATTATTTGTTGTGTGATCACATTGTAGTACATGCTTTTATTACTAGATACTTTTTGCAGCCCTCCTCACCATCATTCTCCAGCCAATTCATCATCAATTTTTTTAAGTATGTATCACTTGTTTGTTGATATGTGTAATGCCTAAAAAGTTGGAACATGAAATTTTATTTTCTGTCAGAGAAAACAGCATGAAAAACAGTTATAATGTTTAAACAGCATGAGAAACAGTTATAATGTTTGAATCAGTTTATAAGAAAGCTGTTCTCGGGAAATCACAAATTTACAATAAGTTTAATGGAAGAGTTTAAATTTACCACATCCCAAATAAGCATGATGAATGAAATTCAATGTCAAGATGATGTTGATTTTTTTATGCATCTGTTATTCATTTATAACAATCAGATGTTTTAGCTACAAGTTCTGAAATGTTTGCATGATGTGGTAAAATGAAAATGTTTCAATTTATGATAAAGTGGCCAATGCAATTCACCAGTGCACAAAACCTTGAGTATGAAACAATTTTTAATCAAAAACATCCTTTGTCAGCTTATCCATCTACCATATTAATTAATATGATTACTTTATCCAACTTCTTTTTATTACTTCAAATGAAAAAATGCCTCAAAAGAAAAAAAATTGCATATTTGGAAGTGGTGAAGATAAAAATGGTGGAGACTTAAAAATGCATCATTTTGCAAGAGTTTCGGGGCTTCTTGAAAAGGGGAAAACCCATTTAAGCCAATGCATTGCACCAAATGAATAATACTCTGAAGGAGATTCAATTTGTAATACCTAAAAATAAATACACATTTTTTAATTATAAAATTCTGGGAGTTGGGGGGGGGGGGATCTCCTGATGTTTGTAATTTTTATTTAAATTAAAAAGTGTATATATATATTTAAATTTTCAATAGTTAATATTAAATACAAATATACAGTAACTACTCATAAATGAATGCACCCATTTCAACTTCAAGAAGAGAAAAAAAGGTACAAAAGCTGCTCCACAGATGATTTTTGTGATGAGTATACAAACCAATCATGATCCATAAATATAGACATATATAAGATATGCTAATCCATTTTCTCTCTATTTGTTACTTTGTGATGCCATCTTTCAACTTCTTCAGCAGAAAACTTTCCTTTTTGAAATACTTAAATACCATGTTTAATTACAGCTCACCAATGTTTTCTATTTTGTTCCATATCTTTCCAATAAAAACAATCAACATTGCACTTCTGCAGATTGTCTTTGTGATAATCCTTGTAATATAAGCAGGATCTATCACTACCAAAAAAAACCATGTTCAAGTTCACTATAAAACATCACTTGCATTGTTTATTTGTTTTACATATTCAGTCTAACAAAGATGTGATTTTATAATAGTAGAGTCTACAGTATCATATCCATCAAAGTGAAGAACATATTGATTGGTTATATGATCTTGTCATTATATTTTAAAATACCTTTAAATTATACTATTGATAGAATGACCAAGTCTTACTTCCATACAATAAATTAGGTAAAATGAAAGTTCTGTCTATAGCTAATTTGCTTGCAGTAGTTATTTCCTTGTAATGAGATACCATATATTTTTAGCTTATTAAATACAGCAACAGGATATTGAAACCAGTATTGCACTTCATCATTTAATTCAATTTTTTTTTGCTTCTATAAAATTTTCCAAAGATATTTAAATTATAATTATGCACTCTTTCACATATATTAGTGAAGCTGTAATTATTTAATATTTAAGATTTTATAAGCTTAGTGCTATCGGAATGTAACTTTGAATCCCATACTCATAACTTTAAAAATGATAACTCCATTATAAGTTATTCATTTATGCAAATGTATTTGAATATTCAACTAGTCCATTGTTTGGAGAGAGCAAAGCAAGCTTCTCTTCTGTTAATGGTGCTGATTCACTTTTTAAATTTGATAATCACCCGTGTTTAAAGTTGCTGATTCCATCACCAACTGATAAGAGACTTTCAGTAAAACAATGTATTTTTATGTTGTATTCAAAACATTTTAGCATATTCTAAAATTGTCTTTGAATAATTAGTATACAGCTAAGTCACAAAATGATTTCAATATTACTATTTTGATAAATTTGTGTAAATTCAAGGCAGATAGGAAGACTAATATTGCAGGCTATATAAAAGATTTATTAAACGTCGACTTCAGCTACAGATTAATTACAAAGAAAATAGATCAATTTTACAAAAAATCAATAACTAACTACATAATTAAAGATAAACCTCAAATCACTCTCCCTTATATCCCCAAAGTATTACAACAGTTTATAAAGACTTTAGCTAGTGAATTTAAAGTCGGCTTCCACACTCTCCCTAATATTAACAGACTGATTAATAATTCAAAGGACAGAATGGGTCCATCTCAGGCACCCTAGGTCGTATACAGCATTTCATGTCCTCAGGCTGGATGCAGTGCCACCTCCTATGGGGAAACCAAGGCCACTGTCCATAATAGAGTTGCTCAACACATGTATATATACAGAAGAGCAGAAAAGAATAATGATAACTTCTCAATATTTTTCGAACATGAGAAGCAGGCCAGTCATGTGTTCGAACCCTGCAACCCCAAGACAGAGTGCTCTGAAGCCAATGATTGTAAAAGAAATATCAAGGAGGCATATTTTATTATCAGTGATAACAATGCCATCAATAGACGTGACACGTGTTTTGCTATTTCAAGAAAATGGACAAATTAATTTGCATACGCATTTGCATACATTATTATTTAATAACATTACAGTAATGGTTTATAACCTATTTGCCATGAATATGAGGGAAAACCTCAAAAGTACTAGGCCTAGATTAATTTAATTTAATTGTTTTTGTTACTACCGACAGCTTCTTTTTCAGCATGTTAAATTGCTTATATATGCTATAATTGAATTTTGTAATTGATTCCTACTATAAATTACAATTTCCCACATCAGTTAAACAATTCTAGAATATATGTTTGCAAGTTACATTTTCTAACTAACCAAACTCAACATTACAAGCCAAGACATTTTTTGTCCACAATAACAAAGGTGGAAGTTTTAACTAATTGCCCTTCATGAGCACATGTTATAAATTTTATCTAATTTGTACAACTTGTACAATTATCAAATATTAAAAAAATATTTTAATTTCTAGTACTGAATAATTCTATAAATTACTTATATATCCATCTTTTTGGAAAAACAAGTATTTTGAGAGGCACAGAATTCTACATGACCTTAAACAGATATTTGTTTGTGTTGATATTTTATTTCAATTTTTATAATTATGTTGTCATAATATCAAAATTTTTATTAATTTTTACTCTTGTTAATTTCAAACATTGACTATTAATATATATATATATATGTTTTAAAATTAACTTTCTAATACCATTATGACCTATTTCTATCAGCATTGCGACCTAATTTACAGTCATCATAATACTGATCTTTTGATATACAACAAAAATTCATTAAGCTATCATGTAACATCACATCAAACTTGTTGTAAACCAGAATAATTTAAATAAAATTTCTGATATCCAATATTTCCTTGAGTCAATGTATCATTTTTTGTTCTATTAATATGTTGATTCTTATGCAAGTATAAAAATATTTGCAGTTTTTCTAAAACCTTAATGTTTTAGAGATAAAATATTAATTTATCTACTTTTTGACAAATATTTGTAATATACAAGATAAAATTTCCAGGCAATTAATGCCACAATGTTATTATTATCTGCATATTTGTTATTATTCATTGCACCTTTTTTTAAAAACTAGAAATCAATACTTGTTTCAATCACTCTGCTTTACAATCTCTATGACTTTAAATACATTTTAATTCCAAAATTCCCTATCTTAAATTGTTAAAATTTTATATTTAGTTAAACATGGCATCATGGTTTATTTTATTAAACTTTTTCTTATATTTTAACTCACTTGACCAATTGGAAATTCTGACAGTGCAAAAGGTTAATAATGTGTTGTAATATTTATTTCAGCAACTAAAAGTAACATCAGTATATAAAGTGAAATTATGCAGAAAAGATTGCTTTTATGTATATTTTATTGCACTTTGATATGTAATATGTACACCATGCAAGCATGTAATCCTTATCTACTAAAAGCACAGATTTTTTTCTTGTTTTAATGCTCTTTAAAATAATGCTTTTCAACAGCAAGCTTGAAAATATAATTTTAATAAATACTTAATTCTATTTTTGCTTATAAATACTTAATTCTAACGTTAAATTAATATTACAATGATTTAAACCTGAAGTACTTTTATTCCTTTTACTATTAAAGCAATTATTCAAAAATGATTGATTACTTGGAATAATAATATTTTATTGAATAACTATAACATTTTTACTTCAACCATTGTGTACAAATTGTAATTATATGTTTGACAATATCCATCATCTAACATTAAATATTAAATGTTTTTAGAAAAAAATTAAACTTTATTTAAATTTTCCAATTACACTCAATTGTTAATAATAGCAGGAAGGTTAGTAAAAAACACAATGTTTCAAATGGTATTTCTATCTTCATCAGGTGTTGCTGCTCTGATCAGTGACAGTATTAGTATTGGGATTGAACTTGTACCATTAGAGGTTTTTGAATTTTAAGGTAATGCTTTAATCAATTATGTTAACTTAAAATACAACTTTCAAGACTGTGAAGATTTAGGTTTGATTATTATGCACTGTCATTGATAAGGCAAGCAACACCTGAAGAAGAGAAGAGAATAATACCATTCAAAACATTGTGTTATAAATCTATGTGCTATTATGAATATCTGAATGTAAATGGAAAATTTAAATAGTTTAAAATTTTTCTAACAACATTCAATATTTAATGTTAGCTAATGTACAACATATGGTTACAACTAAAATGCCATCCATACAACCCTTCAGGAAAATATTGTGTACAAATAATTTTTGACCTTAAACTAATTAGATTTTTACAGCAACAAATAATCAAATGGTTAGCTGAATGAGAAGTTGTGTGACGTTTAAGCACAAAATGACAAATATTTTAATTTAAAAACATTTATGTCTGCATGTGTCACTTTTTTATTATGATAAACTGCATATAGAATAAATATTACCATTTCATTTTTTATAGAATGTCACTGGTGTATAATACTAAGAATATATAAGCAAGATAGGTTTTTAAGATTTTTACTGAGAACTTTGTTTCCACTGTTGTTGACATCATTTATGAGCTCAAAAATAGGTGGAAATATAATGAACTGATTATTATTACCACATTTTCTCATGATGCTTTTTAGATAAATAACACTGGTCAACACTTATTTGGATGCCACAGATGTTTAGATATGTTTCTGGATATATTTGATATGGTGATTCCAAAAAATGGCACTGATTTTCCACCTATTAACTCTAGTTTTTGAAATACAGAATGAATACCATTTTTTATTCTGTTTATCCATAAAAAATCATAATATTTTAATGTTGTGTTTAAATTAACATCTTTAAGCATAAAAAAAAACATATTAAAAATTTAGAAAAAGATTTACTAAATGAAAATATACTTATTTCATATCAAAAACACATTTATGATACAAACTTTTCAATCATTAAACACACAAGAAACTTTATTTGCAAAGATTCTGAGAGTAGAATCTGACCTCATTTATTTACCTTTGTGTGATATCAGAATGCAAGACTCATTCTTTGAGAATTATGGTAATTCATGGAAATGTGGCACTGGTACAAGATCAAAATGTAAAACAGGTCTCCTGGATGAAAGTGGATTAGAGTATGACCACTTTGTTATGATTATTTCAAAGGATACTTATAATATTATCAATACACAAATAATAGTCATCAAAATGGTTTTTCAATTTTCCCCAAACTGTTGGTACTCCATTTTCCAGTTAGCTTTTTCATTTGTCCACCAGCATAAATGCTCTATACAAGTTTTGCATACAATATGAGAAGTTATGGCTTATCTTGATCTGCAAGATTGACACCAAAATAATCTATATATACCCTTTTTACAAACTCTGAAATAAGTTTCCTGCTTGCTTTCAATGTGTATTCCTTACAAATATGCAAAAAATACATCAGAATGATTCAAGAAGCTCTACCTCTATATTGTTCAATCTGCAAAAATGAAATGAATAGGATATGCACACATCTCCTATATGACCATAACAATTTTACAGTTACTTATTTTTTACAATCCAATGTTTTGGATGTAAAACTACAATTGAAAATATTAAATACTCCCACTATATCTGCTAATTTATATGCAAAAACACAATCCAAATAACAGAAAAACAAGATTAAAAAATGTAGAAATTTAAATCTTATGTGCAACTGTTTACAACGGATCAGAATGAAAAATCTTTGAAATACAAATTTATATAGTCTACAAAAACCATGATTTACCATTTAAATTTTTTGCACATTGATGGAATAAAACCAAACAAAAATGAATTTATCATTTCAGCTTAACATTTTTATGGGAATGTACATTATAGAAAAGGGTGTAATGTGGGTAATTTAAATACACAAATTTCCCATTCAAGTAAGAAATCTTATTATGATATCATGATTCTGTGAAATATATCTTTTAAAGAGCAGATTTAAATTATATAAACCCATCATAATTAAACAATTAGAACTGAGCAGCCTATTCAATGCAATTTTCTGAATCAGTGCCCTTTGTAATTAATTAATTGCTTATTATGTAAATAAAATCACTCAATTGCCAACAGAAATGACCTTTTGGAAGAGGCATTAGTGCATTAATCTCCATAACCATGAACTAGAATTAAAGTCTGGGCTGAGGGATTTTTTTTCAAGTCACAAATTGGTTTATAATTTTTCTTTTAGGTAGATGGCCTATAAGTGATATATATCAAAGTTATGTTATATTATACATAAAACTAATTAATGAATTATTTATATTTAAAATAAACAAAAAATAATAAAAAACAATGCGAATAATATTTTTAAAATTCCAGAAAAGTTTATGTTAATGTGACAAACAAAAATAAGGCAATTGTAGATTTTGAAAAATTGAAAATTTTGAAAACTGTTAATTAATAATTAAAAAATAATTGTCTATTTTACAAAAGAATAGATATGAAAATTATGTATAAATTATAAATTGAATTAGCAAGGTTTTTGCTTTGTTTTTGCTTTTATAATTAGTAGTATAATATTATCTTTCATCTAGGCAAATTGAGAATAAGTAATGAGAGATACCTGTCTCCCAAAGTGAGAAAACAGGTACAGAAAACTTTATGAAAGCCACCCTGATCTTCATTAATATTTAATAAGCCTTCAGGTAAATACATTTCTAATTGTAAATAAAAATTTTAAAGTTCATATAGTTATTAAATAGAAGCATTCATTTGTAAAGTTTAAAAAATTATATTTATTATATCCTACTGGTAGTTCTTATTGCTTTAATAAATTTATATGCTGTATAAATTGTATATCTAAATTTGTATTTTTCCGTGTATATCAATACCGAGTTAAATCAAGTCAATTGGAAAAGTTTTATTCGTTCAATTTTTTGCTTGCCCATTCTGCAATTGACAATATCAACTGTAAATTTTTTTGTCTTAGTCACTGTAGTAGTGGACAACAAAATAATCAATTTAGCTGTCATTTAATAATGTTTAATAGATGAGTATTTAGTTATTCTTAGCTGGAAAGTAAAAGTTATACATTAATCTAGGTTAATGTCTGAATCTAAAAATAAAAAATAGGATTGTAAAATAATGTGAACTTCATGACTGGTAGAGGTCTCATTCCTTATAAAAGGTGAGTTTATGGTTATCTTTATTCAACTGAAGTCATATTTCATTGCAGTTGATTGAAATACAAAATAATTAAGTTTTAACATTTTTAATTGAATTTATATTGACAATTTATTGAAAATTGTAGTTTGCTTTATATGTGATGAAGAGTTAATTAGTGATTGAATAAAATTAATATCTTTTCTATAAAAATGTTTTTTTTTACTTTAAGCATTTCAAAAGAGAGACAGTAAATAGTGTTCATTCCTTCTAAAAAGAATATTAGATTTATTTCAGTTAAACAATAACTAGCTGAACTATGCTTTCATTTTAAAAGGTCATATTCATAGTGCTCAAACTTATCAGTTCATGTTTAACTAAAGTAAACCTAATATTTTCTTTAGAAAGAAATGAATGCTATTAATAAAATTACATAGTGAAAGAAAAGAAATAAATCTTCATAGAGACAGTATGGGCATTAAGATAATTTAAAACTTTTGACAAAATAGAATTTTATTTAAATTGTAACATTTAAAAATTATTTTAATATATATTGGAATAATTTGAAACCACCAAATGAAGCTGGAACAAGGATACTATAAAATAAAGATCTATTTATTATTTGTTCCATCAGCTTTTTTTTTTTTGTTTCTTGTCGGATTCCATCACAATCTTGAAAAATCCATTCTTTTCTAAAGTTTACCCTTATGACTTAGGTGAGCTTGGTGTACCCTAAAAAATCATCATAGTAGCATTATTTATTATAAACATAATAACAATATTAAATAGACATTTTGCTCTGCAACTTTTTTCATTAGCATACATTTCTTCATTTTTATTCTTCCTTTTTCACCTCATGACCATTATATTCAGCAAGTTATTTTCAGCATAGTCAGGAAATCATGAACTTCTTTGAGTTTACCTATTAATTGAAACTACAAGAAAATATTACTTTAACAAACACAACACATCTATTATTTAAAGGCAATATACAATTCAACCATTTGTTAATACTTAGATTCCAATGCCCACAAAAGTCTATTTATTTCCTAAAGGATATTGTTTTTATTTCTCTAATTATTAACTTCAAATTGAGTTTCAATTCACAGATTATTCTTTTTAAATATTTTTTAAACTTTGATTGCCTCACTTTCAAAATCTGATCACATTATATCTGGGGTATTTAATCATTCTATTACTTTGTGATTTTCTCAATTATTAACAAATTACAACTTAATAGCTGCAACAATTTTCATTTATTGTGATAATAATTATTTTATTTACTATAACAGATCAATAATAGGTTGTGGACATATCACACATACTCTTTAAGAATTTATATGTACATGCATATATTTTTAAGTTTAGATAAAATATTTTGGAAATGAAAGTGTGTGTCAATACATATAATGAATTTTGCCTGTTTTAATAACAGTTATAAGCAAGCATAAGAAATGGTAGTCATGTGATATTTATTGGCTTAAAACCAATCCTGCCTAATAGAATAGTGGTGGCTATGGTTATTAAAGAACCAAAGATACCAAAATGTATAGATACTGAACTGAGTTCAGATCTATATGACTACATAAGCTAATGAGCTTGGATTGAAAATATTAAGGTGTTTTCAATTTAAGACTCATAGTTTTGTAGTTAAGTGGAGATAAAAGGTGGCTGCTGGAGAGTTGCATTAGATCCTAAGATCTAGGTGCAGTGTTCTCAGATCTAAGACTCCTCACTGATGAAAGCCACAAGCCAGAAACTAGTCTGGGGATATTGGATGAGTAGGCACTAGTAGGGATTTTATGACAAGCCTTCTGGCATCCATTGATTACTCTAGCTTGCTGAGTGTGGCAATATGTATAGTGAGTTTTGCCTGTTTTAATAAGTTATAAGCATGCATAAGAAATGGTAGTCATGTGATGTTCATAGTAGTTGAAAATCAGAGTTTTAATTATTTAATAATCAAATAATCAATATTTTTCTTGAACTATTTAATGCCCATACTATGTGACCAAATTCAAATATGCCTAAATTGAAATATATTGCAGACAGAGTTGGTTAATAAAATTACTAAGAAATAAATGTGGTCATATTATCAAACAACATCCATTAAATAAAATAAAATACATAAGAATTTTTCAATAGTCTCCATTCAATACTGACACTATGGAATATAAAATACATTTCAAAAAGGTCTCCTCATTGGGCAACTATACACTATTATATTAACTGCTTGCAGCGAAATCTTAATAAATCATATTACAAATTCACTATATCAAATCTCAATAGGTCTCTTAATACTGGGAATGTTAACTGTACATGTCAAAAATACAACTAAATTCATGGTAAAATATTGTCCAAACTAAATATGAACTAACATGACTGACAATAAATATATTTATGACTTCAAATGTTAGACCGCTAAATTTGTAATCAATACGGTTTTTTAACAAACATACATACAGTGTTTCATGTCACCTCTCAAATTACTATCCTAATATTTAACACTTGATCATAAACAAATTATTTCTTCATTATTAGACATTTATTAAAAAGCAAATTCTTACGACTACATTTTATTACTTTCGGTATTCAAACTTCTTATGAACTCCTTTGTGTTAAATCGTTCGATTTTTTTTTTTTTTTAAATTTACAAATAAATATTAAACCGAATTTTGAGCCGACCTAATAAGTAGAAAAAATTTTAAAAGTTACTCTTTTTTTATCTGTTTAATAAAAAAGTTTTTTTCTTTTAGTAACAGGATCTAATTTTTTTAAAAACAGCAATAAAGAACTAAGCTGACAATAAATCTAATTTTAATTTTAATTGATAAACTTGGAGTTTAATTCATGTTTATAGCGTTTATTTAACTCTGTTCACGCATTAAGCATTAATATAAAACTACGACTAGGTTCAAGTAAATATTATTCTATCATAATTATCCATATTTCCTTTGATAATAATTAAAATCATCGTATATAAACTTTTTAATATTATCTTTATTAAAAGATAGGTTTTGTAATGATTAAATTACTACTTGATTGGCGGGAAAATTTTAATTCCGTAAATAGTTCTAAACTATTTATCTTATCATCAAATCTTTAAAGTCTACATCCATTTTAAAATTAAGAATATTTTTATAACAGTTTCAAATTGATTTTTTTTTTTTTGAATGCACATAATTGAAAAAAATTAAATTATTGATTTTTGTCATTTCAGCTTTTGGTCAGAGGCTTAACTATTATATGCTGGCATACTTCCTTTATAATTAATTACTCCCGCTTAAAAGCCATCTAAACCTTGACAGATGATTCACAGCTTGTCAAAAAAATTGCTATTGGTTTCGAAAATTCAGAATTCATTATTTAATAAAGTCTTAAAATATTAAATTAATTGATAAATAATGAATATTAAATTAATAAAATAACAGTGTGAACGTAGCACACTCATCGATTATGATTTGATGACATTTTTATTTATATTGCAGATTTAATCTTAATCCTTAAAGAAGAGTAAAATAAAATTTATTATCATGAGATTTATAAATTTAAATTAAAAAAATAAATAACAGAATAAAACGTAGTAACTGGTGAAACTATGCTTAAAATGTCTAATTAGATTAAATTATTGGATTTAAAAGTACAATTATGACGCACAACTTTTTGGATAAACGTACAAGTAAAAGCTATGATCTGAGTTTGAATCTGAATCAGGTAAAAAAATTTCAGAATTTAATTAGACTTAGGATAAACAGCCTTGCTAAGCATTCAATATTGATCAGTAAATGTGTATCTAGATTTTCTTAATTAAAAGATAAAGCAAGAATAGAAAATACACACACACTTATATCCACATTATACAACAATTGATAAAGTTGATGAGTAATGCATTCTCTTTCATTATTCTTTTATAAGACATTGTGGAAAGCGTTTTGTCTTATACGATTTAATTAAAGATTATTTTATCTATTACAAATTATGACTTTTTTTTTGGGGGGGGGTCAACCATTAACATTCATTGAAGTGTTCCAAATTATTTTAGGTCTTTACTAGTTATAAAAAAAATACAAAATACTGATTTTCCAAGTACTATTGAATGCTTAGCTGAGTTTTTGAATTGATCATATACTTAAAGGAGTCTCAAAGATTCATTCTGGATATGAATTCAAGTTATGAGAGTAATAGTCTAACTACAATGCAAAACTTTTTAACTATATATGTGTGTGGGTGCATGTGAATATATACAAAGCTATGAAGCTCCAGAATTATAGTATTTATTTTTCAAGTAATATATTAACTCAGATAATTTATGTTTATATTGTAATCTTGTTTTATGCTGATTATTTCAAAATCATTTTCAATTTCTAATATATATATGTGTGTGGGTAAATTCATAGAAATCAATCAATACTTAGACAATCCCAATATCAATCATAACTAACCATATCAATCTGATTATTGATTGTTATTGATAATGGGATTAAGTCTTGACTGATTTCTACGAATTTACTAAATTTATTTAGCCTTGAGCATAATTTCACTTATATATGTATGACAAAACTATGTTTAAATAAGTTTTTGGAAGAAATCAAAGGTTATTGAAATGACTTTAAAAAAAGAAACCCAATAGTCATAAGAACACTCGAATGTTTTATGAGAACTTATAGTTTTCTATCTTGTTCAATTTTCTAGCTTAGAGGAGATAAATATCCAATACATTGTTTAAAATTGGATGGGTATCTCAAAATTATCTGAAAGTAATTCTAAGTTTATTTAGAATATAAAATGAAAATTAAAGTTCCATTCACATTCAAACATAGTCTATGGAATCACTGTGTCTCAATGACCTTTTTATATATAACCATGAATAAAAAATTATTTTTTTCTCCAGTAAAAAGCTACTAAAGACTAAGAAGTAGCTACTAAGAACATAAAGTAAATAAACATCACATGACTGGCTCCACACTGATGAAGGCCACAATCCAGAAACTAGTCTGGGGATGTTGGATCAATAGGCACTAGATGGGGATTTTATGCACAAGCCTTCTAGCATCCATTGATTACTCTAGCTTGCTGTGTGTGGCAATACGTGTAGTGAGTTTTGCCTGTTTTAAAACAAAGTAAAATTAAGTTAACATTTTATTTAATTAAACAACACTCAGTATTACAATAAAATTTTACAAACATTTTTAACATACTTAAATAGACTGTGTCATAGAAACTCTAAATTTTTAGATTATTCTAAAGGTACAATTAAACTAGTACTCTGTTTTAAAAAGACAATAACAGGTTTGAGAGAAAAGTTTAACATTAATTTACATTCTTATAAAATCTTATCCAAATGCAACTTGTGCTAAAGTTATTAAATATAAGACTAAATGGAGATCATTTCTTCTCTAATAGAAAATGTTGTTAGAATCATATAACTACAATGTCAAACTTTAGGAAAACGTAACAGGAAGGAAATGCACAAAATTGAAAATTCTGTGTAAAGATTTTTTCTTTGCCTTTTTGTTATTATATATTTCATCAAACCTGTGAAAAATTTTAGTAACATGCATTCAGAATAGGATTGTTGAAGTTCTACTTGATTGTAATTCATTAACTCACCTACAAAAGTCAGAAATTTTCTGTTATCACTTTTAGAATCGGAAGTAGCTATATAAATCTTAAAAAACAAAAAAAAATTATTAGTACAAGTATCTCATTTCTTCACCATAAACAACTTTAGTAAATTTGAATGCAAAAATTATTCATGCTGTAGATTTTGATAGAACCCATATTAATTAAAATATCTAAACGTATTTAAAATAACTTGTAGTATTTTTAAATATCTGTGGAGACTAGACATTGGCAAGAAAGCTAGAACTTGATTTTTACTTTTGAACTTTATATTTCATCTAAATTAATATACTTTTATTATATTGAACTTCAGAAATTAAGAAGGGCAATTAACATTTTAAACTTATAATTATAAATACATAGTCATAACCAGCCAATTAACCCAAACTGATCTTTTAAATCACTTAATCTATCGCCTAAGTATAGAAAATTCAAATTAATCTATGTAGCAGTTTCCAGACAAATTATTCTTCAAAAATACTCAAGCAATACCTTCATTATTTAAAGCATTCAGAAGAATTTTTTTGTTCTGATATAATACAATTATTCTTAATTCACAAGAAATGTTTAATAAATTTTCCTTAAATAAATATTACTTTTTAGCTATATCATCTGGTAAAAATATAATTTTTTTATATAATAGTTAATTCATTCTCTTTGATAAAAAAAATCAGTCATATATTTAAAAATATGAACATACAGTATTAAATTTGTATAAATATATCATAGCTATATGTTACGTAAAGCACACATTAATTTTATATAAATGTGTATCTATAATTGGCAAACAATAGCTATAAAGCCATTGTAAATGGTCAAGTATTATCTCCTAGTTTCTACTTGTCTTTAGATAGAGAACTTAACATTTATAAATATTATAGTGCACTGGAAAACTGGATACTGGAAATTCTGATAGCAAAAAACACAGCCAGATAAATAAATTCATGCATATAAATATATTCCTTTCAGGTAATATAAGTTATCTATTTTAACATTACTTTCTTTACCATTATAAAGAAGCATAATAAAAATTTGTTTCTTAATTAAATTTTATTAAGTCTGCTGCTGCTGCTGCTGCTGATCAAACTATAATTTCCGATCAACCCATCCCTTGAGAGTTGTATTCTACTCTCATCCAAAAGCATTTTTATATGTGGCTTGAACTACATTATCTCCTAACTTTGAAAGCCATTTTCAATTTTGAAAGAAATTCCTATGAATACATTATCATCTGGCAATACCAGTCATTTTACATCATTTATATTACAGCACATCTCAGCTCAGAATAGAATTTCTTAGAATAAATAGAGAATTGTTCATGTGCACATTTGGAATGAAACCAGTGAGTTAAAAATAATACAGATAACTGAATAATTTATATAAATAATTCTGTGGCAGATATTGAGCTTATGTAGCTATACAATATTATGATCCTTTGAATATATAAATATCAGTAAGAGTAAAAGGGTGATAATTAAATTTTGATTATGACATACATTAATATCTCATCTATTCATAGGCTCTTTATTTCCAGCATATACTCACTTCTTCTTTACACCATTATTTCATAAACAGAATTATAATTGGAGTCAAAAATTTAGTAATAATTAACATATTAATAACAATCATCATAGATTATTTTCATTCTCACCAAAATATTAGTAATTATAAAAAAGAAAAAAAACTTAAGGCATTGCTTACAATAAAATAGACATACTTTTTAAATTGTTGGAGTCTCTTATTCACACATAGAATTAAAAAGTTCTACTGATACTTCTTTGATAGCTTAGGAAGCTTAATATTAATAGTAAATATACCTATAACCACATATTGTAAACTCTTCTTTTATCCTATACTGTGCTTGTCTTAAGCACCAATTAACATTAAATTATTAATTGTTTGTTGTGACACAGTGAATTCTCCATGTTAAATTTTTGATAGTCTTGATAGCTATGGGCAATGAGTAAACATTTACATTATGAATAGGCAAAAGCTATATTCTATAGCATCACTATTTCTGGCCTTTCAACAGTTATTGTTGCTTACTTTTTATATTCTTAGCACATGATTTAAATAGCTTTCATTGTATAGAAATTTGTCATTACAGCTGTACTTAAATTAGTACTGAAAGTTAAATAACGATCACTGAATTACTGACAAAAGATAATCACTATATCTCACAATCTTTTTATAGATTTACCTATTCATATAGAAATTAGGTTGAAGTAAAGCAGTTCCCCTCTTTTCTTCCAAAGCATAAGCTTGTGGTTAAGATCTGTAGAGGTCCCTCCCTTCACATTTTCATATGCATATTCTTGAGGTTTACATCCTTAGTAAATATTACTTATGTAATCAATAGTCATTTAAATAAATTTATAATTACAACTTTAAATTATCATAATAGATTTCTAACTATAAGATCTTTCCATTGACTTATTATAAATTAAAGGATTTCATGAAATGTGTAATAGGAATTGTGGATTTAATCAGTGAAGTAATGAATATCTTCACGCTCTCAGATCTAACTGCTTTAGCTTTACCCATTCATATAGAAAGTAGGTTGAAGTAAAGAGATTCCCCTCTTTTCTTCCAAAGCATAAGCTTGTGGTTAAGACCTGTAGAGTTCCCTACCTTTGTATTTTCATGCACATATTCTTGAGGTTTACAGCCTTAGTAAATATTACTTATGTAATCAATGTGTGTTTAAATAAATTTATAGATTTTTGGAATTCCCTATGTTCTTTGTAAGCACTATAATCCTCAGCCAATGTGTTCTCTTTTTTTCTTTGATACATATAGCTATGCTAATTGTTAGTGAGAACATATCTTTGCATCACCCTGAATTCCAATTTCTTTCTTCTTGTTTTTTCTTCTTTGTTTCTGCTTACTTTAATCTGAGAATTACTACTAATCAGTTGTTTTTAATCAACATGTGTTTATCAGATTTAATTTTAATCGATTAACAATGCTATTTACAAAAAAAAAATATTTTATATGTACAAAGATTTGCTTTTAACTTTTGAAAACTTGTGTATATTTTATACAATTTTGATTTTTTATATTTATTAATTACATCTCCATATTCTCTTTTTTCTCTCTCTACAAGTAGATATGAGTTATATATTTTGTATCCCTCCCTAAACTAATATTTTGAAATCAGAGTACTCATGGTCTTAATATTTATTTCATACACTTTGGAAAATAACTAAGTATATAACTTTTAAAATATGCATGGTTTTAAAAATCTTTTAATTTCAGGTTTTACTTTAAAGTAACTTTCATCTTATATTTAACAAATAAGCTTCATAATATTTTTTTCTATTTAAATTACATATACAGATTAAAATAAAGTATATATTTCCAGTTAAAGGAATATCTCTTTTTATTATTTTATAGAATATTTGGTATCTAACATTTTATTTAGAATTAAGCTAATTTGTAACATAAAATGATATCACACTTGGCTAAGTTTGTATAATTAAAAAACTTCCTTCTAAAAATGATAAGATAATCAAATTATGGTAGGCAATTTTATATTAATAAAATATTTGTTTTGTCTATGCTATGCTACATTGTCATTAATAGATTTATATATGTTAGTTGATCTTTTTGAATTGATATTATTTGTGCTGAGTAACATTAACACAGTGTATTGTCAATACTTTATGATCCCTGATTGCTTCTATGAACTCTGCTGATTATAAGGATCTGTTGATTACTGTTCAAACTGTGAAATTAATAAATCTTTTTGTAATGATTACTCCTTTTAATTATTATTGTTATTGCTCATACCCCAGATCATTGGTCAATTACATGGATAGTAATGAGGTTGTATGCTCCAACAAGTAATTAGTCATGCATTATAAATTGGGAGTCAATGCTACAATAATTATTAATACACAGAATTTAAACTGAAATCCAGATATGCATTAAGTGAATCAAAGCTATATATCAGATCTCCTGCCTCAGGTGTAATTACTATTAAAAGAGATACACATCAGAAATTTTTGATTAGTATATGGATATGCCCTGAAAATATCACGAGGTACTATCTGAAAAAAGTTGGCCATCCTTAATAATTATTTATCTGAAAAAAGTTGGACATTTTTAATAATTATTAAAAATAGCACAGCAAGATTGTGCACACAACTGCATAATCTAATACATATATACAATAAATGTAGACACTAACTGCAGTAATCAACTTTTTACTTCAGTTTTTAATTTTTGTATTTTCAGGACATAATCCTTTTTTGTTTATATCAAATCCAGCATCTGTTTTAGTTTTGTTTTGTTTGAGAGCCTCAAAGCAAGGAATGATCTATTGAGGTTTCTGTCATTTAGCTCTCTTCTCTTCTTTGTGAAAATATTTTAGAAGTAAAACTATGACATGGCAATAGGCTAAACATTAATAATTTTTCTTTTTGGGACTTCCTTCAACCTCAATTTCATTCTTTGTTTTTTTAGTGTCCAATTCTGTTTTAAGATTATTGATGAGCTTTGCCAGTTTCTTTTCTGCCACATGGTATATTCTTTGTTTTTTCTTGCATACTTCCTTAGTGTTATCATGAGATAGCTCTTTGGCTTTATTTGGAGGTTTATTTTGCTGATTAGAATCTTATTTTTTGTGAATGAAGTGATAAAATGTCTCTTCATATAAAGTATATTTAACCCCTCACCTATCTTTTCAATTGTTCATAAATTAATGCCAATGAATATTTTCTCTATAATAAGAGGTACATTTTTTTAATTACTCAAAATGATTTACCCTTTGGTCAGAGAATGAGCAGTTAATGCCCTTAATTTTGTCATCTGTTTCCAGAAAAAAAAAGTATATATATGCCTTGCCACATTTATATTGTTTTCAAGATATCTGATGCATCCATGTATTGAACAGAATAAGTGCTTCCGTAGAAAAATTCACTAAAACTTTCAAAAGCACTGATTAAAATTCAATTTAAAAAATTCACTTTTAATTTTTTTTACTAACAGTTGAATTATTTTTATATACATAGGGATTGGGAATGAACTGAACTAACTCATTCTGGCATTCTCATTGATTATAAGAAGTTCAAACACTGCTAAGATCTAATTTACAGTTAAAACTTTTAAGAATGTTAAAAGTATATGGAAGGTAAAAATATATTGATAATGTATTATCTATATTTAAACTAATCACAATCTGATCAGAATCAGCAATTTAAATTCATTATTTTTTGAATGGAATTACTATTAACTTTCAATTTTTTTTACCAACAGTCAAATTGTTTTTATATACATAGGGATTGGGAATGAGCTTGACTAACTCATTCTCACATTCTCATTGTTATATAAGAAGTTCAAACGATGCTAAGATCTAATTTACAGTTAAAACTCTTAAGAATTATACATTTATTTAAACACACATTGATTACGTAAGTGTGTGAAAATGTGAAGGTAGAGACCTCTACAGGTCTCAACCACAAGCTTACGCTTTGGAAGAAAAGACTTGTAGAGGTCCCTATCTTTGCATTTTCACATGCATATTCTTGAGGTTTACAGCCTTGGTAAAAAAAGTTTTAAGAATGTAAAAGGATTTGAAAGATAAAAATATATTGATAATATATTATCTGATTTACAGATAAGAAAGTTTCAGATTTTTCTATGTGTGTAATATATATATATATATATATCTTTATTAGGTACTATCATGTAAAAATTGTTGTGGCAAGTGAAATAAAAACATAAAAACAGAAATGTGCTTCTTTTCTAAAAAAAAGCCATGCTTCATCACTGGATGCTTTCCTGAATAGAGAATGCCTTCAAGCTTGAAAGACTTTCTGTAAGAAGCTCCATTTTATATTCAGCTTATACATTTAAGTTAAAATAACATTCAAGGTATCTCAGGTGTTATATTGCATCTTCATCTTAGATAAGACTCAAAGATGCAAGGCTTAAGTTTCATGGATTTCTAATGTTTTTTATTTATTAGAATCAAACTCTAAGTCACAGAAAATACACAATGAGCAACACTTGAAATTGCAAAGATTTTCCTATTATTTTATATTTAGGACTTTAGATAGCCTATAAAGTTTAAAATAAAGTAGAGCATCTGATTTATTCATGCTGACAGTGTATCTTATAGTCAAATGGTGAAATATTTTGCACGTCCCAGGATTTCAGGTCACTGTTTTTTAAATGTTAAAATTCAGTCAGTTCTCTAAAAAATAAGTATATAATTTGATGTATAAAATTCATTTTAAGCATGTATGTGTATTTTTAAAAAAATGTTTTGTTAATGTGTTTTTTTTCTTTTTCCTTTTCTGTAAAAGGAATAATAATGAGACAGACTGGTCTCATGATACACAACATAATGTGTGTGTATATATATTTAAAGATTAAAAGAAAAGAAGAAATGAAGACAGTAAAAATTTCATATATGACTATTTTAAATAAAATATGTAAAGGCTTAAGTACTCTTAATTAAATAATAATATTTCTTGGTATTTTTGAAATACTATAAATTATGTAAAATCAAAAAGATCTTTCTTTGGAAGTAAACAAATATAAATGACTTGAATATTGATTTTTAATAAAGTATTAAATTTTAATAAGAAAAAAAACTATTTTTGTATAAATAGAGATTTTTTTGTAATGCACATTAATTATAGCTAATTCTAATACGTTTTTCTTAAAGGATTAAAATAAACGGGATTTGAGCACTGACTTTCAAGCACTGTTTAGGTATCTACACTATCCTATACCATTGATACACATGACCACACACATGTAGAAAAGGTAAATAATCACCATTATTCGTATTTTATGCTGAACCAGCACTCATCAATTGGTCTAGATCATTATCTCCCACTCATATAAATAATCAGTGCTCAGGTTATATTAAGATAACAAATCTTCATACTTTAAGAAACAGGCTTCAGTCTACTCCAACCTCCAACTCTTCAGCCATTTATACTATTGAAAATCTGATTATACATATAATTTGAGCACTGATTATATATATATGTGTGGGAGATGATGATCTGGATCAACTGATAAGTGCTGCTTCAGAATGAAATACGTACATCGGTGATTATTTATCTTTTCTACAAGTGTGTAGTCATGTGTATCAGTGATATAGGATAGTTTGGATAGTTGAAGGGTGATTGAAAGTCTGTGTTCAAACCCATATATTTACAATTAAGCTCCAGTTATATAACGTATGCCTGTATTTCAAATATTACACATTAAGCCTGCATCTTGCCCATCCCTCTTCTATGTGTTTAAATGGATAAGATTCTATACATGAGGAGTCAGAGTGATTTGAGGTCAACATGGGCATAATAATAATATTGGCATGAGCATGGGATTTGAGCATTCTATCATCAGATTTTCAATGGTATGGATGGCTGAAGAGTTGGAGGTTGGAGTAGATTAAAGCCTGTCCATTAAAGTATAAAGATTTGCCATTTTAATATAAACTGAGCACTGATTATTTATATGTGTGGGAGATGATGATCTGGACCAACTGATGAGTGCTGTTTCAGCATGAAATATGTACATCGGTGATTATTTATCCTTTCTACATGTGTGTGGTCATGTGTATCAGTGATATAGGATAGTTGAAGGTTGCTTGTAAGTCTGAGTTCAAATCCTCTATATTTACAATTAAGTTCCAGGTATAAGAATGCCTGTATTTCAAATCTCAAAATTAAGGTGTAAGTATATTTTTATTCATTTCAAATTTATTTAAATTAGAACTATTATTAAATTAAAAACCTATAAAATTTAGATGGATGCTCCTATCACCTCTATCCATAGGGATATCCTCATTGTTGTATGTATTTCAATTCAATTTATGGTATTTATTCTGGTATTTGAAGAATAAAACAAATGCAATGAGTTAATGTTAGACTTGATAGATTAATCCAATCTGATGAATTAAATAAACATGAAATTAAAAATAGGCACCATGGATTTATAAAGAGAAGCTTGATTAATTAAAATAGAAAACTAACAGATTAAAAGAGATTGAATTTAATAATTAAATAATTAGTTGATATTAATAAGACATAATCTTAGGAAAAAAAATTGATAAGCTTAATTATTACTGAAGTACAAAAATCAATAAAATGAAATTGTAATAAAAGTAGATTTGAAATTTGATGGTATAGATTATAATTTGTTTATATATAAAAAATGTACAAAAATAACTAAATATTTTAAAAGTTCTTTTTTTTTTTGGAGATTCATTAAGTTTCCTTTGAGATTCGTTTATTTTTATTGGGTCTAGGCTTAAACAAATGAGCATTTTCTTTTTTAAAAAAAAAAATATTGAAGATCTCTAATTTTTCCTGCATTGAGAAAAAAACCATTTACTACTGGGTTGTTTTCTTCTGTGGGTATAGATGGATATTAGTTTATTAACTCTCATAAAACTTTTATCATATTGATCTCTTTTATTTTTATTTCTTTTAAAAAAAAAAAAATTTATGGCAGATACAAAAAACAATGTTAAATGGATTATATCATTTTTTCTTACCAATTCACAGTTGCTAAGAAAGGAATTTAAAATATTCTAAGACAGAATGGGAAAAAATGTGAATTCAAATAAAATATGATAAATCTGAAAAGACGATACATGAGAAATTTAGCTATCTTAAAAGAAATGTGATAAATTGATTACAAGTCTTAAAAGAATCTTTCATATAAGAATTTAAATATCTTAAAAATATATAAGAAAAAATTAAAGATTTCTATCTATCCACAAAAATCCTTATTTATTCAAGATAAAATTCCGTTAAAATTATAGTCTTAAGGTTATGTATAGCCTTAATATATATTACAAATAGTTTTATGTTTTGTTTGTATCTATCCCTAAAAAAAAAAAACTGAAGGAATCTTAAAATAAAATGGAAAAAAAAAACACCTAACAAACAAAAGACACAAAATAAGTATCAGCAGAAAAGGAAAAAAAAAAAGAGAGCAGAAAATAAAAATATTAGAAAAAAGGAAATAACAGAAGAAACTAGAGCAGCTCAAATGAAGATTAAAAATCTTTATTTGAAAATAAATATTGATTATGAGGGATAGGAATTTAGGAAAGTTCTCTCAAAGAAATAATTTTTAAAAATGAAACAGAAAATGACAGCATATAATAAAAAATTGCATTATTGAGAAAATCTATAGTAAATAAATTATGACTTTAGTCATTCAAACATCAGAATTAATAAGTACATACATATATATTAATTAGCATGTATTTAATAAAAAAATGAATAATATTTTATCTAAGGATTAAAAAATAAATTCAATGGGAAAAATACAAAATATATAAAAATTGTGAAAGAAGAATTAATATTTATGAAAGCAAACAAATAAATGCCAAAAAAGTGGCAGTCTTGACAAATTTTAATGGAGTAGACATTTTTGTGTAGAAGGTAGACCAAAAACAGCAGGACTAATGAGTATAGCAAGAAAAGCTTTGGTGTCTACTAAACATAAGAGATACAATAAAAAATAATATAGATGTGATTGTATAAAGCCTGTTAATTTGAATTTTATAGAACATTTTATATTAAAAAAATGTTTACAAGTGAGATGAATGAATATCCAATGAAGTATTTGCAAGTTATAAAAAAAATGGTATAAAACTTTGATGAAGAAAAAATTTTGATTATAGTCAGAAATCTTGGCCTGAATTACTAAAAATGAAAGAAAATTTTGTGCCATAAATTGATAATAACATAATGTGGGATACTCCCTCTAACCATGAGAAATAATAATAGAATATGTGAAAAAAGAAATCCTAATTATGAGAAACAAGCATTATCATATGTATATTTCTTGATAGAAAATATATATCTAAAAAAAATGGTATTATTATCATATATATATATATATATATATATATATATATATATATATATATAGATAATAATATATATATATATATATATATATATATATCCAGAACAATCTCTAACTATTTTTCAAGTAAAATTAGGTGCTTCTTTTCATGCTTGTAATTTAAAGTAGTGCAAAAGTCATGAAAAAGAAAGAGACTATATTCTGATCCAAGTTTAACTATATATACATACTTAATACATAAGAATGATATATATGTATATATAATGTCATCTTTGAAATTATAAAATCTAGAATAAGATAAAAACTATTGTATTTAGTAAAAAAGATTAGATATGGTCAAAGTATAAGAAGATGAAGTTACATAAATTTTAGATAGGAACGTCAGTCTCTTTGGAATTGCTATATGCAGAAAGTGCTATGAATGTTGTAGAAGAATGCAATGAACAAATCTTGATTTACGTTGTATCAAGAAATTTTGCAACATATATAATTTAGGTGGCAATGAAGAAGTTCAAGAAAAGTCCTTTTTCATTTTTCCAAAAGTTTTGCACTTGGCCTCAAAGAAGTACGTTCTTTAATTTGTGTGTAACCTGTCAATAAATCAACATAAAAGTTATGGTTATTGACAGCTGAATGATGCAAATCTTTTATATTTAAACTTGCATAAGCTAAGCTATTTATTAGAATATATTACTAAGGCCACACTTGGCAACAGCATTATTTCAGCAAACAATTGATCAAAACTATTACTTGCAGATTCAAAATAGCTAAACCTATGGAAAATCAAACTTAGTCAAGCAATATTACAAGTTTTAATATTATAACATCATTTACTGGTTCACATAACTTGTCCTTATTGCTGGTGATAGTCAAGGCCTAACAAATTTTTTCAATGAATAGTCTTTCCACTATTATTGCTATAAAGTAATTAACTTTTTTCTGCTTTATAAAATTATTTTTTTTTAGGATTTCTTGTTTTTCTAACTCAATTTATTACGGAATTGTCAAGTAGTGGCAATTAAAACTTATTTTTGCCATAAATTTATTAGAGAATTGTGTTTGCTTCATCATTAGTTTCTTTCTGAAGATTTGTTTTCTTAATAAGTTATTTTCTTTCACGTTTGCAACATATTATTTATTTTACAATTGTAATCTGTTCACAAAATATATCAATTTCAAATTTTTCTTTATATACAAAAATATTATTTTTATATATATTTTATTTTTTATTTTTGTTTTTTGTTTTTTTTTTAATAAAAAAATTAAATTATTGATTAGCTTATTTTAATATGCTTTGGAATATGCATGATCACTCTACCAACTGGTAAAGCATATACACAACAAACAATAACAGCAACATTGTCTCATTTTAATTCATCTTTGAATGATTACGAACACTTTCATCTAATTAATATAAAGTATTCTTTTTTTTTCATCAAGTGTAAGATGATTTACTATGAGTGAGAGCTATAATTATATTAGTTAGATAAATGCCTTAAATAAAATATTAATATTTTATTTTATATTAGAATTAAACATAGTATGTATCAGTTTCTAAAACCGAGTCAAATTGTCTGGTAAAGAGTTAATTTATCTATCTATGGAATTTTACAAAAAATAACATATTTTATTTATGATTTGTTTATAAGGTTCCAGAAATCATAATGTATAGCTTTTCAATCTAGTATAAATTTACAGTTTACAAACAATAAATGAATGGAATTTAATATAATTTCAATTCTAGATTATATAAATTGAATGCATAAAATAAAAAATAGCCAAATGAAGATTATTATAACAGAAATGGAAATTCAGTTTCAACCAGAGTTTGTCATTAAAAACAGAATCATTCAATATAAACTCCACATTAGTATTTTCATTAAAATAAAAATTTAAGGTAGCTTACAGATGGTCCACATATTTGTCTTGCAAATTTGGGTATCTTTTCTTCACAATTTTATCCAATTGCAAAACTCTCAATACAGTAGTGCCACTCAGTGCAAGCCAGAGTAATCAGTGGATGTAGGAAGGTTTGTACATAAAATCCCTATTTAGAGTCTTGTCATCCAATATCCCCTGACTAGTTTATAGCTTGCAGTTTTCATCAGTGAAGGGTCTTAGATCTGAGAGCACTACATTTAGATCTTAGGATCTAATGCAACCTTCCAACAGCCACCTTTTACCTTATTAGTTAACTATAAAGTTCGAGTCCAAATTGAAAATACAATAATGTTTTTTAATTCAAGCACATTAGTTTGTATAGTGATATAGATCTGAACTCAGCTCAGCATCCATACCTTTTGGTGTCCTTGTTTTTTTAATAACCACAATAACCATAATCCTATTGGGCAGGATTGATATTAAACTACTAAACATCACATGATTACCATTATTTATGCTATACAAGCTATTTACACAGAGACAAACTATCCATACAGTAGAGTACCACTCAGTGCAAGCCAGAATAATCAATAAATGCAAAAAGGTTTGTGATTAAAATCCTTATCTAGTGCCTACTCATGTAATATACCCAGACTACTTTCTAACTTGTTGCTTTCATCAGTGAGGAGCCTTGCATTTGAGAGCACTGCATTTAGATCTTAGGATTATAATGCAACCATCCAGCAGCCATCTTTTTACCTTATTAGCTAACTATAAAGCTTTGAGTCCAAAATGAAAACAAATAATGTTTTCAATTTAAGCTCATTAGCTTGAATAGTTGTATAGATCTGATTCATTTCAGCATCCATACTTTTTGAATTGAAAACATTATTGTGTTTTCATTTTGGACTCAAAGCTTTATAATTATGTAATAAGGTAAAGAAAGTGGCTGCTGGAGGATTGCATTAGATCCTCATCTAAGTGCAGTGCTTTCAAATACAAGGCTCTCACTAATGAATGCTACAAGCTAGAAACTAGTCTGGGGTTATTGTATGAGTAGGCACTAGATAGGGCCTTTATGTACAAACCTTCCTGCAGCCATTGATTACTTTGACTTTCACTGAGTGACACTACTGTATGGAGAGTTTTACTTCTGTGTATGCAGCTTGAGTAAGCATAAAGAATGGTGATCATGTAATGTTTAGTGGTTTACCAGTCTCTGGTTATTAAAGAAACAAAGACACCAAAAAATATAAATGCTGAATTGAGTTGAGATCTATAGAACTAGACAAGCTAATGTGTTTGAATTGAAAACATTATTGCATTTTCATTTTGGAACAAAGCTTTATAATTAAAAATAAGATAAAAAAGTGATTACTGGAGGGTTGCATTAGACCCAAAGATCTAAGTGCAGTGCTCTCAGATCTAAGGCTCTTCACTGATGAAATCCACAAGCTAAAAATAGTCTGGGAATATTGGATAATTAGACAATAGATAGGGATTTTATACACAAACCTTCTGCATCCATTGATTACTCTGAGTCATGCTACTGTATGATGAGTTTTGCCTCTGTGTAAACAGCTCGTGTAAGCATAAAGAATGGTGATCATGTGATGTTTGGTAGTTCTTTACAATTTTGAGATATATTTGGATAAATATTTATTACTATGTTTTTATACCAAATTTAATTCTCTATATAGTTACACTTTATCTTTATAATAAATTCTCTTTAATCACCATGTCCTTAACTATATCAATTTAATATCATCCACTAATATAAATCTTATGACATTATTGGATAATTTCAATACAAAGGTTTCAAAATTTATGAGGAAATATCTTTAATTAACAAGCAATAAATAGGTGCAGAAGGCTTTTTCTCCCCTAATGTTTTCTTATTCTATACCAATTCTCATTACAATTTAATTAGTCATCATTTCTACTCTACTAAATTACATTTTCCAAATTTTTTTTCAATAATGCTTAACTTAGATTTTTATGTAAGACAATTACTTCTAAAAATATATACCATAATTTTTTTCTTTAAATTGACCATGCATGAAGCAATCTTCTCTGAAAACTACAATTATTTCAGAAATGTTGACTTGTTATTATTTGATATACATGCATTGTTTGTATTTATTAGCATAATTTCCTTTATTATCTATTAGTAATATAAAAGAAAAATAAATTTACCACTGGGAATTTAAGTAATTTGAATAATATTCACAATAAATTGAAAAATATCTTTATTACATTTGATTCTTGCACTAAAACAAATGTACAAAGCTAAACAAATTTTGTTTTCAATCCCCACAAGTGCTCTAGAAAATATATGTGGCTGATTGTAAGAAATAAACCGATAATGTCTATTCTCTTAGAAATTACAAAAAATATTCTGATTACTAAAGAAAATTTGGCATTGGAAATTTATTACTAATTTAAAGCTAAGTTATAAGTCATCCTTATATCAAACTATCTATCATATATTTTGTTTTCTTTAGTGAATAGTAGGTAATCATTAAATAAAATATATTTGCAATTTTTTTTTATCTGGAAACAACTCATCCAGTTGTTTATGTTATCTCCAAATTCGTTTTTGTACTTCTTGGACATTGCACTAATCCAGTCATATTTAATCTAATCATTTCTTTTCATTAAAACTGTTTTTTTCTTAAAGAAAAAAAACTTTCATTACTAAATAACCTCAGGCTGATATGTATGACTTCCTTACTGATTAAGATTGTATAATCAATTATTAAGAATAATTTAATCTGTTATCTTTAAATAGATATATTAGTAACAAGTTCCAAGAAAGGATTCTTCATTCACTTAGCAATTACTCCTTTTAATACTGATATTTTAAAACAATGAAAAAAAATCTGCATCTGTTTATGATATATCCTTTACTGTCAAATCATAACAGTATGATATTCAAATATCTTTTACTTAATTACTAACCCAATGATCAAGCATCCCATATTACTATGAACATAAAAATATCACCTGGTTCTTGTATCCTATAATACTTTTCTTCATTGATAACCAAAGTTTATTTCTCTTTTAATGTTATATATAAATTTTCTGCTTATTCACATTGAGCATGATTTACCAGAAATTTAAATACCAACTTTTGCATTTAAGCAAAATATATCTTTTACATAAATGACCTCTATATTCTCCTTCCTTCAAAAAAAAAATCTGTCTACTCTCTTCATCATTATCTATAATTAAATCAAGAATGTATTTTCTTGAGTCTAATATAGTTAAATTTTTCATTTTGAGAATTATATCTTGTAAATTCTAAATTTTCATAGATTCCCCAACAAAATTCCTTTGTTTTCCTATCAACTTTTCCTCCAATCTACTAAGCCACTAACATTTAAAGACAACTTTAACTTTCATTTGAAAAACAAATAATTCACTTTCTAAAATATAATTTTCCATTCAAGAGTGTTCTTATTTTTTGTACAATTACTTATTATAAACAGCAGTACATTTGTCAGCATACAATCTAATTCTCAACTTAATTATGTATTCTTTAATCATGACAACAATTTTGGACATGACTGAGTATCTTCTGAGGCTTAGTTATAATAAGATTATAAATCAAAGAATATTTTGCAACAGAATATACTGTGAAATTCTCATCATTAAATAATATTTTTAATAGTTCACTGTCATGATTTTAATGTATTATACTGAAAATGTACTCACTATCAATATTTTAAAGAAAAAATAGTTTGTGTAATGCATTGATATACATGTGTTTTATAATATAAATACAAACTTTCTTAGCAGTTAATATCTTGGATTGAGAGTATTGGATTGAGAGTATTTCACATACTCAATAAACCAGAACTGAGTTGTTAATATAATGTGTTTTATAATATATATACACAATGAAATAGTATATATCTTTGGAATATATTTTATTGCTATATAAATTAAGTAAATGTATAGAAAGAAATTTTATTAATTTAAAAGTGTGATATTAATATTTTAAAATATTGATTTGCTATTATTGTTATTTGAAAGATATGATATACTCTTTTTATAAATAAAACTTGATTTTATTAAACAATAATATAAAAAAAAATTCAAGTGTTTAATTTAAAAATATTAATTTTAAAAAATTAACAATTAGTATAAATAATTTAAAAATAAACTATAGCATTATTTATTGTTATATTGGTAAGTCACAAAGAACAATTTCTTATCAAGAAAACTGTTTGGATCATATGAACAAAGTTGTCAGCAGCTGAATTCAAATATTGCATTTTAAATTCTCCAAAAAAACTTGTAATAAATAGTTTTTATCTTAAGAAAATGGAACAAAGTCTCAAATGGATAATCTACTTCTTCGTGTTTTTATTTATCATAAACAGGATTATGTCATAGTCATCAACTGCTAAAAAAATCATGATTTTTTCTGCATCTTCATTTAGGCCCATCTTTTATACTTCAAATGAAGTGCTGTTATAAAAGAAGGATCATTTGCTTTAGCTTCAATTTAGTTAATGATAACATTTTTATACTAGTAAACAAGTTAAAAATTAAAAACAACTTAAAAATCTGTATTAAATATTTTTATTTATGCTGATTTTAATTATCTTAAATTGTCAATTATTAAATATTGGATTGATCATTATGTGTATAATTATCAAACTTATATGCAAGTAATATTTACAAAATGTTTTAAATATATTGCTAAAAAATAATACCTATGTAATAAATGATAATTTATTTTATTTTATAGATGCCACATTTCAGTACAGTTTATGAAATATATAATCTATGTTATTTAATGACATTTATAATTTTAAATAATGATTGTTTAAATGGTGATAAATATTTATTTTATTATATGGGAGTTGACTGAAACTGTATGGATTGGCAACTGATATTTTATTGTTATATTTAGCTTGATATTCCTATGGCTTTATTTTGAAATGATTTCATTTTTAGTAATGAATACTTTCTTAAGCATGGGTAATGTTTATATATTAATAAGTAATATGGCAATAATGAAGAATTAATATTTAAATATTTTATATTTGAAGTTTTCAGAAGAGTTGTTATTTTTATGCCATTACCCAGAATATTGTAGTAGAGAATTAAGCTTATATATAGCAAGCATTTCAACCATTGCTTAATTTTATAGTTCTCAGTGTATATGTTACAGCAGGGGTCTCCTACCCTATGCCTACGGGCACAATGGTGCCCGTAGACCATTTTACATGTGCCCGCTGCTATCCGAACACGCTAAAAAATTATTTATCTGATACAAATAAATTTAATTTTTAAAACTTCTTATAAATTATTGTATTATATTGTAATTAAATTGTAGGGCACACTACAGCGTAAAAATATAAACGTTAATTATATGTTAAAATTTTATTTTTGAAATAAATATTTTTTTGTACATTATGTGTATTATTAACAATATCCAACTATAAATTTACCTTGGAAAAAATAAATGGTGCCCTCCACCTGGTTGAAAAAATAAGTGGTGCCCGCCACCTGGCCGGTATTATAGAATGTGCTCTTAACTGCAAAAAGGTTGGGGACCGCTGTGTTACAGTGATACTAAGTATTGAGATAAGATAGAATAGTTTATTTTGGCAATTTCTCAGATTGTTGATCATACATGTGTTTGTTGATTTGATGTATTAATTTAGATATTAATAACTATTACAATGATAGTATTATTTTATTTTTTAAATAAATTATTGTGTTTATTAAGAAATTTTCTTTTTTTAATTATTGACTATTACTTGAATTATAAAATACAAAATGTTGATATGACAAATTAATAGATGTCCAAATGTAACATATGCCAGGGAAACTTGTCATTTATTATAAGATTTATTATTAGTTACAATAGCTTCATTTTGTAATTTATAACTTCCCCATATTTGTTTATAATTGTGACTTTACTAGTAAACTTAATTTCTTTTTTTGGTATTTTCTTATATTAATTATCAATATTAAATTATGATTGGTTATTGGAAAGAAGTCTAAATTTATTATCTAGTGGTGCCTTCTAGAAAAGTTATATATGGTATTATTTATCCACTATAGAGGGATATATATTTATCATTTTGGCTTTCCCAACTTTGGGGCAATGATAAACTTACACCTGGAGAAATAAGAATCATTATTATACATACTTTTTATCATTTCATTAATTCAATTTGTTAGGGCTTCAATAAATTTATATCTTGAGATTAGAAAAGTTTTTTTTTTTTATCATGTTGGTGAAAATTCATAGGGCTTCAATAAACTTATAACTTGAGAGAAGAAAAAGATATCATTTTGGCCTCATAACTTTTGGGCTATGATGAGCTCATACTTGAGAGATAAGAATAGTATTTTTGTGCAAGATTTGACATTTTAATTTTAGGGATTTTGATAAAGTCATACCATGAAAGATAATATTAGCATATTTTTATATCTTGTTTCTTTTTCTTATGATACACTCTTATAAATTTAAAATAAAAGGAAAAACTTTAAGGTAGTAAATACAATTTAATGATTTTTTTTTTTAATTTTAAAAAATATAAGTTGTGAATATTCTAGAGACACATATATTTTTCTTTATCATAAAATTCATTTTGTGCTAATTTAAAATTTTAAAATTAAGTAGCAAAGTAAAATTTTAGTTGATGATTTTGATGAAAATAGAATGAAGAGAATTCAGGTTTTGTTTCCATTTTTGGGAGAAAACTAATTAATATTTTAATTATTTATATTAATGGAATAAAATTTAGATGAACATAGAGAAAAAAATAATGGTTGAGAAGATAAAATCAGTAGTGTTAGTCCTGAGCCACAAGTTGAAGTAGTAGAACCAGAATGCTCTTAGATAACCTTTAAAAAACCTTAGATTGTAATTTAGGAAAATAAACCTCTAAAAATAGATAAAAAGCAAGAAGATTATGGAATGATGAATATGGAAATATTTAGTCAAATGTTGTAGAAATAGTAAATCAAGTGAATGAAAACATGCAAAAAATGGAGCAGAAAATGAATCCAAGTATGATTCAAATGAATGAAAATTTGCAAAAGAAAGTGGATGAGAATAAGAATCAAATGAATGAAAATAAGCAAAGAATAGATCAAAGTATGAATCATAATGAAAGAAAATTTACAACAGAAAATGGATGATAATAAGAAGTAAATGAATAAAAATATGCAAAGAATGGATCAAAGGAATGAACATTTCCTACAAAATCACCAAAATATTGAAGAATTCAAACAGAAAATGTTTCAGAAAATGGATGAATTTGATAGAATAATTATGGAGGGTTTTAAATTAGACAAAGAAGAAATAGGAAAAGTTCAGTTTGAAATGAAAGAACAGCTAAAGGATGCTAGGATAGAGTTAAGTGATAAAGTTCAAGAGGGGGAAGAAAGGATTAGCAACATAGAAGAAGAAATTAATATAACACTAAAAGATTTTGAGGGAAAAAAGATAAATATATATATTTCTTTAAAAGAAATAGTTGATAGTATAAATATAATTAGAGAGTTTAAAATTAATATAGTTGCAGTTGATGAATGTACACTTGAGATAAATAGTACAGAATTAGTTAAAGATAATTTAGTTTGTACAGAAGAATACAAAGTTGATGTGGATTTAAAATCTCAACAATCTAAAATTGATGATGAGATAGAAAGCTTGTGCAAAAATAATGTAATAGATGTTGAAGAATCTCATATAGTATAGGAATTGATAAATGTAGAATTTTTTTTATGTATCAAAGCCTAGGCCGGAAAGCAAACCCAGGATAACTGCTTGTAAGGCAGCTGTGCTAACCACTCGACCACCAATGATGAAATTATAAAAAAATCTAAAATTAATGATGAAATCATATATGATTGTGATATTGATATGAAAATGTTAGGAGAGTCAAAAATTATTACAAGTACAGCAATATATTTGAAATAGATATTAAAATTATGTTTTGGAAGAATAAATGTAAAGAAGCACAAATAGAAATATTAAATAATTTAAAAGTGTTTAATAATACCATGCATAATAAAATTGAGTCTCATACTTTTATGAAACTTCATATAGAAGTGAAATTATTGGAGTTTGTCAGTGAAGATAATTGTGATAAAAGGAAATAGTTTTGCTATCACAAAGTATGAAGTCATGAGTATGGCAGTTTTATCTGTGAATACATGAATCTTATTGAATTCCAAAGTAGGAAAAATTTGCATAGTGATGAATGCTTAGAATTATTGTGTAAAATGAAATGTGTAGTTTATAGAAGTAATTATAAAAAAATGGTTTTATATGGTATCAGGATGCTATATTTCTTTAGAATAAAGAAAATAAATATAAGGATAAATGGATAAACCAAAGTAGTGTAAATTGTTGACTCATATGGAAAATACATTCAGTTTAGACCTAGAAATATAAATGTTATTTGTTTCTGTTTTTAATTTTATTGGTGGCTAATAACTAATTGAAATGGTTTATATTGTTAGAATTTTAGTGAGATTAAAGGAACTTCAAATTCTAAAGGTCTACACCAATATTTTTTTTATTTTTTTATTAAAATTGGACAGCCTATACTTTATTTTATTTTTTGAAATATCTCTATATTTAGTTCATTTATATTTTCAAATATTAAAGATAAATATTTTATTTATTTGTTATGCATTTGAGTTAAAAAATAATAAGATATTAAATGTTAACTCAGTTCTGACTAAAGTTTATAATTTATAAAAAAAAAAAAAGTCAGAAAATTTTTTATTTTTTAAAAAATTACATTTTTTTAAATGTATAAAATTCTTTTTTGTGAAAGGGAGGTTAATAAAATAGTATATTCCTTTGGAATATACAGTATTGTTAAATAAATTAAGTAAATGTATAGGAATAAATTTTATTAATTTAAAAGTGTGATGTCATTTATATTTTAAATTATAGAATTGTTATTATTTGAAAAACATTATATACTCTTTTTATAAATGATAGTATAAAAAAATTCAAATGTTTAATTTAAAAATATTAATTTTAAGAATTGACAATTAGTTTTAAATAATTTTAAAATAGACGGAAGCATTATTTATTGTTCCATTGGCAAGTAGCCAAGAATGATTTCTTATCCAGAAAACTGTTTTGATCACATGAACAAATTTGTCAAGTGCTGAATTCAAAAAAGGAAAACATTGGATTTTAAACTCTCCAAAATGAATTTGGGAACCAAGATTCGAATGGATAATCTACTTCTTGTTTTCATTTATCATAAATAAGATTACTTCATAGTAATCAACTGATGCAAAATCACGATTTTTTCCACAGGCTTCTATTGTCAAAATATTTTCCGGAATTTCCTGTGGGAATTTAAGGATATTTTTTTTTCTATTTCTCTTTCTAGTTATTAATCAACTTCACCTTCTTCATTCTTTAGATAAGCTCCTCCATTTTTTGTCTGTTCCTCTGTGTTTGATTTTTATGTCTTTGATGTTTCATTTATTTGATTACTTAAATCTTTAACATTTTTATTTATATCTTCTAATTTTTCTTTGTTATCATGCCTTATTTCTTAAATTATTTTTATTTATTTCATCACCATTTTACTATTGTTATGCTTTATTTCTTGACTTATTTTACTATTGTTATGCTTTATTTCTTGACTTATTTTACTGTTCATATTTTTAATTAACTTTATCATTATTGCTATGACTTCTATTATTATGAGTTACCTGTTGTAGATCTTGGTTTTCTATTTCCTTTGGGTTTTTGTAAAATTAAATCTACAATTTTCTGGGTTTTGATAAACTTGATTCTTTATCTATTGTGGATTTGGTGGAGCTTGGTTTTCTATTCTTTTTTTTTTTTTTTTGGAGGTGGTGATTTTTTATATCCACCTAATAATTTCAGCTAAATTTTTTAAATTTTACTCTAGAATTTATTTCTATCACAAAAGATTAGATAATCACTTCCTTTAATGTATTCCTATTTCTTCCATAATATAATATTTCTGATCTCCTTACTTTGTCTTCTATAGATATTCTCTGTAACTAATCTTATTCTTATTTTGACAATTCAATCCTGTGGGATGTATGTATAATTAATTGTTTAACTACTATTATTTATATTTAGGGTCATTTGTGCTTAATCTCATGGTCTTTGTATAATTCATTCTAAATTATTTATCTGCCATACATTGATTATGCCATTAAGTAGCAGTTGGGAACAATAAAACACAACAATACTGATAATAAAGTTCTCAATCATTTTGATATACCATTATGTACCTGATAGAAAATGAAGACAAATAAAGATGACTTCTTTCTAATTAATAAACATCATGTGATCACCATTTTTTTTTAACTAGGCATGATAAAAGTTTCAATCAACCATCATAATGTAGGTCAGTAACTGGATTATTGTTGGAACAACTTCCATCACCAATTCTTAAAGTTTGATTATTCAAAGTGTGGTATCAAATAATTTTGATAAGCTGGTGATATTATTTTTCCAACAATAATCATTTTTAATTATTCATATGGACTAATCATAAAAAATAATATTTGCTACAATTAAACAGCTTCACTTGTTTTGCAGATAAGAATCCTTCTACATCACATGATCACATTTCCTATACTAGCACATTAATTGTTGATAAACAGAGCAAAACTCTCCATACAGTATTGACACCTGTGCTAAACAGAGTAATCAATGGATGCCAGAAGGCTTGTGCATAAAATCACTATCTAATGCCTACTCATCCAATATCCCCAGACTAGTTTCTGTCTTGTGGCCTTCATCAGTGAGGAGCTTTGGATCTGAGAGCACTGCATCTAGATCTTAGGATCTAATGCAACCCTCTAGCAACCACCTTTTATCTCTACTTAACTACAAAACTATGAGAATGAAATTGAAAACACAAAAAATATTTTCAATCTAAGCTCAATAGCTTATATAGTCATATGGGTCTGAACTCAGTTCAGCACCCATACATTTTGGTGTCTTTGGCTCTTTTACAACCATAGCCACCACTATCTTATTAGGCAGGATTGGTGTTAAACCATTAAGCATCACATGATCACATTTCCTATACTAGCACATTAATTGTTGATAAACAGAGCAAAACTCTCCATACAGTTTTGCCACCTGTGCTAAACAGAGTAATCAATACTCTATGTATGGAGAGTTTTGCTCTGTTTATCAACAATTAATGTGCTAGAATAAGAAATGTGATCATGTGATGCTTAATGGTTTAACACCAATCCTGCCTAATAGGATAGTGGTGGCTATGGTTGTAAAAGAGCCAAAGACAACAAAATGTATGGGTGCTGAACTGAGTTCAGACCCATATGACTATATAAGCTATTGAGCTTAGATTGAAAATATTTTTTTGGGTTTTCAATTTCATTCTCATAGTTTTGTAGTTAAGTAGAGATAAAAGGTGTTTGCTAGAGGGTTGCATTAGATCCTAAGATCTAGATGCAGTGCTCTCAGATCCAAAGCTCCTCACTGACGAAGGCCACAAGCCAGAAACTAGTCTGGGGATATTGGATGAGTAGGCATAAGATAGGGATTTTATGCACAAGCCTTCTGGCATCCATTGATTACTCTGTTTAGCACAGGTGGCAATACTGTATGGAGAGTTTTGCTCTGTTTAATCCTTCTACATCTTTTGGAATCCCTGATTTGAAGCACTAATTTGTCTATTGTTAATACTCCTTAGATATTGATTTCCATCTACTAAATTGCTTGAAATGTAGCACAATTTTGAAGGCATATTGAATTCTTCTGTACATTATGTGACTTACAATGACATATAAATAAATTGTATGTGATACAATCATGTTAAGAATGAAAAGAAAAATGAATATAATAATTAGTATTAAATTTAAAATGACAATTTAATGAAATAACTTTTCTGAATTTACTATCTTACTTACCCCCCCTTCCTCCATAACCATTTTACTTTTAAAAATATATATTTATTTACAATAAAAACTTTTACATATAATCAATCATTAAACCAGTCTAGTACCTCTCATTCTATTGAGAGTTGTAATTATGAATAAGACAATCAATGAAGATTAGAGTATATTAGTCCAAGAGTGCTTTGATCATTTTCTTTGATGAATAGCCTTTATCCCTTTTTTTGATTTTCTCCAAGCTGTTACAAAACAATTGAACTACTTCTGATTCTGATTTTCCAATAACTATCTTACATCTGGTTTTTCATAATGAGAATACAGTGAATATTGCAATTCTTATCAGTCCAAAAATTTTGTAATTTATACAGTCTTGTATTGAGGTAATACAATTCACTCCCATTGGGAGCAGTCATGGATGAATTTTCTGATTTTGTCAAATCACGTGCATACTCCAATTAGGTGTTCAATTGTGTCATCTTCTTTCTCACACAATTGGCATATAGAGTCAAGTTTTTGGATACTCCTTTTATATACAAGAAACCAATTGGTGGCCAAAGTATCATGATTTAATTTGATTACAAAATCGATGAATTTTGGCTCCAATGCTCAGAATTTAGTTCTTGATAAGAGGCTATTGTTAGTTAGATTTAGTTTACTTGGCAAACATTGTAACTCTGGATTCATCAGGTGATATGCTTCCCATAGTCTGACTTTATTTGCGAATGGTAGTTGTTCTGGTGTAGTGAATTTCCTTAGATATTTATTTAATTTCATTATCCAATCCTCCTTTGGTGGTGGCTGGTTAATAGGCAAGATGATTTGCGTGATCTCATAATACCCATATAGTAGTATTCAATTAACAATTAGATTATAGGCCCTTTTGGTGTAGATGGGTGGGATTGAATGTAAATAGAGGCCATTAAGTTTTTTAGGCCATTGTATTTTACTTAAACATATGGCCACCACTCCGCTGCCCCAAAGTAGCCTGGAACACATAGAGTTAATTTTGTTTATAAAGTTCTTATTCAGCTTTATGATTGGGAGAAAGTAGGTGATCTTTGTAAATATTTTAATGTTCAGCAGGGTCACCTTTCCCTGGAGGGAAAGGTAAACTTTGGACAATGAGTTGGTTAACTTTTCTGTTGATTGCAATATTGCATTTTGTATTTCTTTTGTCATTGCTGTTGGCAACCTGGATATGAAAAAGCCAAGAAATTTTGGGGGTTCTGCTATTAATTTGGCTGTAACTTTCTATCCAGTAGTGATTTTCCAGGCCACCAATTTATGAATAATAAAATTGAGTCCATAATCAGCTGGGTACTTGTCCAGTATTTCATACAGCAGGCTTAGATATTTGATTGATGGCAAAATTACTAATATCTCATCCATGTATGCTATTACATTAATTGATTTTTTAATTCCAAGAATATAAGTACTAGGGAGTCTTCTTTCTATGTCTATCAAGAGGAGGTTAATATTTGCTACAAAGCATAGGGCACTTAGGGGTGAACCCTGTAGAACTGAGAGCATAGGTTTGAAGCCAGAAGCTATTTTACCATTTAAGGTGATGAAGATCTCTCGGTTCCTTAATAGGCTGTCTATTATTTGGATATATGCATCCGAGGTGGAGTACTCAGCCAATACCTCCAAAAGCTTGTCGGTTCTGATTGAGTCGAAAGCTGCTATTATATCCAGTTTAAAGCTATACAAATATGCTGTATAAAAATTGTTAATTATATACAATAATTTTATAAGATAACTTCTTGAAGTAAAAATGTATATAGTTTAACATCTCATGCACAAAAAAAAAAATATTATGTAAATAAAAAATTATGAAATCTTAAAAGAGTAAAATATAATAATAAAACGATTATAATTTAAATTTTCTCGTGTCAGTTAAATACTAACATATTAAAATAGTTTAACTAACTGCTATGATTAATGATGTTAGAAAAATATAATTTAAATTTAGTTATTAATATATTTAATTTTAGCATTTTCAGCTAATTTTTAATGTTCACAGTCTAATTTTGACAACCACATTTTTGAGTATTTTTGAGTATTCAAAATAATCCTTTTCCAAGTATCAATTATCTTAGTTTTTTTCTTCAAAGTGTTTGTTTTCCACAGTTCTTTTGTTGGAAATTATATTAATATGAGGATATTGGAGAATGCAATGTGCAATTTTAAAGATGTTTAAAAGAATATTCAATATTGAAATAAGATAAATATGAAATATAATGGCTGAAGATTTTTGAATAAAGCTACCATTTTACAAAATGTTGTGATCGAATTTACAGGATGAATATATTATTATACATGATGTAACTCTGAATAAATATTATTTTTAATATCATTTGCTTAATAATGGTAATTTATTACATAAAATAATAAAAATATAAAATGTGCATAGATTAGGTCTTGATTATTAAAGCATCTTTGTTAAAGAA
The DNA here is from genome assembly GCA_028023455.1 of Epiperipatus broadwayi. Classification (NCBI taxonomy): domain Eukaryota; kingdom Metazoa; phylum Onychophora; class Udeonychophora; order Euonychophora; family Peripatidae; genus Epiperipatus; species Epiperipatus broadwayi. Next base: position 4,288,703 of record JAQFVV010006206.1, read on the forward strand.
ATATGGTGATGATAAAAAGAATGAAAAATGACGTCATTTGGATTAGTTAGGGTTGAAAGGGAGATGATATAATAAATATTTTTGATTTAAAATACCAATGTTACTCTCAGATTTAGATTTGATAATAGTGGTGGTTAATTATTTATAACTTATATCTTCTGAGATTATTACTTTTTTGGTTTTTTAGTATTAAAAAAAAATTCTTTGAAAGTCGTTCAAGTAAAATTTATTATTGGTTAGATGCTAAAAGATTAGTTTGTTTTCAAAGGCTACAAGTTCTGCTTATTTGAAAATATACCAGTATATTTCTCTAAGTAAATTTAATTAACAAGCATTGTTTTTAATAGTGTTAATGCTTTTATTAAAATGTCCATTTTTAAAATTTTGTTTTATTCATTAAAATAGAGTTTACAAAATAGTTAACATTTATTATTAGACATATATTTTAACGGTAACTGAAGAGATTATCAAGGAGTCTTATCGTATCCGCACTACAAGGGCGCCATCTAGGCATTTGAACCTAAAAAAAATTATATAGTAGGCAGATACGTAAGTTAAGATTCAAAAAAAAATTTATATATATTATTCTGACTGTTTGCCCAATGTCACTAGCTCATAGAGTAGCAGAGATTTACACATTTTTATAAATTTTAATAGATTCTCAAAATATATTAATATTTAAAACAATAAAATAAAAGAAGCCACTGCCAGTAATTAACACACAAATAGATTTTTATTAACGCACATTTAAAATTGAGGAATAAATTTATTTTTAGATTTTAACAATAATAATTTTTTTTAAATTTAAATTCAAATTACTATTTATATAGATCACACAGATGGATATTTAAATTATATTTTACTTTAGCATGTCGAGTATAGATAGTCTACACATATTTTTTTTCACTTAAAACTTATCAAAACATTCATTCAATCTCAGACTAAAAGTTCGCAGCCAACCCAATGCCTGCTTCCAGATATATAGTCGCAATCAATGCAATATGAAGATGCTAGCATAAAACCACACTGACAGGAATGTGCATCTGACAGCATGATATTATTTGAAGGAAATGATCCATGTCTAGAACAGGAATGTGCATCTGTATGACTAAGGAATCATGTATATAATTTTTTTTAAAGAGTGCTATGCATGGGGGAGAGTGGTCTTCTGCTGACTTATAATCCCTCCAGAGCTAGAAGGGATCAATGGCACAGGAAATACATCTGCGACCATTGCAACGATATGACTGCCTCTTTGGGATCATGCATTCAGTTGGTCACATTGCTCTGTATGCTAAACACGCTTCACACTACATTAATATAAACACCCATATATCCCTCAACAAGCATTGCCCTAACTATGAAACAAATAGCCTGAAATTAAAATCCCTTAAACTAAACATAAATGAATTTAAACATAGTTATAAATCTTTATCCATGCAGCTATCTACACCCAACTTTAAATTTAATATATTTTAGTTAAAACATAATACACACGCACACAAAAAAATGAAATGGAAATGATTGCTTAAACATCTGCATAAAAAATATTAATAATTGAATTTGCATTCTTTAATTCAGATAAGAGTTCTTATTTTCAGCTATTAATTCATTGCAATTTTAGAAAAGTTCTTATTAGATAGACACAAGAGTTTATACTTTATGGATTTAGCAGATGTAGAAGTCCATCTTCGTGATCACTTTCATAGATTTTGTCCTTCTTTGAAATGAAACTGCTACTTGCCATTCATTTAGTCAGGAACTATCATCCAGAGGCCTCAGCTGGTTGACCGGAAAATTAAATTTATTGCAGGCTTCCACATCAGTGAAAATCTGCAATATAGCTAGTTATAACAATATAGTCATAGTCAGCTCTCAGATAACAATTATAATAATCATTTTGCTTTTATATTTTTCTTGGCCTCTTATCATCAGATCTTGGGATTCAACGAGCAAGACGCCACTAATCCTCTCGTGTTTCAGTTATGGTCCGTGCTGTCATTTTCGTGCTTGCATTGGTTATTTAATTTCTTTGTATTCTCTTATCTGACCATTTAATTTATTTTAAATGCCTCAAAGGCTAGTTTGCTTTTGAACAATCATTTAATTAATAAGACAATCATTTCCATTTTCTAAGATTATAGAAATCAACATTATTTCTATTTTTAAAATATCAATCTTTATATTTTACTTTTTTTTTTACATCAAAAATACTTTTAAATACTTTTTCTTAAAATAGTTTAAGTTTTCTATCTGCGCGCGACAATATATATATATTAAACAACTTTTACTTTTCAGTTTTTAAGTTTTTTCTTTTTAATAAATCAATTTTATTTACGATCTTTTTATTTTCATTTTAAAATAATGTGACGGGATATTATATTCCATTACAATATTTCACTAAGATGATAAAATTTATAGTTTAAATGAGAAGTGAATTAATATATTTTCTAGTTTTATTTCTTTGCTTTTTATTCTATCTTTCTTAGCCTTTATTTTATTTACTTTACTGGTTTTCTTTTTCTTTTTGCTTTATTTATTTTTACTTTTTGCCTTTTCTCTTACTATCTTCATTCATTTGGGTTAATAAAGACTCTAGTAATCATAATTCTCCTTTGTCATCAGTTATCTCTTTGCACTAACTGTAGCAATGGGCTACCACAATATTATTATTCACTTCATTCATTTAGGTTAGTACAAAATGGAGTTTTCATAAATGATTTTATCATTCAACATCTCTTTTTTAAGTGTGATAATATAATTTTATAACTGTGCAATCATATTTTCATCATATAACTACTATACACTACAATTGTGAGTCCAGTCTTTTTGGAAATGTTTTTCAACCAGATCATGGAACAGCAGGTATATTTTCCATTGCTCTCAAATAAGAACTTTCATATACAAAAAACTCAATCAAAAGCACTACTATAAGTTTAATAAAAAGAGTGGTTTGGTTTCAGGGATTGTCAATTATTAATAATTGATAATTTCTTTGTAACATTAACGGTTAAAGATTATTTCTATTTATATGGATATTATCTTTTCATTTTTATTCTTTATTATAATAACAGTTCATGAAAATATTTCATTCAATATATATATGTTGATATGAAGATTTTCATGGGTTGCATATATAAAAGACATATTTTGTGAGTTTATCCATGTTAAAAAATTTAAATATTGATATACCGATGTTTCAACTTGATCACACAAGTCATCCACTGGATGATAAAAGATAGAAAGATGGTTGTAGAGGTGCTACAATATGACTGATTTGAAAGAAATGTTAAAGTGCCACCAATAGAAAAAATATTAAATTAAGAATGTTTTTTAAAAAAATATTTCTAAATAGGAGAAATTTTGCATGTATCATCTCACTTATTTATACAATCTGGCCTTTTAGTATCTCAATGGCTTCTCTAATTTTGCACTAGTAGAGATGGTCGCATCTGGATATGATCCTGGTACTAAAAAAATCAATTTTATGACCTGAATCTATAGTATGGAGTGAGAGTGCTGATGATGATGAGTGTTGTTTAATTGCATTAGCATTCTCATCTCTCCTAACACTGATGTGATGATTACTTATACCTATGTAAAAAGCTTTATAATTTTCACATGAGATTTGATAAACACCACGAGATTCAAGAGGGATTGAATCCTTAGGCTTGTTTATTATATTGCTGATCTTTTGATGAATAGAAAATGCTGTATCTATAATGTAGCATTTTAATATATATCCAATACTGTCTGTAGTTCCTTTTACATATGGAACACAAATCCTAATAGCTGATTTATCATCTTTTTGTTTCTTATTTTGTCCATTTTGGGCTTGAAATAAGGCTTTTTTTTTATAAATTTATAATTATAACTATTTGCTAATAAAGCATTATTAATATGATTTATTTCTTCTTTCATATGTGATTTATCTGAAAGGTTAATTGCTCTATTTAAAAGAGTTTTGGCTACAGAAACTATCTGAGTTGGGTGATGATGAGAATGTAAATGTAAATATCTGTCCGTGTGTATATTCTTTCTGTAAATCAAAAAAGATAAACTATTTGATGTTCTGATGATTAGAACATCAAGAAAATGGAGTTTCCCATCAGACTCTGTCTCCATTGAAATTTAATATGAGGATGCAAATTATTTAAATGTAAGAAAAAAATCATTAATTTATTTTTTCTATGTTGCCATATGACAAACGTGTTATCTATGTATCTAAGCCAAATGAGAGGTTTTAAAGATGATGATTCTAAAGCACAAGTTTCTATATTTTCCATGAATAAATCAGCTATTACCCCCTGAGATAAGTGATCCCATAGGAGTACCAAAAACTTGTCTATAATGCTGTCCATTGTATACAAAATATGTGTTCAAGAGACAATATTTAATCAAAGCAATAATATGGTCTGGTAAATTGCAACATTGTAAAATTATATTTAAAGCTTCATCAATTGGAATGTTGGTAAACAAAGGCAGGACATCAAAACTGATCAGAATGTCATTAGCATTAATTTAAAAAAATTTTAAAACAGAAATAAAATGAAAAGAGTTTTTAATGTATGATTTAATAGATGGGGTTGTAGGTTTAATGAAATCCCATAAATATCTAGCTAAAATATGAGTTGGAGATCCTATTGCACTTACTATTGGATAAAAGGGGGTATCTGGTTTGTAAATTTTTGGAAGTCCATAAAATTTTGGACACATACATGATTTTTCATGAAAGATTATTTTATTTTTTTTCTTTGTTTCAATAGGTGATTTATTAATAATGGCTTTTTTTTTCCAAATACCTAGTATGATCTCTTTTTGATAGCTTATAAGTTTTGTAAAATATGTCTTATATATATATATAAACATTAAATTATATGTTTTGTAAAATATGTCTTATATATATATATAAACATTAAATTAAACATAGCTCTATGTACATGTAAATAAAGGGAGTAAATCACCCTCACCCAAATTATGACTTAAAAACCCTCTACATTTTCAACAAGGGATCAAGAATAAAATGAATCCACCTATTCTTGGAAGCTCTAATAATTATAAAGATATTTTTGTCAAACATTGCTGGTAATTCAGAGTGAAAATAATTTATAGCACTTAAGAATTATTAAACTCATAATCAATTATACAAGGCTGAAAACAGCATCTTTCAACAAGATTGGATTAATTAAATAAGATTTATTATGTAAGCCTTAAACATAGCTCAATGTACATATAATACTTTGATAATCTATCTCTTATTAGTAATATGAAAAACACTATAACAATGTATAATTGACCTATTCAATTTTTGTTCTCTGTTATAGTGTTTATATACACCCAAATTTTTAAAATAAAAGTAACTTCAATAAGCCTATATTTGTTGTAAAAAAGTTGCGCAAAATTTTTAATTGCTGGTAAGCTCTAACTAACAAAAGGGATTCAATTCCCTTAACAAAACACAAACATATTTTAAAACAGATTTATTAGCAATAGTATCATAAAAATATCACCCTAAATAACATTTCTTTAAAATTGCTTTTAATCCTATTAAAATGTTTTCACTTGTATAGTATTAGTAACCTTACTTTCACATAAGAAACACATAGCAATGTCAAAGCAAGAGCAAAACAGAAAAAGTTTTTAACTTTTATCCATATTATTCTCTGGTTGTATGAGATATAGTGGATGACCAAAGGGAGCTTGAAAGTCTGTGTTCAATTTCCCATATCACATCTAGACTCCAGGTATATAAAATATACTTATCCTTAAAAATTAAAATGACTTTTGTAAAAAAATGTTTGATTTACTATTGCATCTTTTTTTGTTCAAAGTAGTAAATATAATATGATTATAGACTATACTAGTAAATATTAATTTCTGACTTTTTCCCCTTAGTAGACTAATTTTTTTTTGGTCAGATTATCTTTATCTTAATTTAGATCATTCCAGCAGATATACAGTTGTTATTGTTACTATAATATTTATTTTAAATTCATTTTCACTTATCATCAATAAAGTCATCTGTTGATTTAAATAATTTCCCTGAGAAATCAATAGTAAATTGATAAAGTCTTGGTACTCTTTTACTTTGTGCACAACTCTTAGATGTTTTTTCTTATTCAAGTGCACCTTTTCATGTGGTCCATTTTCAACACCCAATATTCAACTTCAAAGAATAATACATCTCATTTATTCTAAAACAGTTCTTTTCATTCTACTCAACAATTATCAATTGCAAGTTTCAGTAATCTATGGACAGCAATGACTGAAAGAGAACTGCTTATGGTAGCATAAGACTAAGTAAATGGGATGATATTGCTTCTAGAATACTTTATGTATTGTTATTTTCTGATTAAATTTGAATTTTCTTAAATTTGATGGAAATCAACTGGTGTATTGGAAATGGGAAATTGTCCCATTTGATAATCAGTAACAAATCAAACTTATGCAAATGCATTTAATCCACTCTTCCACTTTCAGACAATCTTCTTTGAACTTACAGACTGTGTATAGAAAACTATGTGTTAATAATAATAATAAAAAAACAAATTTTACGTTAACAAATTTTTAGTATTTAATATATGTCTACATTCACAAACTCTCCAGGATCCAGATTCATTGTTTCACTTAAAATAAAATAAAAGCATTATCATTTATGGAAGTTGATTCTTCATTGGTTGTTGGACTATTTTTTTTTTTAATATACAAAATCTAAAAGTAAGCCAACTAATAAAGATAATTATCTTGGAATCAGTTATGTGTTATATTGTCATAACTTATAATTCAGAAGTTGGGTATATAATGTCTTATTTATTTATTTATTTATTTATACTGCAATGAGATCACTAGAGGATGCTTCAGTAGACTGACTCTTATTATATAAAAATTATATTGGAAAAATATATCAAGAAGTAAATAAAATGATAATAATATTGATCTGATAAAGAGAAATAATTTTAAATGAAATAAAAGTGAAACATTTCAAGTCATAATTTTCCTGATTGGATCTACTTAGAGAAGGAATGACTTTGGAAGAATGAAATTATTTAATTGACTAAATTAATAAAATGTGCTAATTAGTCAAATTTTAAACATCATAATTAATCAAAGCATATTATGAGAATCAGAATAGAATAGATACAAATTTTTCATATATTATTGATTCTAAATTAAACTATATTAATATGTGTTTAAGAATATATCTTAAGTACAATTTACGGTAATTAATAAGACATTTTTAAACGTTTTGTTTAAATTAAACTACATTTTATTGAATATTTCAGCAAAACGTATATCAGGAAACTTTCATGTAATCTGTAGGATCATAGGATTTTTTTACTGTTGCCATTAGTATTTTAATAGATGCCTTGTGAAGAAAAAAATATTCTTCAACAAATATTAATAATTATACCGTTTTCATTGATTGGATGCAATAATAGACTCTGGAGTTTCAAGCCTATACTTTGCGCCCAGCTCTATTACTTGCGGTGCGAGAATTTATGAACCCCTGAACAATAAACCATTCGATTATCGTAAAATAATTTACTCTAACTTAATTAAGCTGTTTCTATGGTAATAAAATTGTTACTACGTATTATAGGATTGATACTATAAGTTTCATCTTAGCAGGCGAGTGTGTGAGTTTGTGTATAGATATAATTCAAATAAAAAATTATATCAGAACTTTTAAAATTAAAAAGCAAAACTTATATCAAAAAGGCAAAGATAAAAGTTAATATCAACATTATTATTCTGTGTATCAGAAAATAATTACTAGAAAATATATTTAAAAATTAATTGCCCTTTATTAAAAGTTATCAATATGCTAATTAATAAAATATTTAATTAGTTAGCGTATTGAATAATTTTTAAATAATGTGAAGTAAATAGATAAATTCAAAGAACCATTGTTTGTAAATAGTTTTTTTTTCATCTTTCGTTTCTACTTTAAGGTCTAATTATTTAATAAATAGCAAAATATATTTTGTAATCAATTTTAAATAAATAATTACTTACAATTGAATTGACTTTTTCTGATTGAAGATTTATTCAATAGAATTACCTATATTATGGAGAAGAAAAGATTTTAATGCATTTATTTTAAAACTATTGAAATCGAAATGAAAATTTAAATATTCATTAAAAATAAGATTTTATTGTTTTAAATAAATAATATGCTATTTATAAATAGACTTATAAATGTTTTTGCTGCACGTTACTATAGATTAAATGTTTAATAAATTCTTATTTACATTCTTTTTATTCTTTCACAGTCTTATTAAAAGTGAACTGCATCTCAAAGTTCCACTTTAGTGAGATTTATTTGAATTCCTGATTTACTTTCTTCAGAGTTCTATGCTCTATAGCACGGGGTTGAACATAGAGTAGCAACAACTAAGAGCTCCTGAAGTAATTCTCAGTTTAATAAAATTTAAAAAATATTTAATTTCATCAGTTGGATAAATATGATGTACTCAATATACCATTTAGGTACTCAAACACAACACCCAATATCTGAAGTATTACTTATTTATTTTTATCTTTACTAGATTTTAATAAGTATCTTAGAGATTTTTTTCACTATACAGATTATTGTCAAATCATGCTTTCTTCATTACATATCAACTGCTTATTAAATATCAGTTTCATCATTCTTCATCACTTTAAGCCATACACTTTAAAAATATTTTTTGTATGTCTCTCTCAACCTCATCCCCATTTTTTTTAGTTATAACTAATTATTTGTCACATAATGTCTTAGGTTTAAATGAAACTTAAAATTAGTATTTATGACTATGATTATTATATTATACTTAATAAAAACCTTCTGAAATTGATACAGATGGCAATATCTTTCATTACCGACAGAGCAAAATATGAATAGGTTTGAATGCAAGAATAATAATAAAGATGACTCAAAAACTAAAGTTTTCTTAATCAATTTTTATTCAATAAAATAAATAAATCACAGTTTGATAAATTAAATGAAAATATTGAGCATTTAAATATCATTTGACACCACAAGAAATATAACACTGTTTTTTTCTATATGCAGCAATGGAGTTGTGGAATCAAAAGCTAGCAGTTCTTAATTGATTCTTAGCTGAGTAAAGAAGAATGGTTGGACTCAATCTAACTTACCTTAACACAATTTCTGTTTATGCCAAAGATCATAAGAGTCATATCTATTTTACAATTTGTATATATTTTTCAGTGAACATTTTGTTTTATATACTTATATTGTCAATAAATAAGAGATTACCACAAATGCTAGACATGAAATACATGTCTAATATAAGATCTTAACTTAAGCCTAAACAGCATGGTACATAATTTATTTTGAACTTTAAGTAATTTAAACAATATTTATTATATTAAAAAAAATTTTTAATGTTAAATGTAAATTAGTGACATATTTTATTTATCTACCTTTTTCAACAGGTAGATCAATAAGCATATTGCCTATTATAATTAAACTGCTATTTTTCTTTTTTGATGTAAAATATTTTTTAGCATTTATTCAATTACTTTACTCTATCAGTATGTGGAAAATAATCAGATTTGCATCATTTTGTTTCTGTTACTTTTGCATTTTTCATTATAATATTCCATTGTATAACAGAGTTGAGTTATATAGATATATATTAATTTTACATTAAAGATTATATATATATCCATTATATTTTTATTAACACATGATCATTTCTTTAATCTACATTTCAATACTCTTTTTAGATGAACCTTAGGTATCAGGATATGTGATCACTTAAACCAATATGTTTATACATTGAAATTGATACAAAATACTTTAAAAAAGTAATGTGAGTGTTTAAATTATTTTGAAACATATATATAAATTTTAAATTAGAAAAATATAATAATAATAATAATAATAATAATAATAATAATAATAATAATAATAATAAAATAAAATAATAATAATAATAATAATAATAATAATAATAATAATAAAAATAATAATCCCCCCCCCCCCCCCCCCCCCCCCCCCTCTTTCCCCTTTTTCCCCCTCCCCCCCCCCCCCTTTTTTTTTTTCCCCCTCCTTTCCCTTTTTCCCCCTTTCCTTTTCCCTCTTTCTTTTTTTTTTTAAAATAATAATAATAATAATAATAATAATAAAAAAAAATAATAAAATAATAATAATAATAATAATAATAATAATAATAATAATAATAATAATAATAATAATAATAATAATAATAATAATAATAATAATAATAATAATAATAATAATAATAATAATAATAATAATAATAATAATAATAATAATAATAATAATAATAATAATAATAATAATAATAATAATAATAATAATAATAATAATAATAATAATAATAATAATAATAATAATAATAATAATAATAATAATAATAATAATAATAATAATAATAATAATAATAATAATAATAATAATAATAATAATAATAATAATAATAATAATAATAATAATAATAATAATAATAATAATAATAATAATAATAATAATAATAATAATAATAATAATAATAATAATAATAATAATAATAATAATAATAATAATAATAATAATAATAATAATAATAATAATAATAATAATAATAATAATAATAATAATAATAATAAGGCAGCACTCTGATGAAAAAAAATATCTATTGATTTAAACTTGATTTAAGTTTAATGTATTAATTTTTTACCTATAAGTAAAATAATAACCACATCTAAAATATCAGTAAAACGACTATACTTATAAATTAATATTAGAAAAAAACATTTATTAATAATCTAAACATAATCATTAAGATAAAATACAAAAATAACTAGCAGAATTTTTGTTTTGGAATTAAACTATAAATATTGATTTTAAAATATACAAATACTGTTATAACCTAATTAACAATATTTAAGATTAATAGTATCAGTGCTATAAAATGGTATAATTAATTTAATTTTAAATGTCAGTAACAATTATCAGAGAATTAAATTAAAAAGATTGTCTTTTTTTTATATATGTCATAGCATCGGCCGGGAGGCGAACCCACAACCGTCTGCAACCAACTACTTGCTTGCAAGGCAACTGCGAGGACCTCTCAGTTAACAATGCTTGACAAAAAAGATTGTATTTATTTATCTTTTATTTAATTATATATATATATATTATAAATATATATTAATTAATTACTCTTTTAATATAATAAGTACAATGATAAGAATAGACAGCCACTAGTACTTTAACTGAATATGAAGTAATATTTATGGTTGAGGATTTAAGTGTTTCCATACCAATGAGGTGACAGTGTTGAACTCACAGCTATTCTTTCATTTTGTTGAAAAAATTATGCGTTGTATTGAAAGTATGTTCTTGATATGTAGAATGTTAAGACTTCCACTATATTATCAATAGGAAGAGTTATTTTGACTTGTAAATAATTATCATTATTTAAAATTTTCTTACAATAAACAATGCTTCACTATAGGATACATGTCTGCATAAACTTTACATGCCAAAACTTTTCAATACATCAATTATTTAAGTTTTCATGTTTTTCATTAAATTCTTAAATTTCTTACAATCTCTGAAAAAAATTGGGTCTTTCATGACAAAGGACTCAGAACCTTGAGAAAAAATATTGACAGGTTTTGACAAGGTAAATTTCTAGAAATAAAATATAGTTATTCAGATTTTATGTAAATTACAAAGATGGGGAATTTCACTGAAATATGTTGTTAATTTTGCTTTTTCTGAATCAGTAAAATATTCTTGCTGTTTTCAAAATTATATTGGTAACTTTGTTTTTTTTTTGCCACTTCTTTGTACAGGCTGGTTGTAAGCTCTCCTATTTTGTTATCATAATAGTAAAATACATGCCTTTGTCAACAGGAAGAATGATTATTGATTTACCAAGTAGAAGAGATTCAATAGCTTTCCTTTCATAAGAAATGATTGATTTACATTTTTGGTGTCTCTAAAACATCATTTTTATTCTCCATCATAATTCTACTGCTCCTTTAGAAATAATTTTTGAGTAATTGCCTCGTAGTGTGATGGCAAAGTTTAGTCTTTTGTTGAGAGCAGAAATTCTAGAAGGTGTTAGATTTTTAGAACTTTAAACTAAGATTTTTAATTGGTGTAATTGGTAAATTGATTGTTACAGCATGATATCTGATTAATTTACAAGATTTTTATTTTGACATTAAGAACACAAATTAAGATTAGAAAGGGAAAATCATCTATATTTTAAGTAACAGATGTATGTACCAATATGTATATATATATTTTGGAAAAAGATAAAAATATTAGAAAGAAAAAGGCACAAAGAGAAAAATTTAAAGAGACTACTTACATCACATGGCTCACAATCCTATAAGCCATTCTAATGTTCTAATTCATAATGTTTGGAAACTATTTATTGATCTTGTTCATAAGAAAAAATGAAGAAATCAGGAGTGTTATTATACTGATTATTGTTTTTGTCAAATTTAACATAATCAGCATGAGTGTTATTATTCATGAATTTTAAGATCATGGCTTTAATTCTCATGCTAGTATTTTCATTATTCGGCCTGAAAAGAGAGGAGAATAATAGTACCTAAAATATCATATTACACACTGTGTATTGTTAGTAATAGTTGAAAGTTTTTGACAAATTTAAATAAAGCTTGAATTTTTCTAATGAAATTTAAAAATTAATATTAGATGATAGAAATAGTCTAACATATAATTACAGATAACAGTTATGTTTTTTCCCATTGATAATATTATCATTGCTATTGCAAAAGTCATTCCTGGATGATTTATTATTCAATTGAACCTGTATTATTATAATTTAAAATATATTTAATCTATTAAATTATTAGCTCTAAATAATTGAATTTTTTCTTCTCCAGAGTTTGTATTTTATTATTGCCTGCAAGCTGGTAAACAAAACTAAATCAAATAATTGTTAATATATATATATTCATTCTTTTACATAATCATAATTACATTTTTTATTTATTCCTCTATTCTAATTTTTTTTTAGTTAACTTATTCTTACATAATTTGATGAATGGATGGTGGTTTTACCAATAAATATGCTACTAGAGCCAATGTACATTTATAAAAAGGGAAATATAAATAATCTGCTTAATAATAATAATAATAATAATAATAATAATAATAATTGATTTCACAAACAGAAAGGTAACCATGAGATAAAATGCATAGAATAAATAATGATTATATAGGTATCACAAAAAAATAAAATGAAAACAAGAATGTGATAATATTTTAAAAACAAAATCTCTAGTGTAAAAAAACAAAAAATAAAGTATTGAAATTATAAAATTCAAATATTAGAAAATCTAAAAAAAATTAATGAAAGAATGATTGAAAGGATTTTACTTATTGGTAAATATTGATCTCTACTAAAAAGAAATAAAAGGAGAAAAATTAATTTTTAATTTATAAAAAAATACTTATTATTTTTAAATGACAAAAGTAAAAATTTTTCATAGGAAGATATAAATTAAGATAGTGTTTCCAGAAATTTAATTTGAGGATAATGTTAGCAACTAAGAATCTCCTTTCTTAATTTATATATTGATTGGTTAAAATATTTTTTAGAATCAATTAAAAATTTTGTTTTTAAGATAAATTAGAAATATTTGTTTTAAAAAATGTTTATTTATATAGGAAATGACCTCTCCCCCCCTAAAGGAAAGCAAAAAAAAAGTTTAAATTAGGTTAAAAAGATAGCTTATTTTTGAGGATATAAATATAAGTAGGTTTTGAAGGGTAAGAATATATATTAAAAACAGAGAAATATTTTTGTTATATATAATTTTGTATATTATAACAGGCATGTATATATATTTTTCATTTTTTGATGTGCAAAATACATGAAGGATTAATTGATAATAGTTGTATTCCATATCAAAACATCAAAGTTTAATGTAAAGTTTGATTCAGCCCCTAAGATAATTTATTTAATGACTTATTTTTCCCCCAGATAATTCCAAAATTATCTAGATGGCATTACTTTTTAATATCTAAAAAAAGAACAGCCATTCTACTTTCAGTCTGTAATACCCTACTTTCTCTAATCATAACCTCTGATTCTAACTCACTGTGAGAGCTTGAATTTATACAATTGAATATATATATATTGTATCTTTTATAATAAGTACAGATAGTTTAGATAGGGTTGGAAAAGTAGCTATATTTTTAAAAAATTTAAAATTAGGTTATTTTCTAGGAAATAATTTTGATATTATACGTAGTAGGAGTTCAAACTCAGTATACAGGAGCTTATAAAGATATATTAGATAGTTTGAACTCATTTGGAAATGAATTAAATATAAAATGATACAATAAATTTTTTAAAAGATATTAATTTTTATTTATTATATTTAAAAAATTCTACAAAGATAGAATAGCTTAATTATAGCAGTAAATATTTTATATTATAGATTTAAGGTAATTATTTTTGTTTAAAATATTATTTAAAGATAGTTAATTTAATATTAGTTTAAAAATTAGGGAAAGAAAACTTTAATTTTAGCTTGTTAACAAAAATTTGATACATAATAATGTGTAACCAATTTTTAAGTCTAGGGATAATATTAGCAAAGTAATGAATAAAATTATTATTATTTTATTGAAATGTAATATTTTAAGTCAATTTCAGGTTATTTAAATATTAAAAAATTGTTTTAATAAGAATATTTAATTTTTTAGATAAAAATATTTAATATCTAACTCTTTCAAAACCAGGCAGGCATTGTTAATTTTTAGAAAAATTTACCCTAACTCTAATAACTTAGATATTTTGTGTTTGAATGTAATAAATATAAAAAACATGCATTAAAAGAAAGGTCATATATGAAAGAATATAATGAAGCTGTTAAAATAATCATTTCATAAAGAAAAAGTTAAGAAAAAGAATATTTTTAATAGTTTTAAGAATGTTTATTTTTACACTGATTCACAAATCCTAAATTTTGAAATTCAAATGATAAAATGACAATTTCATAAACAGCTTCATCGCATCCGTCACAAATTAAAAAAAAAAAAGATGTATTGGAAGTCTTACCCGAGGTAATTTTTCACTGAGAAAATTACTAAAATAGCGGCCTTGCTGTGGTTCATTTTTATTCTACAGCCAGATGTGTCCATTTATTCAAAAGTACCTATAACAATATGAATGATTTTTAGTGGAGAAAAAAGTAACAGAACAGTGTATTCAAAAATAAATAAATAAACTCATAAAAAATAAAATGAATAAAAATAAATCAATAAAAATATTTTTTTATTATTATTAACAATGATTACATGTGTGGAAGAAAGGCTGAGTTCAAATACATGGCACTATAACACAGAGTGGATGGATTGATGAAGCCAGAAAGGTTATATAAAATATATTATATAAATTATTTGTGTAATATTAAAATATTTTTTATTTTTTTAATAAAAAAAAGAAAAAAGAAAAAAACCAAAAAAAAAGTGGGGGGATTGAGGAAGTCAGAAAATCTATACACTATCCTATATTACTTGCCTAAAATTGACACAAATCAATTGCGGGTCATAACTTTAGCAAGTCCGGGCTGATGCAATAATTCATCCATAATTTCAAACTTGGTCATATGTGATACACTATTCATATTTATAATCATGCCAAAAAATGCATCAGCTCATGTGGTGACAGATTACTCCAGTCCCCAACTTTTTTCCATTCTACAGCATATTTATTTGAAAATATTATAATTTATTATTCTATATCATATTTATTTGTTTCAGTACATCGAAAATATTATAATTTTTTATTCTATAGCATATTTATTTATTTCAGTATATAGAAAATATTATAATTTATAAAAAGAAATATATAAAAGAAAGTAATTACATACCCTTGAACGTTATCCAAAAACGTAATTTGAGAAGAGGGTCCAGAATCGTGGACAACTTCAACAGAAAATCAGAATAAAATCTTCAGTAATTGAGCCAACCATTGTGGAATAACTTTTTTACAATATATAAACTGATAAAAATAAAAAATAAATTTTTTTTAGATACCCTTCACTAAAAATATTCATAAAAAAATCTAAAAATTGTCGTACAAAAAAATTCTTACATTTTCATGTAGATAACAAAATCACGCAAAGAATGACATATGGCCCATATGTGTGACAATTACCATTTACACATAAACTCAGCTCAAAATAGAAATTTCTAGAAAAGTCATACAAAAGTCATACTGGGGGTCAAAGGGCTAAGGTATTAAATAATTTGATATTTAATAATTGATGATTCATACTTTTAAACTTTATTTTAAAAGTGATATTAATGTAGTTATGTAAATGAGAAAATTTGTACAAGCAGTATTGACCAATGATATCATTGGATTAAGACCAGTATAAAAAGAGAAGTTGAAGTCAGTCTAAACAATGATTCTTAGTGATTTCAGTGATACAGTTTTTTACATATTCAGATTAAGACAGATTTAGTTTGAAATTTATAGCTATATTTTTTATATTGTGACAGTAGTAATTTTATTATTATTATTATTATTTTACTTAAAAGTGTTTTGAAAATATAATTTGAATAACTATTTAAATAATAGTTCACTAAAACACCAAATTTTCCCATCAGTCCATTCTTACTTAAACTTGACTTAGGACCTCAATAATTCTATGGAATGTGATAGTAGCTCCTTAAATATTGAGATTATTAACACTAGATGTCAAGGAATATATTGCAATACTGGAGATTTATGTAAGGACTTTGAAAATTTTATAAATAGTAAGTCAGAATGAGTGAGTGAACATTTTTTTGCAATAACTTTATCATATTACAATGAAAATAATTTATTAAAGTCAATTAAGAGGAATCGGATATTTATTAAAAATCTTTATTGTAGTGTTAAATTTGAAAGAAAAAAGAAATTAAGACTCTGCATCTAAGTTTAAAAACTGAATTTAAAATGTTTTATAGTATGATGAATGACTATTATATAATTGATAGTAATAATTCACATTTAATTTGTCTTTAAAGTAATCAAAATGGAGTTACATTTTAAGAATGATGTATTAAAGACATATTGAAGAAGATGACTTTTGTACGTCTTTTATGCTTTTAAAAGTACTTGCTACTGATCAAATCAATAAATAAATCATATACTTTTAAAATAATTTTATCTGGAAATAATGAACTCTGATACATCTTTTTAAAAGATTGAAATTATATCAGTTAATATATGTTTTGAATGATATAGCTGTTTTTTACCTGGAAAAGAAAAATATTTATTGAAAAGATATACATTTAAAAGGATAAAAATCACAAATCTTTTAAAGAAAGAAATATTTATTGTAATTCATAAACTAAATGTCTGCTGATAAACATATTAAATAAATAACATTATATTATATTAAACAATGTTTGTATTGATGTTTTTGATCAATGAAAAATGTGAATATTACTTATATTATATTTACTGCAACTTATCTGCTATACAAAATGGCCGAAACATTCATAAGAAAATATTTTATAATATGAAGATATTAAATTCCTGGATAAAATTTTCAGAAAGGACTGAAATAAATATTTTATCTTACAGGATGATTAATATCTGTCTTAGATTTTAGTGGATTCTATTATTCTTACTTCTCCTTTTGTTCAATGGTGCTGATACAAAAGTATGATCATGCACAAAACTGTCCAATTGTAACTAGGCAACAGAACAATTCCTGAATGAACAAATTCCTGACAAGCATAAGAAGAAAAAAAAAACTTTTTGTAACTTTAAAACTTTGTCATTTTTTTATTATTATTAACTCTAACATTAATATTTAGAATATTACTTTTTTTTATTTTAAAACTAACCTTTTGTTATTATATTCTAAATTAAATCTTAAAATAGATTAATTTTATTATTTTAGAATGTTAAATAATAAAAATGAGCATTCAGAAAGTAATTTTCTGAACAAGATAAATTACAATTGTAATTGATTTTTCTGAATGTATGGTTGAAAAAGCAAATCACCATAATGATGTTAATGATGATCAAGATCATCGGTAATTTTTTTTATTACTTAGATTACATTTTGCTTAATAATTTGTTTGTTTTTTTTTAAAAAAAAGATATATCCTAATTAGTATTTAAACTAGTATTTTATATTGCTTGAATTTTATATTAAACAGTGGAATAAACTGTTGAGAAAATTATTGTATGTATTTTTATAAAAGAATTGATAAATGTGGATGAATATTTGAAAACATCAAAGGATATTAAAAATATTTATTTAATATGAGTGCTTGAATATGCTTATATTACATAGCATCATTACATTATTAATATGTTATTTTTTATGAATGTTATCTGTTCAAATACAGAGAAGGACATAATACTGATCTCTAAATTATATAATAACAAATAAATAAATGCATAGTACTGATGTATGTTTAATCAATGTCATTTGTGCTTGAAAACTTATAAAAAACAGCTTGAAATGTTTCTTTAATATTGTTGTTTTTGGAAATTATTTTACAATGTGGTTTGTATGTTTTACAATGTTAAGTGAGTTATTCAATGTGGAAGATATAGGATAGTGGTCAAGAGAGTAATATTCATATGAAATCCTAGGTGTTAGGAATAGGCTGAAATCTGTTGTATGTGAATTATATTTTCATGCTTTAAAGTTATTAAAATATACTGATAACATTGGGCTGTATATCATTTTCCATAAAAAGTTGCATTTTCTTTATCATCAATAAGTGCTATAATAAAGCCATGTCTTGAATATTAGGTGCCTAAGGAATATGAACCTATTATTATAATTTGCATTTTATCCATGATAATATTATTTTACTGCTTTGAGTCATTCTTGTTATTATTCCATACCCTACAATTTAATCACTATCTATCACTACAGAAATCATCATAGAGAATAGTTTTATAAGTTGGTAAAGTAATGACAACTGTTTTGAAGTTGATAATTTTGTGAGAGGACAAGACGAAGTATATAGAAATTTCTTTCACAAATGATGTTGAGATGTTTGATGATTATCATAGTATATAACATAAGAGAGGAATAATTGATACTTATACAAATATTAGAGATCACTTAGCTTAAATGGATGCATATTCAAATAAGAATGAAAGTGGGAATAGTGAAAATGATTTTTGGATGATATAATGAATGTAAGAGTATAAAAATGAAAGAAATGCAAACATCAAGCAATATAAATTATTGATAGTTCTTTAAATTTTATTATAAATAATTTAAACCCATTTAAGTTACAAAAATTTATGAAATTATCTCTTAAATATTTTTGCATAATAGTTAATTTTCTATAGAGGGAGATATTCATTTTTTTTTTTTTAATTTTCTGATATTCAAATATCAGGATGATACTTTGCTAAACTTTGAAGAAAGTCTTTAATAATTTTTCTTTTAATATTTTATTTGTTGGGCTTTAAGAAGTATATTTTAAAATATAAATTTATATTGGTAAAATACAACATAAGAAGTGTATTTTATAACAGTATAAGTGTGATATTAAGTTTTCTTAGAAATTGGGAAATTTATAATAACTATTCCCAATACAAATAATAGAATACTATTTTACTGAATAAGGATTACATTTTGTCATTAGTGTTGTAAGTTTTATTTTATTTGAAATGGCCAGAATGAAGGCTCTCTTATTTTATTTCTTGTAGTTATTGGTAAGATTTACTGTGCATACATATATATATATATAAAACAATTCACTAGAATAAAACTACAAAATTTAAAAAATGCCTATATAAAAAATTAAAGATTAAAATTCTTTGCTATAGCCAGCTTCGGCATATTCCGCCATCTTAAGTAGCAATACGTTAATATTTATCAAACTCTCACACCAGTAATGTTCCTGCGTGAATTACCTACTTTCCATAAATTGTGAATATTAACACAATGACACTGTTTATTCAATACATTATCCGTACTATTTATAAAATAGGACTCCTTAATTTTTCTTTTCCTCAAATCATTTTCCATATGCAAAATAAAAACTCTATCAAAGCAGAATTCTCCATTACAAATCACTGCATGTTCTGCAAAAACAGATTTATACCTCTCTGCAGAACAATGCAACTTATTATATAATAATTCATGCTCCCTAATCCTCTTTTTCAATGCACATTTCGTCTCCCTGATGTGCCACTTTATATATAATATTACATTTGTTGCTTTTATCAATAGAATCTTTACCATTAATAACTGATCTTCCAGTATTTGCACCCACTTTAAATGTAACATTAAAATCAGCAGATACCAATGATGTAATTTTATTACCAACAATATCCTTTACATAAGGCAATGCTATCCACCTTTTCTTTTCCATATTACCGCTTCTTCATCTATTTCTATACCTATATAGTGCACATAAAATATTTTTTCTATTATATCCCACACCCAATAAATCATTCACATATCTTTCAATATTAATCATTTTATTACTCTGAAATTCACATAAAACATCATTTCTAAAAAGAAATGTTCTAAAACCAGCCAATTTATAGGTAAGTGGCACATTTGAATTTGGAAGAACAACTCCTCTAATTGATAATGGTTTTAACACCATTTTATTATTAATTTTATTACCTTCTCTCCATAAAATAAAATCCAAGATATTTTACACTCTTCTCATTGTCTTCAGAAGTAATAGTCCATGTTAACCCAGCAATATCATTTTATTTAATAAACAGTTTTTGCACTATCATATTTGATCCTACAATAAGCACACCATCGACATACCTAAAATAACTTTTAACACCGGTCATAAAATATTATTTTAAAATCATCCTATCATAATGACCGGTGTTAAAAGTTATTTTAGGTATATGGATGATGTGCTTATTGTAGGATCAAATATGATAGTGCAAAAACTATTTATTAAATTGAATAATATTGCTGGGTTAACATGGACTATTACTTCTGAAGGCAGTGAGAAAAGTGTAAAATATCTTGATTTGATTTTATGGAGAGAAGGTAATAAAATTAATAATAAAATGGTGTTAAAACCATTATCAATTAGAGGATTTGTTCTTCCAAATTCAAATGTGCCACTTACCTATAAATTGGCTGGTTTTAGAACATTTCTTTTTAGAAATGATGTTTTATGTAAATTTCAGAGTGATAAAATGATTAATATTGAAAGATATGTGAATGATTTATTGGGTGTGGGATATAGTAGGAAAAATATTTTATGTGCACTACATAGGTATAGAAATAGATGGAGAAGAGATAGTATGGAAAAGGAAAGGTGGATAGCATTGCCTTATGTAAAGTATATTGTTGGTAATAAGATTACATCATTGGTATCTGCTGATTTTAATGTTGCATTTAAAGTGGGTGCAAATACTGAAAGATTGGTTATTAATGGTAAAGATTCTATTGATAAAAGCAACAAATGTAATATTATATATAAAGTGGTATGTCATTGTGGATATAGTTACATCAGGGAGACCAAATGTGCATTGAAAAAGAGGATTAGGGAGCATGAATTATTATATAATAAGTTGTGTTGTTCTGCAGATAGGTATAAATCTGTTTTTGAAGAACATGATGTGATTTGTAATGGAGAATTCTGCTTTGATAGAGTTTTTATTTTGCATATGGAAAATGATTTGAGGAAAAGAAAAATTAAGGAGTCCTATTTTATAAATAGTATGGATAATGTATGGAATAAACAGTGTCATTGTGTTAATATTCACAATTTATGGAAAGTAGGTAATTCATGTGGGAACGTTACTGGTGTGAGTGTTTGATAATATTTAAATATTAACGTATTGCATATATATATATATATATATTGCTAAATGATGCTAATTCTTATTTTATTTTTGTAATTTTTTTATATTATGATGTTATCATATTGTATTAGTATGATATTGTTAATTTATAAATAAATTTAACTGTTTTTTTTAATCTATACCTTGATTTATCTGCATGTTCCTTATTTGATTTTTTCATTTTACATGCATGATTCACAGAAATTAATAATTTAAAATATTACTTATTTTGCAAATGATCTCTAAAGATTACTTAGATATTATTTGTATTATAGTTGATTGAGTAACAAACTATATTATTATCATAGAAGATTGATCATTATTAATTATTTTTAAACTGATATAATACCAATGAAAGATACTTGATATTGCCACAATATTCAAATACATTATAATGCCACATTACACACAAAAAAAATTGTGCAATGTTTATTTTAAATCTTATTATGTTATTTATGTTTTATTGCTTAACTTTAATCATTAAATAGATTTTATGTTGAGAGTCATTAAGTTATTTTAGTTGCATATTGTTGCTATTATTTTGTAAGAATAGTTAGATATGTAAAATCCCTCATCATGTTTAACAACAGGGTCTTAATTAATTTATTTATTTTGTTAAAAATGAACCTGAGATTATTATTATTATTATTTTTGGAGAATTGTAAATTATCTACAGAAAGATAAAAAGGAAATTATTAGGCATATTAAATTTCTAATTAGTATTTTATTAAAAGAATATTAAGTAAGTAATTTATTGTTTATTTCTGTAATAAATTTATAAATTATTTTTTAGGATTGTTAGATGTGTGTGTTTAGAGACATGAGAGTATTACATAGTAGTTTATTAGGTGAATTTGGTGGGATAATATTCTTATGCCTTTGAAAGTATATCTTTTGGGATGTATTCTTAATGTTTAAACCAGTGTACCTTACTGAACATCTCATGTTAAGAGTTTCATAATTATATTTGTTATTTTGATAGAACCATATTTTATTTATAATCTTGAGCAAATTTATAAGTTAAATTTATTAGTGAAATAAATGAGTTAAGTGTTATTAGTTGGAATCATAATTATATATTATGAACCTAAGTATTATGATATTTTAATTTAATAAGTTTTATTTATATTTAATTATTAAAATATATTATTTATTAGATATTGTATCTTAGTAGTGTATCTTGAGCTAGTCTTAATATTAATTGTCTTGATAATTATTGTTTATGTAACTTAACCATAATTCAATATTGTTATATTCTAGTTAGCTGGATTCTTTTGTTCAGAGGATTCTAGTGGTCATAACCAATTGTATATTTCAAATGATAGAACACCACCTAGTGCAAAATGGTAACACTACCGGATGTGTTGCCTGATCTCTACACAAAAACTATTTTCTTACTATTAATGTTTGTAAAAAGATGATTGTGACTTGTCGTTTGTCAAACTTGTACCATGCTTGTAGTCATATAGTTGTTATTGTTATACTTATTCTGTGGTTTTACTAAAACACAGTGTTATTATATTTCTAGCAAGTGTACACTTTCTTAAAATATTATTTAATATTTTTTTACCTATCATGTTAAATTGCAAGAAAAGAAAATTAAATGAAAAAAATAGAACATTCAATGTAAAGTGGGAGTTAGATTTTTTCTTCACTTCTGTGAAAGATAAAATGGTGTTTTTGTTGTGCAATACAGTTTTAACTACTTTAAAAAAAGTGAATGCAAAAATAAACACAATTTGACACATAAAAAACATAAATTCTTCAATTTAGAAGGTGAATCTTGATAAGTTGCACTTCAAAAATTGAAAAATGAAAAGCATCATCAAAAAGAAAAATAACACTGCAGTTGATGTTACCTACAAAATAGCACATATAATTGGAAAAAGAGGCAAACCATTTAGTGATGTAGAATTAATAAAAGAATGTATTGTTGAAAGAGTGGGTATATTAGCCAGAAAAAGGTGATAAATACAAAAAATTGGCTCTTTCAAGAAAAACTATAAACAGATCAACATCACGATTTAACACAAAATGTAACAGAGCAACTTCACAATATTATACAAAATGAAGACATTTATTTTTCAATTGCTTTAGATGAAAGCACTGATAAACTGATTTGACACAAGTTTTATATTTTATTCATGTGTGACTAAAAATTTTCAGTGTTATGAAGAACTTCTTGTGCTGGTTACACTAACTGGAAGAACTCATGGTTTTGTCATTTTCAAAAACTTTAAAGAAGTATGCCATCAATTACAGTTAAATGTTAGTAATTTAGTCAGTGTTTGCATCAATGATACACCTTCTATGAGAGGCAAAAAAGAAAGATTTATTGGTTTATTAAAGAAAGACAACTTAAATTTGAAAAATTTGATATCATTTCACTGCACTTTGTATCAACAGAATCTTTGTGCAAAATCCACAATTTTGCAAGATGCTCTGATAAAGCCATTTTTATTGTAAACTATATTCACATAAATGCAATGTGTCATCGTAAATTTCAGCAAATGCTAATTTTAGATGAGGAAACTTACAGTGTTGATCTACCATAGTACTACAATTTGAAAAACTTTTAACTCTTTAACAACAAATTTTAAACTTTTATCAAGAACAAGAAAAACCATGTGATTTATCAGATGAAGCATTTTGCAGAAACATTGCTTTTTTGTCTGATATCATGACAAAGCAAAACAATTTAAATATTTGCCTGCAAGATAAAATGAGGCATATATATGAAATGTGACAAAAGTTCCAAGCGTTTTTAAAAAATTAACATTTTTCAAAACATTGCTCTATCCCTGAGCTAGCAAAAATATTAAATGAGCAGAATTGTGAAAATAAAGCATTTGATGAATATGTAGATGTTTTGGATTCTTTAATAGAAAAATATACTGAAAAATTTTCAGATTTTGACAAACACACTCCTACTATGAAACTGGTATTTGAACCACACTTAGTAGATATATTTGAGGCTCCTACAGAACTACAAATGGAGTTATTTGAGTTAGGGGAAGATACTATCCTCAAATCCCTTTTTAATGCTTAAAAAGGATCTCATAGAAATTTGGAAAAATGCTGTTGAATATCTATGTCTATGAAAGCATGCACGCTGTTTACTTTCCTGCTTTGGAAATACTTACTGCTGTGAATCAACATTTTCTCTCATGACAAAAATTAAAAGTAGTTAAAGAACACAGATTACAGATACTCATTTAGAGAATCAATTAAGGCTACACGTTATGAAACTTAATCCAAATATTCAATTACTTTCAAGCAAGAAACAAATGCAAATATCCCACTAACTTAAATTTTCCATCGGTTTGTAAAATTATTTTTTGTATTGTTGCTATGTTAGATTTTTATGATTTAATATTATAATTTTTCTATTGTATTTCTTTATAATGTAATAAATTTAATTATGATACTTATGTTAATAATATTTTTATTTGAAGTTGTGTTTAATATAAATTTTTTATTTAAAATTTAAAGATCTGAATAAATTTTTATATATATGCTAAACGAATATAAAAAATTAAAGCGGCCTTCTTTATTACTGCCTAATTAAAATGTGGCCTCTAATGGTAAAAAGGTTCCCCACCTCTGATATAGCTACTTTGAATATTTCTTTCTCATCATCATAATTCTAAATTTTATATAATTTTTTTTATATTTATTTATGAAAATTTATACTTGTAATATTTTTGTTATTTTAAATATATTCAAAATTTATGTTAACAAATATCTTTTCACTTTATAAAAATTGAATTTTAGTTCCTTCTCTCTGTCATTCTTCCTTTCATTTATTAGTACTCAATATTCTTTGTTTTCTTTCACCCTCAATCACTATATTCTGGTATTTTATACCAGCACATAAATTAGTCATCCGTTAATTTAAAACATATGTTGTGAGTTTGTATGGACCTGTCTATCATCTTAGTATAGTTATATACAGAGATTCCCTTATAGCTGATATTCTGTGTATTTAGATTACAATATATTTATTGTTATAATAAACACCTCCACACTTCCCCATTCTTTTCAAATTCATATAAATAAAGATATAATAAAAGACAAATGACTGCAAGATGCATTTTGTGCTGTACCAGCACTTATCATTTGTCCCAGGTCACTATCTCTCATATATATATATATATTATATGCAAAGTATTTATCTAGAATAAATTGTTACATTTTCATTTATCATTGTCAAACTTCTTCACTCATAACTTTGATGCCATCCATTTCAGATAAATACACTAATGATTATTACTAATCATTTTTGAAACTAGAGATTATCTCTAGCACAGATATAAACTTTATTGTATGTAGTGTAAAAAATTTAAATTTCTAGTGAATTTTAATTATAAGATAATGTTGTTATTATTTTTAATAAAATAATTACATTTTTAATTCTTTTGATGATAAGTCTTTGTGACAATATTGTGGAGTACTATTCCTTCATAAATGAACTTTCTACATCTTAGATTTAAAGAATGATATAAACAATTTCTAGATGATGATGATGATGATGATGATGATAAAGTAAATAGCAACAAAGAAGATGATTTGCAAGAGATACAAGATGATGACATTGATTCTATAACTTTAAAATTTGAGAATGACAAACAAGATACATCAGAAGATTATGTTGCAGAAGAAAATAGTAACAATGTGATTAAATAATAAGCATTGATAATAAAACTGGAAAATGGCAGCAATAAATTGATTAAAAATAAAATCAATAGTTCAGATAAAATTATTATAAAAAAATAAAGTAATGGCCTATGGTAATTTTCTTTGCAATGATAAATATAAATGAAAAAATTTACAATTATCACTTATCATCAGTACAAAAATTCTAAAAAAAAAATATCAGAATTTTTAAAAAACATGCAAAAGCTTAGTTACATCTCACTAGCAAAGAATATGAAACATGTAAATTTAATAATCTGAATGTATCATATTTTACCATAATTGAAGAATAGGATAAGCAAAAACAGTCATTGGATAAGGATTTGCAGATGAAAAAACATGCTATTAAAAAGCATTAAATAAAATTCCTTTAATGTTTGTTGGAAATGTCATAAATCAATTTGTCTCAACATGTTAAGAAATTATGCCTAAATTATGGTAACCAATAATTAATAATAATAGATTATTTTTTTAAAAATAATATCAAAAATTTCTGTTATGAAAATTGGAAGTGTTGGTTAATTTCAATAATGAAATTATATATAATTTTAGGAAATAGCTATTTTATTAAATGCTACCAATTTCTCAGTGGTATATAATATTGGTGTGTAGTAATTATGTAATTTTTATAGGTCATAACAGTTGTGAGCTTTGAGCTTCCAAAAACTGTAAGTAGTTGAGTATTATTTATTAGATGTAGAATGAAAATAAATGCATAAAATATTGATTGAAGTTAGCTAAATGAATAATAAGACTGAAAACTAAAATATAACAAATATACTTCAAAGTAATGCAATTTAATCTTTATATCAATAAGAGAAAGAATTCTAAGGTTAGAATACAAATGATTAAATGGAATTTTAACTATAAAATAAAATATACATATAATACATTAAAGTATCGAAAAACAGTAACAGTATTTCTGCCTGTTTTTTTTTTTTAGCATTTAAATAGATTTAAAATTTTACTATCAATTAAGTGACTCATAACAATCTTATATAAAATTGATCAGCAAATAGATATCTAGTTATACTTAGCTAGAAGATAAAATAAATTTGATGGAAAAACCCCCTCTCCATCCAGTATTTAGTAATCCTTGTTAGAAATGTTTTTTTCCCCCTTGCTGTTTTTCTTTTAAGCCTATTACAGATACTCCTGTGCTACTGGGAATTATTTAAAGGGCTGTTTACTTACAATAAGGTTTCAATAAATAAATTTGATTACATATCTTATCTGAATAAAGTACTATATATGAATAAACAAGCAAAAATTAAAAGCAGCAAAAATCATTCGTATTCATATGACATATAGGTTCAAATGGCAGACTGAACAAATGAGTTTTTGGAAAAAAGTAGTAAGAAGAATCATTATTAAAAAATATTTATAAAAAAAAAATGAAGAGAGATATAATTTGAAAATTATTTTAGAAAAAATGTTAATGAAAAAAAATTAAATTAAATAAGAAGTAGTATACTTATTTTGCCTTTTAGATTCTGCTTTTTAAAAAAAAATCTGAAAAATATATGGTGATTTTAAAAGATATATATAGAACTGTCTCGGTTCAAATGGCATATACAAACTTAATTATCAAAAGAAATATTAAGTCATGTCGTAGCATCTACAAGTAAGACAAAATGAAAATAAATTAATTTTATATCCTGAGCATTTTTACAAATGATTTTTTGTACAAACATTTTCCCAATAAAAATAGTAATTCAATCTATCTAACCTTTTTCTAGAATTATTTATTGTAAGCTTCACTCAGAATGTCATAAGATGCTCAGTCACTAAAAATTATAGAATTGAGTTGCAACCTATGAACTTTTAGAACTCAAGTCTACCACCATTCTAATACTGTCTTAGACAGAAATGATATTGGTTATATCCATTTAATGAATAATATTTCTGTAGTGTAATTTTTCCATACAACACTCTCATGCAAGGTAGAGATTGGTTTCTAAAAAAGAAACCAGTCCATATCTTGCATGAGAGTGGTGTAATGAAAATTACACTGCAGAAATATTATCATTAAGTGGATAATCTCTAGTATAATGAATGACTAATAAAAATTAGTTATATCCATAGATTTAATTTTAGCTAATTAGCCTTCTTTTTCAAGGAACAATGACTTTGAATCTTTCTTCTGGTAGGCATCAGTGATACCCACACATGTGTTTACATGTCTACTAAAATATGATGCTTAAATAATATTAATTCAATCATTTATTGTCTCTTGATGTAATTCAAAATATTTTTAAAATACCATTGCTTTTAATATTATTTATAATAAAATTAATAAATACTAGTGTTAACACAATATTCATGATTCAAATTAAAATATGTGATAATAAATATCAATCAAATCATGATCAAAAAAAGTATTTATTTTTATCATATTTTTTGCTTATCTTTTGATGACCGAGTCAAATAAAAATGATAAAAACAACAACAACAAAAAAGAGGAAATCACAATGGTAATCTTTAAGATAATTATTGTTGAAAACATGTTAACTATCACTCGTGAGAAATCAAAAATAAAGACTACCATTGGAAGAAGGATTAAAAATAAATAACTGAATAAGAATATTAAAAAATGGTGAATAAGAGAAAATATTGTTAATGATATTTTTGTTTTAAGTCATATATGTGTGTAAGTTATAAGTTTTTTATTTATTTGTTCCAAGAAATTAATCAAGTAATTTCTTCCAAATTATGATTGCTATCAGCACTAGTTTTATTACATAATATATGAATAACATTGTTATGTAAGCACTATCACAATGCTTATATATTATTTATTTTTCTTAAACAATTTCATAAATTGTTTATTAAAATTTTTGCCTAAGTTTGGTCATTATTTTAATGCATACATGTGTTATAATAGTATTATGTGAATTTTCATGATTCACGTATTAAAACAATATTTAATTTTACATCCAAATTGTATTCCACAAAGAGAAAAGCAGATCAAATTACAAGAGAAGGAAATGTATGAATAAAAAACTGTAATGATGATAAATTGGATATTGTGGATATATAAAGATAGGATTGGTGAATGAAGGACAAAATGTAAAGGAAATTGATGGATACAGCAATGAATTATTGACGATAAGATTACGGTATATAATTTTAAAAAATTGAAAAATAATAAATAGTAATTATACTGTAATAAATGATATGAGAATAACATAGTTGAAATGGTAATCACATGTACAGAGAATGTTTCAGAAAGATTACCAAAAGAAACATTGTTCTGTATAGTATTGGGAAAGAGAAAAGAGGGCATTCAAATATGAATTGGAAAAAAGAATATATGGAGATGTCAGAGACAGAAATTCATGTGAAGATTTATAAATGTACAGAGAAGCATGGTGATTAAGAATTAGATGTCACTGAGTGTAAAAAGAAGAAAAATGTGTTGTAGTATTAGATATTTTGCAAATGGAATTTGATGGCACCAGATTACTAAGATATATGTTTAAGCACTCATATCATTAAATAAATTTGATTTCACTTATTAAGGCAAAAATAACATTTTTAATTAATAATTGAATGTAGATCATCAAATCTTATTCAAGAAGTGTGTATTATTTAATCCTTGAGGAATTTCATGATCAACCACTCAAGGGAGCATTTTCTCTTTATATTCCTTTATTAGATTTATCACATCTGTATATTACCCTTAATTTTATAGGACTAGAGTTATCTATTTTAGTTTTTGAATCAGGAATGTCAATTTTTATGAGAAATGTCTCATCTAGCATCATTCTATTAGTTTAAGAGTGAATCTTTGACCAATATAGCCAAATACAGCTTCTTCAGTTGCTATGACATGATATATAGCTGAGGATGAATGATTAAAACTGTTAATGATGCTTGATCCCAGGTCTTTTCATTACAATATGTAATTGAATGAATAGTTGCTTAAGAAATAATGAGATATTTGGGGATAGAAGTGATAGATTTAACATTGACCCAGAAACTTTTAACTGTTTTAAATCACTACATTATAACTGAACTAAACTGCACAAGTCACATTTTAAAAAAATCATTTTCAGTTTTAAAAATTACATCACTTGTACATTATTTCCATACGTTTTTGTTTGAATTGATTCAGAATTTGAAAATTATTTTTCATTTAGCTGAAAATTTCCAAGCTAATTTTAGAGTTTGTTATTCCAATCTAGACATTTCCTCAAAATAGCTAGTCAAAAAAAAAAAAATTTTCAATGATATGGATAATTGAAGAGTTGGAGAGTGGAGAGGATTGAAGCCTGTCCATTAAAGTTTGAAGATTTGCCATCTTCATATAAACTTAGCATTGATTATTTATATGTGCCGGAAATGATGACTTCAGCACAAAATACGTATATTAGATATCATTTATCTTTTTCACATGTATGTGGTCATGTATACGATTGTATAAGATGAAGTGGATGAGTGAAGAGAACTTGAAATTCTGAATTCAAATCCCCTCTAATTTTTTCTAAGTAAAAAGGTGAATGATATTTTTAGATAAAGCATAAAACAATGAAAAAACATAAAATTTTCATCAACAGTCAATACAAATGCTTGTTATTGTTATAACTTTTTGTTAATGTTATTTTACATTTTTTATTTATAGTACATTTTTAAATAATTTTTGTAAATTATAACGAAGACAAATTATTTACTTTATTAGTACTTTTATTTTACAAATATATAATAAAATACGACGTCTAAAAAATAGATCAAAGTTTAAATAGCATAATATCCAAGATGGATATCTTTTTAACGATTTGTTACCGATAGATATATGCTTGTGTGTGCCTGTGTTTACATATAAAATTTCTAGACTGAATTAAAAAAATATCAGAATAAAAAAACTAATCATCTATTGTATTTTGCTTTAAAAAAAATTGTTTTTTATTAAAGCACAAAATATTTTTTTAATGTATTGCAATTATTATTTTTAATCAAAATTAATTTTCTAATATGGAACGTGGTTTATAATTGGCTGGCTTTATGTAGCTTGATATCTCAACGAATTGCTGAATATAGTTTAAATTTCCTTCTACTGTCTTATTGCAATTCTAGTCATGATTACCAAAAGTTTGTTTGGTGTTTTTTTTTTATTTTAGCATTTGTCATTGTCTCGTTTTCATAAAAACTTTAATAACTTCAACTAATAAAAATATTATTTCCAACAGCTAACAAAGTCGGTTATTTAACTGTACTTTTTTATCACACTTATTAATGGGTTTTTTTCTCCACAATATTCAAACATTCTTAATTACTGCGGCAAATAAATATTCATAAAATTTTAGTCTAATTCAACAGGAAATGAAACAGACACTCTATTATAAAATACTTTTCTATAAATATATAAACGCTTAACATTGTTTTAAAATACATATATACTGTATAAATACTTATTACACAAATATGTTAATTAATTTGATGGAAATCTATTTTATGGACTGTATGAATCTCATGATAATGACTACTATTAAACACACAAAAAATAGCAATTATCAATATTAAATAGCTAGTAAAAACATTTTTTAGCAAGAGGTCACTACACATGGGATAATCTTACCAATAATGCTAGTTATTCCTTATGTGGTTTAATGCAGTGGTAAAAAGGTAGACTTAAGATAAAGATTCCTGGATCTTTAATTTGGTTAATTGAATAGAGATCTTAAGTTTGAATACCTCATGATTTTATGTGTAACCATCCATATGATTATTTGTTTTACTTTTATCAAAGGCTGAATTATATTATGATTACTTTTATGGTCATAGAAAATCATATGATCACATAAAATTGTCAATAATTACACTTTCACTGACCACCTAATCAATTATTTTTGATATATAAAAACATATTTATTTTAGAGGCCTATTTAAAAATATCTTTAGAGAACAATAGCATATCTCAGTAATGAATTAATTTTAAATTATTAAAAAGAATATGTCTTGTTACTTTAAAATGAGTTTACTTAAGAATTTCTTAATTAACTGACGTAATATTCATTAAGGCTGTAGCCTCAAGAACATGCATATAAAAATGTGATAGTAGGGACCCCTCTACAGGTCTTAAACCACAAGCTTACTCTTTGGAA
This sequence comes from Epiperipatus broadwayi, assembly GCA_028023455.1. Classification (NCBI taxonomy): domain Eukaryota; kingdom Metazoa; phylum Onychophora; class Udeonychophora; order Euonychophora; family Peripatidae; genus Epiperipatus; species Epiperipatus broadwayi. The sequence continues at coordinate 4,321,311 of JAQFVV010006206.1, forward strand.
GAAAAGAGGGGAAACTGAACAAAAAATTGGAAAGATCCACTCTATATTTGCAACATGGACATAGTATGCTAATGAATTATTTGTTACATTACCATGTTTTTTTAGTATTTATTATTTTTCATTAAATATTGTAACATAAAATGTTTTAACATATAATATCCATTATTAAAATATATAATGTTATGAATATCGTGCAAAATGTGTATAAATATATCAAAAAATAATGCCCTATTGTCAGTTATTATGATATAATATTGCTTAGTCATAGTATATATATATGAAAATATGATATGAGAACATTGCTTTTCTATTAAATTCTTAATACCTTATTATAAGGTCAATTTTTAGAAATAATAGAATGATGATTGGAGTTATGCTAAGCATGACAATAACATGGATTGTAGATTTGTAATAATAATTCTCCTGTTTATCTTTATTCACACCTTATCCTGTACTAAAGTAAAGTAAATGACTAATATAAGAAATTAAATGATCATAAGCAAAGACAAATAAATCTATTTTAGCAGTATGTTAACTGTTGAAATTATAAACCACAAAATGAAAAACTTCTCAACTGAACTGTGAAGCTTTTTCATTTGCACTTTTGCTCTTTCATAATAAAAAATCAAATGTAAGTAGGATATATATTATAATAAAACCTTATTTGCATGAACAATAAGAGCTAGTGAAAAAAAATCATTCAAACTTTAGAAAAGTTTAAAACATATTTGATTGTTAAATACTTTCTAATTATAAATGATAACTACTTCTCCAGGTGGTCAGCTGTTTCTGATATATAAAAATATGGTTGTAAGTTTTAATCTTTCTAAAAAAATAGTCCTTTAGTCAAGCAATGATGGTCGAGAGGTCAATACAGCTGCCTTACAAGCAGTTGTCCCAGGTTAGCAGTTTGCTTCCCGGTCGATGCTATGACACATAAAAAAAAATAGTCCTTAGAAAACCACAATGCATTTTAACAATGAGTTAATTTTAAAAAATTAAATGCAGTTTTTAATATAATTCCTTATATATGCAATATTGCTCTAAAAAAATCTGATTCCTAACAAAAAATAAATAAAAGGTTATCTATGAATAAGCCACCTTATATTTTTCCTGTTATTATGATCCTTAGTTGTTGTACCAATTTATTGATTTTTCTTTGTGATATTTATTAGTTTCATTCATTTTTTTTCAAGGCACTTCAAACTTCTTTTCTGCTGTCAATAAATATTGTGATATCTATTAATATTTAAAACTGCAAGTTAATTTTGCATATTGTTAATGGAACCATCAAAAATTATTTTATTAGCCAGTGCCTTATATTGTATCATTGTATCTCTATCCATCTAATGATTAAAACTTTTGGTAATAAAGTTATCAATGTATAACTATAATAATCCCATCTTTTTTACTTTATCACTGTCTATGCATAAACAACTGCCTTTGAAAAAATGTATGGATATATATTTTAAACTAGTTCTCATTTTTTTTGCTTGCTATTTTCTTTTCATCCACCAAAATTACACAGTCTACAACATACAATTTTGTAGATGAAGAATGTGTCACATCTAACGTTTTATTTTTACAAAACTTTAGCCTAAATTTTAATATATTAAAATTATTTTCTGTAATGATATTATATGGATTTCTTGAATTTAGAAATACACAACCAAGATGAATCATATGAATCTTGTTGAATGTATAGATTTTCTTTCCATTTTTTAATCATCCTTCTGAAAGTAATAATGCAAGCAAGTTTCAGACTATTAACTCATGTTGATCTCCTGATTGATATTGTTTAAATTATAGTCATGTTTATATCTTTCTACAATTCTTTTTCATCATTTTCTGATGTTTTTAATTACTTTTAAACTCTTGCATTTTTATAGCTTACTATCATTACCATTTATAATGTCGCTTTTAAAACTTTAATGGTATTTTAATTTTTTACTAATTGTTATTTAATAATTGAAATGTTAACAAATATAAGTTTTGTATTTCTTTCAGAAAAATAATTTAATTACCTTTAGATTCACTGGATCATGTATCAATGCATGTGGCATCTACTTTATTAAATTACTATGTACTCGGCTTAATTGAAATCTTTAGCTTTCATTTTTTATTTAAGAGATAGTAATTTTATCTACATTTAATAAAATAAAATGTTAGTGTTTTTACATTGGTGTTTCAGTACCTTTGATAATTTTATTACTTAAACTTTCTCTTAATAATAAGTAACCTAAAATAATGAGCACATAAGATCATGCTTTCAATATTCTAAATCAGTTGTCAGTTGTAATCATTCACATATCAAAAAAAATTGTTTTATTTTTTTTAATTTATTTTTGGATGCAAAAAGTAGTATCATGCAACTATTTAAAATATTTTTGATAGATGTAATAAATGTGTATACTATATACTCCGGCCTTATTTTTTATAACAAATTATAACTTTAATACTTGTGTAATAATACTTTTTAAATTAATAATTAAAAAAATAAATATATACATATAGGTGAATTATAAAGGATGAGGTTTGCATTTTAGAACAGAAGATATGAGGTTAAATTTTCAAAACTATAGTCCTGGATGTCTTTTCTCATTTCAAGTTTTCAATAATTTGTTAAATGACTAAAGTCTAAAGTTAAATATTTTCTAAATTATCTTATTGCATCATCCTTAATTATGGTTTCCACATTTTACAAATATTGATTTTTTTTTCAAATTAAAAAAATAATACAAAACATGAAGTATAGTTATTAACCCACTAAACATCATATGATCACCAATTCTTAAGTATTTTTTAAGTATAGTTATTATTCATAATGCCAATAAATGTGCATAAATGTGTGAATCAATAATTGCAGTATAATGTTGAATAAATTGCATAAATTGGTATGGATTTCAAAAAATTTGTCCTTTATTTCTTTTGATTTAGTGTCAGATGGGTTTCATTTGTTTCTTAAATTGATGCATATGCTTTACATTCCATAATCATAAATAATTTATCTCATCTATGAGCTTAATCAGATAAATCCAGATTGTTGTAGCTATATCTGGGTAGTATGAATAGACTGTAAGTGATACCTATTGTGGGGATTTTTGAAATTATGAACGATAATATAAATCTTTCATAATTTAATAAATTAATAAATAAATATCTTGTCTTCTTTAAATCCATTAAGTCTAATATAGAAATAATTCTCCACATATTTTTTTTTATTATATGAAGTGAACTTTTTTTTCCATATCCATAAATAGTGGCATATATTGTAATAAAATTTGTAATATAGAAGATATAAGCTTTTAGTATTTCCAAATTATAAGCTTGATTTGATCAGACTTCTGCATTTTTGTAAAATTAATATGCTTTATTTCATATGGTTATGGGCATATATTGTAACAAAATTCATATTTTATAAGTTATAAGCTTTTAGTTTTTCAAAATTATAAGCTTGGTTTGATCAATTTTACATTATTTCAACATGTGGTTATAGGTATATCTTGTAATAAAAATTGTATTTTAGAAGTTATAAGCTTTCAGTATTTTGAAATTATATGCTTGATTTGACAGCTTCTTCATTTTTAGTTGATACTTTGTATTGTCAAAAACATCCTTTCCCCTCCATGCATACTTCAGTGCTTTGCATCATCATTATTATAATAAAATTTGTATTTTAGAAATTATAAGTTTTTAGTATTTAGCTGCATTCATTGCCATTTTGGATTCTAAGGACCACCCAAAACTATCACTGACATATCCAAGTGAACCTATCTGGATTATTCAATGTCATTTATCATGGATGTGTCAGGGGTAGTTTTGGGCAGTCCTTAGAATTCAAAATGGCAGTAAGCTCACTCTAAATCAGCACCTAAACTATGCAAAAATTCACAATATTATTTCAAATATTTAAAAATTCACTTATAATTTATATTTATAAAAATCAACAACAACAATAACATAAAGTTCATTCAAATAAATTTATATTTTCTAAGAAACTAAAAAATATATTTTTTCAATTCCATTTACCTTTGCCCTGTTACATTCATTATAATTATGAAATAGGCAAATTAAAGAAAGATATTAAAGAAATTAGAGTAAAGACTATTGGAAAAAGATAAACTGAATTGAAAAAGAAAAACATATTTTGCTTTTTAAAAATATATATTTATTTGAGTGAATTTCCACATTATGTTTGTGGAATAATCAATATTATATAATATTGACAATTTTTGAGTAATTTAAAGATCTAAATATATTTGTAAAATGGGTAGTAAAATGACTATAGGATATAGTTGACATTTAATCAAGAAGTATGATCTATTGTTTACATAGATATGGGAAAAAGTTTAATTCATATTAATAAAGCAAAATTTATAAAGAAAATGAATATATGGAGATAAATCTTTCAAATGGTCTTTTTAAAAAATAATCTTTCTTTTTATTTTACTTTAATTTAGTAAAACTGTTTACATTACACAATTTTCTCTGATGAAATTTTTTATTCTTATATGTTTACAAATCTTCATAATTTGTTTCCATTTACTATACTTTCTAATCACTACAATTAGTTTCCACATAACTTTTGTTGTCTCCTATTATTAATATTTGTATTTCAAAAATATTTTTGCAATATTATAAATAATTATTTAACATTTTCAAAAAAACATTCTATTAAAAAGCACATTCTTAACTCAATTTAAGTCTTTAAACTAATTTTTAGTACATGTACACAGTTACATATAATTTCTAATAGATGAGCATATAAAATGACTTAGAAAAGTCTTTCAGTAATTAGTGTTCATTTTTAACTACTCGTTGAGTCTGGTTTTCTTTATCTTAATTAACTTTTAATTATTGAGATAAAATCTATTATTAGCTTTACGGCAGATTTAAAAAAAAAAAATAGCAACTAGTAAGCAATTAATATTCATGAGGTGAACTATCGAATAGAAATTAACGATTTTATTGCTTTTTGCATAATTAGACTAACTTTAATTGCTAGGAAAAATTAAATCTACATAAATTTAGTCTTTATTCTGTGTATTTTATTTAAGTTATTAATGTTTATAATTAAAAGAAAAAACAGCGTTTGAAATTATTCTTTTTATTTTTAATTCATTTAATATACGATCATAAAAATAGCAAGATCTCTCACATAATTACATCTTTTTCATGATTATATATATAAGAAATATTTTTAATATAGTGTCTAGTACTTGAGCCTTCATGCCCAAAATCTAGAGTTCAAATTCTGAATAGAGTTACAGTATATTGTTCTAGATTAGCGGTTCTCAACCTGTGGGTCGCGATCCCTTTGAGGTCGAACAACCCTTTCACAGGCGTCGCCTAAGACCATTGGAAAACACAATTATGAAATAACAAAAATAATTTTAGGGCTGGGGGTCACCACAACATAAGGAGTTGTATTAAAGGGTCACAGCATTAGGAAGGTTGAGAGCCATTGTTCTAGATTATGAGAATTTATTGGCAACTTAGTATTGGACAGAAAATAGGTATCTTCTTATTATAGTCAGAAAAGAAAAGTTCTAAAATAATTTAGGTTAGTCAGATGAGCTCAATGCACTAACAACAAAAAATGATTGTTATGTGAGACAAAGTTCATGATTACTGAGGACAATATCATAAAGTAATGTTTGCTGGCATAATTGTTTATATTTAAACATGCATACACAAATGTATAATAAACAAATATTACTACATTTATGACATCTTTTAAATTGCCAAATGTGAGTCATGCAATTAAATCTATGAAAAAATTCTCCACAAAATGATGGAATCATTATAATTTTTTTTGGTGAAGAAATAAGGAAATTAATGACTAAATTATATACAAAATGTCTAAACGATAATATGAAAAATGTTAAAGAAAGATGAGGAAGAAAATATCCTAAAATTACAGACATCAATTTTCTGCTAAAATTATTACAACTCATTTCTAAAAAAACTATGCAGTTAAACAAAAAAACAAAAAGAATTAATTTGATTTTAAAATGGTTATAGTAAATAGATTACATCATTCCATGGAAAGAGCTAATACATTATGATCATTAATTGTATTAGAGTATTTATTATGAGAAACCATTTAACTTTCTAAACATTTCTATAAGGATTAAAGCTTTGCAATATGAAAATGGATACTCGAAGTATCATATTTCTGAAGAACTGAAAACATAGTAATACATTAATATGACTGTAAGACATGGTGAATCTTTCCAAAATGGTTTACAGGTAATATTATGCATAAAAATCAAAAGCAAAGGCAATAAAAATAATAAAAATTATTTATCTATAATTAGTAACTGATATGGTTGTAATTGCAAACAATGCTTCAGACCTTCAAAAAATGTTAAAATATTATCTGTCGATAGGAAAAAAGTAAAACTTAAAATACATGCTAAAAAAAGACTAAATGAAGTTCAGGCTTTTTTAAAAAAAATGAGAAAATAAAAATTGATAGTTAACAACTATAAACATCTTGGTAGAATTTCTATTATATACAGAAACATAATGGGTGGAATTAATTATAGAATTACTCTCAGAATGTTTTGGTAGAAAAATCTGATATTAAAATGAAATACAACTAAGTGCTTGAAAAAGAAAATATTTCAGTAACTATCTTTTATCAGAGTTACTTTTAAATCTAAGATTTGGACACTTGACAGAAAAAAAATACAAAGAATTCACAATACTTTGTGAAGTAAGAAAAAATGCATATTAGAATAAAGAGGAAGATGAAAAGCAAAATATATTGAAAGAATAAATAAGTTTAAAAGTAGAATTGGAATGGATATGTCATCAGAAAAAATCACTGAAGTCTTAAATTATATCCTAAAATGTAGCAAAAAGGTCTAGAAAAAACTATTTGTGAGTCAAGTAAATGAAGTATTGAAAAGAAATTTTTACGAATAAAAAAAATTGCTTAACTCAGAATTTTTTTTATTCTGAAGTGGATTTATAATGCTTAAAAATGATGATATATACATATTGTAGTTGAATAGTTTAGGTTTATATGGATCTGTTATCATTTATTTATTCAGATGAAATAATATTTTTTTCATCATCAGCTATGTATAATGAAACAGATATATCTAGATATACAGGCCACAGATAACCCGTAAACTAAAAGAATGATATTAGATAAGATAGTATTATATAAAATCAATATCCCTGATAAAGATAAAGACAAATGATTCTGGTATTAAAGGATAAGCTAAGCTCATATCTAAACAAATAATCAAGTAAATTATAAAATAAAATAAATTTTATAAATCCTCTGGAACTAATTGACAAAAACAATGTAACCATCAGTGTGTATGACAAATATGATTAAGAAAAAAAAAGAATATAACCTTATATAGATGACCATGCAGATATAATGAAGAACCTTCAGGATGAGCTCTTACACTTTCCTCATGAATAAGATTTAATAACTTCACATTTGCCTACAAACTACAAACTCATTTCTTTCCTTAATAAATAAAATCACATACATTTAAATATATATCCTGATAGACTGTTGCTATAGAATTGCATTTTCAAAACATTAACACAAAGATAATTATTATGTTGCTTTTGCCAAAGTATCTACAAATAAAATTTGAAAAATAATGATAATCCTTAACTTTCCTCAATTAAAAATCTATCCTAGATGCTAACCAGCAATATCAGATTTGACTTTAGTTTAAATGTAAAAATGAATGTTTGGGTCATGAAAATTCACAAAGCACTTAATTTTCAAAGACATTATTTCAATAGACAATTAATTCATTTGATTTAAAAAAATAAATACTAAACAAGCAATAAAAATATTTTTATAACTGCAATTTTTATGAAGTAAGCTTACATAACAATGTTATTAAATCTTTAAATAACAAAACTAGTGCCAATATTAATCATAATCTAGTAAAATTTCCTTAATTTTTTCTAAATGCAAATACCCAAGCTATAAGTGCCTTCATTTATTTTTTTATTTGCATTTAGGAAAGTCTCATACATCTATACTTTAATATTTACCTTTTGCATGAAAAAATCTCAATAATAACATTTTCCTTTATGCATTACATTATTATTTTATAACAATGCAAACATAATACATTTAAAACAGACAAAACTCACTATATATATATTGCTACACACAGCAAGCTAGAGTAATCAATGGATGAGGTGGTGGTAATGTGATGTTTATTGGCTTATAATACATTTATAAAGTGGTATACAAAAAGATTGAATCTTTCTTTGTATTGTAATATTTTACTTAGATTTTGGTGTACTTTAGGAAACAAATTACTAACTTCTTAAAATGTCCATTGGATGAAATGTTGACAACTTCCAATAAAATATTTTAAGTAAAATTACTTTCATATCTTGATTCCTGTAATTTTAGATTGAAAATATTATTGGAAAATTTATATTTCCATTATTTCTCTATTACTAGTGTATTCTAATAAAAGCTTTCTTGGCTTATATCATTTTTATTTTATTGAAGATTGGTATGTAGCTGATTCAAATATTTTATTTTGAGCATGAGAGTTTATCTCTTTTTTAAAAATAATCATCAAAATGAGTTAAATGAATTTTATTAGAATTTTTTTTCTTAAAAATGACACAATAGAGTTTATTTTCTAATTATTCATTTATATGAATTTATTTTTAGAAAGGTATTTATTCAATATATAACACTCTTTTCCAAGCATTTTCTTTTTTGGATGACAACAATTTTGAATTTCTTCTTTCATTTAAAGAGTAAATTATTTTGACTCTTGTTTTAATTATCAGAGCATTTTAATTATTACTAATACAATTGAATTTATGCAGGAGCAATTGAAAACTCCCAGTGAGGTATATGTTAACTAATGCAACTTGATCAATAAACAAAAAAGTACAAAGTGGACCCATCTGTACTTCAGCTTCTATTGTATATAAACATTCAATTTGTTAAAGCATTACAATGCAAAGTATGGATTATATATATAAATGTAATTAGTTTACATATAGCTCACTGGGGGAGGGTCATTTGCTTCCACATACTGAAGCAGTCAATCTTAGTCAAGATTGAGCTTTATGATCTAAAGTATTAGCTAACCACCTACCAGGATTCAAACCTTATATCCTATCCAATTTCCTTGTTTATATATGTGTATAACATATTTATATATCTCAAAAATACTTCCAACTATCTAAATTATAAACTTAATTATTGTTTAAATTTTAAAATAGAAATCACGTGTGTACATGTTCAGATATATATAACATGGTTGGATGTACATAATATTTTAATATTATTGTAAATATTTTATTTTATATTTATTAACATTATTTTATAAGTCAATTATTTTATATAGCGTGATGTTTTTTATAAACAATAATATTTAAACAGCATTAAACTGTTGTACATGCGCTTTGGATTTTAAATATAAAATGAATGAATACTAATACTTCAACCAAGGTAAAAAGGGTGATACAACAAGTCGAGAAAGTTCTAGAAAATAATTAAGTAAGGCAGAAGCAAGTTATTGTTTGAATCGTATAAAGTCGCTTTCGTTAATTAAAATTTTACTAAAATCTAAAAATAATCATGTTAATGGAAATTGTTTTATTTCAAATATTTCAACAAATCTATTTTGAAATCTGGAAATAGATTTGAATATACTTTCTAGACCTTGTCAACTATTTCAAAGGGACAAAGGCATAAGTTTTGTTATCCCAATTAAACACATTTTTTGTGGCAAGAAAAGAACTCTTAAGAGCATTCCAGGAATAACTCACTGGAATATAAATAGGGTCAAAATCAATATCTTAAAAATCTTTACTTCTAATACAAGCATGTTGCTAACATACCTCACATCATTTTTGAACTTTAAGAATGCCACCCGAGTAGAGAAAATAAAACCACCTTTCCCAGCCCTTTTTGATGTCACCTTCCACCATCATACCATTCAGCTGCCACCCTAGAATGAATGAAGAAATCAGAAACATGAACTGTTAAAACTTAAGTGTAAGCTTCCTGCCACCAAAGAATGAAATAACCCATGGATTCAAACAGTTACTGGGTACAAGTTGGACTCTGCCAACTGACTGGACCTCCACCACCTCACAAGTTAACCTATCAATGCTGCCACCAATGAAGTTTTAACCTTTAATTACATTCTTGAACTTTGCAGTTTAGACCTCTCAATGCCTTTGACTTACCTGTATACTCTCATTTATGTTTTAAAACTTGTGCTACTTTCGATAACTATCCTTCCTAGCATATTCTGTTTATGCTCTTATATTTTTTTCCAGACTTTGGTACATGCAATTTATTATGATTATTAGATATTATGTATTTAACCATTTAAGTTAATATGCTAATTAAACTCAATCTCATGAGCCCATTCGATAACCTCCTTTTTTTTAAAAAACTAAACCTCTCTATATTGAAGTTATTAATAACCCATCCATTTATGATTTATTTGCACATATGTTTATCTTAATTAATATTTTCTTTTGCAATGCTATTTTCAACATGGGTAGAATGGAATAATTTTACCTATTTATTAAAAATAAATCAGTTTAAGTAATGCCATGAATGTTTTATTATATTATTTTATTGATCTTATAAGGTAACCATTAAATTAATCCATTATTATAAGTTTATTTATGGTAATATTGCTTATAGAAATATATTTTTTTCAATATCAATAAAAGTGGGATTTATTAGTTATCAGCATTATAAATGGGAAAGAAATAAAATCAGGATTTTATTTTATTTAATAAGTCATTTATATATATATATATGTGGTCCCAGCATTGCGCATCTACAGTATGAACTATATCATTAAAATAAAGATCACTTAATTTTAAGCATTAGATTATAGCAATGTCATTAATGATGTTTTCTTCTCAGTGCATTGCTGACATCGTCTATTTAACTTTAATGTATGTGCTTCTCATATGGGATCTCTGGAACTCTGAGCCCATGGATTTCTTATATTTCAATCCACATCTGGTTGTTAAGCTATCCTGGATTGTTCTCATAATAAATGGCATATTCTGTGTTGGGTTAATCCTGGTATGTCTGGCTTTTCACTTTGCCATATTCACCCTCTCTAAGAACTGCTTTGAATAAATAGAGGGTCTTAGCCATTGTTCATTTACCAAGAAAGCACGATCTCCAAATATAGATACTGTCATGTCAGTACCACCACTCCTTATATATATATGTTATATTGTTTCTGTGATATATTTTGATGCTATAATAACTAGAATCTGCACTCTGCTAAAACATACATATATCAAATCCTTCTGTCTTGTAAATATTATTTTTATTTAAAACATTCTTAGATTTTTGTATGAGATGCCACCTTCATGGTCTTTTGGTTATATAATTTAAATGTCTGGATTTAGCAAAATAAACCATCCTCCCAGAAATGTCACAAATAAAGTAATATTTGTAAATATTTTGTCTTATCAAATGTATTATCAATAAAGTATGACAATCTATTTTTACGAATATAACATCGTGAAAGTAGCACTAATAACATATAATTACAAATATGTAATGATATAAATTATTAATTTGAAATACACATATAAGTTGTAATAGATAATGATGGCTGTGTTGCTCTAACTTGCACATCAAATCTATCATGATAAATCAAAGTGGCTATATATGTAAAGTAATGGCCAAAGTATTGTTCTTGGCTATACATTTAAAAAACACATTAATGCATCATTTTCCTTATAGATAAGGCAACTAATCAGCAAGTCTATATATACGTCTATACATTTTATAGACCAGTTACAGAGCTTATTTAGTGGAAACATAAACTCCAGCTTATGAAAAATTAGGTTAAAATAATCAATCAGAGTCTACTAATTGTATATATATTGAACTGAGTATAAAAAGATTGGATTTTTAATGACAAAATATTGAATTAATAATGATACTGGTTAATATATAATTATTATTACAATATATAGAAAGGTAAATTAATGTACTTCTTTTGTTTTTGACAAGTTAAAAGAAAGAATATTTCATGGCAGATGTAGATATTGAACTAAGTTATCTGTATAAAGAACTATAATTTTACCTAATTTATTGTAGGGAAGTAAGACTTGTACATGCTATCACTACCATATAAAGACATTAGAAAAGTTTCATTTAAAATTATTCTGTAATATTGTAAAAATACATAGGTAATATTACAAGACTAATTAATGATATGAGGTTTATACTTGCTTCAAAAAAGTAATGGGTTAAGATGTGCGTTAATATGCTGAGAAGAAAATTTTATTCTTTTGAGTTGAAATATCAAAATAATGCTGATTGCTTTCAATAGTTACATAACTCTTATAATCATAGCTGGGGTAAGTTGTAAAGTGATAGAGTGAACATGTGCTTAAGTATATATATATATATTGTAATAGGATGGGGTAGTGGGAAGTGGAAGGATAAGGGGTGAACATGGGGTGATGGGAAATCATCATCACTCCCAAGTCAACAATATTTCAAATAAAATGATTTAATATAAAATTTACAAAAAGTATAATATTTAAGGGGAGCATGATATCAAGAGATCACTGGGAGATCAGCCAGTCACTCCTTAGAGTAACTAAAATAACTATACATCAATCATATATCAAGCAGCATTATCAAAAAGTAAAAATCAGTCTAAGTAAGTATAAGTACTATTCAAAACATTATTCATTAACATAAATGATCAACAATTAAAATAAATCAGTACAATGAATCAACAGTCAATCTTGTGACTGGATCGGAAATGGGTCTTCTGTAGACCAGGCTAACTGTTGAGCCTTTTCCAGCTTGGGGCAATTATTTAAACATAACTTGGACACTTAAGTGCTAATCCATTAGAATACATAATCAGAAAATCTAAACAATAACGCTGGGACATTAAAACATGCTGATCATCATCAATGCTCTAGCCACTTGTATGAACCAACTATAAACTTAATTTCTAATAAGAGTAAACTAAAATTAAGAATAGTGCATAGGCTTTAAAGAGTATTTTCTTTTGTACCAACCAGGATGATGATTGATCATCTCTGGATGCCCAAAAGCACTAATATACATCCCCATTTATATATTCATCCCGTGCTCAAATCTAGCTCAGAGAACATAAGCTCTATTATTGTTTGTATCCAAGAAATGATGATTTAATACAATTTTAACAATCGAATACAAGTTTATTAATAACAATAAAAATGCTATTATGACTCTTCACATATCAATTAATCCTTCTGATTTTGATAAACATACAAAATTCAAGTTACTAGGTGGTGGTTTACATATATATTGTAACCGGACTGCCATACAACCCCTTTATTACCTCGGTTGTAACAATTTCCTGATGAGCATGTTGCAGAAAGGGACTATTGATTGGCATTCTCCAATGCATATGCTAACCCCCCCTACAACAATATTTCTTGCTCATCAGAGAATGTAGCACCATAGAGATTGGAAGCATCTAGACATTTCTGTGTTTGGTTTTCCAAATGATGCCACTAGAGTTCCATCTCACTACAACCTGACTTACGTAGGTCTAGTTATGCCAGACATAGCTCAGGAGGCATGAAATTCTCATGAACAAGTGCACTGAATGATGAGTGATGCAATAAAAAAAATAGAATTGAACAACTGGATAACTAAAATTAATTTTAAGTAACAATAATTTTATTTAATAGCAGATTTAAATAAATGTCCATCAAACAAAGTATTTCATTGTCAGTCCCTTGTATCTCTTCGGCCTACTTCCAATAAAATTTTTATATGACTTAAAGAATGTAATTTGTTGAGAGTATAATAAAGTCATTCTTTAAATAGTTCTTTAACAGTTTACATCTTTAATCATTTAGTTAATTCACAGAGAGGAATGTGATATATTAAGACAACAGAGATAATAATGAAGACAACTGATAGAATTTAATTCAGAGTTCCACTTAATTCAAACAAATATTTCATTTACGGTCCATTGTGTTTCTTTGGGATATTTCCAATAATAGCATTTAAAGAATGTAATTTGTTGTATAATAAAGTCCTTCTTTCAATAGTTCTTTAATATTTATGTGATGACTCATTTTCAGTTCATTTATGAAAAGATTAGAAGCAGTTTATTGATCAATAGTTCATTTACAAGTCATTCTAATAAAGTTCATCCTTCATTTCAAATGAAGGCTCATTTTGATTTATCTTGGGTAAAGAATTCAAAGAGTAAATGTGCATTTATATGCATAAGTTTCATTATTTTCTTTACATAAAATCAATATTCAGGTAAGCATTTATAATCCATATAGTATTTCATTATTTTTTTAATTTATCAAATCAGATAATGTAAACAATTCTTGGGTTTGTGGACTATTCATAATCCAGTCAAGTATCAATGTGCATTTATATGCATAAGTTTCATTATTTTATTTATATACCATCGAGATGCATGTAAGCATTTGTAATTTTTATTTACTTATTCTAATATATAGCATAAATAATTGTTATTTGGTCTGCCACAGATGTATATTTCTACCTATAAATTGGATCAGCAGTTGCATTTATTTATTAGCCGGTTAGAGTTATATGAAATAGCTCAGTATTTCTGACTTTTCTATGTATACTTATTTGTATATCAGTAATATAAATCATTATAAGTATTCATTTTTAGTTTTTTTTTTAAATCTAGATGCTTCTGCATATAAGAAGTTAATCATTTATGATTTACCTCATTAAAAATGCCTTTTGATTATAGATATTTTTAATATTTATAATTTATCATTAATAAAATGTATTTTTACATAATTCATTTTAAGACAGATGTGTGTTTTGTTTTTTATTTTTATAAACACATATAGGTATTGAATAAAATACCTTTTGATTATTGACATTTAAGACATCTAGCATTTACAATTTATTATTAATAAATGTATTTTTATGTACCTATTTTTATTCATAATTTTTTTTCTTTTCTAAGAAAGACATTTTGTTTGTCTTTTATAAACACATATAAATATTGAATATTTTATAAAATTGTTACCTTCATTTTTTTTTATATCCAGTCTGTTCCATCAAAAAGGGGTCATTTTATTAAAGCTAAATGGCATTATTCCCTTTCATGATGATCACCCAGACAAATCTTGGAGAACCATGGCTTTTGGACAAAGAGAAGAAGCTGTTATGGACTAGGCTTCCATCATTATAATATCCTTAATAAAATTTTCCTTTTCCATTATTAACAGTGGTTATAAATATTATATTCCCAGGTTCCTTAAAATCAGCTGTCTATTAAATAGTCAAGCAACACTTAGATTAAAATTTTAATCTATTAACTCTTCACTTTTCTTACTTTTCAAAGTCTCTTTTTAAAATCTACTTTAAAAATCTCTTTATAAAATCTCTTTAAAAAACTGCTCTGAACTTCCAACTCAACTATTTATACTCTGATCTCTAGATTGATTAAGCAGCCTTGCCATATCTGATTTGTTAAACAGCTCTCATTTAAGCCCGAGTGCTTTTCTCTTCTTAAGGATTGGACACTATTTTTTGTGGGACAGATAAGAAATCATAAGGATAAGCCATGTTTTCCAATTTGATAAGACTACCTCAAGCGATTATCACACTTTATACGACAACATTGTTCCAAAAATTAAAAATGTAATATTTTTAATAAATGCCAGCTTTTATTTATATCATAATTTAAAACTATAAAATCAATAATGATTTTCTTTTAACTATAAACTTTTTGCTTTTATTTCTTTTTAATTTGATCAAATTATCTTTCTTTTTTTATTGCTGTCAATTTTCATGATTCCTTTGTTTCTTTAAATTTTTAGTTTTTCTTAACCATTATTAAGTCTTTTTTTTTTTAATGACAAATCATGCTAGTCTTTTTAAATAGGAGGGGGGAATCTTTTGAATATATACATGGAACAGTATATCTGTTTCAATATATATGCACACAGATGCATGATTTATAACATCCAGTTAATGTATTTCAATTGGTATTCAATAATGACAAAAAAATGATTAAAATTTTACATATAAGTTTTACTTGACTAGTATTGATATATATATATGCGCACACATATTTACATGTGCTAGTAATTTCTGAACACATTTGACTTGTTACAAATAAACATTTTTAATTGTCACTTTTAAATGATTTTTATTCCCTAACACCTCATTGATGATGCTAGATTCAGAAACTGCGGTCTGAGGTTGAGGGTATTTTTTAAGCTTGTTAAGAGTTTGTTTTTTACTTACTCTATATATAACATTTGAAAATACATAGGTTTACATATATGTTCTAATAGGTTTATTCAAAACGCGTATATATATATCAGCACTGATATACGCACACATACATGCGTGTGTGTGAAATTTCTGAACATAATTAACTTGTTACATAAGAATAATAAATGGATAGGTAAACTTTTTAGCTTACATTTTTAATGAGACCATACCTATGCTAGGTTTACTAAAACACATATATAGAATTGCACACATTATTAATATAACAAATCTAATTTTGTCAAAACAATAAAAAACCTTAATTTTTATAATTACAAATTCTATTTTGAATATACTTAAAATTTATATATTTGTTATAATAATAAAAGTTATTTTCACAATTAGTTTTTGTTGAAAATGGATAAATTGCTTTCCTTATTTTATAGTAAGTTCCACTCTTTATCGATTAGTTTCTTAAAAGAAATACATACTATCAACTTTTTTTTCTTCTTTAATAAACGATTTTAAATTATTATCGTTTTATATATATCTATCAGTTATAAAAATGTCATTTTACTAAGGAAATTATTTAAAATTTCATTATCATATATAATGCTACTCACCACCAGCTGTATATATGTTTATTTGTGCTTCTCTGCCTTTAAATAGACCAGCATACATATAATTACTTCTTTAGCAAGCTGGGGTTCCCTGGGCAAGCTAGAAGATTTTTCTTGGTGAGTTTGGTGGTTTATCATTGGTATAGTCCAAGTAAGGGCTGCTCTGCAGTTGGTTCCACTTAGACTAGGATTTGGAAAGCTTCAGGTCAGCAAGTTATTTTGTCCTCATTTGTTCAGGCTATTGATTCAGAAGTGACCCAGCTTCAAGTAAATCAAATCTCCTGTGAAGGAAAATGGTAACAGCTCCTGGATCTATTGCCCTGCCTTCAGCTACATCAGTTCATAGTAGCTATTTTGCCAGCCAGCTCTACAGCTAGCTTTAATGTGGCCACTCTCTTCTATAGTTACCAACTCTTCACAAAATATTTTAGTCAACTTTGCAACTAGCTCTTCTGCTACCTGTTCAGAAAATTAAAGCCAAACTTTGCAGCTAACTCTTAGCTAAATAAAAGCAAAAAAAAACTGAACTGATATTTTTTTTATCAGTCCTTTTTATAATCTTAATTGGGTCACATGATAAAAACATAGTGGTCATTTTCTATTAACTTTAATTCTTTGAAATTTGAACAAAGGTGTGATCTATATACATGTTTTTACTTTGATACCAATTAATTAAAAGATTTCAAAAATAGACATTTTTATAATTATCAGAAAACATGCTTATTTTTAAATTTTCAAAATCAGAATAAAAATATTAATTTTTTTTATAATTATCAGAAAACATGCTTATTTTTAAATTTTCAAAATCAGAATAAAAATATTAATTTTTATTTATCAGACCTTTTTTAAATATTTAATTTTATAATAAAATATTATTTTAAATCCAGAGTTATTTAACCCTTTATTTTTTATTTTTTGTAATTCAAACCTAACTCAAAAACTTTGCATGCGAAAATATATTTTTAAAATAATATAGGTGCTATTGCATCTGATCGCAAAGCTACTTTTTACTTAAAAACAAAATTAAATTATATTACTCTGCAAGCACTTTCAAGAGACATGTTCTCATCTTCATAGCTCTAAGTGAAATAATTATATGCAAATTATGCAAAGTTCAAAGGTTAATTGCTCCATTTTTTTGAGATTGCAAAGCATGTGTTCTTGCGGTTGATGGCGTTGCAATCCATCACACAATGAAGCAGGCCTCCTTAACTTTTCTTTTTATACTGTGCCTTTCTTTGCAGACCAGATTGACATCTTGAGGTTGACACTGGTGTCCTGTTAGTTTCTGATGAAGTGCAAAAATGGAATAATGTGATGGATCTGACTGAGCTTTAATATATGCATATTTGTGTTGTAGTAATCTGGTTTCTATTGCTGCCTTGGTTTCCTCATAATATGAGGCTATACAATTTGCATGAGTGCATGCAATATTATAAATGGATTGAGGTGTTTGAGCCAGTGTTAGTTTATCTTTCTTGTTGTTAAGCAATCTGTTAGAACTTGGGGGTGGTGGTGAAAAGTTAGTTGAAACTGTCTGTTAAAAATTTCATAAAATTTATTATGTAAATTATGAATGTATGGCAGCAGCAGTCTGTGTGTATCCATATTAGGTGTATTGTTGGTTACTTTATTGTTGAATATGTTGATCAGCCTGGGTTTGAACCCCATCTTTAGTAAGTCTTCCCTGTACAATATTAAATTTGTCTTTCTGTCTGCATCTAACTTACACAGCTGTTGGTTCAACGTAAATAAACACACTTGACATACAAAATGTTTGTGAAGCCATTTGAAGTAAGAGGGCATATCCAACCCAGTTTCATTATGACCACCAGCCATAAATTAGCTGGGCTCACATCTTTTCTGCACAGGAACCAACAACTGTGTAAGTTAGATGCAGACAGGAAGAGAAATTTAATATTATACAGGGAAGACTTACAGAAGATGAGGGAAGACTTATAGAAAATGGGGTTCAAACATAGGCTGATCAACAGAAGGATCATACATTTCAACAATAAAGTAACCAACAATAATACACCCAATATGGATACACACACACTGCTGCTGCCATACATTCCTAATTTACATAATAAATTTTATGAAATTTTAAACAGACAGTTTCAATTAACTTTTCATATCCTCCCCCAGTTCTAACAGATTGCTTAACAATGTAAAAGATAAACTAACACTGGTTCAAACACCTCAAGCTGTTTATAATATTGCATGCACTCCATGCAAACTGTAGAGCTTCATATTATGAGGAAACCGAGGCAGCAATAGAAAACAGATTACTACAACACAAATATGCATAAAATAAAGCTCAGTCAGATCCATCATGTTATTCCATTTTTGCACTTCATCAGAAACTAACGGTACACCAGTGTGAACCTCAAAATATCAACCTGATCTGCAAAGAAACACATGATGCAAAAAGAAAAGTTAAGGAGATCTGCTTCATTGCCATGGATTGCAATGCCATCAGCTGCAAGGACACATGCTTTGCGATCTCAAAGAAATGAAGCAATTAATCTTTGAACTTTGCATAATTTGCATATAATTACTTCACTTAGAGCTATGAAGATGAAAGTACTTGCAGAGTAATAAAATTTTATTTTGTTTTTAAGTAAAAAGTAGCTTTGCAGTCAAGGGCAATAATGCCTATATTATTTTACAAATTATTTTTTTGGGAATGTAGAAAATATCTATTACAATTTTTGTCTGTGTTTATTTCTACTTTTCCTTTAATATATATATATATATATATGCACACACATTATATTATTGTGTG
This sequence comes from Epiperipatus broadwayi, assembly GCA_028023455.1. Taxonomy (NCBI): domain Eukaryota; kingdom Metazoa; phylum Onychophora; class Udeonychophora; order Euonychophora; family Peripatidae; genus Epiperipatus; species Epiperipatus broadwayi. The sequence goes on from JAQFVV010006206.1 coordinate 4,340,962, forward strand.
CTATGTAACCCAACTGGTTACAATATATATATATATTGTGGAAATAAAAATTTATGTAAATTAGCAAGTGTTGATAAATATCACAGTCTACTTCTTGGAGAGGAAGAATGATAAAACTTTGTGATTAATAACATCAGTGGAATTGGCTATCTAGTATGCTATGCTTCCAATTTTTACCTTGAGTGGTCTCTTTTAATATACTGCATTACTGCTAGATCCTATGAACAAATGTCTGGTTAATTTCTGATGGTCAAAAAACACTGAATTGCAGTCCAGCTTGGTGGTTAACCTCTTGTAAGTGTATTGATGTTATGCCAATTGTGTAGACAAAGATGCCTGGTATTCATCAAAATAAACAGAAATTACACCTGGTGTAATAGCAATTAATTTTATAGACAGTGCAAGGGGTAAACTCAAGCTTATTGTTTGAACCATTCAGCATCACATGATCACTATCTCTTATACTAGCACATAATTGTATAGTGAGAGTTTTGCCTTGCTTATCGTTTGAGTTATTTAGAAATCTATTGGCCACTACTATAAAATCTCTGATGGTAATTGGCCTATGGGTCTCCCTCTGAGTAGAATCATCTCTAGTTTATATGTTAACCATTTTAAAAAAGATTGTCATTTCATCATATTGAGCATATCCCAGACATTATTTATATATACACATTATGTGGATGACATCTTCATCACAGTACCAGAACCAGCTATACAAAAAATCAAAGCAAAACTTCAAAGGCAGTCTGCGCTATGTCTTACTGTAGAATTGGAAGACTCCTAACAACTCAAATATCTCAATTTAACAATACACAGGGAACCTCTCCACTAGACTACTCTATGTATATAAAACCATTCAAACATACCTTCCTAAAAATAAAATAACTTTTACATAAAACTTAACTCTAACCACCCACTCCCATTAATGACAGACCTGGTTTCTTATCCCATATATTGCCACCTTCACTAAAACTTTCAATAAATATTTTTATCTACATACTGCCTCATTTTCCACACACCCCTTTCTCCAACAAACTGTTAAATAACTCAAAGGACAAACTTGAACCTGAGCTTACCCTCTGTATTCTCTATGGAATTAAATGCCCCCACACTAGGTATAATTTTGTTTATTTTGCCAAATCCTGGCCTACTCTGTCTACATGATTGGCACAGCATCAATACACTTACAAGAGGGCAGCCACCAAGCTAGATTGAAGTTCAGTATTTTTTATGCATCAGAAACTCACCAGAAATTTATTTATACCATCTTCAGCAGCAAATCAGTATATAGAGAGAGACCACTCAAGATGAAAAATTAGAGAAGCATACTACATAGCCAATTCCACCCATGCTATTAATCACAAAGATTCATCCTTTCTCCTTTCCAAGCAATGGACTTTCTGATATTTTTCAATACTCACTAATTTTATCTAAATTTGATTTTCCACAATAATAAATAAACTTATACCCATGTTTATTCCATCACTTTACAACTTATCCCAGCTACGATTATGAGAGTAGTGTAACTCTCGAAAGCATTCAGCATTATTTTGATATTTCAACTTGAAAGAATAAACTTCTCTTCAGCTGCATATTAGTGCACATCTTATCCCAAAACCAATTAATATGTCATTCAACTTCTTGAATGTAATACTGTTAAGTCCACTATTGTAAACTGACAGCTTCATTGGATTGGATATGCAAAATAAATGAACAATGTCACACTTTTTAAAAGAATATTTTATGATGAATTTAGAATGGTTTTCATTGATCTATATCTACCATAAAAACTAGTAGTAAATACCATCTATATTATAAGAATGATCTCAATGGCAAAAATAAGGGCAATACTGATTTCTTCTATTGGAAAAATATGATAGAGAGTGGTATATATTGTAGGGATACAATTAGATATGGTATTGAACTATTTCAGAAAGAAAAATTTTCTGCTAAAGAAATTAAAATATAGAATTATAAAATATCAATTAAATAAAAAATAAATTAGCATATTCTATTTATGGATTGGTTTGTATAATCATTGCAAAACCCATTTCTAAAGGAGGTTTTGGTTATCGTCGATTAGCCCCCATACACCACATGGTGTCACTGTTGCTAGTCAAAAACCAATAGATATAATGTTACCAGGCTGATTTGCAATTTACTTTTTTTTAATTTACAATTTACTTTTTTTTTTACACTACTACATGTCAGCGCGTAGCACTGGAATTCGCAGGGAGGGGAATCCAATGTCTTTGCTGATCTGAAGGATCATCCATCACATGCGAGACAATTTTTAAAACATTATCCATCTCAGCATGTAGCACTGGAATTGGCAGGAAAGGGATACGATGGTTTTGCCAATCTGAATTATCGTCCATCACACTATACACAATATTTTTAAAAACAAAATTATTTAATAAAATCTAATATTTTCTTTTTTCAATTAATGTCTGATCAAAAAAAAAAATTTTTTTTTCAACACTATTTTAAAACAATTTACAAAACACAATTCGATTTTAAAATTCCCCTCTGATCAAGCCAAGCTTAAGCTTTGAAAGTCTCTTAGCGGTCCCTGTGCAAAATATGTTTTATGTGTGATTTCTATATAATGCTGGAACATACACTTTTGAAATTCATTTAACCTTAAAAATATGTGTACAGAAGTGCATCTTTTGTCTTATAATTAATACTATCTAAAACTATGTCATGTCATATAAAAAATAAGTACTTCGAATGCATATGCAAAGACTTAGGACAACTGGAATTCTACACACCCTCACATCATACTGCAGCTATCTATGAAGTGTGCGATAGTACTATGAAGCACAAAAGCTGCTTAACAGCAAATATGAACAGAACTGTTTTATAGGCCATGTAAGCAGTATATTTCTGTGCTTTTGCATGGAAACAGTGACATCAGGCAGTGTGCAGGGGCTAATCGACAACAACCAAGGTTTTTTTGGATTGAAATGGTCATATTTATTAACAAGTGTCTGCTACATAACTGAGTAAATCAATATGTGTTAGCAGGCTCTTACTATTTTTAAATGCTAGCATAATTAATTTTAGTTATGAAATATTTATATTAATAAAATAATTTACATTTAGTGCACAACTAGGAAACAACTCAGTTTAATACATATTTAAAATATAACTATGTAAATCCAGAGCATTAAATACATATAATTTATTTATAAAAATTACTTAAAAGGGAATTGAAAATGGTCAAATAGAGCTGTGAAAAATTTTCACCTAAGTTTATACATATATATAAAATCAATCTGTATATATATTTTTAACACTTAAAAGTTTAATACAAGCCTTTTCTTGTGTGGGAATTCTTTGGTGATGTACTATAATTTAATTGATATGCCCTTGTAATTTAATTTCCTGAATTTTTTTATTTGATTCAAGATAATTTTTTGTAGTTCAATTTACGATATTATATATAGCTGAAATACACAGGCTTATATATACCTGTGTCTATATATGTAATAGACAGGGTATGAGCACAGACTTTCACATGACCCACCACTCTTCACACTATCTCATAACACTGATACACTTGAACACACATATGTTGAAAAGATAAATAATCACCAATATACGTATTTCATTCTAAACCAGCAATCATCAGTTGGTGCTCAGATATATATTAAGATAGCAAATCCTCCTACTTAAATGGACAGGCTTCAATCCACACTCCAACTCTTCAACCATCCATCCAATTGAAAATCTGATGATGGAACGCTCAAAGGTAATAATCTCGGCCTCAGGGTGGCTTTTGAGCATTCCATCATCAGATTTTCAATTGGATGGATGGTTGAAGAGTTGGAGTGTGGCGTAGATTGAAGCCTGTCCATTAAAGTAGAAGGATTTGCTATCTTAATATATATCTGAGCACTTGTAGCATATATGTGTAGAGATGGTAATCTGGACCAACTGATGATTGCTGGTTTAGCATGAAATACGTATATTGGTGATTATTTATCTTTTCAACATATGTGTGTGCAAGTGTATCAGTGTTATGAGATAGTGTGGAGAGTGGTGGGTCATGTGAAAGTCTGTGCTCATACCCTGTCTATTATATTATATATGTAAACTCACACCAATTTTATTTAAGAAGTGTGGAAACTATAGATACAATGAGGTTTTGTAATTAATTCTTAAGCAGTTTTTAATGCTTGAAATAAAATTTTCTATAGGCTTTGCCTCTAGCTTATAGTAGCTTTTTGATATAAATTTTCACCAAACTTTTTACTCATTATGTAGTTATTTGAGATAAAATTCTTCATAAGGTATTCTTTCGTTATTTATAAGAAATGGTCATCAAATAATTCCAAAATGTTTCTTAGTTCATTATCTCTACAGGATTGTGGGTAGCAGTGATATTATTTATTCTTCATTATTAACACATTGCCCTCACTTGACACTGTAAACTGCTATTATTTAATAGTAGAAGTTATATTATTTCAAGCTATCCAGGGATGTTTTATATCTTTCCAATCTATTATAAAAGAACAATTTTCAAAGCATAAAAATAAACTAAAATACCTTCTTATTAGAATAATAAGTTGGCATCTTTTTAATTAGATGAAGTCAAAAAATCTATAAAACTTTAACTAATTAATTAGTTTAAATCAACCTGTTAAGAATACAAATCTTGCCTATTTTGTAATTAACTTTAGCAATTTCATTATTTTTATTTTTTTTTAAATTCAATTAAAAGAACGTTTTACAGATCTTAACTTTGACCCAAGTCATCATCATCATCAACCGTTGTGAATCCACTGCAGGATGAAGATCTCCAAATTCAATCCATCTTCTCCGATCTTTAAGTTCTCGTCTCCACATCACCCCTGCACCCTTTCTTATTCAATCCATCCATTTCACATGTGGTTTCTTTCTGGGTCTTTTACAATCTCTTGGAATTCAGTTTAAAATTTCAATTGTTCATCTATTATCATCTCTTTTAACAATATGTCTATCCCAACTCTATAGACTTCAGTCTTTTAATTTTTTCAATGAGGTCAGTAACACCTGTTTGTTCTTACCCTCATATTGTGTTTTTAATCTCTTCTGGTTACTCCTAACATACATCTCTCCATACTTCTTTGAGTGGTCTGAAGTCTCTGTATTGCTCCTCTATTAAGCTTCCAAGTCTCAGATTCATAAGTCAGAACTGGTAAAACACATTTATTAAAAACTTCCTTTTCAAACACATAAGTATATTTTCTTTTAGTATCAAGTGATTTCTACTAAAAGCACTCCAACCAAGTTTAATTCTATGATTAATTTCATCCATTATGTTTCCATCTGTATTAATAATCTAACCAAGGTATTTGTAGCTGTTAAATTCTTCTAGCTCATCATAATCAATCTTTATTTTCATATTTTGAGAAAACCCATTAAACATTACTTTAATCTTTTTAACATATATCTTTAGTCCTACTTTCCTACTTTTATCTGATAACTTCTGCAACATTTCCTTCAGCTTTAAAGCATTATTTGCAAAAACAACTACATCATCTGCAAAATTTAATAATCTCAATTTACTTTCACTCCTTTAGCTTCCAATTTAATCCACAAAATACTTCTTGCAGCACTGCAGTAAAATGTTTTGGAGATATGGAGCCACCCTGTGTTACACCCTTCTCAATGTTGACTTTCCTAGTATCATTATGTAATGTAATTTTTGCTGTTGCATTTTTATAAATATTTTTTTAAATATGACAATATCCTAGATCTATACATTGATGATCCAATGTTTTAATCACTGAAGAAATGTTTATAGAATCAAATGCCTTTTCATAATCTACAAATCCAAAGCATAATGGCAATTCATATTCGTTTGTCATTTCTATAACTTCTCTCAATATCTGGATATGATCTACTGTAATAAAACCACTTTTAAATCCAGCTTATTCTCTTGGTTGGTGGAAATCCAATGTTCTCTGTAGATGAGTTGTAATTATCTTGGTTAACATTTTGTATAAAACTGATAAAAGGCAGATAGGTCTGTAATTTCTAATATCTTCTTTATCACTTTTTTAAATATTAATATTACATTCTTTTAATCATCTGGTACATCTTTATCATTTAGATCTTTGGTATATAACTGTGCTAAAAAAAATTCTATTTTTTCACTTGCTTTTTTTAATATATCAAATATAATTCCATCATTACCTGGATCCCTTCCTTTCTTCATAAATTTAATTGCATGTCTCACTTTTTCATTTAAATTTCTGGGCAATTCAGAAGATATAATAGATATTGATGGTACTTGTTCTTTATTACTATATAATTCTTGATAAATACCATTTCATGATGTCATCTCTCATTTTAGTAATAATTCCATCTTTTTTTCTTCATAGATATAAATTTCCTACCAATACCAAAATGTTGTTTTACACTCTTGAGACTTTTATTTTTTTCTATAACTTTTCTTGCTAGTTCAGTTATACTTTCTTATATCATTTTCAACTCTTTTCCACACCCATTTTACAAAATTTGAGATATTCAATTCTTTTTAATATATCATTATTGTATATCTTCATATTCCTTCTTTTCTTCATAAATTAAAAAATATTTAAAATTATCATTATAAAAATATATTAGTATAATTTTTAAATCATTTGCAATTCTAAAAAAATAAAAAATAAAAATAAAAATTGTATGATTTTAATAAAACATTTTGGAAATTTAGGAGTATTTATTTGTGTATTATAATATATATATATATATAGGCGAATCCAATATTTTAAAAGGTAAAAACTTATTAATTAATTAAATCATTAAATGATATTCCAGATTACGAGATTAAAGTTTCTAATTTCCCTCCTCTTGGCAAGAGAAAAGTCTTATTGTTAATTCTTTCTTTCTTCAGTTCATTTTCTACCTTTAATGCATACCATACTTAGAATGAATGCTATTCAACAAGATGATTTATTAATTCAAAAATTATGCATATAGAATGTTCAATTTAACTACTGATTCTATTATTTCACTTTCTTGTCCTGTAAAAAGTTTATCTTAATTGTAATATTATTTGTTATATCCAGGGAATTTAATTATAACTGAATATATTTTTTGTAATTAAAATATTATTTATACATATAACTTAGATATTTGAAATTTGTTTCAGGTTTTTTTTTCACATCTTCAATGACAAGTAGTTTAAACAATTAATTTGAGTTTCATATATTATCATCCAAAGCTTAATTTTTACATTGGTTTGCTATCTTCATTGGTATTTTTCTTTATCAGAAATAGTTACTATCTTATGTAATAAAATTGTCACAATATCGATAACATATTTTCATTATGTTTTATTATTATACCTTGTAAATATATCAGATCTGTATTGATAATGTTTGTATATATTATAAACATACTCAGCCTGCTTTCACCAGGTTTTATTTTGTTCTAGTTAATGTATTTGATCTGCCTTTTCAGATACTGCTTTTCAGATGGCATGTATATTAGACCTATATTTTATTAAGTTTCTGTTTTACTATCAACAACATTATCTATAGTTTCATCTAAATATCTAACCAATGAGATTTAGTGTGACTTCCACAATTTTACAGTTGTATATATATCTTTTTCTTATTTTCCTCATTTTCTATAGACTGCAGACCCACTTCAAACTAGATGAGAATAAATTTTCATTTTGTTGTAAAGGCAATAACAATATTAGCAACATTATCTATAAATGACTGAGATGTTATTGACAATATCTTTTTTCAAAAACTTGCAAGTTTGTGGTAAAATATTGCTAATATGTGTTTCTGAATTAATACAATATGACATTTTACAATCATTAAAAAAATAATTAAAATGAAAATAACCAAGAAATAAAACGCATGGAAAAATATAAGTGAATATATATATATATATCATAACAATAAAAATAATAAATAAAACTATTATAAACAGTCTTTCAATCTGCAGAAGTACTTTCAGTTAATTTTTTAACCTGCCTCAACTGCCATTAAGTTCAAATAACAAAATGGAAACAAACATTATTAACTCAAATCCCATGAATCCTGAATTTTAATGTTAGCACTTTGTCTATTAATTAAATTCATTTTATTCCTATTTATTAAAATTGCCTCCTTAATTTTTCTTTTATTATGGTTTCTCTCCTTATGAAAAATCTTAACACTTTCAATATCAAACTTAAATTTATATTTACATGTCCTTTCATGATTCAAGAAAACTGAAGTAGTCATTAAATCAGGATTATTATTACTTTTCACATGCTTACATAACAATTCATGCTCCTTTAATCTTTTTTCAATATTGCACCTTGATTCACCTATATATGATAACATACATCCACAAAAACTTTGATACACAAGATTACTTTTCTTCTCGACAGGTAGAACATTTTTAAAAGTGAATAATTTTTAAAATGTCATACCTGTCAGCAAAAAAGTAATGTTGTGTATCAATTTTTTGCAGATGTTTAATGCTATATATAGGTGAATCAAGGGGCAGTATTGAAAAAAGATTAAAGGAGCATGAATTGTTATATAAGAATCATGTGAAAAGTAAAAATAATAGTGATCTAATGACTATTTCAGTTTTCTTGGATCATGGAAGAACATGTAAATATAAATTTAAGTTTGATTTTGAATGTGGGAAGATTCTTCATGAGGAGAGAAACCATAATATAAAAAAATTACTGAGGCAATTTTAATAAATAGTAATAAAATGAATTTAATTAATAGAGAAGCTGCTAACATTAAAATTTGGGATTCATGAGATTTGAGTTGATGATGTTTCCTTCCATTTTGTTATTAGAATTTAACGGCAGTTGATACGGGTTAAGGAATTAACCAAAACTACTTCTGTGGATTGAATGACTGTATTATTTTTATTATTATTACAATAGTTTTTTAATTAACTATCATTTATCTGTATTATATATATGACTAGGAGTTAAACAACATAGAACTTCCTCAACAAAATCAGATATAGGATATCCAATAGGTTCAATTAATATAAAAAATTGGATACTAAATATCTGGTATGGATTATATAAATGTTTTAGTGCATATAGCTATGTTGGTGTCTCAATACAAGAATTTTGATGATGACATAAATCCTTTAAAATATATTACCCAACAAACATCTTTACCTTATTTTCAACAATGATCATCAAAACAACACAGTCATCAAAAATTTGCACATTATCTAAGGCCCTGATAATAATAAATTCTAGTCTTCTTAAGTATCTTGTTTTTTTCTTTATTATTTTATGTTATATACCTTATTTCCTTTTCTAGATATAAGTTTTTGAATTATTCTTATGATTAATTCACTATAGAAGAGTAGTCATAATCAATAAATAAATATTTAATGAAAGGCAAGCCCATTTTTTATGATTATTATCATTTAATAGAATCCAGTCTGTACATTATTCTGTAATACTTATAATTTAATTGTCTTATTTCAATTTAACTTTGATGTTTCCTTCCATTTTGTTATTAGAATTTAACGGCAGTTGATACAGGTTAAGGAATTAACCAAAACTACTTCTGTGGATTGAATGACTGTATTATTTTTATTATTATTACAATAGTTTTTTAATTAACAATCATTTATCTGTATTATATATATGACTAGGAGTTAAACAACATAGAACTTCCTCAACAAAATCAGATATAGGATATCCAATAGGTTCAATTAATATAAAAAATTGGATACTAAATATCTGGTATGGATTATATAAATGTTTTAGTGCATATAGCTATGTTGGTGTCTCAATACAAGAATTTTGATGATGACATAAATCCTTTAAAATATATTACCCAACAAACATCTTTACCTTATTTTCAACAATGATCATCAAAACAACACAGTCATCAAAAATTTGCACATTATCTAAGGCCCTGATAATAATAAATTCTAGTCTTCTTAAGTATCTTGTTTTTTTCTTTATTATTTTATGTTATATACCTTATTTCCTTTTCTAGATATAAGTTTTTGAATTATTCTTATGATTAATTCACTATAGAAGAGTAGTCATAATCAATAAATAAATATTTAATGAAAGGCAAGCCCATTTTTTATGATTATTATCATTTAATAGAATCCAGTCTGTACATTATTCTGTAATACTTATAATTTAATTGTCTTATTTCAATTTAACTTTGACTTTTTTTTATAAAAGTGATCAAATTGCAAAGTCTTTGTTTTTCTTTATTCCCTGTATAAGTTCTTCATCACAATATTATCATGATCATATAAGAATATTTTAATTTTTAGAATTATATTCATTTTCTTCATTTTTAATGCCTAATATGATTTTCACATTTAAAACTAAATCAAGTAAAATATAATATTATTTAATAACTTTCTACAAGTTTCAGAGCTATCTATGGATGATTCCTTGGTACCAATTCTTAAATCTTCTTTTGCATCTGTTGCATTGATTTTAAGTCTTTCATTATTCATACTATTTTTAAAATCCTCTATATATTCGTATTATTTTAGCTTCTTTTACATGATCTATATCAGTTTTAGTTTTTTTAACATCCCTGTCAAGTTTATTTTCTCTAATATTGTCATTACTTTTAGAGTCTTCATTCTTTAGATTCAAAAGTTTAAATATTTTTCTGAGACAGTTTTTCCAAATTTATAATAAATTCTTCATGATTTCTTTGCCATTTTTTTCTTATTTCTTTCCAATGTTTTTTTTTTTCATTCTTTTTGTAATTAAGCAATATGTTTGGGCATAGAATCATTTTTTTTATCTGACCTTATATTTTTAATGATGGTTCATTCATTTTTGCTTGTATTTGATTATCTATCTTGTATTGGGTTTAGGTTGTTTTATTGTATCATTAGTCTTGTCCTCACCATGTCTCTTCATATGCACCTCTAACATCAGCAATATCAATAATTAAAACATTATTATTTAGGATTTGTTTATATCTTTCCTTTTTGTTGCTTATTTTTTTAGTAAATATATATATAATAAGTGTAAAACTGTTCAAGGTTAAATGGATTTGTAAGTAATCATTAAAAAACAGTCAACTCTTAGACAACCCCAATATCATTAACAATCAACAATTTCAAACTGTTGTCAAGGCAACCACCTTTATTATTACTAGGAGATTGCCTTGACAACAGTTTGAAATTGTTGATTGTAGGTAATATTGGGGTTGTCTAAGTGTTGACTGGTTTTTAATGATATATATAAATTGTGATCAATCGTAATTGATTATTTTTGTTTCCAAATTTTTAGCTGATTAGTTTATATAATATTTTTCTCTTTATTTCCAATCATAGTTATTTATTAGAATTTTACATTTGCCACCTCATCTGTAATATGGGGAATCATTGTATATTTAAAAAGGTTATGATGATTTATCAATCCAAACTCCATGTTGAATTTGCAAATATGAAATAATAAATCAAATTGACATCAATTATTTAACTCCACATTGGGATGCCAAACATTTAAGTTTATATCAATAAATTAGGGTTGTGATGATTAATTTTTGTTGATAATGATGATGATCCTATATGATTAGGCTCATCCTAAATGCACAAAATCTTATCTGATAATCTAAGGTACCTTTAAATATATGTATTCTTATCTGCGTAGCAATGGATAAAATATTTTTTTCTAGATATATATTCCTTAGAGAATAAATATTTATATTAAACTGTTATTTTTTAGCTGAATGTGATAACTAATTAAAAAACTGGTCATATGTATTACCCACCAGCTATAGAATTTGCTCATTAGAAACACTAACTCTTTCAGTTTATAAAAATATAAGATCAAGATATTCAATCACAATGTCATTAATGATATATAGATCATATTAATCAGATTTTCATAAAGAAGAGGATCTTATCATTAATTTAAAGCTTAAAAATTGACAATCTGAAATCTATATAAAAAAAAATTAAATAAATAAGGATCTAAAAATGAATTTGAGTAAAAACATATAATTAATAAGAATATTTGTTAATGTATAATAATAATAATAATAATAATAATAATAATAATAATAATAATAATAATAATAATAATAATAATAATAATAATAATAATAATAATAATAATAATAATAATAATAATAATAATAATAATAATAATAATAATAATAATAATAATAATAATAATAATAATAATAATAATAATAATAATAATAATAATAATAATAATAATAATAATAATAATAATAATAATAATAATAATAATAATAATAATAATAATAATAATAGCAACAACAACAACAATAAGACAAGAACATTAGAAAATTTTTTGTATGAATAAAAATATCTATGTAAATAGATAAATCAATTTGTGTCTTCAGGCATATGGTGTTTTCAAATGCTATTTTAAAAACTGTAACTTGTTATAAAGATATTTAAATCAATAAGATAATTATTATTTAAAATGCAACTGAAAACACCCTGATTCAATATATATTTTTAAAAAAGTATTTAAAATATACCTTTATATATCCAGAAGCAAACACAAGTAAAAAGTTATTAAAGATATGGAAATTAAAATACATAAATAGAAAAATAGATCTCTGAACACTTTTTATCTAAGTTTTTGAGTTAATATTTAAAAATAAATCTCAATGAACTTTCTAGAACAGGTAGCAAATAATCTTAAAGTTTCTTTCTCAATCCACTGTTATTGTAAGGTTGTAGTATGCTGGTATTCTTAACTTATGTCTTTGCCTCTTCTTGAACAGTGATCTATTATCAAACTTCTAAAACTGAATAATATTAATTATACTCTTTTAAGTTTGCAAGGTACATATTCTCAATCTGTCATTGGAAACAACTTTCAAAAATACAAAAATAAAATAAAATGATTTGTTATTAAAAATATAATTTGACAGGTTTTAATCAATTCAAAATTCAATAAGTATTATAATTTATTAGTTTACACTAACAAACAGATTTCTTTTTTAAAAAGGAAAATCTTTCCTATTTTCCCTTTATCTGTAGAAATTAAACAACATTAACTTTGACTAAAGTATACTTTTTTAAAAATTATCTTTATAAAAACTTATTAAAAAAAAGATTTTTTTTTTAATTACAAATTAAAATTTATTCAATTTAATCAACTATTTTAGAAGTTTATGATCATTTATTTTCTGGAAATATCTATGTCAACAAAATATTCTAAAATGCAAAAAACTCAAATTAATTAGTACTATATATATATATTGAGACAGTTATGCATCTCATGGAATACACAACATGGAAGTGTATGTGCATATATATATATAAAATTGAAAGAAAAAATAGAAATAAAGACAAACAAATTTTTTTGTAGATATTTATTGTATTATACTGAAATAATAGTTAAGTGTTTAATAATTTTGAATTTAAAAAATTATTATAAATTAAACATTTAAAAAAAAGTCTATTTAACATTTTATTCTGATATTTATAATTTAAAAAACCTAAAATTAAAAAAAAAATCTAAAACAAGCTTGTTTTTATGGTACAATAAATAATACTGGTAATTATAAAATTTCACTATCTATTTTAATTAGATTAAGAAAGTTATTTTAATTAAAGCTTGTAAAATATATTTTGATAACATTTAGTATAATATAGACTGATGTTGTTTAAAGGATTAAAAAAACTTTTAGATAAAAATTTGTTTTAATTAAGATGATTTGAAAAAAGTTATTAAGTTTTTTTTTTTTTTAAGATAAAGAAAGAAATTATTTAATTATTGTTTTAAAATTCCATGATATAGTATAAAAAGGTGAATTTAAAAGAAAAAAAAGTATTAAAAGATGGTTACAGCAATATTATTGTCAAGTTATAACTGAATATAAGAGACAGTATATCCAGCTGCTGCTAATGTCCCAATTGTAGAGTTTGAATTCATGAAAGCAAGAAAACTTCTTTTCTGTGTTTCATAGCCAATATTGTATATTAGATAGCATGCCTGAAGTCTACCAAATTATAGAGACTGTATGGAACTGATTGAAATGTCAACAGTTACCTGCTTTATATCTTACCCAACGAAGCTAATAAGCCAGTCTACTGTTTTAGAATAGGCCAGCTTATCACGAAATTCTATTGGCTTACTGAAGGATTATATTGCAATGATTTTATATACATGCTGCTTTATCTATAGGCAAAGAAGCACAGACAAGTTTACTGCTTTGTATATATATATATATATATATATATATATATATAGAGAGAGAGAGAGAGAGAGAGAGAGAGTGCATACAGGAGATCTACTTTACAAACAGATATTAGTTGGTGAGTATATTTTAAAAAATCATTTATTGAAATTATATTTTAAATAATTAACTTTGCAGTTAAAATCTCTAAGTTACAAGTTTAAAAGTTAATAAGATTTGCTTGAATTGTACATCTAAAAGCAAAATGAATTCTAGTTTATATTTTACTGCTGAAATATTAAAAAAAGAAAAATCCAAAAATCTTTCTATATTGGAGAAATAAAGAATTTTCTAGCAATGTTTTTAAAGACATTTACAATTAATTAAGAGTAATCTGAAAAAAAAACTTTTATGAAGGATTGTAGAAAAATCAATGTATATATATTTAAAGAAAAACAACATTTTTTTAAAATGTACTAATAACTTTGATTTGTAAGAAGATAATAGTAATACACATGCATGTGTGCAATGGTTTTATATATATATATATAGTTTTTAACATGGAATTAATTTTTTTGTAAAAAAATAATAATAATATAACTTTAATAAGTTTATATTTTTAATCAAAACCAGTGAGTGCACAGAAATTTGAATAGGTATCCATATATATTAAAATCAGTCATCAATCACATATATATTGAAATTCTTATGTATTGTAAAAATAAATTTTTATTATTGGTTTATGACAATACAAAAATGTCAATTTTAAGTTATTATATAGCACATCTGAGTGTTTATATATAAATGTGTTTTATGTAAACATCTAGAAATATCTGTAAATTATAATGTAAATGTATTTTTTATATTCTAATCAAAATCAGAATGCTGAATTTACATTTATAGTGAATGCAACAGAACTTAATTTAAATTTATTATTATTAATAAATTTTATATTTCATTATTTAAGTTATTCCAGTGAGTTTATTCAATCCTAAAATAGGTTTAAATTATTATATGCTGGTATTATCTCTTGCTCACAGTCACAGTTATAAAACTTTGTTCCCTAAGCTGGATTCATGCATAATGGTTAGTTATATGGATTGGGGTTTATGTTTAGTATTATGGACATCAAAATAATGATGATACTCCCCCTGTATAATGCAAAAGTATATTCTTTAAAGTACATGCACTAAATTTTATTTTAGTATTAATTAGAAATTAAGTTTATAGTTGATCAGTACATCAATGGTACTAAATGGCCAGGGCATTGATGATGATCAGCATATTTTTGTATCCCAGCATTATTTTTTTAATTGTTATATTCTGATGGGTTAGAAGTTAAGTTTGCACATTGTTTATTGTTTATATAATCTGCCTTAAGTTTTGCAAGGGCTAAATAATTAGTCTGGTCTATAGTGGACCATTTTCAAATCCAGTCACAAGATTGTCTGTTGATTTTATTGTTCTGATCATTCATGATGATGAATGATTATCATTATTCTCTGTAGTGTTGATGGTCAACTTATAGTTAGTGTTTGTTTTTGATGACCTCTCAGGCTTATTATATTTATTTCATATTCATTATATCCATTGTGTATTTAAATTTGATTCATTAACTGGAGTTGATAATGATGATTTTCTATCACCTCAAATTTACCCCTGACCCTGTATCATTACAATATACATATGTGCTACAATGTATATCTGATGAATATAAATCAGTTTTTCTATATCAGGTAACTTTATTTTTTTCTGAAGTATGTACATAATATCATAAATGATAGTATTTTTTTCTACAGATTTTGTCTGCTTTTATTATTTTTGGACATATGCCTACCCTTCTGTCTTTTGATGATAACTTTTTTTTCATTGTACTTTTTTGTTGATTACTTTGTCAAGTGGCCAGCAATTTTGATGATAACTGAACTATCAATGTTCTACATTCTTAATCTATTTCAGTTTTTTCATAAATTACTTTCATCTTTGCTTGTTTTATATCTCAACAAATACTATTCTTTCAATCTCTTCTGTTATCACAAATGTTTATATGTCTTAAATTTTTAAAAATATTTTCTGTTTTTGGCAAACTGCTAGGATGGGGTTTTTTTATGGACCTTTTATGTATACTTTATTTAGATTCTCTCTAATCTAGATTTTTTTCACCACCAAAATTTATAACCAGGTTTAAATCTGAACTTTTATTTAAATAAGTTTGTTCTTAATTTCCTACCCAACTGTAATTTTGCTGAATATTATCTTTTTTAACTCTACAACTTTACTGCATGTTGGTACAGTAAAGCTGCAAAACTTACTGTCTACTTTTTATATGCTTGTTGTTTTTCTTTATTCAATAATTGTTTAAGTTTGTTTATCATGTTTCATCTAAGAGATTTGACTTGGGGTGACAATATGAAATGCATTATCCCTTAATACATTATTCTCTGCCTTTTTATATTTGACAATGGAGCAAAATTCTCTGACATGAAAATTACCTTATTGTCAAATAAAATTGGTTTTGGAAGTCCATAGTAAAGAAATAATTCTTTAAATTCCAAGATAGTTTTTTTTTTACTTTTAACAATATCATGCTCCATTTTTTTTGAGTTGATGCCAATGACTAGGAAAATTTTTTTTTTTTAAAGAGGCATCCTTTCTCAGTAACTTGCTTTAAATACTGTACATCACTTTATAAGTTTTCCAATGCTTATATTTATTTTCATTCATCACATATATCTTTGTCCTAAAGCATTATTTATAACTATTGCTAACTGTCTTTGGCATATCTTGATATGATATTAATGAGTGTGATCTATCAGACTGAATATTCCTTTTATTGAAAAAGTTTTACTTGCATTCTCAAATGATATGTAGATATTTGGACATATAGATATCCAAGCTACTTGTTCAATTAATGTAAGTTTAAATTTAGTTATCTTCTATAATTTGGCTCATAATTACATGCTTGTATATTCCCCATCTCCTTTCGATGTAAATTTATTTTCAGATAATAACCGTAGGAAGTAATGCATGTTGTTATTATTTTACATATTTGCATGTATAAATACTGAGAGGAATATTTTATGTCAAATATTATGGCTAGAGATTCCTTATTCAGTAGACTCTAATTTCTCTCAGTTTTTGACACAGTATGTGAAATAGATGTAATGGTTTTTTCTTCCTTATATATGTCATGATTTTTGATGTGTCTTTTCATACTAAGAAATACAAGTTATCAGGTTAAAATAAACTAATATTTTGTTTAATATGAATAATATCTTGACATGATAAAAGCTCTTTTGAGTATTTCTTTCCAATTCTATTTTTGTGTGTTCCTTATTAAAATTTACATTGATCTGGCTACATATGTTATTTAAATTTTTTTCAACTTAGTAACAGGTAGGGCTGATTTTTTTTTTTGTTATTTTTTTGAAACTCATGGCCTTTATTACTGTTCTCACCTTATCTAAAGCAAACAATTTTCTATTATTGGATATGGCCTAAGAGTCTCAATTCCTTTATATTCCAAATGCATTTCAATAATTTCACCTGTCCCTGAAATGGTTTTTCTCTCACAGATGTTGATAAGTTGACACCTTAATCAGGCTTCTGAGCTTATTAACACTGGTATATTATAATAATAGGTTTTACAATTTTATTGCCTGAAGAAATGACTTTTGTTTGAAATACACTCTCCATCATTGAAATCCAAAACAATATGAAACTTATATAAATGTACACATGGATTATTAAACTTAGTAATTTAGCTGATTTAATACTGCTGAATATATGAGAAAATGTTGATGTTTAAATCTAGTTTTTCAAAATCTGAAGACCTTTGAAGTAAAGGCAGTACTTTTCTCATATTTTGCTTAAATTTTTATTTGTCATTATCAATTCATAATCACATAGAGAAAATTTGGTTATGATTATAATTGGAGTGACTTTTTGACTTCACTAGAATGACTATATGTTGTTTTTATGAGCTTTTTTCAATATCTACTGTATATTCACTTCTGCAATCCCCATTCCACCCTTTTTCTTTGAGTATTATGATAATTTATGCAGTTGCATATGACCAACATTGAATTCTATTATCTCTAATTCACTTTAGGTAATTTTAAATTTTCCTTGTTTGATTTTAATCAAATTCAGAAAATGATTCTGAATTTTTTTCCAATATTTATTTTAGCATACTATTTTTGATTTCCAGAGGATCAAACTACTTTCTATTAATGGTTTATATTTCTTTGCCCAATGTACAAGTGTATCTCATTAATTATAAGTTGAACTATTTTCACTTATTGTAAACTTTTCAAATACATTCAACTGTTAGTAATAACACATGGGTTAGTATATAACAAAATGTTTAAAGTTGTATTTTTCTTTACTCTTCTTCAGATGCTGTAAGCCCTGATCAATGATTGTACTAGCATAGAAATAGAATTTGGGATTTTCCAATTAGTCTATTATGTCAAAGACAATAGTCAGCAGAAATTTTATATGATCATCAATGAGAATCCACCTGATTACTCCATTTTTTCTTAAAGTCAAGATTAATGAGTGATTTTTACACATCACAACTGTTGACTTGCAGAATTATTTGCCATATTTTTCCTTTTTTATTTTTTTCATTCTGTTCAATATTTTTGTCTTTTACCAATGATTCTTTTAATCAATTTTAATATACTATTGCTTACACCAATATATATCTTTTCACATTCACATGATATTTCATAAATACAGTGTGTGTTTTTCAGCAGTATAGACTATTATTCCTTATAGTATATATACAATGGCCTTGGAAAGCTGTTATTATATTACATTGATATTTCCAGTAGTTTTTAGTTTGTTTGTTACACTTAGTACTTATAATTAATTCTTTTTGACGTTTCTTTTTGTTGTCTATTTAAGGGTTTTCTAATGATAACTATTCTTCATAAGTGTCTGTTCTGTGAAAGACTTTTTTTCTCTCAAGTCACTGGTTTCTGAATAATTTTCTTTTGCTCTTTTGCACAATGATATTATAATTATTGTTTGGGGTTCTGTCACAATTGGACATATATTGAAGTATTTTTTATAGAGATATGTTTTCTGTAGATTGAGATATTGATATTCCATAAGGAAGACTTGTCACAAGTAACATCTAAGAATGCTAATTTTTGTTTCTGTTCAAATTATATTATGAATTTAATTAAAAGGGATGTTATTGAAATATATCCAAAATATTTGTAGTAATGATTCAACATGTGGGCATACAAAAAATGTATCATCAATTTAGTGAAGCCAGCATTTATGTAAAACTGAAATAGTATTTATGGCTGTCAAAAATTTTCCATGTAAATGATAATTGAATTCATAAAATCTTTTTATTCATTTTTTTGTCCTATTTCTGCTTCCAAATTTAGACTTCCAATTATTTAGCCCACCAATGACTCATCAGTAAACTACCTGATTATAAAATTTATCAACTAATTTTTTTTCTTCTGTGAGTTGTTTGTGTATTATAAAAATGAATTAATTTTACTTATTCATTTAGGACTAGGGCTAATAATACTTTTTGCAATTTCCTTCCCAACAATAAAATTACAATATATCATGTATTATATAAATATTATATAAAGAGCTCACAAATAAGCTCTTAACAAACTTTGCAGAATATCCCTAACCCCAGACCAGTTTCTGCTTCTGGCTTCCTCAGCGAGGTGCTAGTATATTCAAGCATTAGATTAAAAATACCAGGACAAACCCAGCATTTTATCATATGGATAACTATTAAGTAGAAATCAGTCTGGGATTGTTAAGAGCTTATTTGTGAGTTCTTTATATAACATTTGTAATACAAGCTTGTTTAAGTTAGGTCATATAACATCTGACTTGATTTTTTTTTTATCTTATGGGTTCTTCATAACATCATGTAGTTCTGATCTAAAGTCCTCCACTCTAGTTATCTTTACATCACTATCTCAGGTGAAGACCATGGATAAATTTTTCATTTTTTTTATGTTATGTTTTTTTTTTTTTTTTGATTTACAGTTTATAGGTTTTTGATTCCAATAGGAATCATTTGGGGAGTAACTTTGAATTTTTCTTTTCTGCATAGTGACATCCAACTACTTAAAGGCCTGTAGTCTAGTCATGTCAAATAAAATAAAAAATTAAACATATATTATATGCATATTTATTAGTAATATACAAATATTTTATATAATTATCTTAATATAAAAAGATATTCAAATCTCATTATCATAAAAACAGAATTATTTTCTATTATAATATAAACTTAATAACTTTAAAATTTAAAACTTCAGAACATTAAAGGCAGAACATATTTTGTAATATGGTGCTAAACAAGCCTATATATATATTTCTAACATATTTTTTCTTTCTTAATATCTTTGTCAACTCTCACTTTTAAATAATATATCTTTTTTTTATGATTGGCTAAACACTAGCTCTATCTATTTTTAAATGTATAAACTATTTTTGTATATCTATGCAGTTTAATTTTATTGCCTTTATAAATATAACAATAATAATACAAACATTTTATTTAAAGAATTTTATTAAATTAATAATAATTTTCTATTACAATAATTATTCTAATTTATGCATGTATAAATTAATTCATGTATATTTTTTTTACATATTCCAGTTTAATTATGAATATTTTGCTTTATATTTATTTGATTACTATATTTATATGTGTGATTAATAAATTTTGAATGTATTTTAAATATTATTTATTTTATTCATATACATCTTCCATATGTATTTTAAGATTATATCTTAATTTAATAAGAAATCTGTCATTTCATCATATGTATATGTTAATTGGGGGAGATAGTTAATTAAAAATATTTTTTTAATTATTCTTTGGATTAATTATATAATTTTTTTCACAGTGATGAAAGTTTATTCATTAAAAAAACTGATTCAAATACAGTTAGAAAAAGGTTTACAAGGGAGTGATTATATGGTAAATTGAAATTTCAGGAGCAGCATGGTAAGAGGGGAAAGATACATGTGAAAAGAGAATGGGAAGTGGAATGGGTGTGTAGTCCAGGCCAGTCCGAGATGCATGTCTTCATTGAGCAAGCGCCGCATGGGTCACAAACATTTAAATGGTTAAGTCCTATGACAGAGGCTGAGAGGATGAGAGTTGGAGGATTGCCTAAATGTCTGTGAGGAGTGGAGGTGGGGCTAGTTTGGTATCTTGGGTTTTGAGAGAGTGAATTAGGTCCAATAGCTTTTGATTCACAGAGTGTACTCTCTGATTAAAAATAATGTCACATCGGAGCAACCAGAGTGCATGGATGAGAAAA
The DNA here is from genome assembly GCA_028023455.1 of Epiperipatus broadwayi. NCBI lineage: Eukaryota > Metazoa > Onychophora > Udeonychophora > Euonychophora > Peripatidae > Epiperipatus > Epiperipatus broadwayi. The sequence goes on from JAQFVV010006206.1 coordinate 4,362,419, forward strand.
ACTGATAGTCTAATAGCTGCAAAGACCCCTGTTTCTATGGATTCTTGGAGATTGAAGATGCTATTGTCTGTGTGAGGAAAGGTAGAAGTTGATGACATTTCTCATGCCAAGCAGAAAGGGACATTTAAGTAGGAAGTGCTGGAGGGTTTCATTGTCAGTTTTACAGAGCTAGCATAAGGGAGAGATCTTGGTGAAACCTGTCTGATTGAAAACCTCCCAGTACTTTAGTTTACCACTGATGGATGGTATAACAAAGTCAGCTTTTTGTAGGATATTGGCGATGAGTGAGGTTCATAACTTGAGCCTGCCACTGGGAGGAGGAGTGCTGGTGGGTGTGATAATGATATGCACAAGGTTGGCAGGAAAGTGACTTAGGAATGTAAGGATAATGTTGTGAGATCTCTGGATCAGAAAAGTGTCGACGAAGTGCAGGCCCAATCCATTGAGGTTTTTAGGAAAGTACTTTTTAAGCTGATGGCCACCACCTTTCTGCCCTAAAAAAAATGAGTGCAAAGGGAATTGACTTTGGATATAAAGGAATGTGTAGGTAGAACAATGGGGAGGTAATATGCTATTTTAGGAAACACTAGAAGATTGAGGAGGGTGACTTTCTCATAAAGGAAGAGGTAGATGCCTGTGATAGCACTGAGGGTGGTTGATATGCTTTGATACAGTGCAGTTTGGACCCATACCCTCATGTCCTTAAGAGACAGCATGAGGGGGAATCTGAGGAAGTTGTGTGGCTTGGCATTGAAGGTGGAAGGGATTTGTTTACCAGAAGATAGTTTCCAGGCTGCTGATTTATCGTAGCTAAATTCTAGCCTGTATGTTTTGGTATACTAGGTGAGGATCTGATGAAGCCTGTGGATGAGATTGACTGAGGAAAGAAGGACAACCACATCGTCTACATAAGCAAGGCATTTGATGCTTTTGCTTAGTGCAGGAATGAGGATGCCAAGGAGGTCATGTTTCAGCCTAAGCAAGAGGGGATTCAGAAATGTGGTGAATAACAAAGTAGCTCAGCAGAGAGCCCTGAGGGATGGATATGTTAGGTGTGAAGCTGGGTGCAACTTTCTCATCCAGGGTAACTAGGATTTTTGTGGAGGATGGACAGGAGGGCTTCTGGAATGTTCAGGTCCCTGAGGACACCAAGGAGCAGGTTGTTCCTAACAGAGTTGAAGGCTGCTCAGACGTCTAGTTGGACAGTGGTGGGCTTGCCATTTTGAGACTGTCTAACATGCTCAATGGTTATCTTAAAGAGTGCAGCATCCCCAAGAGTGGAACACCCCTTACAAGCAAACTGTGAGGTGGAAAGAGCAGGTAGTATGAATTGTGTTAGTGACTCTATGATGGTAGACTCAATAAGTTTTATGAGCAGAGGGGTCATCGAAATGGGCCTAAGACTCTTGAGCTCAGTAGGTGGTCAATCTTTCTTAAGAAAAAGGACTAATGTTACCAAATAGAGATCCTCAATGATGCAAGAACCTGAGGCCAGCTTGTTGATCATGTTGAGAGTGATGGGGTAGGTGAACTGACAGGTGGAGAAGAAGGAACTTGTGGATGGCATGAGGACCACGGTAGAGATGGTAAAGGAAGCTTTTCAGTTTGTTAAGTAGCATGGCCTGGGTGATGCCAGGACCAGAGTTGACATTCAAGGCTGGTGTCATAGTGAAAGGAGGGATATCAGCTTTGAGAAGCATGTGCTTGTAATGGCTTCTCAAATGGAGCAATTCCTAATCTATAATATCAGCAATGGCTACTTCAATTGTTTGCATGTCATTTGTAATTTTTAAAATGCAGTATAATATTTTGCCAAATTGTACCAACTACAATATGTATCAACAAATCTTAAATATTATGGGTGGAGTAAATCAATTATGAATTTTATTTTAAAAAATGAGTAAGTAACTTCAATCAGTTAAAGACCAGTAAAATGGCAGCTTTATTCTTACACACCTTTTACTGAGTTTTAAAGACTTTCAAAAAATAAATATTAATTCAACTATTTCTGGGGTCTTTCAATGAATTATTTGTCTCTGATAAATCTTAGAGGTGCACTTTTTTATTTTTTAAAAGATAAAACAATATCTTCTATTTTAAAATTTTCATATACTTTAAAATTCAATGGACTAATAATTGACTTATTTGATGCCATGATTAAAAAATGACTTAAATCTATTTGAAGAGATGCCATCTATATTTAACCTAATAATACACCTCAAAATAGATTCCTTTTCAGAAATATAAATTATTCAAATCTAAAGAATCATTTCTTTAATGAATTAATTTAAAAATATTCATAAAAATAGAATATAACTAGTAGAAAATTGTTAAGTTAACATACCTAATGACTTTACTATGTAACACTGTCATATTAAATAGTATTGTGAGCAGAAATGATAAGAAAGCCACACTGTGGCTTATAGCAATGACAAATAGATTAATTATATAATTAACCATTTAATAACATTTTTATTATTATTAAACATAATGTGTGATTATAAATTGAGGATTTTTTAATCAATGTTCTGGATATCCAGATCACAGTTCTATCCCAGAGGTTTCCAAATTTATTTATTTATTGCCCTTTTCAAAAAATAAAAACACTCAGTCCATCTCTACAGTGACATATTTGCATTCTGCATGTATCTATTTCTTTATATCTCCTCAACACAGCAAAGAATAATGTTGTTGTAAATAATACATCTTAAGGTTAAATTTAGTAACATATCCATGCATGTAGATAATTAATGTAATCAGATTATTTTAAAGTAAAAATCACAAATAATATTAATAATAATCTTAATGAGAAAGACAAATGTGGTAGCTGCTATCAATTTATTATTGTTCAGCTCTATTTCTGTCTTCACTATTTTAAAATTTCCAATCTGTTTTTTTTTTTAGTTAACAAATTTGCAACCACACTGAATGCTTTCCTCCTAAATATGATAAAGAAAATGCTATTAAAAACTTTTGTACTATAAGCCACTTACTTTAACCTTTAGTAAGTAATACCTTAGGGCAGATAATAATGTTTATTATATATCTCTCTTGGGAAGATTAATCAATATCCCCAGTCTAGTTTCATGTTTATGGGGTAAGGCACTTTGGCTATTGGATGAAAGCACCTTCATTTTTAGGATCTAATGTGTCCTTTGTACAGTACTTATTATATATACATCTCTGTTAATCTATCAAAATATCAGTTAAAACTAAAAAAACATACAAATGTTTTCATTTTAAATCAACTTGTTTGCATAGTCATATAGCTCTGAAACCAGTTCATTTTTATATATTATGGGGTCATTAGTTTTTTAATACTGGCCTGTGGCCAGGATTTGATATAAACCAATAAAATATCATTTGAATCCATCACATGATTTTAGCTTACATGCTACTGCAGCTGCAATCATGTAATAGAATAGGTGATATTTTATTGGTTAATACAATTCCTTGTTACAAGACAAAAGTATCTAGTTATTAAAAACTACGGATACCACAATATATAGAAACTGAACTACTTTTAAATATATAGGATTATATTAGAAGGTTGACTTACATTGAAAACATTTATATGCCTTTTCATTTGAGCTAATAGTTTAATAATATAACAGAGAAATAAATAATAAATACTGGAAGATGGATTAAATCTTAAAAAATTCAGTCACACTGGTGCAAGATCCAAAGTTTCTTACTGATAAAAACCATAAACAGAGAGAAAGCAAAAATTATGCTGCTATAACAGCAATATGTAATCTGGAATCATGCAAAGAAATTTTATTGGTTTAATTCATAATCCAGAATAAAATACAAGTATCAGTATATCATTTAATGAATTGCTTTTGATAATGTTGATTGTTATAATAACATAATATTAAGCATGTTTATTTATACTTTTGGCAACTAAGTATTGCCAGTGAACGATACAGCATATAGTAAATATATTTGGAACTGCTTTTCTTAAGTAAACAAGAAAATCCTTGGAATGAAATCAATAGCAACTGACAAGATATTATCCATAGGGATCTCTTTTTTTTAAAAAAATCTAATGCATGAAATATTGATTTTCTTGCACTATCAGTTTGCAAATTTGTAAAAGTAATAAGTCTGGGTAATTATTATTCTTTTATGAACCACAATGTATATTAAAAGTAAGACTTTATTTTCTGGCAATGTTAACCCATTAGTCTGAGTAAAGACCATGTGGTGAATTTAAATACTCATTATGAGTATTCAATATCTTGAACAATTTATCAATTTTTTGCATTATATTATTACTCAAATAAATTTTCTTGATAGTATCAAATGCTAACTTGTGTAGCAAATATGTATTAATTCACTTATAGCTGGTAAAATTAGTTTTTCACAATAGCATGAGAGTTTTCTGGTTTAGCGATCAGCAATGTAAAAAGCATGCACCCATTATCATCTTGTTTGAATGCTAGTAAAAAGAATTTTTCAATATCCTGTCTCAAAATTGTTTTTTTTTAAGTCCTTGAAAATAAAATAAATTATCTTTCTTATCAGTATAAACATTTATCAAATATTTTTGTTGTATTAAAACCTTCATAATTTCATTCAATAACACTTGTTGACAAATCAGGTATATTGGTTATATATTGTTTTGAGGTGACTAAATAAAGCCATAGGTTTAACCATGATATTATCTATAAAAAAAAAGAATAATTTATGTATTTATTTGTCATAATAGAAGTATAAAATTACCAAGAGATAAAACAATTTATACAATTGAAAAAGTTCAATTTGCAACTTCTCTCACTGAAACCAAATGCATTGCATTGGTCATATTATTAGAATAATGTCCATGACATCAAATATTTGTTTTTTGCATAATATGGCAAATGACAAACTAACCAAAATACTAATGCAACTAATAAATTGAGTTTTGTTCTTTGCTCAACATCAGATACATGTATTTGACATTAAAATGTTAAACTAATATTTAAAAAAATTAATTTAAAAAAAAAAAAAGTAAACTCAATAACATGCAATTAAAAATTACTTAATGATTTTAACTTAATTTATCTTTATTTAATTTATATTTCCTGAATAACATATGCTTTTTTTATTAACATAGATGATTTAATAAATATACATAAATGTTAATGTGTAACAGTTGTTTTATGATTTCATTATCCAGTTTTCATTAATATTGTAATAAAAATTATGCAAATCTATTGACTATATACTTCAAATGCAATCTTATTATGATTCACAGAAACATCCAATAAATACGAAAGAAAACATATAAAAATACATGTAATTGCTATTTCATAACTAATCTTTCTTATTGAATTGCCAAATGTATATCATATAATACTAAATCATCCATGCACTTTACTACTGTTGCACAATGTTTTATTTACCACCCTCTTTTACAGCTTACAGTTTTGATTGCCCCAGAAATCTTCTTCAGAACTTTTATATCTCCTAACTTCAACTGTAAAAGAGGGTGGTAAATAAAGCTTTGTATAAAAGTAGTAAAGTGCATGGATAATTTAGTATTATATGATATACATTTGGCAATGCAATAAGAAAGATTAGTTATTATACTTTTTGAAGAAGATGAAGGAATATTGAAAATAGAGCTTGGATAAGAAGAAAGAAGAATCATTGATATAGGAGCAGTTGAAGTTAGAAGATATAAAAGTTCTGAAGAAGATTGCTGGGGCAATCAAAACTGTAAAGTGTAAAAGAGGGTTGGAAATAAAGCATTGTGTAACAGTAGTAAAGTGCATGAATGATTTAGTATTGTATGATATAATTGCTGTTTAATTGAAACAACAATACAATTTACTTTATGTGTGATTTGTAAAGATAGAAGGTATTGAATATGAATTAAAATTTTGAAATATTTATTGCATAAGCACAAATGTAAAATTCCTGTCATACAATTTATAAAACAATTTAAATTAAATTCCACACAGCTGCCTATTTGTAGCATTGTATTGCAAACAAGACTTTATTGCCAATGCTTGCTGGACTTCTTGATAATGCATGACATGGTCCACTGCCAATACTTGCTTGTTAAAATTGTCAATGGACTTGATCCCTCATTGGTTATAACTTGTATTTGGATTGCTTAAATTGAAAATAAAGTAATCATTATGAATTTAACTATTTATTATATTATAGATGAAAAATATAATAATGAATTTTCAAAAAAAAAAAATTCTTTTTTTTTTTACTCCCTAATTGCACCTGAAACTATTACCATTTTTCTTGATTGTTCTAGCAGCTCATGGGATAGTATCATCCATTTTTAGATTCATTAGTTTATTCAATGCAAAACAACTTAACACTTTTAGAATTTCCAAATATTATTTTATACGTTAATTTCATTCTTTATAATTGTTTTTCTAAGTAATGTTTATTAATTTTTTAATATATTTTTTTTAATATTTACCTTAATATTTTTACTAACAATTCTGTTTAATGTTTTTATATATTATATTGTTTGTAGTACTATTTATAGAATTCTCTCTTTTTTTTTTTTTTTGCTTTTCTTTTTGGTTCAAATTTTATAGGTTTTTTTTATTATTATTAATATGTTGTACAGAATAATATTTGTTCATGAATTCTTTTTTACTAATTATTTCTTTTTATATAATTCACTATCTGAGCATAAAATATTTGCTTTTTTAATTTTGTTGTCAAGATTGTTTAATGTTATTATCAAAATTAAATAACTTTTTTTTTTTTATCTCTGTCTACTGTTATTTTATATTTTTATTTATTTTAGTATTTTAATAAAATTTAGTATTTAAAAAAATATTTTATTTTATTTTTTTTCATTCATAAATTTTATATCTTTGTTTACTTCTTATAATTGTTCTAAAAATAATATTTTTGTTTATATATTAATATTGAGAAGTACTTATTTATGCATCTTTTATAAAATATTAGTTTTAACCTGTGTACTTTAATATTTTTTTCTTCAAATAAATTTATATAGATGGAGTTCTGTTATGTATAGAATTCATTACTGAATTCAAATATAATATTTTACAGTTTAATTTTCTTAAACATTCTAGCATATCGTTAATTATATTTGCTATTTCAGCATATATTTTTAATTGTTCTTTTTATAATCTTATTCACACCAATATTTAGTAAGCATAAACATTCATTTTAGTAAATAAAAATTTTTAGACATGGTTTTATTTAATTATTTTATTTAATCATTTCATGATTTATTATTATTTTAATATTACTGATGTGTTACTTCTGTAATATCTCCCTAACCAGCCATTTTGATATATATATTTGATGAATTGCTTTTTTTTCTTTATGAGATCGGTAGAATGTTTTTATATGTAATTTGTTTTATTTATTTTCAGTATAATATGTTAATTTATCCATTACTTATTTCATTTCACTATTGATAAAAAGGCTTTTTTATGGTCCATTTAGCATTTTAACTATTTATAATATATTTTTTCATAATTATTAACATATTGTTTATTTTTAAAAGGATAATAAATACCATTATCATATTTATAATTTGAAAAATTTCTTTTGCCTTGATGTAATTTTTATTATTATTTTATTATTATATTTTATTTCCAAAATTCAATTCATTATTTGAATCTAAGCAATTCTTTACTTGCCTGATTCATTTTGTAAGTTTTTGTATAAGTTAAATTTCCTCTTCAGGTGCATATTTATCATTAATCATGATACAGGATATAAAAATATATTTTAAACAAATAAAAATGATGTACTATATATTTCAACATATGTTAATACAGTATAAAACATATAAGAAAAATGTTGATTTGATCATTACATTTTTTTCTAAATTTTTAAATTTTTTCTTTATATACAATTATTAACTTACTTGCAAATTGTACAAATTGGGATTAGTAAATAGAGAATTGCTTATATATAAAATTATAACAGGAATATTACTAAACTTTATGTGATTTACTTTTTTTTATTTTTAATATAATCTTTTGAAAACAATTCCCATTAATTATTAAAGCTTATAAATGCTTTTGGGATAAAAAAAAAATTGTTCATAAAAGTCAAAATATTTATTGTTTCAAGGTTTCAATGTCAATTTGCATATGTTTATACATATGAATTAAAACTTTACTCATATTAAATAGTATTGTTTGTTTTTTTTAATTTGCTTATTCTGTATGAATGCATTTAATTATGTAAAAACCTTCATTATTCTATATAGGGATATAAACATATGAAAAGAAATTAAGATTGTTAATATAAGATGTTAAATAATTGTAATTGTGAAGATATGAATCAATGCCAATTACACTCAATGAGAAATTTAAATATTTCAATCTATCTTTGAATAGAAAAACATAAACTTAATATAATTAATTTCATTTTTTCTATTTCAGTTTATAAGTGTATACTTATAAACTATAATTGAAAAAATTAAGTAAAAAAAAATGAAGTAAATTCTTTTTAGAAAAGCATTTCCCATATACATTTATGCCAATTTAAAAAACAATTTAATTTTTATTACCCCTATTTGTTTTATTTGGTAAAAACTTTTAAACACTGAAAACTTTAAATTTGACAACATCAGTGTTATTTTTTTTTTATAACTTTTTTTTCTTCCATTACCCTTCACTTAAATGTAATTAAATATCAATTTATTGCCATGGGACTTATAGCACGATTTAGGGTTCAAATCCAGACTGGGTGAACCTTAGAAAAATTTCAAATTATTAATAATCTCACAACTTTTTTTTCAGTTCAACAACTTATAGGGATTTAGTATTGGTCATTATACAATTATTATTAAGTAGAAGGTAAAGTTTCTGGTTTAATGATGATCAGTCAAAGTAGTTTCAATATATCAATTTTACAAATAAAATTTGATTGCAATATAATACAATTTTCATCATGAGTAAGAAAAATTAAATATTCCTACAATCGCTGAGTTCATGATTTGTTTTTAAATTATTGACCAATAATAGATAGGCAAGTTCTAACTGAGTTCATTTTGGAATGCATGTTTGTCAAGTTTTGAATTCCATGACATAAATTTAAAATGTGAAGTCAGCACTAAATTGTAAGATTTTTTATGATTTGTTAAATTTAAGTTGAAAACAATGGTAATGTACCACTACTTTATTTTTTGTTACTGCTTGATTATAATAGATCACTAATTCTTCCTCTTACACAATGTATGGTAAAAAAAAAAAGCTCTCTATTCCAGTGCCATCTATATAAGCTTGAGAAATTAATGATTATCCAAAGACGATGCATTTAAATCACCATCATCAAAAATACATCTATCCGTGAGATGTGCTATTCAGAGTGGAATGACTACTTAATTACAATGTCAAACAATTTTTTTATATGGGTGAATGTATAGTATATATGTATGTCAGTACTGTGAGAATGTATTTAAAAATATTGGATTATTTAATCTTATAATTGGTGACTTTTTGCTGTTTAAATTTGAAAGTATAATTATTACATCTTTCATGTATTTGCCGATCATATGTAAATAAATACTAATTTACATAAACTTAAAAACAAGTCTTTGTACCCTGTTGATTACTTATCAGCTGCTGTCTACACACGTGGATCTTTAAAAAAATCTTTATTGGACAAAAATAAATTTAAGTTGAAAAGTTCATATTTTTGTCTTTTTTTTATATTATTATTAAAGTAGAAAAGGCCAACTATTAACATTAATTTAAAAGGAAAAAATTATCTTGGCGTAAGCACATTAATACATTCCGATTGTATTTTATGATAAGACTTTGTTTTTTTTATTTAATAAAAAAAAAAAACTACGTTGAATTTCAAATTGCAGACAAAGCCCAGACACTTTAAGAGGCGTGACAGATAATATTTAAAATTCTAAATTTTGATTAATATTTTATTAATCTTCGCAGTTTGAACTGGAACTAATTCTAGTTCATTCAAAATAATAAATGACTTTATAAAATAAATATTGAAATATATCACTTAAAAAAAAAAAAACAACAACAGAAAAATGTAAATTAAAAACAACAACAACAAAAGAAACAACGGAAATGAAAAATAAATCAATATCATTGTTTAGTGTTGTGCGCTAAATGACAATTTTTTTTTATAAAAAGTATGTTATGAAGACAACCACTTACGAGCTTATTAAATTTTTAAACACTTCGTTTATCAATGTTTTTATAATTATTTGACCTACAGAATAATCTATTAAATCAATTTTGTTTTTAAGAAGAATGCTTGACATATTTATGAGTACAGATAATGACAAGTTTGTTACTTTTATTTAAAATGTAAGATTGTACGAAGCAGAAACTTGGAAAATTAAGAAAAGATACTTAAATGGTAACGTATTGGGGGTACAACCGGAAGCACTGGATTGAAACAATTAAAATAATTTATTGATAAATGGAGGTAATGGAATTAAGAAAGATATGTTGCAAGGATTGCACTGAGAAAACAGAAACTACGAAATTAGAACATAAAGTTTGCAAATACTCAAAGAAAGAAAGATCGTTACAAATACAGAAAAATTAAACACAAACAAGGAAATCTTGAATAAGACATTTTGGAAAGTTATTTTTATATCGATTCAGATAAAATTATAAGAATAAATATTAATTATATATATGCTGGTATTTGTTTAATAGGATGTTCTATCCAATTCAAAGAGTTTTTTTTATCCCATGATTACATTTTTAGTATTGTATTAAAGCCTATATATTGAGTATTATATGAAGTTAAATTTAAGTTTCTCTAAAAATAAAAATTTGTATATGAAGTTAAATTATAACGTGCTATGTAACTTATTTGGAAAACGTGTATGTTTCAAATTTATCTATAGCGTATCAAATTTCTGATTGGAATAAAGGTGAAAGATGTATCAATAAAAACAAAAAAACTTACAAATATATATTCAGTTTTATCTATATTTCTATATAAATCTTAATAGTGTGAAGCTTTCATTACACTACCAAAACTTGAAATTAATATTTATAATATAGATAATATACTTTACATTAAATCATACTGCATACATTAAGGTTTATTTTCCAAGATTTAATTCATTTAATAACAAAAGTATTATGAATTGAAAAACAAAATCAAAAAAGAAATACTGTTAAATTCAATGATTTTTAAAAATTAATTCAGAAGGTAATAAGGTGAAATATTCTCCATAATATTACAATTAAGATCAATATATATATAACTCGAGTCTAAACATATTATAAAACATTATTTAATCATGCAAAACTTTCTCTAATACAATAATAGATTGAAGGTTTACAATAATAAGAGCAGTTATCTTGGCAAAGTTTTCAGAATTCTTATTACTTTCCAGGTGATACTTGTGCTTGACTTACTCATGAAGAGAATATCAGTGTCATTTATTTATAGACATTTGGTCCTTTTATTCACTGTTGGATTCTTTTTCTAAACTAACTCATAATTAAATCCTGGAATAACAGTAGATTTTCTCTCTGATCCTACCACCTAATTAGATGTTATCTTCACTAATTAAATATTATCTAGATAGAAGGAATACTACACTTGCCTATTCTTTTAATTATTTTATTTATTCAATCTTACTTTAACATTTTATTTCTTTACTATGTGACTACAAAATGATAACATTTATAGCAAATGTTTCTTTATCCTGAATATCATTTAATGTACTTTGTCTAGTTTATAAGATATTCTGTTTCTGGATCAAAAGCATACATTGCCCAATTACTTCCTCAATTTCACTGACTCTTGAAATATAAAAATTCACTGACAAATTAAAAGCATTTGTCAAATATGCATTTAACTTTATGAAATTCTTAAAAGTGAATTTTTAATGACATATCCTTTTTGAATACCAACTGACAGGTTGTGAAATTTAGCCAGATTTATCAGGCTGTTGCATTTTGGGCTGATAAATATTAACTGCTAAGGTAAATTACTTACATTCTATTTCAAATTTTGGGTATTGTATAACATTGTTAATTGTTTTATTACTGGTATTAATAATCTTTTGACAATAAAGATCTTTTTTTTTACTTTTCCCCTGGAAGTCTTCCGACCTTAGATTAATGTTAAATTATGTATTTATACTTCGTTTTTTGTAATCCTATTTTTTCTCACTCTCTTTCCTTGTTAACAACTTAGCACAAATTTTGTTAATGTTAAAATCCAATTTAGAAGTGAAATCATAAAAACTCCATACTTTTAAACACTATATACCACCTAAAACTTAAAATATGAATTAGTAACAAAAAATTTCAGTCTAAAGCTCTGCTCATGGCTCATGGGATATTTTAGACTTGGAGACTGACTCTAATAAATATATGAGTATTAGGAACCCTTGATAAGTCTTCGTAACTTATTTATATAAAACTTCAAAATGGATTAGTGTAATTCTTGAAATAGAACCATTTCATGAACTTGCATGATAATAATATGTCCACAGGTTGATGATAAAATTATTTATCTTTCACCAATATTGAAAGTATAGCTCAATAAACTTCAGCAGTAAAAAACTTCATCTAATCTCCAAAAATTTACTTTGCTTCTGTTTAACTTTAAATATGAATTATCTTTTTTATCATATATATCATCATCACTATTTAGTCTCTAGAAATCAGTTATATCATTAATTAAACAACTTTTTATATATATTCTTGTTACATATTTTATACTATTTTTTTTTTATTTCTTTCACAATTTTGCATAATAAATACAGCTTTTCATTCTCAGGCATAAAGTTATATTCAAGCTCCAAATTATATAATCATTTTATTGTGCTAGCCATCAGAACTCTGACCATCCACAATCAGTTCACTACTGGTAATGTTAGAGAATCAGTAATGAATAGGGGTGATGCTACCATCATCATCATTAAAGCAACAAAATCATTACTGATTCACTGAAAATAAAAATAAGCAAAAATCATCATCTGAAGCCAATATAAGTTATATCTAAGTGCTAAAGTAAATATAATAATAAATATATCAAAAATTCTGGAATTATTTATATTAATGCTGGTCATCATCAATGGGTCATCTGATATCATGATTGTGCTGGCCATTAATATAATAATGATCATCTTAATATATATATAAAATAATGTAAACATTCAAGGTGATCATCTAAATAATTTTATAGAAAACCATCCAGATATCCAAACATATATACTCACACTCATATATGTTGCAAATACCATTATAGGTGGTGAACTAGTTCTGAGATTGCAAGGATATTTATGTTGAACATTGGAATTTAATAATACAGTAATGAGTTTGTAGCAAATATTTGTTAATTATTTATTTAACCTAATGTTTATTTATTACCTATCATTATATCACTGCTATAATCTTATAAAATTGTCAACAAGATATTCAAAGGAATCTTGAAGTTCTCCCTGATCTATGAAGACATATATAAACATACTGGTAATGACTGAAGATTCTGTGGAATTTGTGATTGGATGTCTTCATCAATAAACTTATATTTCCTATAAATATTAGTATGCTGAACATCCAATGAAGACTAATTTTATTGAGTAGAAGAATCACCAGTTACAAGCATAAATGGAAAATTTTATATTGTAAACCTAGAGGTGATTTCTGGTAATTGATACTGGTCATACCTGCAGATCCTCCTTTGACCATTATGATATATATCATAATTAAGAAAGGCAATTAATTCCCACAAAATCATGGTAAATTAATAATTTGATATAAAAAAATAAGCATTTATAATGGTTTTCTCACTAAAAAAATTGAACTCATTATTGCAGATTCATACTCATCAGACTTAGAATATCCAATTTAAAAAAATTAAATTAAAGATCAATGTTAATTAATCAACAATTATTTAACTAAATATATGTATAATAAAAACACTAATGAGTGTTTAAATATTATTTGTAAACTATATTGTATATGAAAAGTAAATAAACATTACATTTCAGAAAAAATCCTCATCTTTATGGTTTGTCTAAGGATCATGTTTTATTAAGATTTTTTGTTAATTCTAGAAATTTACATTGCCAAAATTTGTCAAGAATTCTTCACACAGTTCTCAGTCCTTTGGTATACAAGACCCAGTCCTTTGTCAGGGATTCTAGACCCTTTGTAGAATTAATCAATAACATGAAAATTGAAAGAACTGACATACCAGTAAATTTTGATGTGAAAAGTTTATTTACAAATGTACCATGCAAAGAAGCATTATATATTGTAAAAAAAAGATTAGATGATGACAATATCTTACAAACAAAAACAACTCTGTCTATTGATAGTGTAATAGAACTATTAACATTCTGCATAACAAACCTACTTTCAATACAGCACAAAATTCTTCCAATAAAATTAAGGAATGGCTATGAGCTCGCCATTGTCACCTCTGATTAGCAATATTTACATGGAAAAACTTGAAATCACAGTCATAAAGACTACTCCATATCCAGCTAAAATTTAGCTTCACTATGTTTATACATTTGTAATATGGTCATGTGATGGAGCACTATTACAAACTTTCTGGAAACACATCAGTGACATATTCCCTTCAATTAAATTCATAGAAGAATTAGAACAAACAAAAATGGGCATTCTTAGATGTTCTTGTGATAAAAATTCTTCATGGAAAAATCAAAACTACAGTTTACAGAAAACCAACACATACAGGAAAAGACATAGCCTATACATCCAATCACATTAGAAACACAAAACGTGGAGATATACTATCACTATGAAACATAGCTAAAGGAGTTTATTCAGAAACCAGTAATATAAAAAAAGGAAATATCTATACAGAATAAACTTTTATGAAAAATGATTAACCATCAGTTGTTATTAAAAAAACATAGACAACAAAAAGAACTACTAAAAGAAAAAACAATTGTTGGTACAGTAGTGAATCCATACCTACCAAAATAGCAGACAAATTAATGAAAATCTATAATAAGTATAATATCATAACATCTTTCAAAACCTATGCCACACTATGAGGAATTCTAACACCTAAAAAGCATAAACTTGAAATGTTGAAAAGCAAAAAGTGCATCTGTGGAAGAATATATATATTGGTGTGATTAGTTGTCCCATTCACAAGTAATTGCAAGAACACAAATTGATAATTAGAAGAGAGAAAGAAGATGTGTCTAAGGCAGCAGACCATATATGTACCAATGAACATGCATTTAATTGGTAAAATACAAAAATATTGAATAGAGAAGAAAAGGTACAAAGAAGAAAATTTAAAGGAACTAACTGCTCACATGACAATGGTGAACAAAGACAACCTAGTATGACTATACATAATATATGGAAACCACTAATCAACTTTGTTCTTGGGAAAAAGTGGAGAAATCAGAAAGAACCTCATAGATACATATATGAAATATTTACTGACTGTTGCCTTTGGCAGAATGACTTAAGTGATTTGAATATTACCTTAAAAATTTGGTATGTAAGAATCTAAGAGTTCAGGTTGATTCCCATGCTAGCACTGTCACTGGTCAGATCAGTAACACCTGAAGAAGGTAGAATAAGACCTCTTGAAAAATTGTGCATCTATTAACCTGTGTGCTATAACTAACAGTTGAATAAATTGGAATTTTTAAATGAAATTAAATTTTTCTAAAGACATTAAATACTTATATTAGATGATGGAAATAGTCCAATATATAAATACAACTAAATACCAACATTACAAACCTTCAGAAGAACTATATATATATAATAATAATACAACTTAGTCTTCCAAAATGCACTTACTTAAAAATCGTACCTCTCAGTCTTAAAAATCTTATGATTTATTTAAAATTCCTCATAATAATTGTGATTCTGTTAACTTCTGAGTTCTTTAATGGTTCTTAATAAATGTTTTATATCTGATTTCTTTGCCAATTTAAATTGTTTTGAAGAATCACAGATGCTGAAGGCTAAGCATTAAAAATAATTGGGATAGTTATCTCTTGTTCATAAATTTTTTCATATAACACTCATACATTTACTCGATTTGTAGTTATTCTCTATGTTTGAATTGAATTCTTTTAATAATGCAACCCATAGTATTCATCTTTTGCCTTTTCTTGATCCAAGTACATCTCAGTGATTAATTTTTTTACAAGTAATTCCAAATGTTCATTAATGTTATCACTATAAATGTTAATAAATCCTATCTTCATTGATAGCTTGAATATGTTTTTCTCTATCATTATAGATTCTTCAACTTAATATTGATAAGAAAATGTAATACACTTTCTTCTGTGTGAGTTTAAATGACATGTCTGATATCTTGGTCAAGTTTTGCTGTAAAATCAATATCTATTTATTGCCAAATATTTTTCAAAGTAGTGTGATGGTTTTGTTAGCAACCATATTTAAACTGTCAATGAAATATTATATCAATAACTAAAGTAGTACATTTTGAAGTTTGTAATAACTCATTGATTTATAGGTTGTAGAATTAACATTGTGTTTTTTACATGCTTTGTGATGTCTGATATATGTCTTGTTATATTGTCAATTAACATAAATTCTTATCTATAAATTTTTTAGTGATGACATAAGAGATACATTTTTATGCAGTTAAGGAAAAAGTTGTATTTTTAAAGTTTTTCCAAACAATAAATGATAGTTTTTGGAGCCTTGATATATAAAAATGTGTTTTCAAAAAATAAGAATCAGTTTTCATTAAAACCTGTTTAATGTTTACTCTATTTCTTAAATGATATTGGAACAACTGAGATGAAATAATCATTGTTATGTCATTATCTGATGAATCTACTTCTCCATAGCTTGTTTTGAATTTGAAATTATCTATATTTTTTCTCTCTTATCAAGTGCTTTCTCTTAGGTCACAAATAAAAACAATGCCTTACATTGAATTAGTAATAATGATATTAGTAATTTACATTGATTATATTAGCTGCTACACTGAAGCAGCAGCTTTTCTAAATTATTGTGTAAGAAATGTTTTGATTTGTTGTTTTTGGAGAGCTTACAAATCTGCAATAATCTTCTTTTTTTCTTTGTGTTTTAAAACTGTGGTTTTTGTAGACATAGATGAACAGATGTCATGATTTTTTAAATCTTGTCTTAAGATGGCATATCTATTGTAGCTTCCTCACTCAGTCTTTCTTAGTGCTTTATCAGTAGCAGCTTTGTTTTTAATGGCTACCATAATTCTAATCTATGTAGGACAGTTCTGTAAACTTGTAATGTGTAAATCCTTCAAAAATTACAGATGGCTATGTCAAAAATCCTATAAAAAATGCAAAAACATAAAAAAATTTTATTAACATAAACCAATAGAGGAAAAGCAAGCCTACAATTTACATTGTTTTGTTAAACTTTTCCCCATTGCAGAACATAAAATCACCCAAAAGTTGGATTTATCTTTTTAAATTCATGTCATCCTTTGTTTAAAATTATTTGGCACCAAATAAAGCATAGTCTAGTAACATCTGAATGTCATATACTTTTCAGACTTTGAACCTTTTTATTTATTACAATGTAAAAGAAACAACATTACTACTACCAAAACTGAATCACTGTAAACATAAAAATGTACCTTAAAGTATTTATGTTATACATTTGAAAACAATTTTTAAGACTATTTTCAATGTAATTTTGAATAAACACATCACTATTAATCCTGTTTGTCTAATGACCTAATGATATTGTATAATGTGAATACTACTTATCAAAGAATCAAAAGAAAATGAGCATCAGAATCAAGTTAGAGCTTAATTTACACCATGATATTTTCTCTTAAAATAATATCACTGCTATCTAAGTAATAGAGGTTAGTGAAGCAATGATATCAAATGTATTTATATGTTTATACAATTGACCCAACAATTTATAATTCAGGTACAGAATAGGTTAAAGCCCTGATTTCAGTTTGGTGAACAGAAGTTGGCTTATATACAGATAAGCTCTAAGCATAAGCATACACTTATGCCTTTTAAACTGATGTTCATGGGTGTGTGTATGTAAATTTGTAAAAGTGCATGACAGGAGGTTTGTTTCATTCGTTATATAACATATGTAATCAGCATAATCAGCACTATATAAATAATAGACTATTTATTACAAGAAAAAATATTGTAATAATTTCCAAGAGAATTATTTGCAAAAAAAATGAATCAAAAATACACACAAACTGAAATTAATCCAATTCTAAAAGAGAAATAAGCAATAACAACAATAATGATAAATTGCACATTAATTCTAATCAAAATGTTCACACAAAAAACATAAAATAGTATTCAATTGATGTTTTAGAATAGTTTATATTATATATTCTCTGCACAAAATTATCAATAAGTTGCAATTGAGTGAATAAAATTAAAAAGTTTGAGCACCTAGACTAAATACTGATCATGTTTATCAATAAACAGTAAATTATAAGATATTTTCTTCTTATTCTTTAAATTTAAAATCAAATAGACATTCAACAGTTTTCAACTGTGTTTTAATATAAAATATATATATATGTGAGATATAGTAGGAATGATAATTTTCGATGGATGAGATTAGACTAAAGATATGTGACATTATTCATATTTATATTTCAAATATGGTCGATGCTAGATCAACCAATCATACAAGCAAACATTTCAATTAAGCAATATATTTTGTAGATAATTCAATCAATGAAACAATTTGCCATGTTTACTTTCTCTGTTTGTTTTGAATAAAAAATAATTTTTCTTACATAAGTTCTTTAATACGTTTTACTTTTGTGAACAATATTTAATTTTTTTAAATTTTTATTATAACTAAAAATTAATAAAATCATCAGCAAACTACAGAGATAGTAGAAGATATTTATTTTATTTCATTCCTCTTTATGCTTGGTTTTAAAAAAAAGAATAAATCTTTTTTAATCAAATACAAACGATTAATATGATTTAAAATTAAATAAAAATAATACAATGTTTTATTAATATTTTTATTACCATTAATAAATATTTTAAAAGTAAAATGTAATAAGACTAATAAAAAGAAATTTTCACTAAAAGAAGATGTATTTTTTTTTTTAGTACATATATTTAGAATAGAGTATGTTACAATAATGCCAATTGGTTCATAAATCTCATTTATTACAGCATTCATTAAAATAAAATAAAAAATAACTGAATGGTATTTCTTGGAGGTTCATAAGATGGTTGAGTATTAGAAATGATAAAAAGGGTATAATCCATGGACATTGAACTCCAGGTCCACCACTATGGCACTCCCCAACTCTACTGGACATATTGTTCTGAAATAAATTGAAATATATGTATTAAACAATAATCTGATACAGAATTAAAGTATAAAGCAAAAGTATCATCTAAGACAATCATTTAAACAGAAAAAATATAATAAAAATATTACAAAATTAATTTATTTAACTTTTATATACTGTATACATAAATTTGAAAAGTAAAAAACAATCTTAATGTCTACATTAATTATATTTTTCTGGCACATGATTAAAATTATATACATAGCAGAATATATAATTAAAAAATAATAATTTCATTTATAAAGGCATAAATAAACAGAAAATGAAACTATAATTGATATGTAAAATTTACAAATATGACAAAAATATTGTTTTTTGTTTTATCAGCACATCCCTTATGTCACCTCCACCATAGAAACCCAAACTACCCCTCTCTCAATATATATGCATTTCATAAATAACCACTCATAGATGAACTAGAGTTCAGTATTCTACCACTATACCAACCTTAATTATTGTGTAAGGTTGAATACCTTTATTGAATCAGGAAGGTTCTCAAAACATTATGTATATAAATATATCTATCTTGGTCAATAGCATTAGTTAGCATTCATTATAACACCTCTGTTCATTGAAGGAGATTTATTTTTATTATAAAAATGTAATTTGAAGCATTTGTTTGTTAATGATCATTTATTGTAGCACACATCACTGCAATTAGATGAAATATGTAAATTGTAATGAAACTGGAGTTAATCTTATAAAAAATCATTATAATCAATATTAATTCCAATAATACACATTCAGGTACATACAGGTTATGGTATGTTTGCATTTTCAAGAGTTCACTTCTGCTACTTTACAAATAAAATTTTAAATCAGCTAACTTATAAATAAAATACAGTTTCTGATTATAAAGTATAATAAAAAAAATTATAACACCTAATGGAATAATACCACTTCTGCAACCAGCAGTTTTCATCTTTGCCTAAATGATTTTTTTATTTTATTTTAAAGATAATTTAATCTTAGATGTAAAGATATTTTGCTACATATATTGCTAAATAATGTAAGACAGCTTTTGTATTAAAACATTTTCAAATTTATATTTACTACAAATTTACATTTCACAATATTTTTATTCTACATATTGTATTACTATATGGTATAACCATGACAAGAATGAAAATGAAATAATCAAATGAGTTTATTGTTCAGAAGTTCATAAGAAGTTTGAACACTATAAGTAACAGACTGAGCCATAATCCCTGAACTTTAGGTTTGAGACAACTGGACTATAGCCATGATAAGAATGACAATTTACAAATATAAAATAATATTGAAATACACACTACAGTTTACCAAAAACTCACGAATACAGGAAAATACTTAACATTTACATCCAATCACACCAGAAACACAAAACATGGAGTTATATTATCACTATGGAACAAAGCAAAAGAAATTTGTTCTAAACCAGTAATATGAAAAAAAGAAAAACATTTATATAGAACAAACTCTTACATAAAACAGTTATCCATAAGCTGTTATTAAGAAAATCTTAAATAGACAACAAAAAGAACCATAAAAACAATTATTGTTACAGTATGTAGACCATAATACCAAAAATAGTAAACAAATTAAGGAAAATCTGCAATCAGTATAACATTAGAATAGTTTTCCAGAGCCATATTACTCTACAAGGAAATCTAATATCTACAAAGCTGAATTTGAAATGCCACAAAGAAAAAACTGCATCTACGAAATACCATGTGAATACGGAAGAATGTATATTGCTGAGACCAGTCATCTAATTGAAAAGTGCTTGCACAAACATGAACTGATGATTAGAAGATTAAAAAAACTGATGTGTCTAAAGTAGCAGAACATGTATGTACCAATGAACATATATTCAATTGGGAAAATACAAAAATATTGGATAAAGAAGAAAAGGTACAAAAAAGAAAAGTTAATGTTTTTCACATGACAATGGTAAACAATTCCATAAGTCAATCCTAATGTGACTATACATAATGTATGGAAACCACTAATCAACTTTTCTCTTAGGAAAAAGTGGAGAAATCAGAAGGAACCTTATAGATAAATATATGAAATTTCTACTGACTGTTGCCTTTGACAGGATGGCTCAGTTGATTAGAGCATTATCTTAAAATTCAATACTTAAGAATCTAAGGATCCAAGTTTGATTTCCACACTAGTACTGTCATTAGTTAGGCCAGAAACACCTGAAAAAGAGGAAAGAATAATATCTTTTGAAACATTGTGCATATATTAACCTGTGAGCTATTCCTATTAGTTAAATGTATTTGGAATATTTAAATAAAGTTAATTTTTTTTAGACATTCAATACTCATATTAAATTATGGAAATAGTTCAATATATAAATACAACTAAAACACCATCATCACAAACCTTTAGGGAATCAACAAGTATAATGTATATACTTAATCTAGATATAATTAAAAGGGGTTTGAACCCATATTTCAAGCTCCCCACAGTCACCTACTCTATCCAATATAATTGATACATGTATATGGTCATGTGCATTAGTTATATTGGATAGAGTGGATAACTGTGGGAAGCTTGAAGTCTGGGTTAAAATTCCCTTTAATTAAATATAAAATAAATAATTTACATGTTTAGTACAATTATCATTGACATTCCATTATATAAATAGGTTATATTTAGAAAATATTTAACTGACAAGTTTAAAAAATGTTTATTCACATTAAAAAAATTGTATAATAAATTAAACTTGATAGCAACTCAAATTAGTTATATTACAAAACTGCATGATAGAAAAGTTTAATAAAAAATTCAGTTAGATTGATTACTAATTATGTTTACATGCATGTAGTACCTATAATATATGTGTAACTTAAGTAACTGATTTAAGAAAGTAAAGGGAAATAAATCCTTCGAGATAATCATATTAATAAATATTTAATTAAAAAAATTAGTCTATAGTATAATATTATTAAATAATGAGTAAATTATAATTAATAAATTATAACTCATGTAATAAAAGATAAGAAAGAAAAATTAGTTTTAGTGTATGCAAATGAATTTGATTTGCATAATTTTAGAAAATGTATAGTATTTTATGATTCTTTCAGATTTGACTGTTGAATGAGGGTTTAAATAAATAATTTGCTTTTTCTTATATTAAATTGAATGGCAAATCTAAATACATTATTAAAAATTATAAAAGTTAGAGAACAAATTTTAATATTTGATCATGATTTTTCTTTTTTCCAATGGCTTCCATGAATAAGTAAAAAACTATATTATTATTATTATTATTATATAATCATTTGTAAAATAATCATAAAATATGAAACACTTATAAAAAAGCATGTTTTGAGATTTGTAAGTCTTGATAATTATTTTTTTGAAAAACATCTAGATATAAATACACAAATTTGATTATGTGTTAGACATTTTAAAAAAAAGAAAAAACACATGAGAATAAGGAATAAAAAGATCTGAAAAGAAAGATAATAGTCTATTCTAAATATTCATTCAATATGAAAACAATGCAGAATAATTTTATGAAGATAGTTGAAAATGCTGATTAAAACCATCTCCCTCAGAAGGTTTGTGATGATGGTGTTTTAATTGTATTTTTATATTGGGCTATATCCATCATCTAATATGAGTATTAAATATCTTTAGAAAAATTTAACTTTATTTAAATATTCCAAATTCATTCAACTGTCAAGAATAGTAAACAGGTTAGTATATGTACAACATTTTGAGAGGTATTATTCTCCTCTCTTCTTCAGGTCTTGTTGACCTGACTAGTGACAATATTAGCATAGGATTTGATCTTGGACTCTTAGATTTTTTAGTATTGAATTTTAAGGTAATACTATAACCAACTGACCATTCTGCCAAAGGTAACAATACGTAGAAATTTCATATACTTATCTATGAGATTTTTCCTGATTTTTCCATTTTTTAAGAGCAAAGTTGATTAGTGGTATCCATACATTATGTATATTCTCACTAGGTTGACTTATGGGATTGTTTGCCATTGTCATGTGATCAGCTTCTTTAAATTTTCTTCTTTATACCTTTTCTTTTCTATTCAATATTTTTATATTTTCCAAATGGAACATATGTTCATTGGCATATACATGATCTGCTATCTATTTTTTTCTCTTCTAATTATCAGTTTGTGTTGTTGCAAGTGCTTTTGAATGGGGTGACTGGTCTCACCAATATATGTTCTTCCACATTCACATGCTATTTCATACCTGCAGTTTTTTCTTTTCATCATTTCAAGTTTAGGCTTTGTAGATGTTAGAATTCCTTGTAGTGTGATATGGCTCTAGAAAGCTATTCTGATGTTACACTGATTGCAGATTTTCCTTAGTTTGTATGCTATTTTTGGAATGTATAGTCACATTACAATACCAATAATTGTTTGTTTTTTTATGGTTATTTTTGTTGTCTATTTAAGGTTTTCTTAATAACAGCTGATGGATAATCATATTTCATAAGAGTTTATTCTATATAGATCTTTTCTTTTTCCAAATCCTTCAGAATACATTCATATAACTGCCTTGCTGACTGTCTTAGTATATTTTTCAGTACTCTATCCATCTTAGTAACTATGGTGATAATAGTTAGCCAAAGACTATTCACTATGTGTAGCTAATAAAACTGAAAGCATATGATCAAATGATCTTAATTATCCAGTCCTAC
Organism: Epiperipatus broadwayi; assembly: GCA_028023455.1. Classification (NCBI taxonomy): domain Eukaryota; kingdom Metazoa; phylum Onychophora; class Udeonychophora; order Euonychophora; family Peripatidae; genus Epiperipatus; species Epiperipatus broadwayi. The sequence continues at coordinate 4,386,368 of JAQFVV010006206.1, forward strand.
CCAGAGATAAATATTAAAGTTGCATAGAGTACAATATTGCCTGATTTAAAAAAGAAAATCATTCTGCAAGGAAATAAATGAACTCTACTATAATATGCTATCTATCACCACCAACACCCAAAAGAGAATAATCACAATCAGGGCTGGATCACTAAAGACCTGTTAGTGTACATACATAGTAAACATATAATATCTGCAGAAAATAATGATTTAAAATTTTTAAAAATTTAAAACATATAATAAGATCTTTATATTTATCCATAAGGCTTAAGTTTTAATATTTATAATTCTATAAAAAATTTTACAGCATGTTCAGCAAGAATAAAGTCAGCTTTTATAACTATACACATCTACCTTTTCTTTATAAATGTCATTGGATAAGGTGGTGATAACAATATCAACCCATTTTAGGACATCTATAACAAATTCAGTTTTATTTGGATTGTAATCTGATATTAATATATCAGGGGTTATTTTATTGCTCAGTTATTACATTTATTATTAAAAGTTTAAATGAATTAATCTTTTTTTTTTATTAATCAGTTTAGTTTGTTTTTTTCTTTTCAAAATCATTACAAATATAAGTTTTTAATATCTACAAATACTGAGAAATCATGCAATCCACTGAGGAACATTTAATGATAAAATGATGATGATTAATGGTATTAAGACTTCCAGAAATCAGCTTTCTATTTAGAAAGCTTGCCAACTAAAAATTAATTTTAAAATTGAATCTAAATATATATATATATTAAAATACTTTTGGAATAATTATACTTAACTTTAGTGCTAGATTATTTGATCATCATCATTAGAGTATTGATTAGATTAAATATTAAATATATAAATGTGATTTTGTTAACATTTTATAATTATTTATATTATTCCCTATTTGTATTTATTATATTATTTATCTTTTAATATATTAATATACTGTATTTAAAAAATATTTAACTGATAAGTTTAAAATGTTTATTCATATTAAAAAGATTATATTATATATGAAATACAATAGTAATACCAGTCTTGGAAATGTTAACTATAACATTAATGTGTTAAAGTTATTTTTAATATTTTTGAGGTTTTCTTCAGATATAGAGTAGTAGTATTGTCTCTAATTCATTATATTTTAGTAATGGAATTATTGTAATTGTTTGTGAACCACATACAATGAGCAAAGCATTAAAATATAAATAAGTTTCATAATTGTCTATCCAAGGTAAAATAATATTTATAGTCATTATCATCATCATCAATCATTATAAATTCACTACAGAATGAAGGTCTCTTCAAATTCAATCCATTTTCTCTTATATCTATCATCTTTTCTCCACATTACCCCTGCATACTTTCTTATTTCATCCATCCATCTCACATGTGGTCTCTTTCTGGGTATTTTACAATCTCTTGGAAACCAGTTTAAGATTAAATTGTTCATTTATTAACATCTCTTGTAACAATATGTCTAGTCCAACTCCACTTCAATCTTTTAATTCTTTCAATGATGTCAGTAACACCTATTTGTTCTCTTATCAATGTGTTGCATTTTCAATCTCTTCTTTTTACAGATAACACGCATCTCACATACTTCTTTGAGTAATATGAAGTCTCTATATTGCTCTTATATTAAATGTCTCAGATCCATAGGCAAGAACTGGTAAAACACATTTATTAAAAACTTTTCTTTTTAAACCCATGGGCATATTTTCTTTTAATATTAAGTTATTTCTATCAAAAGCATTCCAACCAAATTTAATTCTATGGTTAATTTCATTCATTATGTTTCCATCTGTAGTAATAATCTGATCAAGGTATTTGTAGTTGTTAATTTCTTCTAACTCATCCTAATCATCTTTTCTGAAAATCCATTGAACATTGCTTTAGTAAACATTTATTACTTTTGTTCCTTTAGCTTCCCATTTTAATTCACCAAATACTTTTTGCAAAACTGGTGAAAAAGTTTTAAAGATATGAAAACACCCTGTCTTATACCCTTGTCAATGTTAATCTTTCTCGCATTATTATGTAATCTAACTGTTACTGTTGTATTTTTAAAAATATTCTTCAAAATATGACAATATCCTGATCTATATTTGATGATCAAAAATATATATTTAAGCAGCCTAAAAAGCCAAATAAATGATAGATTAGACAATGCAGGTTGTAGATTGCACAACATTTTAAGTGACATTATTTTCTGATCTTCAGGTGTTCTGCTAGTATTGTCATTGGTCAGGCCAGAAACACTTGAAGAAGACTAAGAAAAATACCATTCCAAACATTGTTTATTCTATTAACTTGAGATTATTTTGGAGAAATTCTATTCATGTAATTGCCAGTAATCAATGTCAATATGATAGTACATAATCATAATATGCCTATGTTAATATGTATGAAAAGAATTGCAAGAACAGTTCATGTAATACAGAATTAATAATCCTAAATATATAAAAAATATACATTCTTCCTTTTTCTTTTTAAAACTTGTTTATTCAAACTATAATTTTATTTTTCCTCCATAATAAAGTTCAACTACATTCTGTAGTCATTATCAAGTTTCCTTTTATTTATGTTTTATTTTGAAGCATTCAAGCATGATAAAATTTAATCGAGCAACGAATATGCTGTACATATTTTATATTCGTTGCTCAATTAAATTTTATCGGGCTTGAATGCTTCAAAATAAAACATAAATAAAAGGAAACTTGATAATGACTACAGAATGTAGTTGAAACGTTGTTATGGAGGAAAAATAAAATTATAGTTTGAATAAACAAGTTTTAAAAAGAAAAAGAAAGAATGTATATTTTTTATTATGTTGGAGCTATAATTTAAAAAGAACAAACAGAAGTAAAAAGTTGTGTATATAACTATATTTATAATTAATAATCCTCTTATTATTATGTTTTTAATCTATAAAAATGATGAAATCAAATTGCAGTTGTCAAATTTTTCAAAAATTAGCTTAAGCAAATAATATGTTTTTAGAATCTTTTCATATAATTTACAAGTCAAAGCAGTTTAAGACAACTAATATAAAAATAGAATGTAACATCAAAAAATAATAAGTCATTATTAGATCAGAACTGAAACTTATGAAGAACAATAAATTGATTTTATAAAGTGACAGTATAGTTTTACAATAAAAACTATTTGATGAATTTAGAACCATAATCATAATTTAATGTGATATATATATAGTACATGTAAACAAAATAAAAAAATAGCTTTTAAATAGGTATTGCAAAGTAAAGGCTTCTTCAAAAACTCTTCATAGAGGAACAGGGAAGAAAAATATATTATTCACCAGATCTTCCCAATTTCAGGCAGTAAAGGTTAGAACAGTTTTCTATCTTCATTTTACTATCTATTTGATATTATCTAGATATTCATTCTCTAACCAATATTGAATGGTGAGATTATTTGCCTATGGACCAAATATCTAAAAGAAAAATCCTAATCCTGATTGGAATTCAAAAATTTTCCAATTTTACCTGATCTGAATTCAAACCTTAGATTGTGAACATGGCATGAAGATATGCTAACCATTGCATTCATCATCACAATTATCAGGCATACATAAACAAGAGCAGACATCCTAACTACAGAGAAAAATGGAAATAGGCAAAAATAAAAACAAATGGGGGGGGGGTTGAAATTAGAATTACTATGCTCATAATTATGTGTTTAAAAAATTTATAAAACAGTTAATGCATGGTATGAGAAAATCATGGCCATTGATACCAGAGCTAATTTTGACGATTAAAAGCATTAGAGTTTTAAAAAAAATAAATGAAAGAATAATAGTTATTTTAATTATAAATATTAATAATAATTACATGAATGAAACTTAGAGCTATATAACTGCATTTCCTTTTACTTTAAAAATGCTTTATGCCCCCAACTTCTGAGTATATATAAAGAAGTTTTTTTTCACTACATTATGGTTTTTTATGATATACTAACGGTACTGCGATTTGTGTATGCCTGAATAATAAATTGGGTACTTATTAGGATAAATGCTATGAAATAGGAAAACCATATTCTTTGTAATGGATGATGAGATTGGCACTAGTATAGACAATTATCAATAATGTTAAAGTTAGATAAATGAGAGGATTAAGAAAGCAAAAGTGTTTTAAAATTGGCATGTGTGAGTTCAAATAAGTTTGAATACTTCTGGAGAGATTTGTGTATTTATGGCAGGGATTGGTGCACTAAACTGTGTATCAGTAAACTTATATAATTATAAGGTTGTTATTGTTTTTTTTGTCTTCTTTATAAGCCAAAGACTATAGAATAGAGAATAATAATAAATAATAGAAATAAAAAGACACACACACACACATATATATATATATATATATTAGATGATTACAGATCAATAAAAAAATGGAACAAGAATCAAACATAAGAGAAATGAGTGATACAAAAGACAGAATAGCTGAAAGTGTTAGAGCTGGAATAAACCAAAGTTAAGCCTATAGAAGCCCACACCATTTGTAGTTGATATAGGAATGTTATATAATTTAATCATAAAAAGCCAATGGAAAATAGAAATAAATTTTTAGTCCATACTAAAAAGCCTCATTGAATAGTAACAAAAAAACTTGTTTCAGAAGATTCAACAAATGGCTAGAGAGATTTATGATGATGTAAGGGAAGAGGATAAGAGTATGATAGAAACATTCTCTAAAAAATCTGAGGAAAAATTTAGTCAGTTGAAAGAGAATCAAGAAAAATATAAAATCCAAGAAAATATAAAAGGTGTAACACCAAAAGCTAAACTATTTAAACATTATTTGCAAAAAAGTAATATGTAAAAGTCAACAAGAGAATAGGGAACAAAAAAAATCAGCAAATGAATAGAAAACAGATAAACGAAATTAAAGTAGATATATACATCAACATATGGAAAAATGGGAACAGAGCAAGGAAAGATAAAAGAGGCAATGAAGAATATGTCCAAAGACCTAGAATCAGGCAACCATAGGAATAATGTAAATAAAGTTACAGAATCAGAAGTAACAACTCCAGTATAAGTCAATTTTTAAAAATCGAAATATTTAAAGATCAGGCAAGTGAAGTTTAGATTAAATTTGATGACTGGACAGTATTGATTATTGTAACATGCAGTTACTTACAGAATGTTATCCATATATGGTGGGATTCTCTATTTGGAAAAGCCATTATGTTTTAGAGATATAAGGAAAGTTTGGGTAAGAGAGTAAAAAAATCTATTTGATACCAGGTAACGCAGAAGAAAATTTATAAATGAGAAAGTTACTCTCAGTTCTTTAGAAGGCAGGCAGCCAAGTTAAGGACCTAGATGCTTGCAGTATGAATGAGGTCATATTGTATAAATAGACCATCAATAATTACTTTTAAAAAGTAAGCATATGATCTTAAGCACAGATAAAAGACTAGAGCAAGCAACCAAATTCTTAAATGTGATGAATTACAGTATGCACGGCAAGTCTAAAAACATATTGTTTGTGGAAATTAGGTTTATACTTTTAGATTCAACAAGAGCAATTTTTTAATTATAAATCTTGTTAAGTTATATATCTTAAGGTCCTGATGAGAAATATGTCTATAAATATAAACTTTAACTAAAAGAAAAAAATTTCACTTTATTCATAGTTAATTATCTTGTGAAAAAGTTTTGGGATATGAATTATTAAAACAATCTAAAAGTGTACTGGTTCACATCATAAAACATCACATGATCACTATTTCTCTTAACTGTTATTAAAACAGGCAAAACTCTAGAAAGTTTTGCCTGTTTTAACTCAGGTCATAAACATATAGCCATCTCCTGGTTTAAATTATTGCTTAAATTTCTTAATGTCTGAATACTTTACAGATCATCTGTGTTACAAAAAAAATTGATTTTTTTATTAAATATTTAATAAAAAAATAAAAAATAAAATAATTAAATTTTTATTTTCAACATTAATTAGTTCATATAATGCTTTAACTATAAACTGAGTTTTTTAGATTTAAAAAGCCTTAATGGTTATCTTTATTTTATTTATTTATGTATTTGTATATGATTATCATATCGTTTTTACCTTTCTGTTTTAAAAAATTATAAGAAAATGTGAATTCTTTTTTAATCTGATTTATTTCAAATGTTAACATAGCTTATAATTTTATATAAAATTATTAGTGACAAAGAGGATTATTCCTTTATTTTTTAAAAATGGACTAGTGAATCATACTTTTTTACTTTACTTTGAATGGATTTCAAGTTTTAGAGTTGATTTTAAGGTAATGGGATATAACATATGGGTTCATATCAATTTATCAACTTTTTAGGCTGTTGTATGTTATGATATTAGTTTTATACTTCTGTCTTCTGTTATGTTAAATTATCTTAATTGATATAAAATATGGTTAATGAAATAACTAATATTAAATGAATATATTTTTTAGTGAAATAGTAAAAATAAGTTATAAATTAATAATATATACCTATTTAAAAACATTATATTCTATATATGAACTTGGTATAATAATTATGTGTTAATCACATTCTTATTCATTTATAATTTTTTTACTTCATTAAGAACTGATCGACTTTTAATTCCTGTCTTATCCATTGTTATTTTTTTTTTATTGTTTGAAAATTTTTTATCTAGATTGAAGATCTATTTGATTAACCATTGTTGATTCTTTTTTTATTTATTAATAATACTGGATAAGTAAAAATAAATGAAATATTTTGAAATTTCAGATAATTGAATTTTCTATTTCATACATTTAAACTAGAAATATCATAGAAGACTATTATTTAATTATTTGAATATTATATAACTATGTCAATGACTCAACAAATAACTATAATTTTAATATAGTTTAAAAATTTGAATACAACTATCCTAAACTATATTTAGAGATAGAGGCTACCAACTCAAATATTAAAAATGTAAATATATATTATACTAAACCTAAAAATAGAAATCTTCCTGAAAATAATACTTAAACATATTATTATAGGGTGGAGAAAATAATATGTAACATAGCTTGTTAGTCACAAAACATGAATAAAAATGAAAAAATAGATAAAGGGAATATAGGAATAATAGGATAGATTATTAATACTATATATATATTGATAGTTTTCAAATTATTTATTATATTTAATTTTTCTATAACTATTTAATTATTGATTGTAATTTTTTTACTTATTGTATTTAATGTATATTTTATTGGGTTAGAAAATTATTATTTTTTTATTTTATTTTATGCAAATAACTATAGTTTGCCACTATTAGTATTGAAGTTCTTATATTACTGATTTTTATATTTTACAGCACATTACTTTACTACTATCGATTACTAGATAAAAATCGATTCTATAGAGAAGCTATGTTACATATCACTTTTATCTGAACAAACTAAGCTTTTTGAAAATTTTCAAGATCAATGAAGTAAGTTTTGATTAATACTAAAATATTTTTATTAAAGAAAATGAATGGACACTACAAGAAAATTATGACTAAAACATAAACACTAGATATAATGCATATTTGATTTGATGAGAAACAACAAAAAATATTTGATTTCAATCTTTTACAGAATATAACAATGAAATAGTATCTTGAGATCTCATTCTACATAACAATTTATCCATTGAGGCATCAAAATTATATAATAAAATACAATATCTCATAAAACACAACTATAAGGGAAATTTTTTTCTTATGATTGAAATTTTTTTAAAATTAAAATAAATGAAAAAATAATTAAACAAAATTTTTAGGCCCAATTGGTCAGGGTTTAATTTTGTCAGGTTTGAGAGGATATGTGATTGGATGGATATTGGTTTATTCCAAAAAAAATAATATAAAATCAAAAGGAGAAAACTTTGTCTTATGAGATGTCATTATGCAAATGTGAAATTGAAAAAAAAAAGTTTATAGGAAGAAAACAATGAATATTAGTGTTAAAAGAAGAAAGGATGTTGCATCTTACTACAAGTAAAAAATGTTTTCTAAAATTGATTTGAAGAAAATTGTGTACTAAAGTTTAGTTTGAACTGAAATCATTGATCTATAATAAAATCTTTCACTTAAGAAAATATTGAAAATAATGTCCTGAAGTAATCTGCACTAAGACTTTTTTATCCAAATCGTGACTTTTTTTGTGCTAGCATAATGTGGAATTTTTAGATTAAAAAAAGAAATTCATCATAAAGTGTTAGTTCAACCTGCAAGTTATTACATTGAAAATGGATTTAACTGTTTACATTATTCTGAACATATGTGTTAATGGAGAAGATTATAAGAAGAAAAATCAACAAGGTAAAAAAACTGAAGATTATAACAAACAAAAAAAAAACTCAAAAGAAATAAATCCATGGTAAAAAAATATTTTAATGTACAGATTATATTTAAATTTATCAATATTGTTTAGAATAAGTAATAATGGTAATAAATAATTTTATTAGTATTTTTTTAAGTGAAACATATTTTTCTTTTTTTATTTTATTTTTCCTCCACATTTTAAGTGTATAAGACTGTTTTATTTTCATAATAAAATGAAAAGAGGATTTTTAGCTAATATAATTTTTTTTATCTTTGAGATGTTGTTTTTCAATTTTAATTCATGAAAAGGAAATTTTATTTGAAGTTGATGTTGGTTAATTGAATTGGTAAGAGCCAAAAACTATTTAATATTACTATGTAATATTATACTTTTTTGATAAAAATGTATCTAAGTTTGAATTATTCATATTATCAAGTAATTTGTCAATGTTCTTAACTGTTGCTTACTTAATTTTATTAAATATTTGTTAAAAATAATAGTTTGAATTATTCATATTATCAAGTAATTTGTCAATATTCTTAACTATTGCTTACTTAATTTTTATTAAATATTTGTTAAAAATAATAATGTTAACATCTTTATTTCTCCAGCTAGCTGTTCTATGAATAGCAACTTGTGACTGAATTTTATTATAGCATAGTGTTTTAGGGATTCATAAATTATCTCAGTAAAACTATACAAATTAAAATAAGCTTATATATTTATATTTTTTCTTGTTCAAAGAAGTAACATTACCTAGGGTCCTTGCTTTCCAATCTAGTCATGTGCAATAACTGTTAGTTTATATAGATGTAGGAGTTTATGTTAGTGTTCAGACATCTAGATAGTTCACTGGATGGTACAAAGATATATTACCTCTAAAGTCTTTTCACTGCATTTTATTTTTTAGATTAAAAATTAATTTATGGTGAAGCTGTATACTCATGTATCTTATGGTCTGACCAATGAAAATGATCAACATGTTTAAGGATCCCAGCATTATTTTTATGATTAATAGTTAGTGCTTAAGAATTTGCATGCAGTGGGTTGTTGTATTTTATGCCCTAAATTTGTCATTAACTATTGGATTTCATTTAAAATCCAGCCATGATTAATCGCTGTTGATTATAAATGAGTTAATTATTTTTGTGTATTCTGGGGATACAGCTTGTCATTATAATTATTAATATAATGCAGTTTTTTATTATTATTATTATTATTATTATTATTATTATTATTATTATTATTATTATTATTATTATTATTATTATTATTATTATTATTATTATTATTATTATTATTATTATTATTATTATTATTATTATTATTATTATTATTATTATTATTATTATTATTATTATTATTATTATTATTATTATTATTATGTTTCAAAGCAAAACTTTATTGAGTCTAAAAAGTTACAGAGTCATATATTGATTTTTTACAAATGAAAAACAAATTACAACTTTCAGTATATAAGTCTTTATCTTTTCTGCATACTTTTTTTTTCTTATTGTTTTTAAATTTGGTCTTCTATTTAGTTCAGTTTATGCTTGCATTTTTTTTAAAGTTGGAAAAAATGCTGATGTTAAAAATGTCATCATCTATCTTATTGGTCTTTATATTTCATAGACTGGATCTTTGTTTCAAGTGTGACCATGTGGCTGCAAATATATCTGGTTGAGCTAGGATGCTGTCTCTTTTTCTTAACAGTTCTAGTTTTATTGAATATGTTGCTGGGTCCATCGAGGGTTATTGGTAAGTACAAAAGTGCATCTGGTGCACCAGTAGGCATAAAGGTTGTATGTTGCTGCACGAATAGCAGGGTTGTTGCCTTTTTTAAATGTATTTATTATTTCATCAATTGAAATGATAGCCTTTCTGTATGTGGTAAACATTGTGCGACGTATTGTTTCTAGGGCACTGCAGGAATGAAGAAAATGATCTTGTGTCTCTTCTTCTCTATGACATAGCCCACACATGGGGTCTATATTTGTATAGAATCTACGAAATCTAAGGAAATGGGTTGTGGGTAGAGCATTGAGATTAAGCTTAAGTAGAAAATCGAATAATTTTGGTTCTAACGACCATTTTCTGAATTGTTGCAGTAGTTGCCTGTTGTCTATTCCAAGAACTGATGGATGTAGATTGAGTGTCTGGTTTGGATGTAGTATATTGTAAATGTCCCAGTATGTATACTTGTTGTCATTATTGAGTGATATTTTGTTGTATATTGGCTTGAGTTCTTAAATCAGTGTGGATAGATATCCATATGAAGGAGGTGGTCTGTTTGTGGGTATTATACTGATTACACACTCCAGGTCTGGAAATCTTTTTATGGTTGCTGTTAGTAGATTTACTGATTTCTGTGTGTAAAAAACACTGATTGTATGGAGTCCAAGTCCATTGCTATGTGGTGATCTGCTCAGATTTTTTAAAGAGATTGCCACTGTCTTTCTCTTCCATATTAGTTTGTTACAGATTGACGAGATTTTAGATATGAATGTTTTTGCAAATTTGATTATAAGTGTATAGTATGTAATTTTTGTAATTATATGTTGATTAAATAGTGCAACCTTTGCATATATTGACAGGTATGACTTTTCAAGTGAGGCTGTGATTTTTTCAGCATTTTTTTTTAATTTATTTTGAATTTTTTGCCTCATTCCATTGGTTCCAAGGTAGAATGGGAAACCAAGGAAAGCATATGGTTTACCATTAAACATCTCTGTACAGTGCTTGCCTGTGTATATTGACCATGCAGCAGTTTTATTTGTGTTAATTTTTAAATTAAAATTTGAGGTATAACTCTTGATTATCTCTTGTAATATGGGGAGGTTCTTTTTAGAGGGGAGGAAAATGGTTACATCGTCCATATAGGCTATGCATGATATATGCTATGCATGATATATTTAAAGCAGTGTTTGGAATTTGAATGCCTTTTATTTTTTTCTGTATCTCTATTAATAGAGGATTTATATATATTGTAAAGAGCAAAGGACTTAGGGGGGATCCTTGTGGGATGGATTGACTCGGTCTGAAGGCTGGTGATTTTTTTCCATTCAATGTGATGTGAATTTCACGGCTGAGTAGCAGATTGGCTATTATATATAGTAGGGATGGAGGTGTTGTTGTTTTTTTCAGCACGTCTAATAATTTGGCTATAGGCACTGAGTCAAAAGCTGCCTCAATGTCTAGTTGAACTATAATTGGTGCATATTTCTTTTCTTTTTTTACTACTTCGATAATTGTTTTGTACATTAAGGCACCCTGGCCAATGGATGATCCTTTTTTGGCATATTGTGCTGATGATAACACAGGGAGTATGTGTTGTTCTATTTTTTCCTTTATCACTCTTTCAAGAATTTTTATTCCTAAAGGTCCCATTGAAATTGGTCGTAGGTTAGATAAAGATGATATTGCTGTTGGTTTTTTGTTAAATGGAACCATTGCAATTGGGTATAGCCTTTGTATGTTGTAAATTTTTTGGGATATGTAATTGGCTAGATCACACAGGTATTTTGCTGTGAAGTGAGTAAGGTGTTTGAACACAAATTTGGGAATTCCTTGTGGTCCTGGGCGACATGTGTTTGTTATTGTTGCAAGTTGAAATACAATGTCAGTTGTTGTTATTGGTGTGTCTGTTTCAGGGTCTCCAAATATGTCTTCATTTGGTATGTACCCTCTCTGTTTTTGCAGTTTTTTTTTAAAGTGTTAATATATTGGGTTTATCATGTTATGTCCAGCTGTTATAGATCCATCTATTTCAAGTGCCATAGGCACTCTAACTGTGGATGGGTATCCCAATGCCCACCGTATGTATGCTCTGGTCCAAGTATGTTGTTGTGTAAGGCATATTTTTTTCTTTTTTATTGCTACATATTGCTTTAGTGTATTGCATGTATTGTTGTACATTTCTGTAAGTTTTTTAATTTGTGTTTGATTATCTGTAGTTGGTCTGGAAATGGTTATTCTTTTATGTAGTTCATCTGCCAATGCTAATAATCTGGTGGGGGGTGTTGAGTTGCAGGTAATATGATTGATGTTGGAAGAAAGTATATTGGTGAATGCTATATACTTTTGTACTGGATCGAGTGACATGTTTTGAAGTTTTTGGAGCATTATAAATGTTTCTGAATATAAGAATTCAGTTGTTTGTGCTGGAAGAAGTATTCGCATAGTCTTTTGGAGGGCTATTGTTGTATTCTGTATTTTTGTTAGGTCAAGGGTGATGAACTGAACAGCATGATCTGAGATTATAGATGGACAGAGTTCAAGATTAAAATAATGATGTAACATTGGTGAGTAGAAACACAAATCAATAAGTGACTTATATCTATTGTTATTAAAAGATATTGAGTTTGATGGGAGAAAGCCCTCAGCACTCATAAGTGGGATTGTTATTTGATGGATCCATTTGGTGACAAAAGTTTGGTAGGTCATGTTGAAATCTCCCAGGAGTATTATGGGATTTGGTGTTGCTGTAAGCATTGAATTTATTGTTGCTATTATTCTGGAGATGATGACAGGGCCTGGTGGTATATATACAAATACTAGGTTAAGTGTGATATTTTTATGATGGAGTGTTAATATGATAAGATTAGAGTCAATATATATAATTTTAAAAGAATCAAAAGAGCAGTTGTGGGAAATAATTATGCCTGTGCCACCTGATGGTTATGATGATTGCCTTGAGCAGGCACAAAAACCTTGGCTGACTAAATATTTTGATGGATCAATTTGAGAGCTGCTGTATATTTTTGTTTCCAAAAGCCCCAGTATGTGTGGTTGTGTTGTATGTAACCATTTTTTGAGATCAAAAAGTTTTTTGGTGGCATTTAAGCCTCTAATGTTGAGAGATCCAATTTTTATCTTCATGTTTTAAATAATTTTTTAACAGGGTATTGATTTTTATTTTATTTTTAATATTAAATTTTTGTTTATATTGCAGTAGATGGATGCTGATACATATTTAAGACATTGTTGGGTTTATTATCAGTTTTTCTTTCATTTAATATTGCTTCAGACTCTATACAGGCAATTTGTGATGAAACCCAACAGGTGTCCATTTGTTGTTGGCTTACATCCATTTCTATTTCATCATTTTCTAAATTGTATATGTCTGATGAGTTGTGCTTTTGGTCTGTTTTTTTTTTGCCTTTTTGGATTCATGATTTTTTGTTGGTCTACCTGGCTTTCTTTTTCCCTCTGGTGTATTCTCTTGAATAGGTGGAACAGGGGCTTCTATTGCATCCATTATGTTTGATGCAGTTTTGTTTATAATTGTAGTTTTTTTTTATTATTGGTATCTTTATATTATCTGGATTTATATTTTCATTATATAACTGTGTGTGTTTACTTTCTGTTTGATGATTTTTACTTGGTACACATTTTGTTTTATTGAGATGCTGATCCTGTGATGTAATTGCTGTATTTTGTGTTGTGGTTTCTTGAGAATTATTTTTGTTTGAATCTTGGATTTCTGTGTTAGTTTTTGTGTTATTATTTTTTTGGTTGGTCTTTGGGATAGGCAATTCTGCTCCATTATTATTTTTGTTTGTGGGTGTTTGAACCTGTTTTTTTCCGGTTTCTATTATTGGGCTGCCAATGGATGTAGTGTTATTATAAATTTTATTTTCATTACTGGATTGTTCTGGGGAGAGGATTTTAGTTTGTTCATAGTGATTGCTTTTTGTGTTATCGCACTGAGTTGCGAGGTGTCCTCTCTGTCCACAGCCAAAACAATGTGGCTTTAGACCTCTTATGTGAAGAGAGGGTGTCACTTCTTGATCTGTAATCTGTGTTGGAATCGTTGAGGCATCTACGTTTTTATGTAGTTTTATTTTAAATTCAAAACGATTACTACATATCGGTATAGGTGTGTCTTTTAAATATATAGGCTGTAGGGCAATTACTTTTCCAAACGGGTTTATTATTTTTTGAAAATCTTGTACATTGTATTTAAGATAAGTATTTTTAAGCACTCCAGTAATTATATTTTTCCGGTTTTCATCTATAATTACGAGTGCGTAATTATCAAGTGCTAAAATAGTGGATTGAAAACGTTCTTTTTGCTGCTGAGTATAAAAATCAATGGTTATATATTGAGAATTTGGATGGTCGGCAATACAAGAGATTGTTTCCCATAGTGCATTTTGCATGATTGCTTCATATAATAAAGCTTTTGGGAAATGATATAATGAGCATTGATTATCGGTTACTGCGAGAACTAATGAAGTTGGTGAAAAATACCTGCGAAATGTTTCAAATAATGTACGAGGCACCATATTACTGAAACGGTCCATCACATTTTCAAGCGTTTCTTTTGTCCAGATTGCGGCTGGGGGTTGATTTTCTTCTTGAGTGTTTAGATCAAGATTTTTAATATCATTTGTGTTTGTTCTACAGAAGCGCGGTATTTGAGTTGGTGCTGTAGTATTGCTATTACTTTTAAGTACTTTTGCATACAAAATAGGCGATGTTGAAACAAACGATGTTGTTAATTTTGTATTGGTGCTTAATTCGCTCACGCTTGACTGGGAAGTAGCCATGATTTATTCTGACTCAAGTCAGTATTTTTTTTTTTTTTTAAAAAAAAGATATTAAAACACACCGATATTTTTCAAAAACACTATTAATCTATTATATAATTCGATTTTTCCTGTATTATGTTTGTTTTGCGAATAACAAGTTAGAACAAAAGTAAAAAAATAAATACTTATATCGGAGAACTTAAGGATTGCTTCTTACCTCAGCAGAGATTTGCTGCGGGTATTATTATTATTATTATTATTATTATTATTATTATTATTATTATTATTATTATTATTATTATTATTATTATTATTATTATTATTATTATTATTATTATTATTATTATTATTATTATTATTATTATTATTATTATTATTATTATTATTATTATTATTATTATTATTATTATTATTATTATTATTATTATTATTATTATGATGATGATGATGATGATGATGATGATGATGATGATGATGATGATGTTTCAAAGCAAAACTTTATTCAGTCTAAAAAGTTACAGAGTCATATCTAGTAATATATTGATTTGTCACAAATGAAAAACAAATTACAACTTTCAGTATATAAGTCTTTATCTTTTCTGCATACTTTTTTTTTCTTCTTGTTTTTAAATTTGGTCTTCTATTTAGTTCTGTTTGTGCTTGCATCTTTTTGAAGTTGGAAAGAATGCTGATGTTGAAAATGTCATCATCTATCTTTGTTTCAAGTGTGACCATGTGGCTGCAAACACATCTGGTTGAGCTAGGATGCTGTCTCTTTTTCTGAACAGTTCTAGTTTTATTGAATATGTTGCTGGGTGGTGTCGAGGGTTATTGGCAAGTGCAAAAGTGCATCTGGTACACCAGTAGGCATAAAAGCTGTATGTTGCTGCACAAATAGCAGGGCTGTTGCCTTTTTTAAATGTATTTATTATTTCATCAAAGGAAATGATAGCCTTTCTGTATGTGGTAAATATTGTGCAATGTATTGTTTCTAGGGCACTGCAGAAATGAAGAAAATAATATTGTGTCTCTTCTTCTCTATGACACAGCCCACACATGGGGTCTATATTTGTATAGAATCTACGAAATCTAAGAAAATGGGTTGTGGGTAGAGCATTGAGATTAAGCTTAAGTAGAAAATCAAATAATTTTGGTTCTAATGACCATTTTCTGAACTGTTGCAGTAGTTGCCTGTTGTCTATTCCAAGAACTGTCAGATGTAGATTAGGTGTCTGGTTTGGATATAGTATATTATAAATGTCCTAGTATGTATACTTGTTTTCATTATTGAGTGATATTTTGTTGTATATTGGCTTGAGTTCTTCAATCAGTGTGGATAGATATCCATATGAAGGGGGTGGTCTGTCTGTGGGTATTATACTGATTACACACTCCAGGTCTGGAAATCTTTTTATGGTTGCTGTTATTAGATTTACTGATTTCTGTGTTTAAAAAACATTGATTGTATGGAGTCCAAGTCCATTGCTATGTGGTGGTCTGCTCAGATTTTTTAAAGAGATTGCTACTGTCTTTCTCTTCCATATTAGTTTGTTACAGATTGACAAGATTTTAGATATGAATGTTTTTGCAAATTTGATTATAGGTGTGTAGTAGGTAATTTTTGTAATTATAAGTTGTTTAAATAGTGCTACCTTTGCATATATTGACAGCTACGACTTTTCAAGTGAGATTGTGATTTTTTCAGCATTTTTTTTTAATTTATTTTGAATTTTTTGCCTCATTCCATTGGTTCCAAGGTAGAATGGGAAACCAAGGAAAGCAGATGGTTTACCATTAAACATCTCGGTACAGTGCTTGCCTGTGTATATTGACCATGCAGCAGTTTTATTTGTGTTAATTTTTAAATTAAAATTTGAGGTATAATTCTTGATTATCTCTTGTAATAGGGGGAGGTTCTTTTTAGAGGGGAGGAAAATGGTTACATCGTCTATATAGGCTATGCATGATATATTTATAGCAGTGTTTGGAATTTGAATGCCTTTTATTTTTTTCTGTATCTCTATTAATAGAGGATTTATATATATATATTGTATAGAGCATATATCTTTATATATATTGTAAAGAGCAAGGCACTTAGGGGGAATCCTTGTGGGATGGATTGACTCAGTCTGAAGGCTGGTGATTTCTTCCCATTCAATGTGATGTGAATTTCATGGCTGAGTAGCAGAATGGCTATTATACATAGTAGGGATGGAGGTGTTGTTGTTTTTTTAAGCATGTCTAATAATTTGGCTATAGGCATTGAGTCAAAAGCTGCCTCAATGTCTAGTTGAACTATAATTGGTGCATATTTCTTTCTTTTTTTACTACTTCGATAACAGTTTTGTACATTAAGGCACCCTGACCAATGGATGATCCTTTTTTGGCATATTGTGCTGATGATAACACAGGGAGTATGTGTTGTTCTATTTTTTCCTTTATCACTCTTTCAAGAATTTTTATTCCTAAAGGTCCCATTGAAATTGGTCGTAGATTAGATAAAGATGATATTGCTGTTGGTTTTTTGTTAAATGGAACCATTGCAATTGGGTATAGACTTTGTATGTTGTAAATTTTTTGGGATATGTAATTGGCTAGATCACACAGGTATTTTGCTGTGAAGTGACTAAGATGTTTGAACACAAATTTGGGAATTCCTTGTGGTCCTGGGTGACATGTTTGTTATTGTTGTAAGTTGAAATACAATGTCAGTTGTTGTTATTGGTGTGTCTGTTTCAGGGTCTCCAAATATGTCTTCATTTGGTATGTACACTCTCTGTTTTTGCAGTTGTTTTTTAAAGTGTTGATATATTGGGTTTATCATGTTATGTCCAGCTGTTATAGAGCCATCTATTTCAAGTGCCATAGGCACTCTGACTGTGGATGGGTATCCCAATGCCCATCGTATGTATGCTCTGATCCAAGTATGTTGTTGTGTAAGGCATATTTTTTTCTTTTTTATTGCTACATATTGCTTTAGTGTATTGCATGTATTGTTGTACATTTCTGTAAGTTTTTTAATTTGTGTTTGATTATCTGTAGTTGGTCTGGAAATGGTTATTCTTTTATGTAGTTCATCTGCCAAAGCTAATAATCTGGTGGGGGGTGTTGAATCGCATATAATATGATTGATGTTGAAAGAAAGTATATTGGTGAATGCTATATACTTTTGTACTGGATCGAGTGACATGTTTTGAAGTTTTTTGGAGCATTATATATGTTTCTGAATATAAGAATTTAGTTGTTTGTGCTGGAAGAAGTATTCACATAGTCTTTTGGAGGGCTATTGTTGTATTCTGTATTTTTGTTAGGTCGAGGGTGATGAACTGGGCAGTATGATCTGAGATTATAGATGGACAGAGTTCAAGATTAAAATAATGATGTAACATTGGTGAGTAGAAACACAAATCAATAAGTGACTTATATCTATTGTTATTAAAAGATATTGAGTTTGATGGGAGAAAACCTTCAGCACTCATAAGTGGGATTGTTATTTGATGGATCCATTTGGTGACAAAAGTTTGGTAGGTCATGTTAAAATCTCCCAGGAGTATAATGGGATTTGGTGTTGCTGTAAGCATTGAATTTATTGTTGCTATTATTCTGGAGATTATGACAGGGCCTGGTGGTATATATACAAATACTAGGTTAAGTGTGATATTTTTATGATGGAGTGTTAATATGATGAGATTAGAGTCAATATATATAATTTTAAAAGAATCGAAAGGGCAGTTGTGGGATATAATTATGCCTGTGCCACCTGATGGAGATGATGATTGCCTTGAGCAGGCACAAAAACCTTGTCTGACTAAATATTTTGATGGATCAATTTGAGAGCTGCTGTATATTTTTGTTTCCAATAGCTCCAGTATGTGTGGTTGTGTTGTATGTAACCATTTTTTGAGATCAAAAAGTTTTTTGGTGGCATTTAAGCCTTTAATGTTGAGAAATCCAATTTTTATCTTCATGTTTTTAGGATAATTTTTTGACAGGGTATAGATTTTTATTTATTTTTAATACTAAACTTTTGTTTATATTGCAGTAGATGGATGCTGATACATATTTAAGACATTGTTGGGTTTATTATCAGTTTTTCTTTCATTTAATATTGGTTCAGACTCTATACAGGCAATTTGTGATGAAACTGAACAGGTGTCCATTTGTTGTTGGCTTACATCCATTTCTATTTCATCATTTTCTAAGTTGTATATGTCTGATGAGTTGTACTTTTGGTCTGTTTTTTTTTACCTTTTTGGATTCATGGTTTTTAGGTGGTCTATCTGGCTTTCTTTCTCCCTCTGGTGTATTCTCTTGAATAGTTGGAAGAGGGGCTTTCTATTGCATCCATTATGTTTGATGCAGTTTTGTTTATAATTGTAGTTTTTTTTTATTATTGGTATCTTTATATTATCTGGATTTATATTTTCATTATATAGCTGTGTGTTTATTTTCTGTTTGTTGATTTTTACTTGGTACACCTTTTGTTTTATTGAGATGTTGATCCTGTGATGTAATTGCTGTATTTTGTGTTGTGGTTTCTTGCGAGTTATTTTCGTTTGAAACTTGGGTGTCTGTGTTAGTTTTTGTGTTATTATTTTTTTGGTTGGTCTCTGGGATAGGCAATTCTACTCCGTTATCATTTTTGTTTGTGGGTGTTTGAACATGTTTTTTTTTCTGGTTTCTATTATTGGGTTGCCAATGGATGTAGTGTTATTATAAATTTTATTTTCATCATCACTGGGTTGTTCTGGGGAGAGGATTTTAGTTTGTTCACAGTGATTGCTTTTTGTATTATTGCACTGAGTTGCTAGGTGTCCTTTCTGTCCACAACCAAAACAATGTGGCTTTAGACCTCTTATGTGAAGCGAGAGTGTCGCTTCTTGATCTGTAATCTGTGTTGGAATCGTTGAGGCGTCTACGTTTTTATGTAATTTTATTTTAAATTCAAAACGATTACTACATATCGGTATAGGTGTGTCTTTTAAATATATAGGCTGTAGGGCAATTACTTTTCCAAACAGGTTTATCATTTTTTGAAAATCTTGTACATTGTATTTAAGATAAGTATTTTTAAGCACTGCAGTAATTATATTTTTCCAGTTTTCATCTATAATTACGAGTACATAATTATCAAGGGCTAAAATAATGGATTGAAAATGTTCTTTTTGCTGCTGAGTATAAAAATCAATGGTTATATATCGAGAATTTGGATGGTCAGCGATACAAGAGATTGTTTCCCATAGTGCATTTTGCGTGATTGCTTCATATAATAAAGCTTTTGGGAAGCAATATAATGAGCATTGATTATCGGTTACTGCGAGTACTAACGATGTTGGTGAAAAAAACCTGCAAAATGTTTCAAATAACATACGAGGCACCATATTACAGAAACGGTCCATCACATTTTCAAGTGTTTCTTTTGTCCAGATTGCGGCTGGGGGTTGATTTTCTTCTTGAGTGTTTAGATCAAGATTTTTTATATCATTTGTGTTTGTTCTATGGAAACGCAGTATTTGGGTTGGTGCTGTAGTATTGCTATTATTTTTAAGTACTTTTGCATATGAAATAGGCGATGTTGAAACTAACTATGTTGTTAATTTCGTATTGGTGCTTAATTCGCTCATGCTTGACTGGGCAGTGGCCATGATTTATTCTGGCTCAAGTCAGTATTTTTTTTTTTTTAAAAAAGATATGAAAACACACCGATATTTTTCAAAAAACACTATTAATCTATTATATGATTCTATTTTTCCTGTATTATGTTTGTTTTGCGAATAACAAATTGGAACAAAAGAAAAATATAAATACTTACATCGGAGAGCTTAAAGATTGCTTCCTCTATTATTATTATTATTATTGTTGTTGTTGTTGTGTTGTAGTGACTTACATTTTCACTGCAATGCTAATGCTCTCATGCTCATTCTTTTTATACTTTTCATTTATATTTATTCAATGTTCATTGATGATTGTGACTATTCTATGGGTATGGTGATAATTTCTCATCTACCCATATTTACCCATTGCTAGTGTAAATGAAACAAGAGTTAAAATAATAAACGATACAGAATTAGATGGAAATTAAATCATCTATCACTTTATAAGTGATTCAAAGGACTAAAACATGACCAAAAAAATGTTGTGAATCTTTATCCCATTTACAAAAAGACAATCCAATTAATTGTAATAAGTAAAATAATACTCATTATAATTAATGAATAGCTGAAAGAATTTATTTTTCTATATTAAGATCTGGTAAGTAATTAGAATTTATGCCTCAAAGAGAACAAGACAACAGATTTTAAATATTCATTCAATGAATAAAAAAAGTTAGGAGATGTAGTACTGAATAAATGTAGAATGGTAGTTACATTTGGACATCTTTGCATTTAGTACAGATTATTCGAAATTTCTATGGATCTAATGCTGTAAAAATCAAATGTAATCAATAGAATTTAAGATGCAGATAAGTGTTAGACAAAAATTATACTTTTTCCCATTATAGTAAACTTGTACAATGTTTTTAAAAACTGGGTTCATGAGATAATAATAAGTGAACATCACATAAATAATTTTGAATATGCTGATAACATTTTTATCTTATTTGCTGATGAGAAATTAATAAGTATTACACAAAAACTATCAGTGGGAAGCAAATAATATGGTCTTGAATTAAATACTTTAAAATCTAAAAAGTCATGATTAATGATTATACCAATAACAATTCATCCTAAATTAAAAGTCTGAGAAGTTTTGATGCTGTAGATAAATGTAAATATCAGGATGATACTATAATTGATAATGGTCAATACAATCATGAAACATATAGAAGAATTATAATAGAGCAAAACTGTCAACACTATCAAAATATGAAAAGACTCAAATAGGTCAAGAGCTATCAAATTAAAATTGTTTGATTTTTCCAATTGTGATTTATGCCACCAAAACTTAGATAAAAAAATATGAATGCATTTGAAATGTGGTGCTATCAGAAAATGCTTTAATTCCCTATACTATCCACAAAGCACATAATGATATATTTCAAAATTATTGTTAGTAGATCTAATACAATCCACTATGATAAACATATCAGGTTAAGTGGATCACTGACCATGAGTTTCATGAAATGCTGCTTATGATTTAAATCATGGTATATACAGGAGGATAATAGAATCCTTCACATGGTATCATCGTACCCTTTCAAGTATTATAGATTAAGATAATGATGAAAATAAATTTTAAATGCATGTTAAGCATTTATTTTTTATCTTTACCAAGATATGTTTCATGTGGACATGAAAAGAGATTAAAAAAGAAACTATTTTTATAGATTTTTATAAACTTAAACAAACAAATTAATTTAATATATTAAAAACAATTTTTAATCTAAAAGCTTAAAAAGGCCCAAATCCATTAATTTTTATGTGTCTGTGTGTTATTAAATCTGATATTGTTTAATTAAAACAAAATATTGACAACTTTTAATTATATTTGAAATTTTATTTACTTGTACTGTATTTATTTAAAATCTGTTTGTGTTATTAAAAATTTAATATATTATTAGACTTTTATAAATACAAACTCAGAGACATAAAATTTCATATTTTATTATATCCTATAGAATCGAATTATTAATTAGGTATCAAATTACCACAAAGTAAAATAAAAATTATTTTAACAATTTTTAAAATCGCTGCCATTTTTTAATTAAATGTTAACAGCTATCAATTAAAATTATTAAACTATTAAATGTTTTGGTAAGATTTCATCATTTACATATATATTCTTATTAAATGATATATCTATTTTTAAAAAATGAATTCTCAGCTGAGACTTAAAAAAAAATTGATAAATTTAGCAAACTAAAATGTTAGTGTCTTATTAAACAACAGACTTGGTTAATCAGTTGAAAAATGATATTATAACACACATCTCATAAAATTTTGTTTTCTTTTTTTTTTAAAATAAAAAAAATTAAATTCCAGATCTCATCTATTATAAATAATGACTGTTCCCTTGGTTAAAGTCATAAATCAATCATAGATAGGACAGAAATGTTACTGCAGAAGAGATTTAAATAATTTAAATTTTCTTATATTAAAATCAACATTAAAGAATGATAATTTACAAATTTCAGGGCAACAGATTTTTTTTTTTTTGCAACTTTTAAAAATGTAAAAAGATTGACCATATTTTTAATGATACTTATCATCAAAATAATTTAAATCGATCATATATATATGTGTGTGTTTAAATATCAATATAATGCATCATGCACAGAGCAAAAATTTCAGAAATATTTATTATTTAATTTCTTAAGTGCATTTTCAGAGCATAGCATCCTTTTCGAAAAGCAAACATTAGAAAAACAATACACCAGACCATTAATTGTATTACAGAAAATAGCTTAACTTAAATTTTATTTGTAATGACCTTAATGTGCATCCAATTGAACAGTGTTAAATGTTTTATTTATCATTGAATCTGCATTAATGAATAAACCATGGTTCTTATATTTTTGCTTTCTATGATGCTGTTTGCTCAAAATAATTTTTACATTCTTGAAATTAAAACATGTCCATATGTTCTTTCATGATCCAAAAATACTATGATAATGTAGAATCTTTTTTGGCTTTCTATAAATATGCAGGTATTTTACACTTGTATTAATATTTGCTTTTGATTTTTCTTAATAAGCATATAGATAGCCCGAATCCTGCCATTTGCAGATGTTTTAAAACTAATTCTTTCATTTTTGTATGACAAAGGCAAACGAAACCTATGATGCCATCCATGTTGTTGAATCATGAAATAATGTATAGCCATATTTTGACCAGAGAATATAAAAATAGTTTGCAGAGTATAAGGTGATAGAAAATGAAAGAGTATGGTTTATTAGCAATTATAAGATGGGCTGTTTCCATCATCTATTATTAAAAGTGGAGAAATGAGGAGGACCCTCATAGAAAAGTATATGAAATTTCTACTGACTGTTGCCTTTGGCAGAATAGTTCAGTTGGTTAGAGCATTACCTTAAATTCAACATTCATGAATCTAAATATCAAAGGGTTTAGTCCCATGGCAGTACTGTCACTGGAAAGACCAGAAACATTTGAAGATGAGAAAAGAATAATACCATTTGAAACATTGTTTTGTATACTAACTTGTGTGCTATTAATACTAACAATTGAATGTATTTGGAAAGTTTAAATAAAGTTTGAATTTTTATAAAGACATTCAATATTTAATAGTAGATTATTAAAACAATATTTTTTTGCATGTGATTTAGTTATTGGTCTCATTTTCAGTGAGCCTATTAAGTTTTATTTTTAGAAAGAAACCTAGACAATAATTTTGAGAGATTACCAATATTAAATAATAAGATGTTTCATTTTTTTTACTATTCTTAAAGAATCATCAGTAATCTTAATAATATAAAAATTCCCTTTCCTCATTCTTCCACCCCAAAAAAGAAACATAAACTATGTGTTCATACTTTGTTAAAATCATACAATTAGCTGAACAATAGACTGAGTATGAATGTTAACCGATCTTCTGAGAAACTAACTATATGATTTTAGCAATTGTTTTATTCAATAGTATTTTTTAATTTCAAAGATTAAACTATTATCTGTCATTCATCTTTAAGATTATTATCAAAGATGGATGAATAACTAATGTAGTAATTCTTAAAATGAGAAGTAAAATTTATAGTTCCTTATCCTAATAAGGTAATATTTTTAATGAATCATAGTTAATTTTTTTTAGAGATCAGAATAAGATCTCCATCAGGATGTCTAACTTCAAATTATCGAATAAGTTTTAATGCATTAAGATAAAATCACTAATAGAGGAAAGGTCAGAGTTCAGAAATTAAAATAGAAAGTTAATTGAATATGTATAAATACTCTTACTTTAAAATATGTATCTAAGAGTTTTGGACAAATCAAATCAATCCAATAATTACTGTCAGATTTGAAGAGGATTCCATATATGATCTTTATGCTATTGGTTCTTTATTTCAGTCATAATTGGTTGAAAATTTATTTGTCTAATTAAATAACAGAGCAGTTTATATATTGAAATATATATATCATGTGTGTATTTAATGTTTTTTGCTGAATGTATTTTAAGCTATAAGAAAGATTCTTAAATAGTTACTAGTGAAATTAATAAACAAATTGCTTTTATTAAATGCATTTAAAAAGTAATAATGCTGCTGTTGGTTATAAAAATTCTAAGCTCATCATACATAAAGATAGAAGAATACATAATTTTTCTAAAATGCTTATGGAAAAATGGAGACTGCTAGTCGGTAAATTGGAAAGTCAATGTAAATAGCAGAGTGTTAAGAAATATGCATGTAATTCATAAGAACAGTAATCAGATTTGAAAGATAATTCCTATAGTCTGTAATTCTACTTAACATATACACACACTTAAAAATAATTTGAACTAATGCTAAGATCAGAAAGTTCCTATTGAAAGAGAAACAGTCGTTTCTTGATTTAATACAATCACAAGTTCAAAACTTTATCTTGATTTTATGAGAAAATAATCACGTTGGTAATAATTGTTTTAGCTTTTTAAAAATTAACTAACATTAATTTTGTGATTTAGGTCTTGTAACATTATTGGTTTCAATAGATTTACAAAAACGTTTAACACATAACATGATACTTTGATGTGATTAAAGCTATCAAATTATTTTCATATATAGTTGATATAATGGTTGTAAAGAAGGAGTGAATCTAATGCTAAGATTGCATATATTTTTCAGTGCTGAAAATTTGCCACAATATCTTTTCACACATGAATATATATATATATTAAGGATAGTTTCATTTCTGTAATCAGATGAACCTTTGTGCTACATCCTTCCCACCTATTTTTTTTTACATAGAAAACGAAGCTTTACAAGGCTTTTAATTTCCCTACTCATATATTTACACATTCTTGCAATTAACCCGATTTTGCTACAATAAATTGAAGATCTTACAAAATTCTTTCTGGTGATCCTTGATGTTTAGTTAAATTCTAAAATTAAAGCAAGTATAGCTTGAATGATTATCAAAACCAAAATAAATATGATGGATGAACGTTACTGATGTACTTTATTTTTTCACATTGTATTTAGAATTTTTTTAAAAATTTACTCCAAGCTAGATATAATAATAATATCACTAGATCAAATTACAAGACTTCTTCAAAGGTAGAATAATATTTTTTTCTTATTATATATTGCTTTTAGGTGCTAGTACTAGAATTTGTTTTGACGATTAGATGGACACACTTATAGTCTGAGAAAGTAATTATATATAATAAATACTGGAATATACAATTAAAACAAGCATTAGCAGAAATTAATTACTAAAAATGCAATGATAAAAAGTTTAAAACCAAAAGCAATTTAAGATTAAAGGTGTGCAGAAGTATTAAATATTTTTTTATTTGAATCTTGAAAGATGATTATGTATGGATTTTTTTAAAAAAATTTGCATATAGATAACACAAATTGCATGACTTCTTTGGAAAGTAAACATCTTTCATGTAATAAACATCAGAGTGATTCAATCTACTTGGTTTAGTGTAATGGTTGAGTGTCAAACTTTAAAACATTAATTCCTTAAATCCATTTCAATTCTTGAATTTGTAATACCCAAACTGTTTACAAACTCCTGAATAATAAAGCCATTTAATTATTTTTTACTTTATGATTAAATAAATTTATTATTTAATTAATTTGTTGGCTATTAATCTGTACATTTTAAAAAGTTTCAAACATTGGTAAATATAAAATTAGCATTACAATTTTCTACAAAAATCATTTAATTTTATGAGTGCAATAGCTATGATATTTTGATTAGCCAAACTTTCTTCAAGTTAATCACTAAGATTTATATATTTAGCTTTTCCCCTCACTTACATTAATATATGACATCTCTTCACACCATTACCCTTGGAATGTGTAGTTAGAAATTTTGTCAGCAGTGGATCAATATTAATATCAGTTTTTTCCATATGGCTTTCAACTAAATAATAAAAAGCAACATATTTGTTTAAGAGCCATATGAATAAAATGGATATTTCAAATGCTAATCATAAAAAATATCAAATCAACTGTCATTAAAAAAAATTGAATATATAAATATCAGTTATTAAAATTCAAGATAAAAAGCCATCATGATGTAGTAATTGAATTAATTTTGGTAAATATACACTATTTTTGTTCAGAGTTATTGAAAATTCTAAGAGCAGTTATTTAATGTAAAAACTTCTATTTCAACTTTCTAACCCCAGGACTGAGTATGAAGTATTTAAAATTATGCTTTTATTTAGTAATTTCGAAAATTTAATTGGTGAAATTTTCAAAATTTAAATTTGTATTCCCTAATTCGCTTTAAAGAATGCATTTTCTTATAAAAATAAAACAGCAATAAGACCTTGCAAGGAAAAACTACTAATTAACTCTTTAATTAACTTTTGATTTGAATAAAAGAATATTAAAAAATGCATTAGCATTCTATAAATAAATGAAAAAATTGTAATTTGAATCCAATTGCTGCAGCTATTATATTCTTTACCATTAACAAATTTGAAGCTGAAAGAATTTGATCAACTGCCAGTTTTGAAGAAGAAAGTGGGTAATATTGTTACATCGACAACACTGATAAGCCATTAGATATAAGTCTTATATAAAACTTTTATAAGAGATTTGATATTATTAAATTTTTTAAAATCTACTTTATGATCAACACTCCAAATTGATCATTAGAAAATTAGTGCAAATTTATATGTGCAAATAAAAAAACATTTTGATTCTTTTCTTTTTTTATTAAAATCAGTAGTTAAGAAAGCCCTTCAGATTTGAATGAGTGACCATAATATGGAGATAGTTTTCCTGCAGCCTACTATGCCATAAATATCAAAATTAATCATCTAATATTGGTTTGAAAATAGGTATTCAGATATTCTTAGCTAAAAGATGAACAAGAATAGAAATGCTAAACTAACAATTTCAAATTTGATGAATGTTTTTGTCTGTTCTTCCTTTAGAGCTGTGGAAAGACTTTTACCTCGCAATGGGCTATTTAGAGATTATTAATCTTTTACATTTCTATAGTTTAATGCTGCTCTTATTTTCGTTAAATCGTAATAGTATTTTATGAAAATTTCAGCATAATTATTCATCAATTAAATATTTGTGATCTTTTTCTGAATTTAAGAATAAAAAGAATTTTATATACTTCAGAAATATTGGAATAAATAATTGCCTAATTATTTAAAATTTAGAATTTAGAAAATTCATTATTAAAAAATATTGTTAAAAATGCATCATATATAGTTATTGCAAAAAAAATACTGTAACTGGTTAAATTACTGCATTCACTTTTTTAAATCTTTCCTAATAAAAAATAAGTTTATATGTAAAACTGACTTCAGAAAGAAGTTTACTACAAACTGAAAGTAGATCCTTTAATTTCTTTATAAGGCATTAAAGAAATGAAAGAGAGCAAATTTCTAATAATCACTCCATATGTTCATGTCATTGCAGCTATTATTAATCTATGATTATTCATATAGTAAATGAACATGGATGGAATGCTCATTAATATACATCAGTCAGCATGATGAGTTTACCATCTATTTATCAGTGAATTTAAGACCAAGAAAGATCATGACCTTTTTCTCAGCTGCTGTATAGTTCTTATCTTAAATATCACCTGAGTTTTCTTGAAGGCATAATAAGAGTGTGTGAATGATACTTTTTAATAGATATTTGCAAGTATGCTAGCCAAAACTAAATGGTAGCCCTTATTACCAAGATACCATAAAGTAAGCTACCAGCCAAAGCAGTATTTGATGACTGAAGATGGAGGATATTAAGAATCCTCTGATTGTAGGTCCTAATTGTCATTCAATGATGATATTTTATTTGAAGCAAATACAACTAAATATCACTTTCATGCAAGAGAAGATTACATGAATTGAAGGAAGAATTGTCTAATAATAATTGGGGCATTGTTGGACTTTGTGAAGTTAAAAGCAAGGATGAAGAGACAATTGATTTAAAAAATGAACATGAAAATTACTACCATTACAAAAGCATGAATATTATAAGCTCCAGTTGTGTGGGATTTATAATAAATAAAAATGCTAAAAAACAACCTTGTGAAGTTTAGCAGTACTTCAAACCAAGTGGTAAGATTAGTTTTTCAAATTAATGAACATAGCAAAGCAGATAATTCAGATGTATGCTTAAACAAGTCTGATTGTGATGAAGATGTAGAGGATATTTATATGGATGTACAAAATGCTTTTGACCAACCAAACAACATTTCAAAATTGTCATGGGAGACTTTAATGAAAGATGAAAGTGGTGTAAATAAATTTGTTTTTGGTGATAGAAATGAGAAAGAAGCCAGACATGTAAAGTTCACAGACTCTAGAGAAATGAAAACTAAAAACTAGAAGCACTGCAATAAACTTGTTAAAATTTGGAAACCATTTTAGAATTTTAACATACTTTGAAGATAGTTCAGTCTTGACTGAAATCAATAAGAAGATATTCAATATTTCATTAAAAACATAAGAAGTAATCAAGTAGTAAATTTTCTACTGAGACAAGATAATGTATGAAGAAAAAAAAGAATTTGAAATTTTTAGAAATGTTAAGAAGAATTGAATATCAATAATTATAAAAACTAATATGAAAAAATGTTAATAATGATATTAAAAAAACATAATTGTGAATTGGCAAAAAAAATTTATAAAAGAAAATTAAAGTGTTAAAATTGTAAAACATTTTGGTATGGATGGAGAAATTGTTTTAGCATTAAGAAAAAAATGAAACTATTATTAAAAAGAAAGATGATATCATGAAATGTGTTGATAAGGTCTATAAAAGATAAATATAGTAATAAGGAATTGAGAAACCAAAGTATCTCTTACAATTACTATATTTTGTGAATTACCAAATATTTCAAATAATGAGATGATACATGCAATTAAGTCTATGAAGAAGGGGGAAAAGCACTAGAAAATGGTGGGATGATTATTGTTATTTTAATGAAGAAATACAACAATTGTTGGAAAAGCAGATAAAAATTTGCTAGATGATTGGATAAATGCAATAATAATATTGTAATGATCAATAAATTTTACTAGCACAAGTCAGATTGTGATTTTATTTAGAAGATAATAATCCCTTCTCACTTGTGCTATACTATATAAATCAGTGATGTTAAATGTGTAGATATTTTTGTTTCCGCCATAGTATAAAGACTTGAGAAAATAAGAATGACTATCTTATTTTTAGACCTAAATAGATTTACATGAAAATAAGACAATCACTCATATTTTTTCAAAGTTTTTATCTTGTACTGGAACAAGAGTATCCTCACATTTAACATTGCTGATTTTTATAGTATGGCACAATTCACAAGAGATTATTACCTCCTAAATTAAAAAAAAAAACAAACAAACTGATATTTAAGAAAAATGAAAGAGAAAAGTTTAAAAATTATAGGTCCAGTTTTTTATCCATTCAATGTAATAATGTTGCCAAGATAGTTACAATTTATCTGCAGCAATCTTTGGAGAACCAATCAAAAACAATCTGGATTTCAAAATGATTGTAGCACAGGTGATCACATTCAAATATTGAGAGAAGTTATAGAAAGGATCAATGATTACGAATTGCCCATAATGCTTGGATTTATAGATGAAGAAATATAATTTAATTCTATAATCATTTCTATGATCATTAAAACTTTAGATCATCAAGTATAGACTTGAAATATAGTCGTATTCAAAAAAAATATAGCAAAATGCAACAGTAGTAATAATATTACATGGGGATAACAATAAGAGTTCACATTAAAAAGGTTGTCTGATTCCATATCACCAAAACTTTTTATATTAAGTATTTTGTGGATTAAAATAAAAAGGTAAGAGAGTAAAAATAAGTATAGATTAATTTATCTAGAATTCTCAAATGATGTGTTTGTTTTTGCAAATAATGCTTCAGAACATCAGGAAAAATAATGTCCAATGAATTTTCTCAAAAGAAGAAAATGAAGATTGATAATCACGAATTAGAAGATGATTTCAATAATAGATAGATACATTAGTCAGATTATTAATACATATGGAAACATGAGAGATGAAATTAATCATTTAAATTTGGGTGAAGAGTTTTTGATAGAAATAATTTAATATTAAAAGAAAATATGCTTATGTATTTGAAAATGAAGTTTTTCATAGATACTAGATCTTAATTATGGACAATACTTAATGGAACAGAAATACACTACTAAACAAAATATGGACAGATGTATGTAAAGAGTAATGAAAAGAAATCAAAAGTATAATATATGATTGAGTGAACAATGAAGTATCAATAACATATCACTGACATTATTGAAAGAACTAACATACTGAAATGAAATTAGGCTGGATATATGGCTAGAAAAGATAATAATAAATAGAAAATTGAAGTTTTAAATTGAAATATAAGATATTATAAAAGACCTCAAAAGAGACCAT
Source organism: Epiperipatus broadwayi (assembly GCA_028023455.1). Lineage (NCBI taxonomy): Eukaryota > Metazoa > Onychophora > Udeonychophora > Euonychophora > Peripatidae > Epiperipatus > Epiperipatus broadwayi. The sequence continues at coordinate 4,417,759 of JAQFVV010006206.1, forward strand.
GTATAAGTTAGATTATTAAAATAAAGTTTTTTGTGGGATGTAGACAAGAGCAACTATGAAGCATATAAACAGGAATAAACTTGGAGAGAACTTTATTTTGCAGAGGATCGATAATAGAAATAATGATGATGATATTAAACTGTTATTGTCATTAAAAGCAATATATAAACAATAGATACTTAACATTACTTTTTTCTCTTTTACAAAAAAAAAATATGTATTAAATAGTTCATAAAAGATCTCAGTTTTATAACAAAACGTATAAAAAGTGGCTTAAAGTCAAAGTTTAATAAGATGTAATTTTATGAATTTGAAATTTTAGAAATCGAAATTAAAATTCAATAAATGAGGAATGTGAATAATCCGAAAGAAACCCATCAATCATGCCAGCTGTGGACATAACATTTGAATTTTTCAATGTTAAAAAGATGTTTAATTCTTTCCTCAAAATCATGCATGTATATATTTCAAATGAAGATATAGGTAAAATGTAAATACAGTTTTTAAAAAGAGCCATGATTATAATTAAATATGAGTAAAATTTATGTGAAATTGTACAAATTAAAAACAATAAAATTTACAAAAATTACCACTTGATTATAATGAACCAATTTTATACCGAAATTTTATCAAGTATGTGCCTGTAAGTTATATGTACAAATAATTCTAAATTATATGCAAATATACTTGTGCCTAACATAAATAATAAATGAAATATAAATGAATTGTGATAAGCTTAAATATAGATAAACAATCTTTAAATGAAGCTCTGCAGGGCAGTCCTAGGCAATTTAGACAATAGCAAAGTAGTAAGAGTTAAAGGTTCCAGGGCCATTTCTTAGTGAAAGAAATAAAAAAAATATCACAATTTGTTCAATAAAATAAAATTATCATGTTTAACTTGTAAGTGAAGTGTGCAAGTCATGTGATCCCAAAACAACTTACTGCAGCATTATATTGCAATGCAAAGTCTTCAATAGCACTCTATAAAAATACAGTGAAACAAACATTACTTACAAGTCTTGATAACTGCTGGGGGATCGATGTAATAGCTTTTTGTTACTGTTTTAACTAGTAATGACAAATATTAATTTTGTTTTATGGATTTTTAAAAATCAAAAATAAATTATTTTAAAATAAATATTTATTAATGAAATAGGGGTTGCAATCTACAATATTCTTCAGCAAAAATTACTCAATTTATAAATGGTACCTTCTTGTCTAACTTATTAAGTCACACAAAGAAAAATTTATTTTTAAAGAATCAATTAATTATTAATAATAATTTTCTTTGACTTTTTTCATTATTTATGAAAAGCACTTAGATGTTTCTACAGTTTACCATATAGTGTCACTACTATTTTCATCAATCTTTTTCAAAATGGAAAATCCAAGAATTATGCAAATTTTATTAACCTTTGCCTAATATGCTCAATAATCAAGGCAAAGTGTTGCCTCAATTGTCTAAATTGGATGTTTTACTACATCCTAGCATATAAACATTGTTTCAGTTTGTAGTGTGTTTTTCTAAAAGTTTGAAATCCAATGGGTATGGTTCTATATTTTAATTTTGAATTTGGTGCCTAAGTGGTAAAGGTAATTGTATGATATGAACAACTCAAAGTGCAAAATGCTGAAATGTAAAATTTAGCATTAATTTTTAATGTTATATCAATAAAGGCATAATAATAATAATTTTTTAAAAAAAATTTTTTTATTTCAATAATATTTTTATTATTTTCAAAGGATATTTTTTTTTTTTATAAAAAATATAAAATATACTTTACTTTTATAACTATATTATGCTTTTTTGAAATGCAAGCTTACATATTGGAAACAAGAAATATGTTTTATGTTATGTTAGTAGAAAAATAATTTATTTATCTTATTAATAAAATATTTTCTTAGTTTCTAAAATATTTTTCATCTTTATATATAGGAAAGACAGAGTTTAAATGGAAAATAGATAACTAACTTATGTATAGTTTAATTCCATAAGAAACAAATAATTGATAATAATCAATTGAAAATGAAAAATAGACCAACATCAAAATTACCTTTAATTAAAATGTTTTCCTATTGAAAGTATTTTCATGTGAATGTTTTCTAAATCTCATTGCAAATTCAATTTAGAAAAGATGATCACAAAATATATGATGTTGAAATATTATGTGTAAAAAATAATAAAATACATGAAATAAAACATCAGAAGAGGAAAAGGAAATTTCATAAATGAAATCAAGAACAATATGCTGAAGTTTGTCATTGGCAAAAGTGAAAGTTTAGTCAAGCCTGCATTATTAAAAACTTCTTTTTGGGAAATAAAAGTAAAATTCTTATTAGGTATAACCTGCATAGATTTGATCATGGAAAGTTATACGCTGAGAATACAAGTTTTGTCATGTAGTAGTTATTATTTATTATGTTATGCTTATTAAAGATTTTCTTCTATCATAATAAAGATGCCAGGAAAATGCCTGAACTTAATCATTTAGAGGAAGTAAAAGTCATAACAAGATTTCCATAGGTGTATCTGTGGAAGGATCATTACAGATAAAAAACATCATACATAGAGTAAAGCTTTATTTATATCGGCTTATTATGTCTTGAAAATGAAAAGATATTTTCAATAATGACATTAGTCCTATTGACTTTGAAATAATTTTTGTTGTTTATCCAATTCCTAAACATAGTAAAACATTGACTAATTAAAACTAAGAAATATTTACTTAACCAGTTTTATCTTATCATAAACTCCAAAATTTTTCAAAGGGAATGGTGATTAGATTTTCATTTCTTCACAGTAAAAATTTGTTGATAATGAAAATAAAATATTATATATAGGCATTCTGTATATAAAAAATCAATAAAAAATATAAAAAGTGCATAAAAATTCTAAGGAAGAATAATTATACTATATGGTCTATGTAGTAATGATAAATACATCTAATGATTTAGTTATATGTAATTTAAAAGTTGTTATATCAAATTTTCTTTACATGTTTATAAGGCTTTATATTTTTAATGCATAATACTTTAATTCATTCACAATTATAATATAAATAATGAAAAGCATAGACAATAATTATTACCTTAACTTTCTTTTTTGTATTCATAAGCTTAATTTTGAAAACAGTTTGGTTTTAAGACCTAAGATTAAATAACTTTGATTGTATTAACTTATTTTTGTTGTTCATAAATTTTAGTAGAGCATATCTGTAAACAGAAAAACAATATCTGATAATTATTGATTAACAGTTTTGAAATGTATATATTTGAGTTGAGTTTTGAGCTGAGTTTTAATTATAAGTTGAGGCATTAAATCATGGTACTAAACATTGTAGACTGATGATTGGCATTGATTCTATTCACTCTCTATGTAAATTTTAAAAGAATGCTTGGTTGTAGAATAATGTTGGATCAGCTGAGGAAAATATTTTATCTATATTACTATCTACTGTTTCAACAGATGTTAAAATTGAAAGCTTCAACAAGATTTATATGAAGAGTCATTAGACAAAATAGTATGGTTATTAATTATTATGAAATTTGGAATTATCATACCCTTGTAAGTATATTTACATTTAGTTATCATCACTTCTACATATTAAAAATGAATAGATGAAATATACATGTATATAAACATTTCTATTAACTAATTACTACCTGTAAATTTAGATTGGTAATATAAGTGATGAAAAGTTGAATCTTCTGTTAAATCATTTATTTTTTCTACTTAACAGATCTGAATAAGTATTTTTAATTTTCCTTTTTTTAAATTATGAAATTCTTAAATAGTTTTATGGAAATGATTATCTAATGTGATAATAAATATCATATCTGAATAACAACATTTCAGTTACTGTATTTTTAAATTTTTACCATTAAACCTGGATCTCATTTTATGCGGATTTTTTTAATGTGATTTTGAAGTTATGCGATTCATGTTTCTTCTTAATATCTTTGTATGCAGTTTTTTTTTATGTGATAAAAATTATGAGATCAGAAGTTGAGCTCCAATAATGCGCTATTACTTTAAATATTATAAATTTTGCATACTCACACGTCAGGTTTATAGTAATAGTGCATTATCGGAGTTCAACTTCCATCTAATAATTTCAATATTTTCAGCACTTTATAATAGTACTGTAATAGATTTTATGCAATAAAGAAGTTCATAATTCACTTAAAATCAGGATTTCCCCATTTTATATACACATTAAATTTTACAAGATTATAATGTAAATCTGTTCTAAACATTATAGATGCCTATATTATGCATGTTATTGTTTTTGCATTTTAAATCACATTATATTTTTGCTTTTTTAAAAAAGAGTTCATAACCAATTAATTAGTATCCACAAGTTTATTTTTAAAAGGTGAGTAACAGTGGTGGGCACAATTAAATTTGACAATTAAAAATTAAAATCTTATTTTTAATTGTAATTAACAATTTAAAAATTTCTATGTGATCTGAAATTAATGTGACGTGAAACAATGAAATTTGATTTTTAAATGGAATTGAAAATTAAAAAATTAAAGACAAAAATAAGAATTTAATTTTTAATTGTTAGTTTTAATTAAATTTTGTCCGATAGTGGTGAGTATATGTCTTTTTATTATCACAAATCTAAGTTCTTATTTCTATTTTAAACCTTTAGTTTACCCTAATGGAGAGGGACAAGAAAATGAATTTCTTTGGAAACAAAAATTTCAATTTTAAATCACTTAGTGAAATAGGAAGGATCAACAGTGATTAGAAAACATTTTAGTTTGGGTGAATCCACTATAACAGCATTTAAAAAAAATGAAGTTGGTGCTAGTTGTATTTCCTCTTGTGACAAATCTGATGTCTCACCATTTCACAAATGAATCTGCATATTGTCAAATAGTGATAATGATTAAAATACTGTACATGTATGAGAAAATGTAAATTATGCATAAAAATAGATTGTTTCGAATAAAATTAAATACTGTAGTTAATAAAAAAAGTAAGAAAAGTTTGTCTTATATCAAATCTTTTCAAATTTGAATTTTTTTATTAGTCATATTATATTTCCTTATTTTTTTTATGCGAATTTTAAAATAATTTTACATTGTTGCTTTGCTTTTATGCAATTTTTGAAAAATACAGTACATATGCACCATATTTCAAGGTAAGTTAAGTCTATTTTTGTGCAATTTCCTTTGTGCACATTTTCTGAGGAACCTATCTACTGCATAAAATGAGACCCAGGTGTATTTACATTTTAAATAATATAAAAGTTAGGCTAACTATACCAAAATTAGTATTTGCATTATATCAATATTTTGTATCTCTATTTTGACAATAGTTCCAATTTCTTCATTAATAAGCATGTGTATTATTCTGTTAAATTTATATGAATTACATAAATAGCCAACTTATGAACCAATTATTGAATCTTATTAGTTAATTAATTAAATATTATTTTGTTTAATTCATATTTTTTATGCTCCAAAATATTCATTACTCTAGTGATTACTATGGGTTTACATTTCTACACTCAATTAATTACTAGGATATGATTACAGTTTGTGTATGTATATACAATTGGTTGCCTACTATAAATCACCAATTGATATTATACTATGGTAGTGTCTTATAATAAATTAATTTCTTTCACAACGTTACTATATTAGTAGGGCCAAACTTAATGTATGATTACACTATAAATACTTATCTAATGTACAACACAATTCCAGAACATTCAAAAATGATAAATTAATTCTTATATTTAACTTAATTAAAATATGTTTGACATTTTAATTTTTTTTCAGTCATTTCCATAATGATGTGGATTGGCACTATGATTACTGCATTGTATTGTTTGTAATAACAGAATTAGAAACAATGTATTAGATCTTATTCCACAGATCTCTCCAATAAAATTATATTGAGTGGTTAAAATTAATAAATATAAATCTATTATTGAGTTTTCATTTTTGTTTCTATATAACAAATATAATTACAAAACAACAAGATCTCTGCTATATGTCATGTTCATATAGATGGAAAGTTAGTTTGTTTTTTCTTAATTTTTAAAATCAATTTTTTTTTCAAAGATATTTTTAATAATAAATATAAATTACCTATTAATATTATAATTACAAATAGTGTTTGAAGCTATGAAAATTCACATCATTATTTTTATTAATTGTAAATTTGTTTTTAATCTTTCTGCTTTTCATTATCATATTTTATCAGGCCAGAAATCAAGAAATTGAATTTGCATTTTTCACCATCTACTGAGAAATTTTGCAAATTTTTCTTTTTTACTGTTTTAAAATTCATGCATATTTTTTTCTAATGTTTTAATTTCAAAAAAATTCAAAAGATGTCAGGATAATCAAATAAATGGGTTTTCAAATTTCTTAAACTCTACATTGATGGGTGCCTATTATATATTTGGTGATTCCAAACTTTGTGAGATTACTTCAAGAAAATATTATGATGATCTAAAAACTTGATTTTTTGGAAAGTTTACAATTATTTTTGTATAGTAATGGTGTATTAATTATTAGCAATAAAATACATATTATTACATATTTATTTTTTACAGAAATGTTTTATTTTTAAATATAAAAGAATATATTCCTTTGAATAATGTTACCATAGAGATTAAGGTTGCTGGAAATACAAGCATCTAGAAATGTCAAAATTACAACAAAAAAAACTTTTAAAGCATAAATTGATATATTTACTAGATATAAAAATAATTTGTTCAGATTTTTAAAACAAACATCAAACAAAGAAGATTTCATTCATTTTGCAAATTGAATCTGCTCCACCTGAAATTTGATGATGAAACAATGCTTTGTTTCAATTAAAATCTAATTTTTAAAATAATTCCCAAAATTAAATGTGACTTTTTAAAATTTAATTTCTAAACAAAAATATCTACCAAATGAGGGTCAAATTTATTATATTCTGATTAATAATAATGGTTTAATATTAAAGTAAAAGTTGAAAGCTTAAAGTAAGTGAGAACAAAGAAATTTGTCAGAATATACAGGTTATGCTAAAAATAATTTTATTTTATTAGTACCTTTATTTAAACTGAAAACTATATATATATATATAAAATTAATTATACATTTAATCATTACTGAATTATATTTGGTTATATGTTGAAAAGTTTACACAGTTTTTAAGATAGAATAAATAATTTTTTAAATTTTTCATTATAATTTATTGGTTTTATAAATTATTTTACTTGTGTACTTAATCTTTTGCAAAATTTTTCTTCTCTCATCACTCATTACTTTAAAAGTAGTCTATTTTTACTGCAATGTGATAAGATGCAATTTACTGGTAGCATATATACACTTTTAGTCTGATTTCTTTTTTTACTATGTTTTACAATAGTAGTAAAACAAAAACAATTATTTTAAACTAAAAGTATAATAAGATATTTGATTTGTAGACAGATTAGTAAGTAAACTTATCAGATGTTATTGTGAAGAATTTTTCTATCCAAATAACCAATGACAAATGCACATATGTTCATGCTTAATAATGTTATAAGTTTTTAAACAAAAGTATGTTTTTATTATGATATAAATACAGTTTTAAATATAATAAAATGTCTGCGTCAATTTAGCATTTAAAAAGAAATCGTTTCCAAATTTATTTGTTTGATAATATATTTAAAATTTTGTCATGATTTAATTAATCTACAAGCACAAATTTCATATAACCTTAATGAGAAACACTATCTTTTTAGATAAATATATCAATGTTATTAATAATTGTTTATTAGATTAGAGATTTTTTTACATTACTGTATAATATTTGTTTTCTTAAAAGAATAAGGTGGTTAGATTCGGATTCTATACAAAAAATATTTATGTTTAGAAGAAAACAAGTCAAGAAAAATCAGTAACATAAGACCACAACTTGTAATTAGCTGGAAAAAAATCATATCATATTGACCACAGCATATTTTTTTTGTTAATTTTTTAAAAATATAAAATATTAAATAGAATTTCATTACCTTTAAGTAATATAAATAATAATTCATTTGGACTTGACAAACTGAATTAAAACATGTTTGATTTTTTTAATTTCATATTTTTACTATGTCATCCAAGAAGAAACAAGTTATTGTTTTTATTAAATCTTATTTTATATTTCATTTATTTATAAAATTTAAATATTTTAAGTATAATTTTTGTTTGTAAATATATATTTTTAGCAAATATTTTAAAATTTTGGACAATATAATAAAGAATAAAAATAAATTTGATCAAATAATAAAATTGTGAAATTTAATTCAAGGGACTCTCAAGAACACAGCACCAAAAAAAAATATTATTGTGGATGTCATTGGTTGTTTTATGATATACATTCTCATGACATTTCAGAACTTTTCTGAAGAGTAGAGTTTGAAAGATAATTGACTTCCAAGTGAAAAACAGAAGTAAAATATCTTATTAATATAAGATTATTTTTGCTTTCAGAAAATTGATATTTAATTTTCATTATGTCACAGAAATGTAGCATCAAGAAAAATAATTTCCAAGCAATAAACTAGTAGAAATTCTGTTAATGATATGACTAATCAATGATCTGGAAATTAGGATAAGTTCACTTACATTTTCATTTTATGCCTTTAAAAGATTTGTTTTAGTTTTCATTAAAATTAAATAGTATAATATATATAGCCACTAATTTTGTATGGATTTATACATTTATAATTTTGAATTTGTATCATACTTTTCCTGCTTAAATGGTTGTTTTGGATGATAACATTGCTTTAGGCTGTGGGCCTAGAATAAATTATTACTAAATGCATGTATTTTGCTGTAAGCTACAATGAACAGATGATAAAACAGGAATTAATTAGCTCATTATAGCAGTGTCTAGTGTATATGGAGAGTTGCACATGCACAAAATTTAGCAAACCCATTCATTACAATAATTTTTTTAAAAAAAGCAGCAGTTATTAAAATTCTGTTTAATGAAGCTCATGCCAGAATGTTATGGTGGTTATGAGGATGCTCAAATGTTTTGCAATCTCTGTGATAATTTATTTAGCCATGGTTTTGTATTTTTCAGGGTAGTGTTCTATAAAGTCATCGATCACTCTCAGTAAGTAATAGTTTCTGAGTGAAGTCAAAGGTCTTATTGGCTTCATTTTAACATATTTAGCAATTACATTCATCATCATGTGTCTGGAAATCTTGAAGTTCAACAATTAACAACATCAACATGCCACCTAATCAGAAATAACAAAGTGATATCTTTTAAATCAAACATTTGCAACCTTCTAACCATAGGTTTATGTTATCAATTATATTTCTTATTACTTTCATATTGTTTAAATCCAATAAAATATCATATAGTTCTATCACATGACTTTAACTTATTCAATGTTATTTCAGTAACCTACTTTTTTTCTCTCTTACTATCTATGCCCATTGCTGTAAACTTTAGCACTATCATCTGCATCTGTCAATCACCAAAGCTTACAGCAAGTAGTGAGAAAAAAAAAATGCTATTCCATATTATTAATAATATATTGTAACTTAATAAGGGAGTCCATTGTAACAAAATTAAATGAAGAACAAATAACTATTACCATACCTGAGTAAAGGAGTCCAAATATCAAGATATTAAGTAAAGGTTCAAAATATAACACTATCAAGAATTATAAGCAAATTATGAGCAAATTATTATAACTCAGGTATACAGACAGTAATCTTATCCACTTTCATTTCTTGGTTTGATGTTAAGTGCATGTTTAAACAAATACTAAGTGAATATGGTCTAGCAGGGCGCCACTAGATTATCTGAATCTAGACACGGTTATATCTAATAACCTTTCACATGTACCGGGTTTGAATCCCTTTTTGGTACTTTATTTCTAATAAAAATGAGAGATTTTGCTTTTTGAGCCATATCACTATAAGCACTAATAGTTAGGTAAAAGTAAAACATCTATAAACCAAAGTGGAGTATTAGACATAAATCACTTCTTAGATCTTAGCATAACAAATGTGTTTCAATATTTTATAAGTTTACTAGCTCAGATTATATATAACTAATTTAGGATGGCAATTCACTCATCCTTGCATGAAATAGATGATGGGATGTGGTTATAATAATACTAAGAAATCACTAAATATTATAAAATCAATATTTATTTATGGCCTTTAAACAGTTAAACAGCTCAGTAATTAAAACGTTGATGATGATGATGATGATGATAATAATAACAATAATGACAAGGGTTTCAACTACAGCTCTAGGACTAAGCCTAAACATAAAACTAATTTTATAAAGAAATTCATAATTATTGCTTAATTTTAGCATATTTACTTATATCTTAAATAACTAATATTCAACCATTGATGATGATGAATAATCACACTTAACAAAGACTACAATTAATGAAATATATACGCCTCGTTTAATAAAACAAACTAATATTTATTACTACATTTCTAACATATACATAAAAATTTCTAGATAAATATGAAAATTGACATGAATAATAATAATAATAATTGATTATATAACAATCCTCAGATTAATTTTAAGTTCTTCCCCCTTTCCCTTCAAATGTATTAAGTTGGACGTCACATTGACCATGATTTTCACTCCATGAGAAAAGTATTTTAGAAAAAAAATATTATCTGCTCATTAGCACACATACTTTAAAAATCTAACATGTAAATAGAATGTAAAAAAAAAAAATGTTAGTAGAATGGAAAGAGCAAGTTTTAGAAAAGAGTTTTAAATCATTATCTCTCCCTCCCTTCCAAGCGCTGAAATCTATACTTAACTTGAAACAAAATAATCTAATATTCTAATACTACTCATTATTTCACATTCAGTCGCAATTATACACATATAAAAATACCATTATGGATGTGCGTGTTTTATCCCATAATAACAAAATATTATTCAAAACCAAAATAATAATAATATATTAGTTAAAACTAAAATCATAATACCATAAAAAAAATTGTTTCACACATTAATATTTTTCATAACTGTAAAATTAATAAACAAATAATTTTCATACATTCAAGATAATTTATGAAGCTCAAAGTTATTTTTAGTAAGACATTCTTGTTTTAATCGATCTGAATAGTCTTTAAAAGTTCTTTAAATAAAAATATACCACTTTATTGCTAAAATGTTTATTAAGACTGATATCATAAAGAAAATAGATATAAAAAGTCATATTACCGATCTTTTGTTTGTGGCGAATTTCCAAGGGTTCAAACTTGTCTTGTATATTGTCTATATTTCTGCAGCTACCATTTCCATCTTATGACAATCTCTTTCTTGAGGTGTATAACTATTTGATGATGATGACTCTATTGAGGTTATTTGCTTTAGTGGACAATTTGGAAATCATTATTTATTTTTTTCTCTTCTTCTTATAAATAATGTGGATGAAATACAGAAGTTGTTTTCACATTTATAAATTTTCTTGAGTTTAAAATCAGTTGTTGTAACAATTAATTGGACTTGATGATTAATATTTATCAGTAGATTAATTCATCTTCTTTGAATGCAGGTGAATGCTTTCTTCCTTCTATTAAAAACATCTTATTTCTCTGGTCAGTTGAAAGTTGTATAATATTATTTTACATCTTTTCTTTCCTATGTTGCAGCTTCCTCCAGATGGTCAGCAAATGGGGCAAATAGGACTATATATAATTTTTCTAGCCAGACATTTCTTATATTTTCAGCATTCAATTGGATAGTTTAATAATCTGAATCATAACTACAATAATTCAGATTTTTATGGGTCAGCCTTTAATTTTGGACAAATTTTTATCTTATTTTTGCAAATTTAATTAGATACTCTAATTTATTTTCAACTAAATTATTTTCTTCAACTAAAACTTTTTTTTTTTCTTTTTAACATCCAGGTAACATTTCAAACCCTTCAGCCTTTGGCCCCCCTCCCGTGAGAGATAATTCATTTACAATAACAAAAAATTGCTACAGAAGATCGATATCTGATTAAACAGATTTCCTCTTTTAACAAAAAATTGTACAAAAAAATAATTTGACAGATTTAATACTTCCTTTTCTTTCAATATTTAGTAAATGTAAATTTCTGTATGTAATGTACACACATCCTTCATTCTTTCAAATCATTCATAAACTAACATTAAATACTATAATTGCTAGCTTAGTAATTATAACCCAATTATTTAATTAAATCTGTAACTTTTAAATCCCAATTATAATTAAAGAAAAGCAAAATAGAAGTATAGAATAAAATGTTAGAATTGATCAAGCATAGCTTAGTTTTAAAGAAAGTTAAAATGTTGAATATTTGAAATATAAAACAATTAAATAATTTACACATACATTGCCTATATGTATGCATTATAACTTTGCTTTTTAACAGAAAATTTAAATATTAAATAGTTTAAATGTGTGTATCACCCCTCCATCAACACACAAACAAATAAAGCATATAATTGTTGTCCCACTCTCTTTCTGTTTAAAGCTTTTGAAATTTTGATCTGGAAGGGTTTGAACTTGGATGCCCTACAGCTTCTTTTATGGTTATATAAAATTGTGATGATGATTTTTGGTTTACCTTTTCTACATGCACATTACTATAAATTTATCTAGTGACTAAATTGTAATGGCACAATATATATATATATATGTTGGGATGTATTCTTATAAAATTTGCTACATTATGTTGAACATAGTATAAATATGGTAAATATTCATTTTATTTTGTTGTATATTTAAAATTGGCAAAAAAAATATATCTGTAAATAGTCAAAATAAGAGTCATAGATCACATGACTCTATCTCTTAAGCTTGTAAGTTATAAAACAATGAGGAATGCCAATTCCTCTACAAGCTTTATGATAAATGCTTAGCCAGAGCCAGCACTTAAAATATCTCTGTCAGGAACCCCTCCCCAAACCCCTGACCATGGTTTCGTGCTTTGGCACTCCTCAGAGAGGTGTCAGGGTAGGTTCAGACACTAGTTCTAAAAATACCAACCCAAAGCCAAGCATTTAACTAAAAGTTATCTATTGAGTGGAAAATTCTGAAATTTTCAGACATCTACCTGTCTTCAAACCCAAATCTATAAAGGTTTTGTAATATTAAAAATTGTTTGCTAATGTATATATGTCAGGTAAGCATGACTTATGTGTTGTCTGTAATAGTTTGATAGATATAGAAATTGTTCCATTCAGAAAAAAGTACATAAAAATCCAAAAATGTGAGTTTAAATTAAATTTTCATATCGTTAAAGTTTTTTAAAAAATATGAATAGTTTCAGTATTGTCATAGGAATATCTGAAATCTAAAGGTGTCTAGGAAACATTGTTGTTATTATAGAAATATTTGAGGACTAAAGGTGCCTGGGATATATCGTTAATCTGCACACATCCATTAAGGGATAGACAGAGGTATGGTGATAGTTTTGCACACAACTGGTTCATCCATGAACTGACAATACTTATTGCAAAGAAATTAATACATCCAGGGTTATAATCACCAGGCATTGCCTTGCCTGGTTTGATGAAGAATTTCAAATAAAGTTTTATTTGTAAAATAGTAAAATAAAAACAACAGCCTTTAAATAGCCCATTTTAGGGCACAGATTTCTTCAGCAGTACTTCTGGAGAATTATTCTCTTGCAAGTCACAATGGAGTTTGTACAGATTTCCAATAGTGTTTTAACTTCTAAGTAAAAAATAATTAGTTGCCCATTCACTATCCAATATTAGATATGCATATACACAAACATCCATTAATTTGTTTCAAGTTACAAAAGCTTACGATTTGTTTTTCCAAATACCAGGTCCATAGCCAGTTTAGCTAGCAGCAATCTAATCATTGATCAATAAATGAATATCATTATTTTTAACTAAAAGATAAAATAAGGATAGAAACTGTTAAAATTCTCACTATTCGCCATTTATCAGTCTAGTGAGCAACGCTTTAATTCTCTTCACTGTTCTTTGGAGAACTGTATTCGGGCTATTTATAGGTTGTTTCGTCTTTATTAATGCGTGTAAATTGTCAATTTTCTAAGAATATTTTGATTTAAAAGATTATTAAAAGATAATAGTCTTTCATTTTTATATTGATTATATTCAGCACTGTTCAATAAAAACAAAATATATAAGTCATGGTTATGAAATGCTATACTAATTTTTAAAGTTATTTTCTTTTTTGGAAAGGAAGGGGGGGGGGTAATCGTTTTAATATTATTAGAATCTCCTAACAGCCAGTTTAAGCGATTAAAATTGTCAATAGAATGTAGAATCTTTTTTTGGTTGTAAAAACTAATAGATTAATTTAAGAATTGTTTGACTTAAGTGTCTTTTTAATGTTCTTTTATTTATTTCTTTAAGTAAATGCTAGGTGAAAATTAAATCTTGAGAAAGAAATAAAAAGCCTGAGGTCAAGAAGATAGGTAGACCGCCTTAAAGTAACTGATCAGCCTTTTTTTTTTTTTTTCGACCACGACATTTAATTAATTGGACTATCCTTTCTTTTGACATAATGAATTGGATTATTAGCATGCTAGTCGATTTACAGATACTTTGGGATAACTGACCACCAGTTTTTCTTTTTCTTGGGGTATAATGCAAACAATAGAGCCAAACTAAACTAGTGTGTAAAAATAGCTTTGGAATTTTTCTCGAATAAACAAACGACACTTATAAACAGCTAGACTAAAATGACAATTAGTGGGCAACTACTCTTCAGGCAGATGTTATAAATTATCAGTACAAAAAAAAAAAAAAATCAAACCAACTATCACTTTTGTTAAGTAATTAACATAAAATTAGGAAAACTGTTCAACTATATCAAGAATGTGCTGCCATCTATTAAGTGTTAAGAATTGAATTTGTGAAGTTTTGTATAAGTATGTTGCTTTTAAATTTTAATTCGTCTAACATATTTTATTCCAATTAATAAATGAATGTGCAGCATATGTTAGACGAATTAAAAATTTTATTGATAGACATCAATTTAATGTTCAATTTTGACTATCAATATTTACCTATAAATATAATCCAAATATTTCGTGTTATTAAGTAATTTATTTGTTCTATTAGTGTTATAGTCCTCCTCTCAGAAGTGGATTATTCCAGATTCCTTATCTGATCGGATTAAGCATTGTTTGCCGCAGGCCAATAGGCTGACGTATAGCTAAAGCATAGCCAATGATTAGAACAGGCCAATAAGCAACGATGCTTGCTGAATCTGAAGGTTTCCAATAAGGTCAGGGATTTGGCTATAAATAGTCAGCCTTTTGTGAGAATCAGGGAAGAACATCAGTCTAACCTGAAAAGACTGTACCTATTCTGCCAGGGAAGCCCTGCTAACCGGAACAGCTGTCAGCATTCCCACTAATAGCAATCCGCTATTAGTGGGAATGCTGACTGCTGTTCATTCTCTCTACCCGTGAGGCAAGTTATCAGGTGTAGCTGGAAGCGGTAAGGAGAATGACTCTTCCAGCTGTACAAGACAACTTGCCTTGAGTCAACAGTAGTCTTAGCAGTGTAAAGTCCCTCTGTGGACTTGCCTAGCTGCATAGACAAATAGCAGATTGCTATTAGTGGGAATGCTGACAGCTATTCAGGTTAGCAGGGCTTCCCTGGGGAAAATGTGTACAGTCTTTTCAGGAAAGACAGACGTTCTTCCCTGATTCTCACAAAAGGCTGACTATTTATAGCCAGATCCCTGACCTTATTGAAAATCTTCGGATTCAGTAAGCATCGTTGCTTACTGGCTTTGGTTATGTTTTAGCTATACATCAGCCTATTGGCCTGCAGCAAACAATGCTTAATCTGATCCCGATCAGATAAGGAATCTGGAATAGTCCACTTCTGAGAGAAGTGAGGACTATAACAGTTAGTTCAATAGATAATTACTTCAGCTTATCTTCGCCCAAATAACTTAATCATATTCAAATTCTATTTTAAATAACTGGGCATATTTTTTATAACAAGAAAGTTTTATTAAAATCTATTTTCAGTCTTGGAAGACCTGTGACACAGGGGTCAGCATAAATGTCTATTAGGTCACAGTTTTGGGTTCAGTTATTATTTTTAAAAAAAGCTTTCCCCAGCTAAATAGCCCATAGTTAATTCTGTTGCCCATCTAATAGTGTTTGGTAAATGATTATTTAGCTATTGCTCCTAGATGGTAAAAATCACAAGTTAATTTAATTGATCAGATGAGTGTCAACATTCTGTTTGAGACATTGAAATGTGATTAATGTAATTGGACTTTACCTTTGGTGGTAAAGTTATTCCATTTCTATGAGTTTTGAGCCAACAAATCTCTCCATGTTTTTTTTTAACCAAATTTCATTTGAAGGTACTTTTGGCATTGCTAAGCTAAGATTTATAATTGCTGTGATTACCATGTATATATTTTTAATGTTTCTAAGTCAACAATAGCTTTATTTATTAATGGCTGCAAATGCTTCAATCTATTTTGGGGGAGGGGTAATGGCTAATTATGATCGAGTTTTGATAAATTTGAAAGATTATATCAAGACTAACAATAATAATTACACAATTCTTATGGTTATTATAGTTCAGGTTATCTACTACATATGTACATAAAGTCTATATAATCAACTAAATATAACCATTTTCTCATGACTTAATTTACAAGTGAACACCTTTTCACAAGCTTAATGATATATATAAAAAGCTTATGGCTTTATTGCTTGGGAGTTCATAAGAAGTTTGAGCACTAGACCTGCAAACACCAGAATTGATCTTAGAATCTCCCAATCCCAAACCAGACACTCTACTAACTATGCCTAACCATGCAAGATATAAAAAAAGGAGAATAAATGTTATTAATAGTTATTTATTAATAATTTTATCTAAAAATTAATATGAGCTATTGGTTATGAATTAAGTTATAACAAAATATAATGGAATATTAGCAACTCTCTACATGCAGTAGTCCCATCCAGTGCAGGCCGTAATAATCAATGGATGTGAGAAGGTTTATACACCAAAATCCCTGTCTCCTGTCTACTCATTCAATAATACCAGATTATGGATTACTGATTGAAATTTGGAACTTTTAAAATCAAATAATAGTAACCATCAACAAACAGAAAGTAATGAAATTAATGATGGTGAACCACTTACAATTTCGAAAATACCTGTTAAGAAAAATGCAAGAAAAACTCGCAAGTACAGTAAATAATATTTTTAATTTGGATTCTCATAGACTGGAGATGAAAAAGAACCCATTCAACCTTGCATCATTCGTTTAAAAATGTAACAAATGAAAGCATGAAACCATCCAACTTAAAATGCTATTTTGAGACAAATCACAATCAGTATAAAGATAAACCCATCAATTTTTTTGAAAACAAACTTAAGAATTTAAATCTGTCTCAAAAAGTAATGTGGGATTTGACAGGAAGTGACAATCAAAAAATCCTAACAGCTTCATATTGTGTGTCACTTTTAATTGCGAGATGTAGTGCAGTGGAAATGACTGGTGAAACTTTAATCAAACCTGCAGCAGAAGTAATGGAGATAGAGCTAAACAAATTTTTGACTGAGTTCCCCTCTCAAATAATTCAGTTCATAGATGAATCATTAACATGCCTAATAATGTAAAACATGTTATTGTCTGATATTTCTCAAAGTCATTATTATACATTACAAGTTGATGAATCCACTGATATTGCAAATCCTATGGTGTTTGTTAAATACAAAAAGGATCATGAAATTTATGATGGCTTTTTATTTTTTTAGCCTTTATTAGGTCATACAACAAAAGAAGATATTTTTTATGTTGTTAATAAATTTATAAAAGAGAACAAAATTGATTGGAATAGATGTGTCAGAATAAGCACAGATGGAGCAAAAAGTATGGTCAGAAGTAATAAAGCCCTTGTTGCAAGAATTCAGAATGTTGCCCCAAATGTCATATCTATATATTGTGGAATACACAGAGGGGCTTTGGCAACACATAAGATGCCCACTGATCTACAGAAAGTTCTGGATGAAAGCATGAAAATTATTAACTACATTAAAGGCCATTCTCTGAATGCACAACTTTTTTCACAAATGTTTGAAGAAATGGGAAGTAGTCATACTCAGCTTCTTTTTCATACCAATGTTTATTGGTTATCTCAAGGTAAAATTTTAAACTGATTATTTGAACTTAAACATGAATTTCAGATTTTTCTTAATGATAGACTTTAGCTGAGAAACTGTTTATATGACTGGAAATGGCTTTGTAAATTAGCATACTTAGCAGATATAGCCTCTGTTTTAAATTGTCTCAACTTATTGTTGAAGGAAAAGAAATTTCATTGTTTCACATTCAAGATAAAATGAATGCTACCATGGCAAAACTAAATTTATGGCAAAAGAGAGTTGGCAATGGAGAAGTGAACTCATTTCCTTCTCTTTTTGCATTTGTAAAAATTCGAATATTAAAATAGATGCTGATACTATGAAATGTCTAACACAGCAATTAGAGAGTTTACAATTGGGCTTAAAAAACTATTTTCCTGATTTAAATAAAAATATTGAATAAATAAGATTTCTGTTTAACATTAATACAGCATCCATGCCAGAAGGTTTATCGCATGCAGAAGAAGAGCAATTGTTGGAATTAGCTTCAGATGGATTCTTAAAAAATAAACACAAAGAGTGTACTTTAACATCATTCTGGTTGCAAATGCAACATGCGTATATGAGTTCAACACAAAAAGTCTTGAAATACACTTTACCATTTCCAACTTCATATTTATGTGAGATTGCTTTTTAGCATTTGTAGACATTAAATTGAAAAAAAGAAATAGGCTTTTGAATGTAGAATCCCATCTTAGATTAAAATTGAACAACTAGGGAACCAAATTATGATAATCTGTCATCTCAGCATAAACAATTTCATCCTTCTCATTGATCTTAATAAATTTTAGTTATAATATAACTTTTATTTATATTTTATTACGAATAAAAAAAATTTCATTTTTTTTATACTAAAAAGAATATATATATATATTGTAATGGTCAAAATCATGTGATCAGCCAACAAGATTCAGAGACCTAGCAAAGTACTTCAAACCCAGCATTTGCCAGTGCTCCAAAACCTCCACTATCTGACCAATGCTTTTGATGTTACTAATGGTAATTGTTTTCCATGTTACTAATGGTAATTGTTTTCCTTTTATCCCAGTGATCAGGGTAAACAAGGACTCTATAGATTCAAACTCAGCCTGTCATGAATTAGAATTATTAAATTAATGTAAGATACCTGCCAGCTCCATCAAAACCTAATACTTTGATACAGTTTGGAATATCATTTTTATATATTTCATAGGTTCTGAATATACACATAGATTATTTAATTGTGTGGATATAGTTGGGTGGATGTAGTGAACCAGGAAAAGACATGACAAGTGTATAAACACAAATGTACACAATTTATTCACAACAAATACAATAAAGGATAGAAATAACAATGATCATGTTTGGATCTTATTATGATCCATTTATGGGCATTACAAGTGAACCAGAAATAATAATTACAACAATATTTAAATATCAATATTAGACATGTGTGAGGACTACAAAAGAACTATCTATTGATAATGGTAACAGTATTTATGTATCAGTATGATAAGGGTATGAGTATTACAATGAAATCATATGTCAATAATGATAACAACAGTTGTGAATCAGTATGATACTGTATGGGCATTACAAAAGAACTAGTAGTTAATGATGATCACAATATTTAGGTATCAGTATGATATATGCATGAGCATTTACAAAGAAACTATAGGTTACAATGACAACAATATTTGTGTATCAGTATGATTTGTGTATGAGCACTATAAATAAACTAGAAGTTAACAACAACAACAATATTTAGATATCAGTGCTATCCGTGTATGTTGATAATGATAATATTTGATCAAGAAATATGCCACTAGAAAATTAATATGCAAATTTTCAAGAGTAAACACAATACCTGGTTATATTAAGTTAGAGGCCAGAAATATATATATATATAACAAATTGATGTGCGTGTTCACATACACAGGGGAAGCTAAGTATTTTTTTTTATTATTATATTTACTTTTAGTATTCCCAGCAGGAGTTATGGAACAAAGCATAATTCTAGCTCCCTTTATTATTACAATTACATTATAAATATGGTTTATCCATCCCACACAACATTACTAACAGGCATTATCAAGAAATCTAATTACAGAAAACAATGGTATCTGGGTTTGAATGGCTATATTATTATTGGCATTGGCTAGATAGGCCAATCTCCATTGTCAAGTAATAAAATATATAGATATGTTCCTATGAAGACACATTCACTGGCGGTGTGGCATGTGTAAGAACTGGAGCATGGGCTATAAACCCCTATCATCATACAGTACCCATTTATTAGCTCAAAAGATGGCTATCTCCAGGACCAGTAAAATATCTGTCTGGCAGCTTACATAGCATTACTCGACATATATTCATCACATAAGCATAGATCATTCTACCCAGTAACACTGATATATTTGCTCAAAAGGCATTAACTCATATTTGTATAGATATTCTCTTAAGCATGTATTTAAAATTTAATAAAACAAGTAATAATGTGAAAATTAAGATAACCATACCTTATTGGCTATAAAATGCCCATGAGCTTAAATATAAAGCTTAATTACAAATTTATCATCATAAATTGCTAAGGAGGCAATAAGATGTGACTGCTGAGAGAGTACTTTTCCCCTAAATGTATGCATCATTAAATATATATATAGCAAGATGAACATATACTTTCATAATAAGTAATGTTGTCCATTTTACATTTAAGGAAAAAACATGATTATATTTTTTAACACATAAATAAATGCACATATATATTATTTCATTTAATTGTCATAAAGAATCTCAATCAAATATAAACTAAATAGGTAATGATTTTAGCACTCATTTATTCTTAATTTTGTTAATGAGGTATTGGCTTAGTTACACATATGATTAGATGGCAAGTTTTAATTCAGATATTTGATTTTCTCTCTTTTTTTTTAAAGAAATAAATGACATTTTTAACTAATAAGGATTTGGACAAATGATTTAAACAGTTCACGTTTGCATTAGTTAGTTTAAAGTTATAAAATAACTTATTCTCCCCTTTAAGATTGGAGACAAAACAAACAAATTTATGCAAAAGTTGATTTAATAGTAAAA
The DNA here is from genome assembly GCA_028023455.1 of Epiperipatus broadwayi. Lineage (NCBI taxonomy): Eukaryota > Metazoa > Onychophora > Udeonychophora > Euonychophora > Peripatidae > Epiperipatus > Epiperipatus broadwayi. The sequence goes on from JAQFVV010006206.1 coordinate 4,438,987, forward strand.
AATATCATCTGTCCAATACTTGTGAGTTGGCATAATAAAATTAATCAATAAAGTATATATTTTTTATAACTAAAGAAATATACATTGCATATTTCAAAATAAATAATAAAAGGTGGTATTTATAAAATTTATAGACTTTTGTTCTATTAATAATTAGAAATTAAAATTTTGTACCATTTATAATTAGAAAAATAAGTTATGATATAGATTGACTTGCTATAAAAGAGTTACTACCCCATATATATATATATCACTGTCTTTTTTAAACTACATCCTCCTTTGGGATAGAGTCTTTTATCGAGCAGTTATGAATCTGAGGAATTTAAATTTAAATATTCTAGAGTTTTTATAGATGACATTTTAATTATTTTTATCTTTAAAGATTAAAAGTTCATACTTGCACTGTTTGATGATTACTTTGGTGAGGCAATTGTTTTCTCATTAGTTAATACTTATTTTTGGATTGACTTTTGATTTACTGGACATAGGACAGGACTGGATTTGAAGTTGGTATGTTCTTCCTTTTCTTGGTAGCAGCAACATGGAATCAATAGGTTTCTCCTGCCCAAAGATTCACTCTCTTTCTTCAGAGAGCATTCCAAGAGGAAGGCAAAACTTGTGCTACTTAGAAGTCATGGTGATCTGTGACATCAGCTGACATTTAATGGTATATTAGAGAGTGCCTTTCTAAAAAAATAACCCAGTATTTATAAGCCTGTAACTTAAAAAAAAAAACTTTACTCAACAAAACCAAAAATCATGTCTAGACCTTGTTTATTCTTATTTTTCCTTTTAATAAAAATATCTCAATTGATTCTCCAGACTCAACTTTGTCAGACATGAAAATATACTGGTTGACTGATTTTTAATTTACACTAGTCTGCAAAATCTTATCAAGATTAAATTAAGGTAAGAAAATTTTAACTGCCCCCTAAATACTAAAAATTAGTGGCCCAATGCAACTGTACTTTTCCAACTGTTTCAACATAGACTTGCAAATTCCTGCCTTTTGCTAACAGTTTGGTTATCAATTAATAAAAATCTGTTACTTGCAAAACAGAATGAGTCAACTTAAAATTTTTTTTCATTTCTTTTTTTTTTAGTAAAAACATACAAGACAAAGAAAATATATTTTCCTTTCCAAATATATAAGTGAAATTTAGTTCGACAAAAAACAATATATATATACATGCCCTATCATTCAATCACCCCCCCCACACACACACACACATCTGTATATTATTTTCTAACAAAAAATGAAAAAATAGCTATTTGATCTATCATCCTATGTCCATATTACATTTAAATAAATATCATGAAGCTCTGTGTGTGCATACACACTGAATGCTTCAATATATATATATATATATTATAATTAAAGTATATATACAATTTCTTTGATGAGGGGTACACAGGTGTTGAAAGTTTGAGAAACACTGTTCTACATATTTCATGATGTCATCTCTCTTTTTAGTAATATTTCCATTTTTTTTTCTTATTGCAGTTATATGTTTTCTACCAATACCAAAATGTTGTTTTACTTTTATTCTCTTCTACAGATTTCCTTGCTAGTTCTTAATTATATTTTCTTATATTATTATCTACTTTTTTTACACCAATTTTACAAACTTCAAGATACTCATTTCTTCTTAATGCATCATTTTTATATCTCTTCATACTTTTTCTTTTCTTCATAAATTCTCTATTCTCAGTAGAAATTTTATAGTCAATTGTTGCTTTTTTCTACCAGCTATCTTTGCTGCAGTTTTTAAAAGTGTATCAGTTATTTTCCTATTAATTTCATTTAAATCTGAATCATAATCAACATCTGCTAATATTTAAAAATGCTAGGCAAGTTCTAATTTAAATTCATTAGAATGTTTCTGAAGATGAGGAATATTAACTGTGAATATTGTTTTTCTTAATAATTTTTGTCTTTCTAGTTTTGAATTAACGTGTATCTTCTCGCATTCTCCCTAATAAATAATCACCTCTTGTGTTGAATTTATTAAGAATGAATATGTACTTTCTGTTAGTCAAAATAAAATTCAATTCTGCTGTACCTTTATTTGGATGCTTCCATGACCATTTCCTTTTAATATTTTTTCAAAAAAAGAATTCATAATATAAAGCTTTTCTCTTTCTGCAAACTTCACAAGTCTATGCCCTCTCTCATTTCTATTACCATAATCAAATTTACCTACAACACTTTTATCTTTCAGTTGTTTACCTATTCTAGCACTAAATTCTCCCATAACAATTTTAAAATGTTATTTGGTCTGATCAAAAAACTTTTGTACATCCACATAAAAATTCTCTACTACTTCATCACTATGAGAATTTGTTAGGATATAAACTTAGCAGCATTTGGTATCTGCTATTAAAATTAATGACTAATCTTGCCACTCTCTAATAAACCAGAAATCTTCACAATGTTGTTTTTCTATTTTTTTATTTATAATGAATACTATTCTACTTGTAATTCTAATATTTATGCTTTTGTAATAGAGAAATCATTTTTTTCACCTTTTTTCTGATTTTACTAAGTCCAATAATATTCTATTTAATATGAGACAGTTGTTCTTCCAATTCTTGCAATCTTCCTTGACTTCAAAATGATGTGCAGTTATAAGTACCTAAATAAATGATCATCATCAAATGGTAGTTTGAGTCCACATTTAGGATTTTTAGCACCCTCGCCTTTGGCTTCCAACTTCTGCCTTGGCTGGTGACTTTATAGCTTTCTAGGAATAAGGGCCATGATTTATTTTTATTTGACATGATTGTAAATATCTATTAGAAAAAAATTTCTATTCACACACATTTATTCATTCTGCCTTCAATAAAACTCAACTGATATTTCAGTTAAGAGCTATAAGGCAACTGAAATACCATGAATGTTTCTTGATCTTAAACTCGGTGATAAAAAGCCAATAACTCACCACACTGGGTAATGCATGTTGGTGAGCAGCCCATCCATATTTATATACTATATAAATAATTACATAGTAATAAAAGTTGCAATGACAAGAACATATGGAGTAAACATTAAGAATTTGCAAAAACTATTTAGATAAGAATGTATGGAGTGGACATTAGGAATTTTCAGAAAATGTTTAGTATAAATAAACTTTGGTGAACAACTATAACTTGTTTAATTAATTCAATCAGATGCCTCGACAAAATCACTAAATGTGATACATAAATCATTCATTTTATTTTCCACACATCTTGCATTTTTCTGGCAACATAACCATGTCTAAAGTGCTTTTGATTTCTTAAACTCACACTGAGTCTTTGGTAATCATTCATTTATGATTGAAAATAACCTATTTGACAAATTATTGAAAATATTTTTGCTCAGTAGGTAATAACTACATTTCATGATAATTAATATAATTTAATATAAATTTGTCTACTCCCTTTGTTTTTAAAAATTGGAATTCTTTATAAACTCCAATATTTTTAAAACTAACGAATCAGCACCATATTAAAACTGTTCTAAACTTATCACTAACTGCAGCCTACAATAATAGATATCTTTGTTCAAAACTAAAAGAGATCAAATAGATAAATCATTAAAAGTCATCACATCAATTATTCCACATGTTCACAAAATCATTGTCATCTTGCAAAAGAGTGCTATTGTTGGATATAACATAATTGTGATACCATTTCTCAGGTCTATATGTTGCTTTAATGCATCCAAACAAGAAAAAAGTAACCACAATTAGTGTCTAGATCTTTTTTGTAATATTAATCCACCAAAACTTTTAAGCCTTCTTATGCCTTCTAATATCCATAATCATTAAAATGTTCCACATTAAATTTATTATTCTACTAAAGAGAAAATGTCACATTTCCTTTTAACCAGGTTCCTAATAATAAGATCATTGTCAGAAAACCAGTCATGGTTGTCTTTTTTAGTGAACATAAGAATTTTATCTCAGTAATATGACAATCCTGAAGATCCAAATGAGCAATTTTAGTATTTAATAGATGAGGAAAATTTATTACATATAGTAGATATTTTTAAAAAATAAATGTCAATGTTTTTTGTGTGAATATAATTTGACTATCATTTTAATCTTGGAGAATGTTAAACTCTGATCTGTCCAACACTTTGTAATTGTAACTATTCATATAATATGAATTTCTTTTGTATTGTGATTCTTAACTGTAATGTAATTTATTAAATGCCCTTTGTTATGAGCATAGTCCATTCATGTTTCCTTATAGGGATTTTTTGCCAAGATAAAGTATTTGTGATAGTTAATCCATGTGTTGTTTAAAAATTCACTATCATTGGAGTTTAAAGCACCAGTGTCATTACTTCCAATTATTTTTAGTCTAAGTTTATTATTTGTTTCAATATGTGTAGTAAGTCTTTGAGAATTAAAATTTGAACTTTTAATGGTATTGCTGTAATTATGTTATCCATCAAATAGTAAAAACTTCATTCTCTCAATTCTTTAACTCTAATGCTGGAATATATGCAATGATAAAATGAACACAGTTTCCATTATGCAAGCCCAGTTTTAATATTATTAGCCTTTCATTGATACATTAAGGAATTTTAAGAATAGAAGATATTAAAGTAAACTTTACAATAATCCAACACTATGCAATCCTTTTCACTGGTTGTTTTGTTTTCGAAAAATCTTGCAACCATCTACCCATTCTACCCCTTTCTCTGAAAATTCACTAAGAACAGTTTGTTGTTGACTTCTTAGCCATCATTGCTATCTTTCATTTAGATTTTTAGCAGTTTGTATCAAGTTGTAATGATTATTGATTTTTGGTGTCTTCTTTAATAAAAGTGTGATTGTTATTTTTTATAATTTATAATTCATTAATTAATCTTGAGTCTTAAAGATTATAATACTAGCATTGAACAGAGAAATATTACAATTATTGATACTTTCTTTATAAAATTATTTATTATAGCAGAGAGGGTTTCAGTTATTGAAGTATATACCCATAATTAAAAAAAGTATTTCCAATTTAATTTTCTCAGGTTTTGATTTGAATTTTACAAACTGAAATAATCTTGGAGATTCACATTTACTGATAAAGCAGTTTATACGTTTTTACTATTAAAACTACAATACAAAAATAAGATTCATAAAAAAGATTAAAAGACATACAAGATTGAATTCTATACAAAATGGAATATAATAAACTATACATATGTTTGTTTCAGTTGCAGGATTTTTATGTATGAGTTATAATAATAATAACAGAAATAAAAATTTAAAAATACTAAAGATTTCTTAATAATATGATATTTATAAATTAGTATTGGTAATGAGACTGTAAAGAAAGTAAGAATTTTATGTCACTACATAAAAATTCATCATCATCAACCATTATCAATCCACTGCAGGATGAAAGTATCTCCAAGTTCAATCCATATTCTCCAATCTTTAGCTTCTTTTTTCCACATCACCCCTGCACACTTTCTTATTTTATCCATTTATCTCACATGTGGTCTCTTTCTGGGTCTTTTATGTAAATTCTAATTATGCAATTTGAAATTTGAAAAATAAGAAATAATTTTTAAAATATGATTGTTTTCTTAAAAGAAAATTAAAATTTATATTACTAATATTCATAATAATAATAGTAATAATCGTAGAAGTACTAACAGTACTAGTAGCTTTAATAGTTTTACATTTTAGTTTACCTTTGGTCAAATTTTTCATGCATATAGGATAGTAAGAGAGTAGTGGAAAAGTTTGGCATGAGATCACATTATTAGTTACATTGTCATAACTTACATGTCATGTTGGGTCACATAATACCATTATACAAAATTGAGTTTATGTGACTACATCATTTAAATGGTCTTTTTTTTCGTCAACTTGTGTTTTGAAAAGTGACTAAGATTTTGTATTGCTTATTCATGTTCATTCTATTGTTTGAATCTTTGTTTCATGGCAGTCCAAGTGGTTAAATAAATATGTATTGGGATTTTTTATATATCTGAGGCTTAGTTGATAATATTTATCACAGTGTTTTAGATGATATCTGAGATTGTGATTGCAGGTGAAAAATGTCTTTATGTAGCATGAAGCACATGCCATATAGACAGAAACATATTTAATAAGATAAACCTTTTCTGAAGTTTGTAAAAAGATTCTGAATCATAATATCTATTTTTCCATATAAATATTACAGACAATGTGTTGAATAAACAATGTCATTGTGTGAGTATTGATAATTTATGGAAAGTTAGTTATTCACAGGGGAACATTACAGTTATGTGATGAGGATTTAAATTTTTAATGATTTATTGCTACTCAAGATGGCATAAAAGGCCATAAGCTGACTATAGTGAAGATTTTATTTTTATTTTATATAAGCATATTGAATTTTTAAGTATTTATTCTAGAATATATATGTGTGTGTTTTATAAAACAGACATTTTTATCTCAAAAATGTAATCATCTTCACTATAAGAACTTATAAAGTATAACAGATCACCACATTGGAATATTGCTGTTAAATGACAAGAAAATATGAAAAAATATTATAAAACCATATTAATAATTATAAGTCTTCTAGACATATGCATTTGAGAAAAATTGTAACGTTCACATATCTCTGACAGTTTTGAAACATTTACAACTAATAATGTTTTGCGCAAAAAATTATTTTTACTAAGAAGTTTATAGAAACCTTAAATTAAATTTATTTATACATACTTCCACACTTTGAAAGATTTGCTTTATTTATTAGGTTTAAATTCTTCCAACAAAAGCTAAATAGACAAAATAAATACTATTGCAAAAATTAAAGCATCTAAAATGAATACATATTTATCTAATACGTTATTAATGATTTCATAAACGGTATACATGTTTGGCTGAGAATTATAAAAACAATTTCAACTGAATGGAACTTTATAAAAATTTTATACATTATTAGTATTATTTGAAAGTTGTTGTTTTTTTTAAACAATTACATTTTTAAAAGAGATCTGCTAACTTATTTAAATGTCTATTTTTTTAAAACTCTCTTCATCTAATCATTTTATTTTGACCGTATATTAAATCTATTTCATTGAATTTTTTTTTCCCCCTTTGTCATAGCATCGGTCGGAAAGCGAACCCGCTAACCCGGGACAACGGCTTGTAAGGCAGCTGTGCTGACCACTCGACCACCAACACTTGACTCATTTGAATTTTTTAGAGTTAACAAGCTTATAAATGACAAAAAATGTTCTGAAATAAGCATATAAATATAGCTTTAATTTAGATGAGATAATTATTAGTGTAGTTATCAAACAGCGAATCAGCATGCATAAGTGCTAGTCAGGTTTAGGAACTTAAAAAATACTCATCATTTCTGTATTTTATACATATTACATAATTTCAGACAATTGAATAAATAACTAACTAACTTAGAGAAATAAATGCATTATGTAGCATTTTATTGGCATAACATGACTTTCAAAAGAACATGTAATAAGACAAGAAATTCCATTCTAATTTTAGTGGAAATTATTTGGTTATTAATTGAAAACATTATATATATATAAAAGCAAAATTTTAAAAGATTTTAGCAAATTAATTTTCAATAAACTTTATATAAAGTTATAAATTTAAAGAAATATTTATTTTGTTAATAACTTTAAAATTAGTCACACGGACACACCCAGGTCTCATTTTTTAAACAAGTCAATTAAAACTTTCATATGCAATTTCTCTGCATGTACCTTTTAACTATTCTCTTCTTATTGTAATTTAAAGTCAAAAGAAATTATTCTATTTCTTGTAATACCATGTACTTATTTACATATAAGAACATGCATCTGTGTATATGGAGATAATATATTCAGGTATCTTATTTTTAATGTGCACATTAGAAACATTATGAGAATTGTAGAATTTAGTTCTTTGGAAAATACAGCCTCTGTTCCATAAAATAGAAATATCTTTCAATACAGGAAGGTAAAAAAGTTTTTTGTCCTCACAGGTTATACTAAAATTAAAACACAAAAGTAAATAGAAAGATTTTGTATTGCAATTAGAAGATCGAATAAAAATTCAATAATAATTGCATACAAATTGAATAATAATTTTGTGAAAAAAGCTATATGTTTTGAAATCTTTCATACTTTATGTTTCAATTTCATTTTGTAGTTTTTTTCCATGTGTCATAGCATCAGCTGGGAAGCAAACCACTAACCCTGGACAACTGCTTGTAAGGCAGTTGTGCTGACCTCTCGACCACCAATGCTTGACATTTTGTAGTAAAAGTGATACCTCCCTGCAGTTCAAATTATCAATCATGTCACTAAGAGTAAGTTTATTGAGGAGATGTTTGACACCGAAATTTGAAAAAAAAGATTTAAAAAGAGTTGAATGCAGTTAAAAAAAAATCATTACAATTAACATGTACATTTTGCTTTAGTAAAAAAAGAGAAGTGCTTTGAGAAAAGAGTAGATAGAAAATAAAAATGGAAGTTGATGAAATAAAAAGTTATGCATGCATGAAAGTTTTGTACAATATTTTCACCTTATTGAAAGACTGATTAGAAAGACCTTAAAACTTTTTATTTGAGAACAGGAGAAAACATTGGTTTTTGTTTCATTTTTGTTAATTATCAGTTTGTTAGTTCTTGATTAATTTACATCATAAAAAGTTTAAATAAGATTCCAAGAAAGGTTTAGAAAAAGCCTTAAATTACATTAGAATGTTATTATGTATAGTACATTCCCAGAAAATAATACCTCAAATTGAATAATACAAGACATGGTGATTTGAATATTAAAAATGGAGGTATAGTATTGATGACACAAGAAAAATGGCATCTATAAAGAAGCCAACTTATGCTATGATCCTAATAGCACTATGGGAAAAAAACATGGGAAGATTTTTTTAAAATTGTTTGATGAGATGATTCAAGAGAACTATAAAAAAGAAGTGAATATATCTGTAGAATTTTTCTACTTGGTACACAAAGGACAAGTAATTATTAGTGTTGTGCTTTTGATTCTAAACAGTTTTAATGTTACAATTAGGTGAATGTGCTCTAATAATAGAGTTTTCAAAGAGGTAAAGAGATGATTACAACCTAAATTGAAGGTTTATTATAAAATGACTTGATCAATATGATAGTGAATTAGACACACATTTGAAAAATACTAATATAGCTTTTTAGAAGAGGAGAATGAGTTGAGTGTGAAACAAGAGCTAATGTCATTTTTAAAACCAATTTTGGTTAAGATTTTGGCATTATTATCTTTTGGAGTAATGGATATCAGATTCTGAGACTTGGTATTAGACTAAGACTGCATTTCTTTAAACAAAATTATATTATCATTTTCAAACTGCATTCAATTTCTTTGTTGTAGAGTTAATTAAAATATTTGAGAAGTATTGGCATTAAAAAAGAGTCTGGAAGCTTGTAGTCAATAAATAGTATACTATCTGCATTAAGTCAGTAGTAATGATTACTAATCATTGGTTTCTTCATTAACATAAGTATCATTGTTACTTTTTGTAATTTAAGATTCATAATTAAAACTTAAATTAATCTTGAATCTTGAAGATTATAATTAGAGCATTGAACTGAGAAATATCACAGTTACCAATACTTTCTTTGTATAATAACTTATTATAGCAGAGAGGATCTCAGTTATTGAAAGCATATACCTATAATTGAAAAAAGTACTTACCAATTTGATTTCCCCAAGTTTTGATTTGACCTTCTTAGATTGGAATAATCTTGAAGATTCACTTTTACTGATAAAATAGTATATAATTTTTCAGTATTAAAACTATAATATAAAAGATATAAAAAAGGTTGAAAGCCATTCAAAGTTTAATTCTATATAAATAATGGAATATGATAAACTGTGTATGATGTTTGATTCAATTGCAATATTTTTATGCATAAATTAAAAAAAAAACAATAAAAGAGATAAAAAATTAAAAATATTAAACCTTTCCTAATAATATGAAATTTATAAACTAGTATTGCTAATAAAATTGTAAAGAAAGTTAAAGAATTTTATGTCCAGTACATAAAAATTAAACTTATGTAATATAAAAAAGATTGTTGTTTCTTAAAAAAAATAAGATTTATAATATTAAAATTAATAGTAATAATAGTAGAAATTGTAGTAGTAGAAGTAGTAATAGTTTTAATAGCTTTATATCTTAGTTTAGTCGATGTACATAGGATAGTGAGAGAATAGCAGGAAGGGTTTGGCTTGAAATTACATTATTAGTTATAGCCTCAAGCACATGCATATAAAATGCGATAGTAGGGACATCTACAGGTCTTAAACCACAAGCTGTAGAAGTCCCTACTATCGCATTTTATACACATGTGCTTGAGACTACAGCCTTAATGAATATTACTTACGTAATCAATGTGCATTTAAAGAAATTTATTATTAGTTATACTATCTTAACATTCAATAACATATTGGATCATATAACACCATCATACAAAATTAGTTGATTTATGTGATTATATTATTTAAAAGGACTTTTTTGTCAATTTGAGTTTTGAGAAATGACTAAGATACTGTGTTTTTTTATTAATGTTCATTCTGTTATTTGAATCTTTGTTTAATGGCAGTCCAAGTAGTTACAAATATATATATATATATTGTGATTTTTTTTATATCTGAGGCTTAGTTATTAATCTTTATCACGGTATTTGGGTGATATTTGGAATTGTTATTGCATAGAAAAAATGACCTTGTACAGCATAAAACATATATCACAAAGATAGAAAAACCTCTCTGAAGCATGTAAAAAGATTCTGAGTTGTAATATCTATTTTCCCATACATTATTACCAAATCTTTCTACAAGTGCTAATATATTCATAGATAATATGAGGTTGGATTTCTTCTCTGTTGTATAGTGAACATTCCTCATTCATATTGTTATATCATCTTTTGTATTTTAAGAAAAGAGTCATAGAGGATATATTAATGTTGATTTCAAACAAGAAGTCAATGAATTTTGATTCTGGTGATTAGTATTGAAACATTTCTTGATAATGTTTATTATTTCCTCCAAGTATAGGATGTGGAAAATTCTGTGACAATGTAGGCTTGATAAATTTGTATGCATCACAATATATCATACCATTTATATACTTTTTCAATATTTTTATTTGTATTAAACTAACAGTTTAATAATTGTATAATTATATATTTGAATATTGTAGCTCTGATGATGACTGCAGGACAGTCAAAACTGTTAGTTTAATACAAATAAAAGTATTGATAAAGTGTATAAAAGGGTGTAAGTGGTATGATATGTTAGAATAGAAATCAATACATAGGAAAAGAACAAGTAGAAAATTATATTACATGCATCACAATAGTTAATATTTGGTTGCAACAGAGAAAAATTTACATTTTTATAGATTTTTTAATAATTCTAATAGGTATTCCAATTATCTTTACTTGATGAAAATTCTGACAGTTAAAGTTGCATTTACTGTATCTTGAAATGATCAGTTAATAGTGAATAGAATTTATTGTATTTAAAACATTTGTCTTAGATGTAATATTAGACTGTTTTCTGCTATCTAAAATTGTAGTCATTGTACTGAGATGACTACTCCTGTCTTTACCCATTTTTTTTTTTTTTGCATATCACGTCAATGTTGGAAATAAATTAATTTGTGATTTTTTTTTATTAGTGACAAAAATAATAAACAGTCACTCATAAATGAGTATAGTCTTTCTGACTACAAAAAAAGAAAAAATGTGTGTACGAGAGAGGGAATATCTACCCCAGAAATGAGTTTTGCAATGACTATGCAAACTAATATATTAACGACAAATGCATGCACACATAGAATATATTGGTTCATTTTTCTATTTACTTAATATTTTCCAATATAGTACTTGAATTCCTTCAACAAAAAACTCTTTCTGAAGTACTTCAACACCATATCTAATTGTATCCCTCTAAAGTATCATCTTCTCTACCATATCTTTCATTGAAAACAATTAATATTTCACTTATTTAGAATGACTTTGAAATAATCTTTATAATGTAAACAGAATCTACCTTTCTCAAAAAAATTATGCTCAAGTTTATCATTAAACTTCCATTTAGGAATTATTGTATTGTTCATTCAACAAGTTGAATGATATATTAATTGGTTTTATGGTATTGACATTGTATTTTTAAATTTTTATGGAACATCTTTAAATGAATTTTACAAATGCTTTATATTGCACCAAAGAATGTCTAAGTTTCACTTTCTTATTATAAATTAGCTAAAATAACAACTTTATATACAGCTAACCAAGTTTCTGTATTTATTTCTCTGTGAGGAATACTCTATTTTTTAACTTGTTGAAGCAACTACACTGGAGTCTATGTTGTATCTCAATATTTAAATCCTTTTTATTTCTAAAACTACCAAAGTATTTAAAATGGTTTACATTCACAAGTTAATAATCACCCAAGTTAAAAGTTGTTGAGAAATTTTCTTCAATCATCAGTTGATTAAGAAGTTGAATTTTTTGAACATTAATAAACCAAAATCTTTCTATTTGTATTCAAAACATTATAAACATTTTATAAATCATCCTTTGAACTGGCTAAAATAGCACACTCATCAACATACTATAAATCCAGAATCAATAAAAAGTTTTTGCTTTCACTTTAAATGGATTCAAATTTAAAATTTTATCACCAAATCTATATTATATCTTGATTCTTGTTTGATACTTTTCTTGCATTTTTCTGGCAACAAAAATCATGTCTTTAATGTTTCTTGACTCTCTAATCTGGTAACCAGTCATCTATAATTGGAATTTGCTCAACAAATTCTTGAAATTACTTTTGTTGTAATGGATACCAATAATATTTTATGATAATTACTGCAATCTTATCTACTCCCTTTATTTACACAAGCTATTGTCAATTCATAAGATCTGAAAAATTACTTCATAGTAAATTGAAAGATTTCATGTTGTTGATTTAGAAATAATATGCAGTGAGTTAAATGTGAAGATGTTTAAAGCTTCACACTCTTAAGTCAAAATGCTTCAGACTGGCTTGTGTATATAGACATTGAAATAAATAGAAAGGTGGAATCAGCTTTTTCTTATAAAATCTGTCTTGGGTTGTGACTTAAGAGCTCTCTATACAGTCATCAGTACATCTGATTGCCTGTCATATAAGCATTCTAAAAGTGCATGCGAGAGGTTTTTCAGCCTTTCATGTTAATTACTCCTTTTATTTAAAAAAAAAAAAAAAAGGGAATAAAATCGTCTTTAAGAACAAATGGCACAACATCATGGATCAATATATCTTAAAAAATTCAAATATTTTTGAAACAGACACATAACTGTCATATTTTAAATTTTCTCCAGTATTTCCTAAATATCCCATTTTAAGACTATTTTATTAAGTTTGGTTTTTCTAAAAAATAATTATTTTGTCTTTTGCTTGCATTTTTCTTAAGCGGCTGAATTAGAAAGAGAAATGTGGAAAGTTTATCTTACAATTTTGGTTCTACTATTTTTTATCTTTGCTGACCAAGCCAAAGTGATTTTATTATTTTTAACTTGAGTTGATATTTAAGTTATTGGAATTGGGTTTATTTTTTATGAAGCAAGAAATACTGCGATGTCATTCAGGTATGTAATGACAGATATGTTATTATTTGTGAATAATAGAGAAATGAGCAATAAATTTTGTGGGACTGATTAATGTTGGACAAAGGTTGTTGATGTTTTTATATTTAGGGTAATATGCATTTCTTAATACAAAAGAAGATTTTCAAGTAAGTAGATAATGCATTTTGATTTTTTTAGTTCCTACTAATATTTTTAAAAGAATATTTGTTGGTACTAATTCAAATGTTGTGGAGATATCTGACTGCAATAATCTGAAGTTTCTTTTTTTATTTTGAATTGTGTCAGGCATCACTTGGAACAAAAGTGTGACTTGCCACACGGATCTCCTTTTCATTCCAAATATGAGTGCTTGAGAGTTTTAATAGGTGCTAATTTTGTCATTACTGATTGCAATATTTTATTCTTTAGAGGACATATAGTCATAAATTAGTTTAATAAGATGAAGTTATCTATATTTTAAAATATGAAAAGAGAATTTTAAAATATGGATCAGAAATATTGAAATAACTTTTAGGAATTGTAGATTCTTTTTTGAAATTTTACCATCTCTGCTGTACAAAAATGAATCTTGAGATTTAATGTTTTTCTTAATTATGTGAGTCTTGTATCATATAATGCAATATCATTTGATATAAAAGAGTTATTTTTTTCTGCATCTTCTAGAAAGAAGTGGGATTGGAATAATCAAGTATATTCTCTCTGCTTATAGTTGTTTCTTTAATTATTATTGGTGAAGAAACTTGATGTATTGGATAAATAACAGAGACCTCATTTCATATATTATTTGGCTTATGGATGTGGGATAGCAAATAAAATATCTTTTTTGATGTCAGATAATGTCTTAAGAATTTCCACACTGCTTTTGTATTTTATATAAAAACTTTATGCACATGATTGTAAATTTTCATTATGACACACCAAGAAATAAATTTTGCTGCTAATTTTTTAATATTAAAAATTTTGTTGATGAAGGGATTATTCTAATAATGTAGTTTATTGCATAGGATAGAATATTCACACTAGAAACTTATACCTACACTGGATCTAGTGGTCATTGTTTCAGTTTAAGCAATTAAATATATTTCTCTGATAAAAAATGAATTCTGAGGTTTTTGATGAAGAAATATTTTTATCATTCTTTACATAGGCTGGTTTGATATTTTGCTCAGATGTGTATTTAACTCAGGTACTAGAATGTGACCTGATCACATAAGAATAAAAAATTGAAATGTATGAATGATGGTGCAATGACTAAAAATGAAGTTCCCTCTTCCATTGTTGAAAAATGCTGCATTCGGTGATAAATAATCTTCCTCACACATCAGTGGTAATGAATGTCTGAGAATCCTTTTAGTTACAAATAATTGATAAAATATTAAAATTTTCTAGGAGAATTATTAGAAATGGGGATGATGAGAATATTTAATTTAACATTAGAATTAATCTATTTATCATAGTTGATTTAGATAGAAAGTATGCATAGAATATATTATAAATTGCAATGTGCAGTGAATGGATAATTTTTAAGATTATACAGTACCTTCAGACAGAGATAATAAGCATTTTCAATCACTGTATATTTTGGTTTCCAGAAGTCCTAAAATATTTCACTGAGCAATATTTATCTAGACAATTATAAAGGGACTTCAATTTATTTGATGATTTTTTAATCCTGTCTGTTTCTGAAACTGGATCATCCTAGATTTTGTTGTTTCTCCATTTATGATTGTTTCTTATTTTTCTCTACATCTGATTCTATGATTGCATTTTATTGCATTTTATTTTATAGTTTATGTTATGTTAAAATTATTTTTGGAAAGCCTATTTTTCTGTATTTTATCTTGGTTTGTGGGTAAATCTCATCACCATATGATTACCACACTAGCTACTAAAACATTAGTATTTCATCTCCATGCAGTAGTGTCATCCAGTGCAAGCCATATTAATCAATGGATTCTAGAAGATTAGTGCATCAAAATTCCTATCTAAAATCTACTCATCTAATATCCTAAGACTAGTTTTTACCTTGTGGCTTTCATCAGTGATTTTTGAATCTGAGAGCACTGTACTCAGTATCTACATATTTTGGTGTGTCTGGTTTTTCAATAATCATAGTCACCATCATATTTTAATCTGAATTAGTATTAAAACTGCATTCTTGGATTTAATGTAACCCTCCAACTGGGCAGCTGCTTTAGATTCAAAGATCTATGTATGATGCTTTCAGATATATTGATTATTATGGCTTCATCTGGGTTGCACTACTATATGAAGAGAGTTGCTACTGTTTTAATAGCTTGTATAAGCATAGAAAATGGTGATCATGTGATATTTTAGTGGTTTTATACCAATACTGCCCATAGTATGATGGTTACTATGGTTTTTAGAAAATCAAGGACACCAAACTATGTAGATACTGAATTGTGTTCAAAACTATATGACTAAAAAGGTGAAATAGCTTGGATTGATTATTATTGTGTTTTCAATTTGGGCTCATATTTTTATAGTTAATGAAAATGGCAAAAGGTGACTTTTGAGGATTGCATTAGATTCAAAGATTTATGTGCAGTTCTCTCAGTTTCAAGGCTTTTCAATGATGATGGCCACAAGCTAGAGATTAGTCTGGGGATATAAGATGAATAGATAGGAAATTTTGATGCACAAATCTTCTAGTGCCCATTGATATCTATGACTTGTACTTTATTTTTTATTATTTTCATTTACTTGCATAGGGTCAGCATTGTTTTCTGTTTCTGGTTGTTGAAAAATATATACTTTGAATACTAGATCTTTCAATTTTATTGACTCAATGGTGTTTGGTGTAGTTTTAGTTCATTCAATATCTTATTCTATGTTAGCTAAGCTGTCTTTTTACTTGGTTCCATTTTCTGATATGGTCAAAAGAATTATTACTCTTTATAGTTTAATTTGTTGTGTCAGGTATTATGGCTGGTAATTTACTAATTTTCTGTTGATATTGGTGGAATGGTGTATCACCATTTCACAGCTTACACATGATATTTGGACAGTTGTTTGTATTGTGACTTTCTTGGATTGAAAGCATTTATCCTTAGACCCTTATAATCAACAACAATAATGTTATTTCTTACTTATCTATTTATGTGGATATCTACTGGGGATGATAGTTTTCTTGAAATTAATTATTGTACAGGATGAGTTAATAGCTTCTTAAAATCATTTTATAAGTAATTTAAATATAATATCCATAAGAATCAATTTATTTCTATTTGGGCCTATTATTATTCATGCATAATTATTAAATAGGCTCATTAATTTTTTTATGCATCTCTGCTCTCTAGTGTGATATTTTATGCCTATTTATTTGTTTGGATATTGTATGCTGTCTCATAATTTTATTTATTTTAAAGTTTTATATAAAGAATTGTAAGCTTGTAATTGTTATAATTACAGATTTATCCATTAAAAAATTATTCAGAGGTGAAGGAAAAATTCCTTGATGTTAATGTATTAATTTTTTTTTCTATTGAACAAGGTTTCTGTATTTTGTCATCTCATTTGAACTATAGGTATATGTAAATTAAATTTATTTTAGAGCATGTCCTATAAAAGTGTTGTGCTGTCAGTTTATTGATATCCTCCATAAGTGGAAAATATTAGTATGATATTTATGTTAACTGTGAATAATAAATAAACAGTGCATCACCAAGAGTATCTACTATTGCTTTGGAAGATAGGATATCATTTCTTCATAGGCTGGCTACATTTTTAACTACAAATATTTTTTTTTGTCTCCTAATTTTATGCTTCAGATACTTAAATTAGGATAGAGCCATTCATTATAAGTTTTACATCATTAGTCATTGTCCTATATTATTGATGACATTACAATTTTTGCTTATACAACCACATGACCATACTTTAACTATACATGAAACAGTGCAATAATTAATAACTCAGTTTGGAATTGGATTTAAATTAGGGTTTCATCTGAAAAAGATTGCATGTTTCATCAGCTCTTTTTAGAGATACTTCTGTCTACCATGGAAGTAGAAATACCCTAGAAAGTGTAATCAAAAGTGGCCTGACTCATTATTCATTAAATGTGGTAAAATAGGAAGCAGTTATTAATAATAAAGATGTGTTATAAATATAATTTGTTTTCCAATTACAGTTGGATGAAATATGTAAAGTTACTTAATAAAAACGTTTTAAAACCAGGATGAAAGACAAAATTAGTGACAAAGAAATTATCACAATTTAAGACCAATAAAGCTGCTGTTAGTGAAATTCATCTTTCAGAGGAAGGAAGTTTAATAGCCAGATGCTTGGTAACACATTTTTGGAAGGGCAGAATATTGGATTTGATGCAAATTATAATTTAGTATCTTCTATTTTATCACTGAAATGCTAATGATGACAAATTTGCTTTGCACAATGGTATCAATACTCATTATATTAGAATCTATGCTACAATGTTATATTCAGAGAATTCAGGGTATGAAAGTTTTTTTTTTTTTTTGCTGGATAGTGTTACTACAGTACAATAATACCAGTAAAAGATCAAAATTTTCTTCTTAGAAACTTTAGCACACATGTTAGTACAAATGATATGTTTGACTAAAGATAGTTAGAAATAAAAACACTGGCACTGTAAATTCAAATTTTATGTTAGTATTGAGTTTTTACACATGTGTTAGATGGATTACTACAATACATTATTTATGTAGATAAATCATTATAAAGAAACACTGATGCATCCATGTTCAATCAATAAGTATTAAATAGATTACAGTTAGAAGTAAGAATACAATAAAAAAATTCATATAATATGAGTCCTTACTAGAACAGTTGATGTTCCAAGATTATAGTAGATCTTATTCCAATCTTATTCACAAAAAAAATGATGTTCATTCTTTAGAAATATTTAATATACATATTACATTTCAATAGCTATTAATCACTAAACTGTTAATTTGAACCTTCGAGATTATTATGTTACTGAGGCATGGGATTGTCTTAAGGAATGTGTTATGAATAAGCAAATCAATTCTTAGATTCAGTAAAAAAGTATCTTCATTGGTTTTCTGATAAACATTTTAGTATTAGTGATTTAATTAAAAGAAAACTTGTAGTATGTTATGTTTTGACAGAATGATAAGAAAATGCAAAAGTTGATAATAAATATAGAGATTTGAAGGCTTATAAATGATTGGTGGATTGATTTTCAATGAAAATACTTACATCCATTAATCACAATCATTGTAGTTCTTTTTTGATACACTGAAAGAAACATATTAGTATAAAAGAAATAGTATCACAATTCTATTACATTCAACAATAGCACTCTATTATATTATGGCAATGTCATTTTAAATAGATATTGAAGAAATATTTTTATCAACTTTTGAATAATAATATAAGAATTGAGATGCTGATTTTTAATATTGAATTCATTTTATCTAATCATTTAAAGATGTACAGCTTAGAATGATCAAAACAGTTCTTTGTAATTTTAAAAATGGAAAGGCTGCAGATCCTGATGAAATACCTGAAAAGTTTTAAATACTAATATATTAGTTTTAAAAATATTAGAATATTTTAAGAGTAACTAATAAAGTTGTAGTATCTGTTATTAATGATGAATTTATAGTTCCAACTTTTAAAAATAAGAAGAATAAACAATTTTGCACTAATTATTATGGAATATTATGAAATATCACTATTAACTATTACAACAAAGGTAGTAACTATTAAGGATTTTGTTAAATAGACCACATTCAGTCATAGATAAATAATTATTAGAGACTCAGTATGTTTTTAAAATAATCAAGAGCATTATGGACATAATTTTTCTTAACAGGTGTATGAAGGAAAAATGTCAAGAACAACAGACGAAATATATATTGTTTTTATTGATTTGATCTACATAAGTTTATTTATATTATACAGCTTTTACATGAAGAAATAAGAGGAAATGTTATTACTACAAGACATTTGAAATATGGATATTTACTTGCTTCAACAGTGTTTTTGATGTTTATAACAATGGTTTGTAGATGGATTATGAAACAGAAATCAAAATGGAATACAAGTTTGATGATAAAATTTAAAATTAAAATGAATTAAAATGGCAACAAGAAATTTATCTTTTTGGGTTCTGGATTTACAGGATGCTGATATTGCTATTTTTGCCAATTTGAAAGACGATTTACAAAATATACTTAATCGTTTGAATGATGGGAAAAAAATTTCAGCAATTTTTAACATAAATAATTATCAACTTGAGATTGTAAACCAATTTATATTCTTTGATAATTTCATAAATAGAAGATAGATTTAGATTTTAAAATGTAATGAGGATAAAAGATTGGGTACTTCATCACAAAGCCATGATTACTGCAACTAAATTATTTATATATACTGCTTTTGTTATCAAATTTATTTAGTAAAAATGAGATTTGATCCCATAAAACACAATAACTGAAACACAAGCTTAATATATACCATGTGTCTATATATGTAATATAGGGTATATACCATGTGTCTATATATGTAATATAGGGTATATGAGCACAGATTTTCACATGACCCACCACTCTCCACTCTATCTAATAACACTGATGCACTCAAGCACATATATGCTGAAAAAAAAAAATCACCAATATACGTATTTCATGCTAAACCAGCAATCATCAGCTGGACCAGATTATCATCTCCCACACATATAAACTATATGTGCTCAGATATATATTAAGATAGACAATATTCATACTTTAATGGACTGGCTCCAATCTATTACACACTCCAACTCTTCAACTGTCCATCCAATTGAAAAACTGATGATGGAATGCTCGAAGGCCACCCTGAGGCCGAGATTCTTGTCACACCCATGTTGACCCAAGGTCAATCTGAACCCCACATGTACAGGACATAATCCATTGAATACATATGCAAGGATGGGTAGACATTTCTACAATGTAATAACTGAAACACAGGCTTAATATATACCATGTGTCTATATATGTAATATAGGGTATATGAGCACAGACTTTCACATGACCCACCACTCTCCACTCTGTCTAATAACACTGATACATTCAAGCACACATATGCTGAGAAGATAAATAATCACCAATATATGTATTTCATGCTAAACCAGCAATCATCAGTTGATCCAGATTATCATCTCCCACACATATATACTATAAGTGCTCAGATATATATATTAAGATAGACAATCTTCATACTTTAATGGACTGGCTCCAATCTACTCCACACTCTAACTTTTTAACCGTTGATCCAATTGAAAATATGATAATGGAATGCTCAAAGGCCACCTTGAGGCCGAGATTCTTGTCACCCCCATGTTGACCCAAAGTCAATCTGAACCCCACATGTACAGGACACAATCCATTAAATACATATGCAAGGATGGGCAGACATCTCTACAATGTAATAACTGAAGCACAGGCTTAATATATACCATGTGTCTATATATGTAATATAGGGTATATGAGCACAGACTTTCACATGACCCACCACTCTCCACTCTGTCTAATAACACTGATACACTCAAGCACATATATGCTGAAAAGATAAATAATCACCAATATCCGTATTTCATGCTAAACCAGCAATCATCAGTTGGTCCAGATTATAATCTCCCACACACATATACTATAAGTGCTCAGTATATGTGTGGGAGATGATAATCTGGACCAATTGATGATTGCTGGTTTAGCATGAACTGAGCACTTATAGTATATATGTGTGGGAGATGATAATCTGGACCAACTGATGATTGCTGGTTTAGCATGAAATACGTATATTGGTGATTATTTATCTTTTCAGCATATATGTGCTTGAGTGTATCAGTGTTATTAGACAGAGTGGAGAGTGGTGGGTCATGTGAAAGTCTGTGCTCATATACCCTATATTACATATATAGACACATGGTATATATTAAGCCTGTGTTTCAGTTATTACATTGTACAGATGTCTGCCCATCCTTGCATATGTATTTAATGGATTATGTCCTGTACATGTGGGGTTCAGATTGACCTTGAGTCAACATGGGTGTGACAAGAATCTTGGTCTCAGGGTGGCCTTTGAGCATGCCATCATCAGATTTTCAATTGGATGGATGGTTGAAGAGTGGGAGTGTGTAGCAGATTGGAGCCAGTCCATTAAAGTATGAAGATTGTCTACCTTAATATATATCTGAGCACTTATAGTATATATGTGTGGGAGATGATAATCTAGACCAACTGATGATTGCTGGTTTAGCATGAAATATGTATATTGGTGATTATTTATCTTTTCAGCATATATGTGCTTGAGTGTATCAGTGTTATTAGATAAAGTGGAGAGTGGTGGGTCATGTGAAAGTCTGTGCTCATATACCCTATATTACATATATAGACACATGGTATATATTAAGCCTGTGTTTCAGTTATTATATTGTACAGATGTCTGCCCATGCTTGCATATGTATTTAATGGATTATGTCCTGTACATGTGGGGTTCAGATTGACCTTGAGTCAACATGGGTGTGACAAGAATCTCGGCCTCAGGGTGGCCTTCGAGCATTCCATCATCAGATTTTCAATTGGATGGATGGTTGAAGAGTTGGAGTGTGTAGCAGATTGGAGTCAGTCCATTAAAGTATGAAGATTGTCTATCTTAATATATATCTGAGCACTTATAGTATATATGTGTGGGAGATGATAATCTAGACCAACTGATGATTGCTGGTTTAGCATGAAATACGTATATTGGTGATTATTTATCTTTTCAGCATATATGTGCTTGAGTGTATCAGTGTTATTAGATAGAGTGGAGAGTGGTGGGTCATGTGAAAGTCTGTGCTCATATACCCTATATTACATATATAGACACATGGTACATACTAAGCCTGTGTTTCAGTTATTACATTGTAGAGATGTCTGCCCATCCTTGCATATGTATTTAATGGATTATGTCCTGTACATGTGGGGTTCAGATTGACCTTGGGTCACCATAAGTGTGACAAGAATCTCAGCCTCAGGGTGGCCTTTGAGCATTCCATTATTAGATTTTCAATTGGATGGATGGATGGTTGAAGAGTTGGAGTGTGTAGTAGATTGGAGCCAGTCCATTAAAGTATGAAGATTCTATCTTAATATATATCTGAGCACTTATAGTATATATGTGTGGGAGATGATAATCTGAACCAACTGATGATTGCTGGTTTAGCATGAAATACATATATTGGTGATTATTTATCTTTTCAGCATATATGTGCTTGAGGGTATCAGTGTTATTAGATAGAGTGGAGAGTGGTGGGTCAAGTGAAAGTCTGTACTCATAAACACAATGTAAAGTCATTATAAAAGTTTCATTTAAGGATCTCAATAAAAATTTTAAAATACTATGGCAAAATTGTAAAGCCACTCAATACGTTCTTCAGCTTGTTGGATGTAATGCTATAGAAATAACAATTCTAAAATTACACTATTAGATTGAACATGTAAAATAAATTAACAGTGCAATACTTCCTAAAAGGGTGTTCTACTTGAGTAAGGTTTTCATGGTAAAGTTAGTCCTCATGTACATTAAAATGATTATCTCAAAGACATTCTAAAAAACTGCATTGTTAGTTGTCTTCAGTGAGAAGATATGATAGAAAATGGAATATATTGTAAAAATACAAATAGACATTCAACGATATCAGAAAAAAAAGTTTTCTGTTGAAGAAAGTAAAAAAAACACCATAAAGTATCAAATAAACAAAAAAGTATATAACCATATTCTATTTGTCGACTTAATAGAGGTTCATGGTTTGTATAGTCATTGCAATCTCTAGAGTATTTTTTTATTTATTAACCCATACTCATTTACAAGTGGCTACTGCAACTAGAGGAATTTTGACTTATATTTCTGTATTGATTTTATAAAGTTAACAAACATTATTCAGGATTTTTAATTATTATTTTTTTGTGTAATCATTACTATATTAATTAATTTTAGATGGGAGAATATTTCTTCCTCTATTCTGTTTAATGTGATAATATGATAAGAGGTCACAGATAACATTTTAATAGAGCAAAAGGGATATGCCCTTTTAATAATAACATACAATTCTTCTTAAAGGAGAAAAAATATCAAGAAGAAGCAATACATTGGAGAGACATTTAGCAAGCCATTATAAATTGGTTTATTTTTAATAAATCAAGAATATGATTCTGGTTTGTATTAATTATAGTTAACCAAATAGGTAAAAAGTGTTTGCTGGAGGGTTGCATTAGATCCTAAAATCTAGGTGCAGTGCTCTCAAATCTGAGACTCCTCACTGATGAAAGTGACATCTACAAACTACTCTGGGGATGTTGGCTGCGTAGGAACTAGATAAGGATTTTGTGCACAAACTTTTCTGCATCCATTGATTATGCAAGCTTGCACTTGGTGGCACAACTGTATGGAGAGTTTGGTATTATTATTAATAGCATGTGTACTCATATGAAATGGTGATCATGTGATGTTTTGATGGTTTTATAACTATTCTGCCCATGGGATAATCTTGACTGTGGATTTTGAAAAACCAATGACACCAATATATATACATGCTGAACTGAGTTCAGATCTGTATGACTATACAAGTAAATGAACTTGGGTTGGAAACATTATGGTGTTTTAATCTTGGGCTCCTAGCATTATAGTTACCCAAATAGGTAAATCGTGACTGCTGGAGGGGTGCATTAGATACTAAGATCTAGGTGCATTGCTCTCAAATTCAAGGCTAAAAAGCTACAAGCTAAAGACTAATCTGATGAGGTTGCATGTGTAGGCACTAGGTAAGGATTTTATGCACAAACATTTCTGTATCCATTGATTGTAAAGGCTTGCACTTGGGGGCACTGCTGTATTAGAGAGTTTGGTACTCTTTGCATTAACTTATTTTTCCAACAGAGTTTAATTATGCTATCTTCATTTTTATTTTCTTCTAAATATTTGAATGTCATTGTGTGCTAAATTATATTGCATATTAAAAATTATTATTGTCTGTTTTAATTCCTATGAATTAAGTGATTTACTACAGCAGGAAAAGATTGAGGGCAGTAGTAATTTTATTTGGGTAATGATTTAGTTTAGCATTAGTTAACAGTTGTGGATTATTCTTAAGTAAAACTAAGAATTTAATAAAAAATATTTTTTCTATGATCATAGTATTGTGTTTTGACTCATCTGAGAAATTACTATTTCCACCATCGAATATTAATTGTTAAAAGTTTTTCAAAAAATTCAAACATTATTTACACTTTTCAAAAACATTCAACTGATAAAAATAATATACAGATTAATATTAATGCAATGTTTCAAGTGATATTATTTTCCTCTTTTCTTCTCATGTTGCTTGCCTGACTAATGACAATACTAGCAGGGGAATTGAACCTGGGAGCTTTAGATTCCTGAATACTAAATTTAAGACACACTATCGAACTAGGCTATTCTTTCAAAGACAGCAGCAGCCAGTAGAAATTTTATACACTTATCTGTGAGGATCTTTCTGATTTGTTTTTCAAACATTATGAATTGTCTTGACTTATGGATTTATTTGCCATTATTATATAAGTCAATTTTTTAAATTTTCTTTTTACTTTTTTTATCTTTGACGAGTATTATTGTTCTTTCACAATAATACATGCATGGTCTTCTATTTTATATAGATTGTTTTGCTCATTAAACAGTACTTTGGATCTTTTAAATCAATTTTCAATAAGTCATCTGGTTTCACCAATATATATATATATATAAGAGTCTGTTCTATAAAATCTTCTGATCTTTATTTTTTTTATATAGTGATAGTATCCACTTTTTGTATTTCAATTCATGATTGGATATGTATGCTAAATATTTTTCTGGATGTCATGATTAAAGAGACTTAACAAATATTTTTAAAGAAGCATCCTATAAATTTATCAAGAGGCATTCATTTGATTATGAAAATGCCTGAAGAATGGATATAAATTTTAAAAAAGAAGAAAATTTAAGGAAACTGTACACATGATAATGGTATAAAAAAATAAACAAAATCCACTCATCAATCTAGTATGCTAATTTATAATGTTTTGAAAGCACTTATTAATAAATCATGAGTACTTTTGTAGTTCAATGTGTAAATTTTCCTCTGGCTTCATCTCAAATTCAGTGAGAACAATACTACTATACAAAATATTTTCCTGAAGGTTTGTAATGATGGTAATCTAGTTGTATTTTTATATTGGACTATTTCCATTATCTAATGTGCATATTGAATGTCTTTAGAAAAATTTAACTTTATTTAAATGTTCCAAATACATTCAACTGTTTGTAATAGCACATCAAACAGCTTAGTATATATTCAATGTTTCGAGAGGTACTAGTCTCCCTTCTTCTTCAGGTGTAGCTGGCCTGACCAGTGACAGTACTAGCATAGATTCAAACCTGGACCCTTAGATTTTTGAGTATTGAATTTTAATGTTGGTTAGAGCATTATCTTAAAATTCAATACTCAAGAATCTAAGGGTCCAGGTTTGAATACCATGCTAGTACTGTCACTGATCAGGCCAGAAACACCTGAAGAAGAGAGGAGAATAATGCCTCTTGAAACATTGTTCATATACTAACTTGTTTGATGTGCTATTATTAACATTTGAATGTATTTGGAATATTTAAATAAAGTTAAATATTTCTAAAGAATATTTAATACGTATATTACATGATGGAAATAGTCCAATATAAAAATACTACTACACTAAATGTTATGATGTATACTAATATGCATGCTACTATTAAATAGAATTTATTTGAAAAGTTTAAATAAAGTATGAATATTGTTTAAGATGATAGAAAAGGTACAACATTGAATTAAAAAATAAAATGCCAACATCATAAATTTTCTGAAAAATCAATACACTAATATAGTGTTTCATTTAATTTTACTTTCTTGTTCCCCACATACTTTACTGACAATTCCTTTTTATTATCATCATCATCATATGGAATCAAATTCTTTTTATTCCATCATTTTTATGTGGAAAATGCCAGGTTTCACTTGCTTGTTTGTATATCTAAAACAGACATAGCAGGTAAAGAATTTAAAATTTGTTTCATTTTCTGCATTTGATTCATAACATAAAAGAAGTTTGTCAGTAAACAATGAAATTGTAAGTACATGTAGTGTTATTTTTGTTAGTCCTTGAAAGTGTGTGTGTGTAATATATGTTATTACCTTAGAATGTATGTTTAGAAGACATTAAACTTTTAGAGGCATGAGATGTATCCTTGCATTATTTTTGGTGTCTGGATAGTTTTTAGTAAAATGTGCCTTGTCCTACAAAAAGGATTTGTGAAGGGTTTCTTGTAAATGTGACACTGAAGGGTGAAGCTTATAGAATGGAGTGTGGCTATCCAATACTTAAACTTACTTGTTTAATACTAAAAAAGACAAGTGTTAATGAGTACAGGCACTATTGCTCTTCTAATAAATATTTAAAATTATTGATTTTCTCACTGGTGATTAATAAATTTTGCAAGTCAACTATTTAAAAATTGAGGTGATAACTTTTAAATGTTCCCAAAGTTGTAGACCTATTAATGTCAATATAGCAAATAATTTTGACATTTCAATAATAAATATTTTTAAAATAATTTGCTTTTGGGCAGAGTTATGGAATTCCAACTTAATATACCTATCATTAGAAAATTCCAAAACATTATAATATCTTCGTTAAAAATATATAAAATTCTGCAAAGTAAAATTGCATAATTAAAAATATAATTTATAATTAAAATCATTAAAATTGTATCATTATAAAATGTAAGCATAATTAAAAATATAATTTATAATTAAAATCATTAAAATTGTATCATTATAAAATCTATAGAAATATTTGAGTAGGTAAATTTAATTACTCTATTTTATTAAAATATTTTTGTAAATTAGTTGAAGGAAAGATTGCATTGTCCTATTTAAAAATGAGTTGTTTTTCCCTCTGAATCACTACTAAAAAATTTGGAAATAATTTCTTGAGAATGATTTAATTTTTCTGTAATTCAGTCAACATTAGATGCAAGAGTTTTAGCGTATCTAAATTAAGATGGAATCAGAGTAATTTTAATTTCTTGTATAAAAGGGATTAGGCTGGATTGAATTTTTTTATGTATTCTATTATTTCCTTTATTATTGAAATTCTAAATCCATCTGATTTGATAATTGTAAATTAAGAGATATTTTATAAAACTAAAATATCTCCTTTAATATCTAAAAATAGCTATTAAGAGAACTTATCTTATATGTATATATGTTTACATTTCTATTGTTATAGAGATATAAAAAAATCCCATATTACCATAAAGAAACCAAACAAGGCAAATTGATAATGTCTATTCTACACATCCTAATCATTGCAGGTGTTATCACTATATCATTACTCATATAGTATAAAAATATGGATCAGCTACTCACCAATATATACTAGCCAGTGTTGTGAAATTATTGGCTTTTTAACTCTGAGTTTACAATCAAGAAACATAATAGTCTTTCTTCTCAATTGCCTGTTAGTTCTTAACTGAAATATCAGTTGAATTTTATTGAAAGCAGAATGAATGTGTGTGAATGAACTTTTTTAAAATATTTATAATGGACAACAGGCAAAACTAAGTGTGATCCTTATTTTTTGGAGACCTCAATGACCAAAGGCACAGAGTGATAAATTGTTGGCAATAGGGTGATTTTCATTCACCAATTCTTTTTCACACAGTAAGTGTAGGCTGATAAGAATTGTCTGTTTCAAGGTAATTTCTCATTTAAATAATTTACTGAATGCTCCCTCACTTACTGGTAGTATTGCAAGGTGGTAATGAATCAGCTTTGTGAAATTATGAATTTACAATAGGTTAGTTGAATTTTATTTACTTTCACACATTTTTCATTCAAAAAATAATTTTGAATTCATCCAGATTAATTGTAGGGTTTGATATATTTCAGATTTTGTACATCATAGCAATATTTATTCTGAATTTTTGTACCACTTCTGGCCTATTACATCTTTATTGTGGCTTGTGATAACAGTTTCAGATAGCATTAACATTTTGTGTACTGTAAGTAGTTACTGTCTTGCTATTATTGTCTCATAGAGACAAATTCAAAATGGATGATCACTGGATTCTCATTTGTTGTCAAATATTATTTATTAGTGTATTTAATTCATATATATCTCTTATTAGTATAGATGTTGACATGTGACACTTGTGAAATGTAGTATGCATATTTCTTAGGATTTATTTTATATTTTATGGTGACATTAGTACAATATGACCCTTCTTGTGAAAAGTGTTACATGCTAATAGCTTATATTAATATTCAATGTTTTGTTATTTGTTTTTCTACAAATATAGAAGCATTTTTTATCTGTAATCATTCATGTTATTTCACTTTCTTGGTACATCTAGTTTACTTAGCTTTAGCACAGTTTATTTAATTTTATTATTTTCATCAATACTCACAATGTCTCTGAAGATGTGGGTAGCATGAGTTACTTTCACGTAGTCTTATGAGCAGTTTTTATTTTCTTTTGTAACTTCAGTCAAAATGTAAAATATTTTTGCTGTAACTGTGTGTCTGTTGTTATGTAGATTATATGTTTGTACAAGATATTATCTAGATTATTTACAAATATGCAAAAATTCATCTTGAATTTTAAATTTATTCATAATAATCATTGATAGATTGTTTTCCTATTGATTCTGCTTATAAATATGAAATCTTCTTACATGTTTATTCAGTTGTGACTGAAAATATATATTCAATCTATCAATTACTTCTATGTAGACATAATCTGCTTCTGATTATAAAATGATTAATGATTAATGAGATTTATTTTTCACTACTTTCTAAATTTCTATTTATTTCCAAGTAAAAATTCAGATATTCTATATATAATTATTAAAATAGTTTTTATCTTGAAGGATGAATGACTCCATGACACCTATAATCACAGATTAATCACATAAAATGTCACTAATTTACTATATGTAATTCTTTTTTGTGACAAATTCTTGATGTTTTCTAAAGCAATTTCTATATGTAAACAAGCTTAATATCATTATCACAAATTTTGTAACATATTTTCAACAATAATGAAGACAAATTATCATTACATCTTAATATTATGAATAGATGATACAAACTGTAAAGTGATCTATATATTTTGCCTCACACCCTGGCAGAATTTTAAATGAATTCTCCCAAAATGTTGAACAATATTTTAATAATGAGGCAAAAATAAATGATGAAACAATCCTTTCCTGACCATTGATGTGTCTTTTTTAATCATATTGCAATCATTATATTTACTGTTATCATTCTCAATAATTTTTGAACAGTCTGTGCAGTTTTATGTTGAATGGTTCTAATGGAACAGTAATGAATCTATGTTTTTGTTTTTATTTAGATGTAAGGAGTAAAATATTGAGTTTATTTTGCATAAAATATCAATATTTGTTCACATTATAAATGTAGAGTTGAAAGATAGTTTTTGTTATTTCTAAAGATAATTCTTTTGCTTCAAGTTTATTTTCATTACTTTTGAAATATCTTTTTTATAAATTATATTTTATTTGTATAATTATATCATGTTTTTTAAAAGGAGTTAAACTTTTATGTCAGGAAACAAGAAATTCAAATAATATAATTGTCAATTTGAACATTAGGCATATAATAGATTCAAGCCCTGAAATAAGCATGGCCAGTAATGATTGGCATATATAAAAATGTGTGTTAAGCATAAGTAACTTCACTTTTGCCTTTAAACTATTACTGGCAGATGAGTGTGCAGAGATTTCAAGTATTTATAAGCAATGCATGACTGGAGGTTTAGTTTCTTCTTTATGATTGCAATTATTTCAATGCTTAATAATAATAGATTTACATTTTAAAATTCATAATTAATATACATTTAATCATAGATAGTTAAATTGCAATTATGTCTCTTTCCTTTGATAGAATATGTAAAGTCATACAATATAATTTCCCATTTGAACATCAGGCTCTTAATAAATTCAAACCCTTAGATAAGTATGGTTAGTAAGGTTTGGAATATATAAGAATACACTTTAAGCATAAGTGAATTCATTTAGGTTCTTAAACTATTCACTGGCAGGTGGATTTATGAAGATTTTAATATATAGTTATAAACAGCATATGTCTGGAAGTTTATCTCCTTCTGTACAATATTATAGCTGATATGAATAGGTATGTTTTTTTTTACCATTCCTTTAGATAAATCCACTGATTTTAATACTTTTTCATGGTTTTAATTATATTTTTAAATTATTTTTAATAATACTTATGCTAAAAAGTAATTTTATTTTGTCCTAGATTCTAATGAAAATAAATGCCTTATAAAATGAATGCAGTATATATGAAAAATTGAATTGTACATCCTGAGCTTTATTTTGATTATGTTTAATTCTTTAGAAAGAGATGAAACTATTTATTTTTTCAATAAAAATATGACCAATAATATATTGAAAACACAATTAAAAATTCACCAAGTTTACATTGTTTTTAATGTGAAAATCGAATATTTCCTCTGAAGAAATATTGTAAATTGGTAGTTCCTTTAATTCAAAACCTATTTCAGGCATTTGTAGATAAATAAAGTTTTTCTAAAAGTTTAAAATAATTAAGATTGTACTTATTTAAAAGAAATGTACAAAAAGTGATTGACAAAATTATACAGCAATATCTATTTTACCAACTCTTTCTTTAAGATTTTTGAAAATTGTTTTTACACACACACACACACACAAAGAATTTCTAAGATTATTTCAAAATCTCAGTATGGCATATGGTGAGATTTCAGAGAAGAAAAGCAATTCAATTTTTCATTGTGAATCAAAATATGAAGTGAAAATTGAATCGAAATCATTGCTTTTAGATAATTTACCATGTTTCAAATTTGTATTAAGCATTAAGCAAATTATTTATATTATTTAAACTAACTATTATTCAAATACTGAATTCGGATTTTAATTTTTGGGTTTTAATTTACTTAAATTTATCATTTCTGATTTCAATCTTCTTACCTTTATTATTGTTTATTTGTCCATAAAAATCCAGATCCAAATAATGTTGACACTAAAGAATCAATCTGCAACAGTTATTATTGTTTTTCATTACAAAATTATAATTATCTTTATATATATTATAAAAAATAAACATTACAAGCATAAAGCTAAACTAGTCAATATAAAATCAAAACTACCCCAAATCTAAAATTAAACCAGACCAGCATAAAAATATTAAAACACAACCTAAGGTTTCACTGCTATAAGCAGACTTATCAAGTGTAAAGAACTACAAAAAAACCACACATTATATATACTATTAATATTAATATTAAGGGTGGATGGGAAGTGAATGGATTTGTGGGTAGTTTTTAATAGTATATATAATGTGTGGTTTTTTTGTAGTTCTTTACACTTGAGAAGTCTGCTTGTAGCAGTGAAACCTTAGGTTGTGTTTTAATATTATTTTTATGCTGGTCTGGTTTAATTTTAGATTTGGGGTAGTTTTGATATTATAAAAAATATACACAATGTGAAGCAAAGAGTACGTTAAAATATTACTCATATTTTTGACATGTGAAAACATTAATCAAAGTATTTTTAATAATACATGAATAAGTATAGCAAATTCATTGTACTTTATCAAATAGGTTATCTAGGATATGCAAAAAAATATATACTAATACAAATATCTTTGAATTACTATCATACTAATATTTTTAAACTACTGTCTTGCTATACTGTCAAACAATGGCATAACTTTTTAATATTGTAAAGATATGACCTATTTGTATTTATATATTGGACTATTTTCATCATATAATATAAGTATTGAATGGCTTAAGAAAAATTTAACTTTATGCAAACATTCTAAATACATTTAGCTGTTAGTTATAGTACAAAGGTTAGTGTATGCACAACATTTTGAGAGATATTATTCTCTTCTTCGGGTGTTGCTGGCTTGACCAGTGACACATACTTCCATGAATTATCAAACCTAAACTCTTAAATTATTGAATATTAAATTTTAAGGTCTCTAACCAAATTCAATATTCAAGAATCTAAGGGGCCATGTTCAATTCTTATGCTAATACTGTCATTGATTAGGCCAGCAACACCTGAAGAAGAGAGGAGAATAATATCTCTCAAAATATTGTGCATATATTAACCTATGTGTTAAAATTGAATGTATTTGGAATATTTAAATGAAATAAAATTTTTCTAAAGAGATTCAATATTTATATTAGATGATGGAAGTAATCTAATATATAAATGCAATTAAAATATCATCATCACAAACCTTCAGAAAAAAAACACTAAATATTTGATTTATTTAATTGCTTCTATGAGACAAAGATATGACAGAATGTGAAGCTGTCAGCAGAAGACAGCAATTACATAACATTCAATAACAAATTAGATTAAATAAATGCTCCATTTTGCCATTTTTTAAGAAAAATATATATGAATATATGATTTTTCATTTCTCTTTGAAAAACATTGTGAAAATTCATAAAATGTTATATATGAAATAAAAAGGATTATTTATTAAGCAGAAGCAATGCTTTCCTTGCATGCATGGGGATCACACATTATTGATTCTATATTTTTCTGCATTTGATTTAGTTTATAAAATGTGAATAATAAAACTCATCAATTTAAAATTAAAAAAAAAACAATTAACTGTATAACTTCTTACTTAAATGATCATAAAATGTACATTTAATTGAATAAGATTTTAAATACAGGCATTCTTCATATACCTGGAGTTTAATTGTAAATATAAATGATTTGAACACAGACATTCAAACACCCTTTAATCATCCACATTACCACTGATACACATGACCACATGTGTAGAAAAAATAAATAATCACCAATATTTGTATTCTGTGCTGAATCAGAACTCATTAGTTGGTCCAGATCATCATCTCCCACACACATAATAATAAGTGCTGAGTTTATATTAAGATAGAAAATCTTCATACTTTAATGGACAGGTTTCAACCTACTCCAATTCTTCAGCCATCCATATCATCAAAAATTTGATGATGGAAAGCCCAAATCTCATGCTGATGCCAATATTATTGCCATGCCATATACCCCAAGTCACTCTGACCTCATGTATAGAACTTTATCCATTTAAATATATAGAAGAGGGGGGGCAGGATGCAGGCTTAAGGTGTAAGATTTGATATTCTTCATATACCTGGAGTTTAATTGTAAATATAAGGAATTTGTCATAGACTTTCAAGCACCCTTCAACTATCCACCCTATCTCATACCACTGATGCACATGACCACACACATTTATAAAAGATAAATAATCACCAACATACATATTTCATGCTGAACCAGCACTCATCAGTTCATCCAGATTATCATCTCCCACATATATATATATATATATATATATAATCAATGCTCAATTTATATTAAGACAGCAAATCTTCATACTTTAATGGAGAGGCTTCAACCTATTTCAAATCTTCAGCCATCCATATCATTGAAAATCTGATAATGGAAAACCAAATCCCATGCTGATGCCAATATTATTAGTGACTTAAGGTCAACATGGGCATGGCAACAATATTGGCATCAGCATGGGATTTGGGCCTTCCAACATCAGATTTTTAATGATATGGATGACAGAGTTGGAGTAGGTTGAAGCCTGTCCATTAAAGTATGAAGATTTGCTATCTTAATATAAACAAAGGACTGATTATATATATATATATATGTGTGTGTGTGTGTGGGAGATGATAATCTGGACCAATTGATGAGTGCTGGTTTAGCATGAAGTATGTATATTGGTGATTATTTATCTTTTCTACATATGTGTGGTCGTGTGTTAGTGGTATGAGATAGTGTGTATAGTTGAAGGGTGATTGAAAGACTGTGTTCAAATCCCCTATATTTACATTTAATTGAATAATGAATTAAAAAATATCTACCAATTTATTCTCAAATAAGGTATTCTGGCACCTTTATAATTTAATATTTTTTCAGCTAAATAAGCATATTAAAATGGAAATCTTAGAAGAGCAAAATATGGAAATTATTTAAGTTATCTACATTTTTCAGATTATGTTATTTTTACAAATACATCACCTAAGTTTCCAAAAATATTAAAAGTGCTATCAGATTAAATTAAAAATTGGAATCGAAAGGACCATGCTGAAATACTAAAATCTAATGTTGAATATCTTTTCAAAAAATAAAAAATAATAATAGAGAATGAAAGAATTTAACAACTATATAAATTTTAGTCAGATTATTAATATGATGGAATCTTACTAGATGAATGCTTTTAACAAATGTATTTTTATCGCTTATTTAAAAGTATAACACTTGGTAGAAAAACAATATAAATATTGCAGACAATACAATAAAGTATTAAACGATACATATTGAAATTTAAAAGATGCCAAAAGTAAAATACATAAATAAGAGAATAAACACGTATTACTAATAACATTAATGAAAGAATTAAAAACTTGAAATGATGCAGTCACATATCACAAGAAGAAATGATATTTGAAGTTGTGAAGTACATTCTAAAAAAGTGTAAGAAAATTTTGAAAAGGTATCCATGTATGAAAAACATAAATTAGTTTAAAATATTAGCTGAAGAAAAGAAGCTGTGAATCAAAGAAACTGGATTAAACTTAGAAAGATCTTCATCTTGTAGAAATTTAGATATTGTTTGAAAATGGTAAATAACCTCTCTTTTATAAATCAAAACAATGTATTAATGTTATAAAGCAGAGATGGCACACAGAGATACAGACACATTTAAAATTTTATAAATTTATTAATTTAGAGTGGGAAACAAAGAAAAATTCTAGATAATATATATACATTTTTTTTTTTAAAAAAAGAGAGAGAGAATAGGAGTAAGATGGAGAAGAAAATAATAAAAAAATAGAAGAAATTAATAATTACTTAATTTAAAGCACAACTTTCAAGCAACGTTTTTCATATTTAAACTCAGTCCATTCATTATTGTTTTTTAATCATTTTGAATAATTCTATTACGTCAAACTGTGAATAACTATTTATTTGCTAAAAATTTTAACAATTGCCAAATGAATTTGAACTATTATTCATTTCTGTTTTTTTTTTTAATTAAATATTACTAAAATATATTGAAAAAATAAAAAGATAAAAATGACTAGAATCCAAAACAGTACAAACAAATTCATTCCTATTATTAATGTAAAATTTTATAAATATATATTTATTGGTGCTGAATAAGTTAAAGAATCTTTTCATATTAGTTCATTAAATTAGAAAATATACTTAAATGTTCAGTCAATATTTTTTTATAACATGAAAGGGTAATATGAGAGCTTCAATCTAATGTGATTGATAAATCTCATGTAATACAGATTTTATAAAACTCAGTGACATTCTAAATTAGTTAGAAAATTATGGTGATGTGTTTAATGTAGTATTTTTTTTGTAAAAAATACATAAAAATAATGCTATATTATTAAATGTCCATATGTCAGTTTCATTTCCAAATTTTACACATTTCCTTCATATTTAATTGTACATATTCAGTTCTAATAAAAATTATAAGTTCAAAGAGTACTTTTATGTTATGTTTTTATTATTTTTTTAAAATAAATATTTTAGATAAGATACATTAGTGTTTTTTCTAAAAAGTGTTGCAAAAAAAATTATTGAAATTTTCTAGATATTAAATTTTGTTTGAAAATTCCTGTACAAGGTTTTTATATTCATGTTAAAATATGATCATTTTAAAACTGTCTTTGAAGATTACCTTAATGTTTTTATTTAATTTTAAATTGTGAGTTAAATTTCAACCTTTATGTATAATTAAGATAAAATATATCTATTGAAAAAACTAATTTCTTTAAAATAAAAATTCACACTTTGCTGAACAATAAAAGGAAATAAAATAAAATATTGCAACAGAATCATTTAAATATGGCAACTCACTTGTAACTGTTAAACAGGTGAGCTTTTGAATTTGTCTCAGTAATAGAAAATGGATACATATAGACAGCATAGTCATATTCAATTGATTTTTAAAAAAAATTAAGAAATAAACTTAATGTTTTGAATGTAATCCATAAAGAAAATGGTTTACTAATTATTGTTAAAAAACATTGTAATGATTTAAGAGCCAGTAATGAAAGAAAAAATTTAGAAAGTTTTATCTTGTATAAATTATCAATTTGAAGATGTCATTAAATTATCAAGATTATAAGATTACTTAGTAACATGGAGAAAATTAACAATTATCTATATATATAAAATCCATGTGAATGTATGTTTGTCCATAAGGTTGTTATGAGGTTTTGTGTGAATGTATGTTTGTCCATAAGGCTGCTACATGTTAAATTCACAAACAATTTTAAAAAACTATTACATTTGTTCATAATGCTGTCAAATTCACAATTGAAAAATAATTTTAAAAAACTTTAAACATGTTTTTATAAATAAATAACTATAAATAACAAACTATAATTTATATCATGAGCATTTTATGCAAAGGATGTAATTCTACTTCTTATGTCCAATAATCCATAATTTTTATTAAGAAATATATTTTATGTGAAGGAAGTAATTCTGCCATTAATAAACATAATTTTTTTTTATGAAGCAGTTGTCTGTAATGCTGCCAAATTTACATACCAAAGATAACAGGTATATTTAAAATATTTAATTTTAATTGAGTTTTACCAATAAAGCTAATTATATTAATATCTTGCCAGATACATTTCTGAAGTGTATTAAACAGGCCAGGTTATTCCAAACATGTTTTTTTATTATGATATGTCTTTTTATTAAAGCAACCAATTAAAAAAAATGATTACAAAAACAATGATCTTTCAGGATGAATATATTTCTCATATTTATTAATATATTTTTTTTGTTTAATTTACATTAAATCTTTAAAAAAATTGTTAAAGCAACCAATTAAAGAAAATGATGGCCTTTCCATAAGCTGAGTACAGTCTTGTAAGAATATATAAATCAATCATCTTTTTAAAACTTTTTACAGCAGCCTAATGAAAAATTATTTTATGATTTACAATGGGAAGTAAAAAAGTAAATTATTAAATTATACACATGATGTGAGGTTTTGGTAGAGTAGATAATATAATAAACCTATAATTCAAAAATATTATCCAATCACAATTTTAAGTGACTGATAACCATGTACAAGTAAATAAATTAATATGCACACATTTTAAAAATTAAAATTAAAAATACAATTCAGTAAACATCTATAAAATGATAAGCCTACTTGCAGTGAGCTGTCTGTTCTATTTTTTTTTTTACTGTAGGCCAATAGCTTTACTTAATTCATGATCACAGATGTAATTAATCCTTGAAAAAAAAAGCTTTTAACTGTTCAAGTGAAGAAGTTAAAGAAGCACTAATGAAAAAATATTGGTCAAAATCTTTATGTTTTTGTAAAAGATTATATTCGACTGTTAAATAATACTGGGGGGGGGGGGGTAAAAAGGACTGTATTTCAGGGGAGAGGAGATGAATCTCTAAAAAAAACAATCTTTTTCCAAATTATTTTAGATCTTTGGAAAAAAGATTGCATTTTAAAAAATAAAAATAAAAAAGGAAAAATGTCAATTATTAAAAATAAATTATTTTAAATTATTGTTTTAATTTCTACTGTACAAAAAATAGCACTCATATAATAATAGATATCAAAACTACCCCAAATCTAAAATTAAACCAGACCAGCATAAAAATAATATTAAAACACAACCTAAGGTTTCACTGCTACAAGCAGACTTCTCAAGTGTAAAGAACTACAAACAAAACCACACATTATATATACTATTAAAAACTACCCACAAATCCATTCACTTCCCATCCACCCTTAATATTAAAAGAACTCTTAAATAAGTTAATTGCTTCAGAATAATAAATTTTCAATAATAAAGACTCTTTAATTCTTCTTTTGATTTCATTTCTCTCAAAGAAGACAACCTTAGCTTCATCAAAATCAATAGTGTGGCCTGTATCTTTTTCATGGACATACAAAGCAGAACTAAGATATCTATTTTTAACTCTACTTTTATGAACCTTTATTCTTTCATTTAAACTCAAACTACTCTGACCTATGTAAACCTTCTTACAAAATAAACAAGGAATAAAATATACCACACCAGGAATAGTCTTTCTATCAAAAACTTCTTTTGTATTATTTAATAAATTATTCAATGTAACACCCCTTTTCCAAGCAATTTTCTTATTTCCAAACAATTTACTATTTCTACACACAATTTTATAAGAAGACAATTTAATGTTTACATTTTAATGAGTTTTTTAATAATAGATATATATTGCATTTTAGGGAATTTTATTTTGTTATTAATAAAAAAATGTATACAATATAATAGAAAATATTTACATATAAATAAAACTATAGAGAAAGGTTAATATTTATTTATATTTTTTGTAGAAGTTGAGTGCCTTAAAAATTTTAAATGAAAAAAGATCTCTTGTTGAAGTCCAAAAAATCATACATCTGAAAATATTCTGAAATCAGAAGTTTGTCATAAAGGTATTCTTTATACAATGCTTTAAAATTAAAGAAAATATTACTCAAAGGTGTCAAATAAAAGCAAATAATAGAAAAGAAGAATTAAAAGAAAAAGAAAACAAATAATAAATAGAACAATATTAAAATAATGATTAATGGCTTTAAAAAAAAAAGATTGATAGTAATAAATTTTAAGTTAACTATAAATATCTTGAACAAATTATCAACACACTTGAATGGGGTGCTTTTTGTGAAAGGAATTTAAATCCTTATATTATGGATCTAAGATTTGGACTTTTATTTAAATAGCAGTGCATCGTAAAATTGGAAATATAAATATTAAATTAAAATATCAAAATTCATAAAACTTATTTCATTAATATAATAAACGCATAATTTTCATAGTTCTCATTTGTTTTTTAGTTCTGAAATTAACATTAGAGGGAATGCATATGGTTTTACATTGCTTTTCAAACTGCCTCTTCTCATCTATCAGTGATAAATATTAGTTCTGTATGCAATATTTTTTCACATGGATAACCTTCACATTCAACCTTTTGTTATTTTGCTGCCTATTTTTAAAAAAGAGATCTTCACTTTTATCTTTCTTTTAACAAATTTAATGTCTTGGATTTTAAGTCTTTATATTTTCAAAGATGTCATTGTAATTTTTTTTATTTTTAAATCAAAACAAACAAATATTTTTTATAACACATTGATAATTAGATAAGATCATTTACAAAAATATCTTAATATTTTAATTCTCCCTAAGCTTGAATCCTGAGATAAATGAGATCTAGGGATGGGCGAAGAGGATGAGTGTGTGTGGAGGTACTTGAGATATGTTCATTTGGTGGCACATCATCTCCTTGGATTGAAATCAGAATAGCTATGAGTCTAAAAGTTTGGGAACTCTGAATGTGCATTCTCATCTACTCTGATAGCCTATCAAGTATACTGCTATGCAAGTTCATGGCCCATTGCATTACATATAAGTATTAACTAATTATCTAGGACAATGTATACTTCATATACTTTGATGATAGTACAATGTTATACTTAAATTGGTAATCTTGTAAAATAATTAGAAAACAAACTAAAACAAAGTTGTTGTTTTTTATTATTATTATTATTATTATTATTATTAGTAGTAGTAGTAGTAGTAGTAGTAGTAGTAGTAGTAGTAGTAGTAGTAGTAGTAGTAGTAGTAGTAGTAGTAGTAGTAGTAGTAGTAGTAGTAGTAGTAGTAGTAGTAGTAGTAGTAGTAGTAGTAGTAGTAGTAGTAGTAGTAGTAGTAGTAGTAGTAGTAGTAGTAGTAGTAGTAGTAGTAGTAGTAGTAGTAGTAGTAGTAGTAGTAGTAGTAGTAGTAGTAGTAGTAGTAGTAGTAGTAGTAGTAGTAGTAGTGTAGTAGTAGTAGTAGTAGTAGTAGTAGTAGTAGTAGTAGTAGTAGTAGTAGTAGTAGTAGTAGTAGTAGTAGTAGTAGTAGTAGTAGTAGTAGTAGTAGTAGTAGTAGTAGTAGTAGTAGTAGTAGTAGTAGTAGTAGTAGTAGTAGTAGTAGTAGTAGTAGTAGTAGTAGTAGTATGTTTCAATAAAGGCTTTATTGATCTCAATGGTTTACATAAGTTTACATCTAGAAAATTTGAAATTTAACATACAATGAATAATATTAGGGTAAACACATATAAATGAATTTAGTGGTTACACTTTGTGGTTAATGAACTATAACAATATAAAAATTAAAAAAGCAAAAATAATCAGAGTTCTAAAGTTTGAGAAGCTTATTTAGTTTTGTCCGCATGTCACTTTGAATGTTAGTTGTATGATAGTTTTCTTTGCAGCATTCACAGCATTGATGGTTGTTTTAACAATGACCATGTTGCTGCATATAAGTGGGGGTTGGTTATTATTTTATCTCTGTTTCGAATGTGTAGCAGTTTGTTGCTAAATGTAGCTGGGTGTTGTCTGGTGTTATTGCCAATTAAGAAAGTACATCAGGTGCACCAATATGCATATAGAACAAATGTGGCTGCCCTAATGCTAGGTATTGATCTTCCCTAAAAAGCAGCTATTATGTGATTAATGATTGTACCTGGTTTTCTGTAGGTGTTACACATCATCTGTTGTGTTTGGTTAAGTGCTACACATTGATAAATAAAGTGGTCCAGTGTCTCTTCTGCTTGATGGCAGAGTCCACAGAAGGGGTCAATAGATATATACATTCTTTTATGATAAAGAAACTGGGTTGTTGGCAAGGAAATGAGATTGATTTTCATGATAAAATCAAAGTATTTGGGCTCTAGAGCCCATTTTTATATTCCTTGAGTAGTCTCTTGTTGTTAATTCCTAGCATAGGTTGTATAACATTAGTATCTGCTTCTCTTTTTATTAAACCATAAATATCCCAGTATGAATACTGATGCAAATACTGTTCTGGAATCTTGTCTGTGGTTTTGCATTGGTATATAATGTTGGTGAAAAAGGAACCTTTTGGAGGTGGTCTATCTGTTGAAGTAACTTCTAGCAAGTGGTTAATTTTGGGGTATTTGGCAAGTATTGTGATTATTGAGTTCCTTAACTTCTGTATATGAAAAACATTGATGTTGTGCAAGCCAAGTCCATTTTTTATTAGAGGTTGGCTAAGTTTTTTTGTGGAAATTGCTACTGTTTTTCTGGCCCAAAGTAGTTTATTATATATGGTTTTAATTTTTGAAATGAACCCCTTTGAGAATGAAATAACCGGTACATAGTAAGTTATTTTGTTTGTGATAAGCTGGTTAATTAACTGTACTTTGGAATATAGTGAAAGATATGCCTTGGACAAGGAGCTTATAATTTTTGTGGCTTCTTCTTTAAGTTTATTTTGGATATGGCATCTCATTCCTGTAATTCCCATATGAAATGGGAACCCAAGGAAAGAGTTTTGTTTTGATTTGTAAATTGATGTACATGGTTTACCAGTGTATAGTGACCAGGCTGTGGTTTTTGCTGGATTAAATGTCAATTCATATTTTTGTGAATATTCTTGTAATATCTCTTGGAGTTGCGGGATTTGTTTTTTGATGTTAGGAATATGGTAACATCATCCATATAGGTGATGCATGTAGTGCGCTGTGTTGTGTCTGGTATCTCGATCCCAGTAAATGCATTTTGTATGCTTTTAATAAGGGGATTGATGTAAAATATAAACAATAGTGAACTAAGAGGGGATCCTTGGGATATAGATTTGGTGGGTGTGAAAGATGGTGAGTTTCTTCCAT
This sequence comes from Epiperipatus broadwayi, assembly GCA_028023455.1. Classification (NCBI taxonomy): domain Eukaryota; kingdom Metazoa; phylum Onychophora; class Udeonychophora; order Euonychophora; family Peripatidae; genus Epiperipatus; species Epiperipatus broadwayi. Next base: position 4,481,495 of record JAQFVV010006206.1, read on the forward strand.
TTAAAGTTATATGGATCTCTCTGTTCAGAAGCAGGTTAGCAATTATATATAAATGTGTTCTAGGAATTTCTGTGTCTTTTAGCATTTTTAGAAGTGTGTATATATTGACTGAGTCAAATGCAGCTTCTATGTCAAGCTGCACAACAATGGGTCCGTATTTTTTCCGCTGTTTTACTGTTGCTAGAATTGCTTTGAAGAATAAAGCCGCTTCTGTTGTTGAAGAGTTTTTCTTTGCATATTGCGCTTCGGAGATAAGTGGCATTATGTACGGTTCAATTTCATCTTTAATAATTTTCTCCATAATTTTGATCAGCAAAGGTCCCATAGATATTGGTCTGAGGTCTATAATAGGTGGAATAATTGCTTTCTTTTTATTATAGGGTACTATGGCTATTGGATAGATACCCTCCATGGGTTGAATTTGTTGCACTAGATGGTTTGCTAACTGACACAAATATTCTGTTGTGAATTTACTTAGATGCTTTAATACAAACAATAAAACTCCAGGACTACCTGGATGGCAAGTGTTTTGAATAGTATTTAGTTTTGTTGTGAATAGATCTTTTGTGAATGGGGTTTTTGTCTCTGGTGGGCCAAACAGATTATGTGGTATTTTATATGGTTGTTTTTCTTGTAATTTCTCTTTAAAATATTCAAAAATTGGCATAATCATATTGTGTCCTGCATATGTTCCACTATTTGTATATAGTGCCATTAGCACTTTTACATCTGGTTGGTTCCCCAGCACCCATCTTATATAATCTCTTGTCCAAGTGTGTGGCCTGGTTAGGCATACCTTGCTTTTCTTTATCTTCAGATAGCTTTTGAGTTCTTCACATGCTTTATTGTATGCATGTGTAAGCTTGAATATATACTTCTGGGTGCAGTGTGATGGGTTAATCATGATTATTCTCTGGTGTAACTGATCTGCCAGAAACAAAAGTCTTGATGGTGGAGGTTGTTTTTTTGTTATATGGTTGATGTTAAAGGACAACATTCCCATAAATGCTAGATATTTCTGGACCAGGTTCAAAGTCATAACTTTGATTTTGTTTAGCATTATGTAGGTCTCAGAGAAACAAAAATTCAGGGGTTGTTTCTGGGAGTAAAACTCTTATTGTTCTTGTAAGTGGAAAGGGTGATATTTGAATTTGGGCACAGTCAATTGTGACTATTTGAGCTGAGTGATCGGAAAAAGTTGAGGGAGTTAGTTTTATTTCAATAAGGTGGTGAAACATTGGAGAATAAAAGCACAGATCCATAAGTGAAGAGAAGCGATTATTGTAGAAAGAGATGGCATCATCGGGAAAAAATCCTTGGCCACTCATTAGTGGTATGTTTATTCTGTGAAGCCAATGTTGGGTAAATTCCTGATATTTTAAATTAAAATCTCCAATTAAGATGGTTGGGTTTGAAGTTGTAGCTAATCTTGAATTAATGTTTGCAATTATGGTATCTATTTTTTTATCCTGTAAAGGCATATATACAAAAACCAGATTTATTGTTATGCTTTTTTGATTGAAGGTTGCAATTAATAAGTTCATGTCAATGTGAATTATTTTGAACATTGTGAATGGGCAATTTCTAGGAATTATGAGTCCAGTGCCAGCTGAGGGAGAGGAAGAGTCTCTGGAGCATGCACAGAAACCTTCCATATTTAAATGTTTGGCTGGGTCAGTTTGTGATCCAGCATAAATTTTTGTCTCAAGTATACCAAGCAAGTGTGGTTGTATATCCTTGATCCAATGTTTTAACTTATTAATTTTTGAGGTTGAGTTCAAACCCCTGACATTGATTGCCACAATTTTTATTTTCATTATATGTTTTTTGGTTGAGATTTAAATATTAGGGTTAATCTGGTGTTTCTTCCCATTCATTCTCATATTCCATTTCCAGATCTTCATCTGTTTCCACTGTAGTTGTATTGTTGTGATCAGAAAGGCTAAGGTTGGATTCTGTTTTGATTTTTTTGGTACCTCTATTTTTCTTTGGTGGGTGGCCTGGTCTTCTTCTTTGTTCTGTGTCAGCTTTGGTGATTTGAGGCATATTTGGGGTGATAGCTTCCATAATTTTCATTGTTGTATTATTTTTAATATTGGGTGTTTGGTGTGTTATATATATTTTTTCTTGATCACTATTACTGTGTGAGTTTATTTGTTCTTTTATTATCTCTTTTTCATCAGTATCTTTGGTAGGCTGACTTAGATTGTGTGCTATTTTTTCCATTGAAGCCTCTTGAGATTGTTGACTTTCTGTTTTTTTATCAGTGGGGGTTTGAATTCTATTGGTTGATTTTGTTGATAAATCCAGAATTTCAGGCGCTGGCAATGTGTGTGCAGTTTTTTTATTATTCAATTGCTGTTGATCTGCGGTTTTTTTATTAATTTTTTATTGTTTATTAGTTGTTTTCATTATCTGTTTTGTACTGTTTGATTCCGGTTGGTGAGCTTCTGTTGGTTGATCTTCAGAGCTCGGTTGGTTTTTGTGGTTGATTTTGGTGTTGCAATTGATTGCTAAATGTCCGGTTTCACCGCACGCAAAACATCTCGGCCTTAATCCTTTTATGTGAATAGTCAGTATTGCATTCTGGTCAATTATTTGTGTTGGAATATCCTCCAGGTTTACATTGTCATTCAGCTTTATTTTGAAATGAAAGTTGTTGCTGAAAACTGGTACGGGGGTGTTGGATAAGTAGATTTGTTTTATATAAATAGCTTTGCCAAATGACTGTATTAATTTTTGAAAATCCTGAATGGTATATCTGAAGTAAGTGTTTTTAATTATTCCGTTACAATAGTTTTGCAAGCTTTGATCGACTATTATTAGCATGTAGCTTCCCAAAGTTTTTACTTTAGTTTGAAATCTTGCACACTGATGTTCATCGAAAAACTGAATTGCAACATATCGTGAGTTTGGATGCTCTCCAATACTAGAGACTGTATCCCACAATGCTGTTGCTGTCAGCTCCTCGTAAAGAAGCTCTCTGGGGAATTTATAGAGTGTTAAATTCCTATCAGTGACAGCTAACACTAATGATCTTGGTGAAAAAAATTTTTGGAAAGTTGCGAATAATTTTTTTGGGATGGTGCTGTTGAAATTAACGTTTATTTCTTGCAGTTCATCTTGATTCCATATCATTGGGGAGAGCTCTTCATTATTGTTTTCTATGAGGTTTAAATTATTTATGTCAGCTTGATTTACCTTTTTAAATCTTGCTGTCTGTGTTAATGCTGGACTTTTTTCGATGCTGTGAAGCTGCTGTTTTTTTTTGTTACGTTTGCGTATGTTTTTTGATAGTTGCAGTTTTCATTTTATCACCGTTTGTTTGAGCGCAATTTACGTTGTTTGCTTCTTGACGCGATGCCATGCTTGTTTATGATGTTAGAATTTATTTTTTGTTATGAACGACTGTATTACTTACTTTTTGCTAGAAAACAACTGTTCAGTAATCAGCCATCGCTGTCTTTATCTATCACAGATATATATTACAGTTTTTAAGTGCGAAAATGATTAGAATATGGGGAAAAAAAGATTATTAATAAGACCTTTGTTCTTGATGACTTAGGCATACATGCGCATGCACATTATTATTATTATTATTATTATTATTATTATTATTATTATTATTATTATTATGAGTTGACAAAAGACTATAAGGTTAATCAAAAGCGTTCCTAAGTGATGATTATATTTTTTGTACTTTTCACAATTTTTGATTACTATAATTACTAATATTTAATTATAAGATTATATATGTACATTTAAAAGAGACTTGAACTCAGACTTTCAATCTCCCTACAGCTAGCTATACACTCCATTATATGTAATACACACGATCACATACATATGAAAAAGCTAAATGATCTCCAATACATGTATTTAATGCTAAATCAACACTCACCAGTTGGTTCAGATCATTATCTCTCTCACACATATATATTCAATGCTCAATTTAAGATAGCAAGTCTTCAAACTTTAATAGACAAACTTCAATCTTTTCCATCATCCAACTCTTCAATCATCCATATCATTGAAACTCTTAGTTAATGCAATATTATTATCATATTCATATTGACTTTAAGTTACTCTGAAACCTCATAACAACAAGGGTTTTGGGTATTCCATCATTAGATTTTCAATGATGTGGATGGCTGAAAAGTTGGAGGGTGAGAAGATGGAAGCTTGACCACTAAAGTTTGAAGATTTGCTATATTAATATAAAATGAGCACTGATTGAGGATATATGGTAAATGGTGATCTGGACTAATTGATGAGTGCTGGTTCAACATGAAATATGTATATTGGATATCATTTATTTTTTCACATTTGGTTGTGTATCAATTGTATAAGATGAAATGCATAGCTGCAGGGAGCTTGAAAATCTGAGTTCAAGTCTCTTCCAATTACATTGTTTAGTATAGATTATACTTGTTTAAATATTATATATATAATTACCCCAAATCCAAAATTCAAACAGACTAGCCAAGAAAATAAAATCCCAAACACAATCAAAGGTTTCACTGTTACAAGCAGACTTCTCAAGTATAAAGAACTACAAAACAATACCATATTTATATTAAACATTACCCACAACTCCATTTACTTCTCATACACCCTTAATATTAAAAGAACTTTTAAATAAGTTAATTGCTTCAGAATAATAAATTTCTAATAATAAAAATTCTTTAATTCTTATTTTTATTTCTCTCAAATAAGACAATCTTAGCTTTGTCAAAATTAATAGTGTGGCCTGATAATTTTTCATGGACATACACAGCAGAACTATGATATTTATTTTAACCCTACTTTTATGTACCTTTATTTTTTCATTTAAGCTCAAACTACTTTGACCTATATAAACCTTCTTACAAAAACAAGGGATAATATACATTACACCAGGAATAGTCTTCCTATCAAAAAATCCTTTGTATTATTAATAAATTATTCAAGTAATACCCCTTTTCCAAGCAATTTTCTTATTTCTAAATAAATTATTATTTTTACATACAATTTTATGAGAAGACAATTTAAATGGCAAAGAAATAAAATCATATTTATCTATATCTTTTACATTCTTACAAATATTACTATTAAATAAAATACTTTTAACAAATTTATCAGAGTAGCTAACACTCAAACAATCTATATATAATTGACCATTCTGAAACAAAGCTACCCCACTAGAATTATTTAATTTTTTATAGATATAACAATAATTTCTTAAAGCAGCTATTTTATGAGATACAGACTGATAGCTATCAAGTTTAATTATAGATCTTAATTCTTTACTTTTAACATAATGACTATATTTCTCATCGCCAAAAGATCTAAAAAGTTTAACTTAACAAAATCTAATCCCCCTCCTCCTACCACATAACTTATAGGAGGATCAAAACAAATAAACTCATTTACCAATTCCTTCAATTTATCATTCTCAATTACAAACAAACAATCATCCACATATCTACCAAATAACTTTAAATATAAACAATTATTGTTAATAATAATTTTCTCTTCCAAATAATTAATATAAACTGAACAAACTAAAGGAGAAATAATATAACTTATTATCCACCCTTTCTTAATTTTATAAAAATTACCATTAAAAGTAAAATACATAGCATCCTCTAATAATAAAAGCAAGTCTTTGATTACTTTAATTTTATTTTTTGACAAAGATCCTTGCTCAACCAACACAGATATAAGAACATTAATACTGCTTAATCTATTGATCATTCTATAAGATATGTGGTAAAAAGAGGAGGTTATATTTTATTCAGTTAAATTTTTTAGATCTTTTGGTGATGAGAAATGTAAAGACTAATTGTTTAGTATGTAGTCATTTTGTTAAAAGTAAAAAATTAAAGTCTATAATTAAACCTGATAACTATCAGTCTGTATTTCATAAAATAGCTGCTTTAAAAAATTATTTTATCAAAAAAAAATTATTGTTACAGAAATAAGAAATTAAATGATTCTAGTGGGGTAGCTTTGTTTCAAAAAGGTCAATTTTATAAAGATTAGTGTTGGCTACTCTGATAAATTTGGTAAAAGTATTTTATTTAATAATAATATTTGTAAGGATATAAAGGATAAAGAAAAATATGATTTTATTTCTTTGCCATTTAAATTGTCTTCTTATAAAATTGTATGTAAAAATACTAATTTATTTGGAAATAGGAAAATTGCTTGGGAAAGGGGTATTACTTTGAGTAATTTATTAAATAATGCAAAGGAAATTTTTGATAGGAAGTCTATTCCTGGTTTAGTGTATATTATCCCTTGTTTTTGTAAGAAGGTTTATATAGGTCAGAATAGTTTGAGCTTAAGTGAAAGAATAAAGGTACATAAAAGTAAAGTTAGAAATTAATATCTTAGTTCTGCTTTGTATGTCCACGAAAAAGATATAGGCCACACTATTAATTTTGATGAAGCTAAAGTTGTCTTCTTTGAGAGAAATGAAATAAAAAGAAGAATTAAATAATTTGTATTATTAAAAATTTATTCTTCTGAAGCAATTAACTTATTTAAAAGTTCTTTTAATATTAAAGGTAAATGGGAAGTAAATGGAATTGTGGATAATGTTTAATATAAATATGGTGTTGTTTTGTAGACTTGAGAGGTCTGCTTGTAGCAATGAAACTATTGTTTGTGTTTTGGATTTTATTTTCTTGGCTAGTCTGGTTGGGTTTTGGATTTGGGGTAATTTTAATTATTTATTAAATAGTTTAGCTTCATGCTTATAATGTTTATGTTTATATTAAAAGTTTAGTTATAATTGCTTATGAAAATATATTTTCTTCTGGATTATTATGTATTGTTTTTCATATCATCTGAGGATACATAAATAAAAAAATTATACCACATATGCTATTATATCATTAAAAATTAACCCATAGTAAATTAATATAGTCAAAATTATTTCCATTCATTTATTAATTTATTATTTATTTATTATATTAATAATTTTTTTTTATTAATTAAAACTGTATTTTGTAATCATTCATAGTTTATTGGTCACATTATACTTTAACTAAAAGAGACTACATAATTCTATTTTTATATTAAATATTCAGCTAGTCAAATTATTAAATAAACATTTATATATTTCAATGATTTATATTATTTTAGCAGATTTTTCTTTTACATTTTCTTGATTACAATAAATATATAATTAAAAAAAGTTAAGCTAGTGTCTTAATAAACAATAATTGGTTAAATTATTATATTTATTTATTCTAAACTATTAAATAGACAATAAATGTTATTTGTATTTTCATAATTTATATTTATTTAGTCATTAGTTTATGAATGCTTCATGCTAGTACAATTTAACATTTAGTTTTGGAAAAATCATTTATTTCATTCTATATATCTTTATACCATTGTAAAAGATTGGTGTCTGAAAGTGTTAAAGCATTTATTCATTAATAGGTAATCATTTTAATATCATTATACCATTATATATTTTTGTGTCCAACAATATGGGTTACTTGATCTAATAATCAGTCACTTATTCATTATACTTATATATATATATTGCCTATACTAAACTTAATGTAATTATAAGGGTTATGAACTAAAACTTTCAAGTCCCCTACATTTATCTAATATATCTTATACACCTGTTACACCTGACCACATACATGTAAAAAAGATAAATGATTTCAAATATCATATTTTGTGCTGAACCAGCACTAATCAGTTGGTCCAAATTACCATCTCCCATATATATATATATATATATATATATATATATATCTCTCGATCTATATATTGATTTATATATATATATATATATATATATATATATATATATAATCAATGCTCAGTTTAAATTAAGATAGCAAATCTTTAAATTTAAATGGACAAGCTCCAATCTTTTCCACTCTCCAACTCTTCAGTCATCCATTTCATTAAAAATCTGAGGAAGGAAATGCTCAAAGCCCTTGCTGATGCCAATATTATTATCATACCCATGTTGAACTTAAATTACTCTGATCCCTCACACATTGAAGCTTGTCCATTTAAGTTTAAATATTTGCTATCATAATATAAACTGAGCATTGATTGTGTGTGATATATATATATATATATATATATATATATATATATATATATATATATATATATATATATATATATATATAATGTACCAGATCATACTTCCCTGTGGAATTCTGCTCCTAATCTTGCACTGAGCATGAAGTGATCAAGATTTAACAGGGAATGAAATGGATACCAATTTAGTCAATGTCTGTACTCATATATATTGGTACTTCCAACTAAACTGATAGAAAAAGTGTATTGACAGGATTCTGTGAATTAAAAACCCCTTTAGTTAATATCCTTCTTCAATGACCGAATATTTAGGACCTATGGAAAGTACATATCTTTGAAAAGTTTATTTACAAATAGCTTTTGTGTGCCACTCCTAGAAAAAAATAAAAATGAATTTTTCCCCTCCTAGAAGGATATGTAATACCATACAGCAGAGCATGAGAATAAGATTTAACATCCCGGTAGAGTGATATCTCATGTGGCTAGCTCAGTACACTCTACATATAGGGTCTTCAATGGGTAAGTTAAATGGTTATTACAGGTACATGATTGATAAGAAAAGATTACATTTTATCAAATAAATAATAATACAAAAACAAATTTAACATTATGATTAAATATTTATTTAATCCCAAGTACCCATTACTGTTTCATATCTAAAATGATATAATAAAAATGAATAAATGAATTGTTATCACAAAACCATGTATATATTTGATGCTTTGACATGGATAAATATATAAATACAATTTTAAATGAATAAGAAGAATACTAAATCCCTAAAGCTATTTTATTTATACAGTATATTTATAAAATACAGTATGAGCATTTGATTTATTGCTAACAATTTGAATCATAAATATATCTTAAATATTTGTCACTACAAAAAATAAACTATCATTTTGGATCTGTGATTTCTGAGTAATATATTTTAAATTATCTAAGAAAATCTTTAAAAATAGAGCAAACTAAGCATGTTCTTTTGTACGGTCTATTAATTACACTATATATTAAAAAAAACAACAACTAACAAATTGAATTTTATATATCTTCTCTTATATAAAGTCAACATTTCATTTAGTTATTACTTACACCTACATTAAGTTTATATAGATATATGGCATGTAAATTATTTTTACCGTAATTTACACATTTCTACTTTAACTTTTACTTTCCTTAATCGTACCATTGTTAGACTTAAACCACATTGGCAGAGTTTTACTGTAATGGACCATACTACCCTGCAGAATTCTGCTCCTAATCTTGCACTGAGCAATAAATTTTCCAGGTTCCAATAGCCTGGTGGTGCCCTTGTATGACAGATACAGTAAGACTCTAATCTACCATCATACCCCGACCATTATAATTGGTGCCCAAAATGGGGTGCCAGTTTTACTGTACTGGACCATAATTCCCTGTGATATTCTGCTCCTAATCTTGCACTGAGCAAGTTTTACTGTACTGGACCATACTTCCCTGCAGAATTCTGCTCCTAATTTTGCACTGAGCATGAACTGATCAAGATTTAACAGGGAAAGAAATGGATACCAATTTATTCAATTGTCTGTACTCATATATGTTAGTACTTCCAGCTAAACTGACAGAAAGAGTAAATTGACAGGACTCTGCCAATTAAAAACCCCTTTAGTTAATATCCTTCTTGAATGCCTGAATGTTTAGGACCTATAGTAAGTACACATCATTGAAAAGTCTATTTACAAATAGCTTTTGTGCACCATTCCTAAAAAAAAAAAAAAATGACCCCCCCTCCTAGAAGGATATGTAATACCATATGTACAGTGAAGCATGAGAATAAGATTTAACACAAAACAACACTCTCCATATAGTAGTGCCATCTTGTGCTAACAAGAGCAATCAATGGATGCCAGAAGGCTTGTGCATAAAATCCCTATCTAGTGCCTACTCATCCAATATCCATTGATTGCTCTTGTTAGCACAAGATGGCACTACTATATGGAGAGTGTTGTTTTGTTTTGAATTGTTTAATAACAATTATTGTGCTAGTATGAGATAGTGATCATGTGAAGATTTAACACCCCGGTAGAGTGATATCCCATGTGACTAGCTCAGTACACTCTACATCTAGGGTCTTCATGGGTACGTTAAATGGTTATTGCAGGTACATGATTGATAAGAAAAGATTGCATTTTATCAAATAAATAATAATATAAAAACAAAACAAATTTAACATTATGATTAAATATTTCTTTAATCCCAAGTACCCATTACTGTTTCATATCTAAAATGATATAATAAAAAATGAATAAATGAATTATTATCATAAACCCATGTATATATTTGATGCTTTGAAATAGATAAATATATAAATACAATTTTAAATGAATAAAAAGAATACTAAATCCCTAAAGCTATTTTATTTATACAATATATTTATAGAATACAGTGTGAGCATTTGATTTATTGCTAACAATTTGAATCATAAATACATCTTAAATATTTGTCACTACAAAAAATAAACTATCATTTTGGATCTGTGATTGCTGAGTAATATATTTTAAATTATCTAAAAATATCTTTAAAAAAAATAGACCAAACTAAGTGTGTTCATTTGTACGGTCTGTTAATTACACTATATATTAAAAAACATCAACTAATCATCGAATTTTATATATCTTCTCTTATATACAGTCAACATTTCATTTAGTTTTTATTTACACCTACATTAAGCTTATATAGACATATGGCATATAAATTATTTTTACTGTAATTTACACATTTCTACTTTAACTTGTTCTTTCCCTAATTGTACCATTTTTATATTTAAACCATGTTAGTGCCAGTTTTACTTTACCGGACCATACTTCCCTGCAGAATTCTGCTACTAATCTTGCCCTGAGCAATAAATTTTCCAGGTTCCAATAGCCTGGTGGTGCCATTGTATAGCAGATACAGTAAGAGTTCTAAACTATAATCACACCCTGACCATTATAATATATATGTGGGGGGGGGGGAGATGGTGATCTGGACCAACTGACAAGTGCTGATTTAGCATGAAATACATATATTGAAAATCATTATCTTTTTCACTTGTATGTGGTCCATATGTGTATCAGTAGTATAACATAAATTGGATAGATGTGGAAGCTTGAAAGTTTGAATTCAAGTCCCTTATAAATATGTGTGTATATATATATATATTCTCTTTGAAAAATGTTAGATAAACAAATCATTATATTATTTTTAAGAATACCATACTGATAGTACAAAAACAAGAAAATGAAAGAAAGTAAAACTTCATATTGTGTTTATTTGTAATGTAGATAAAAAAAGATTAGTGAACAATAAAGATAATTATTTAGGATTGTAAAAAAGTACAGAATTTCTTTACTAATGTATCATTAAGAAAAACTAGTTTTCTGTCTAGATTCTTAATAATTAGTTGAAAATTCTTTCAACATTTTCCTGTCATTTGCAGTACTAATAATTATTGAAAGACTCTCAGCAGAATGCTAAGAATCTAATAGGAAAAATTGTGAATGTTAATGATATATTAGTAAAAGAAGTCTGCATCTCTTAATAGTTTTAAGTAATTATATCTACTGTTTATTAACTTTATTAGTTTACATTAAACACAAAATTATATACATTTATTAGCTTTTAAAACTGCTTTTTCATATCGATTCATGATTTTTGCTTTGCACACACTATTTTTCAAATTAATCTATGTCACCTTAAATTCTAGATGATAATATTATTTTTGTGACAATGCTTAATGAATTTCAATCAAGAATTTATAAATTAAATTTAATCAATTTGAAGATAGATTTAAGAATTTTTTGTGAAACTAAGGTTTAATAATGTTGAATTGACTGGGACTACTAAAATAAAATCATGAATAATTAATTATGTTTACACTAGTTGCTATCAGTTAAAATGAAAAGAAAGAAGCAAATAGAATAAAATGACTTGAGTTGCATATGACAGGTTTTATAATATTTTTTAAATGGAAAGATTTATGTTGGAAATAATAAAGAGGAATAGAAAAAAAATATTAATTAGATTTGACTTATTTTGCATTAATGACTCTATAAAAATGGTCTCAGAAAATGAAATAATCAGTTAAATAGTTTGACTGGAGTCCAAAAAATATCAAAATCATCTGCCTTCTATTCAGTTTAATGTTGATTTAGGTGGTTGATAAATGATTTATATTTTTATAAGAATAAATGAACACTGGAAAGAGGAGAATTTCTTAAATCAGATTTGCTGATATTATAGCAAAATATGCAGATTGTGAAAATGAGTTTAGCAAAAGATCAATTGGGATTGATGAACTTGTAAAAAGTTTGAATTAAAAATAGATATAATGAACTAATAAAGCAATAAAGATGGTTGCATAAAAAAATCAGGAGTTTCAGAAATATTTGGAAAGTTGGTAAAGTGATAAAAGTAATGAGTTCAGATAGCAAAAAAGTTAAAAAATTACTCTGTTGAAGTTATATTTACAATAAATGTTTTGTTTGTGAAATAAATTAGGAAGAAGAAAAGTTTAGAGACTTAAAGATGTAGGTTTTTAATTCAATGGAAAAAAAAAAGATGGAAGAATAAAGTTAGAAATATGTAAGATTTGATAAACTAAGTAAAATAAAATTATATATATAGAAAAATTGAACTGGAAATGTAATAAGTAGTAACATATGAGAAATATTTTAGAAATATTAATATATATTTTTAAAAAAGAAGAAAGAGAGTTAATATTTATTCTTAAAGAAGGAAGTATGAATATTTGAAAAGAATCGAAAAATGTTAGGGAAAAAGTAGTAAGATACGATACATTAAAATGCAAATTTTTTCTGACTTATAAGCAACAAATTAAGTATATGATGTACTTATTTTTATGTGTGTTTTACGACTTTATTGAATTTTTATTCAAAATTGTATAATTTACTAAAATTATAAAAGATTTACTTTATTTTTTTCAATTAATCTGTTTTCATTTATTTTAGATCTGAATCATTAAAATAACTAATAAAATATTAAATATTTTAGTTCAAATTTTAGTTTCTTTAAAAAAATAATCAAGGCTTTATCCAGCCAGTGAATCATAGATTAGAAACAGTAACTTAGAAAATCTTAGAAGTATTATTAAATGAACAGCTGTGTTCTTTCATCTTTAAATTAGACATTTCATACTTCACCTAAAAATTAATTATGCAGTGTGATAATAATTATTTATTCACGAATGCAGATAAAATATCTAATTGTGAAGACTTTGGATGGAAACAGAGAAATGATAATTCAAGCTAGTGTCAATTTATAAATTTTCTAAATCTAATTACTACATTGTACAGGCTTAAACCTGCATTTATACATGTAATATATGTGGGTTCGAACTCAGACGTTCACACGACCCACTACTCTCAGTGCCATCTCATATTGCTGACCCATCTGATCACACACATGTTGAAAAGATAAATAATCACCAATATACGTATTTCATGCTAAACCAGCAATCATTAGTTGGTCTAGATTACTAACTATCCTCACACATAAATATTCACATAAATTAGTATTAAATTTTAGCCCCCCCCCCCTTCAGAAATAGTGACGAAAAAGTTATTACTCATCGGATTTGACGACTGTTAGTGGTAAGTGGGTTTTTTTTTTTCACTTTTCTGGCTAAAGATAGATAGATATTCATTCACTGATCTAAATGTAGATTCAAATCCAGGTTATAAAATTGATCATTTTATGTTCATTCACCTTAATTTTTAACACTCATATACAAATTATATTAAGTTTTCTGCTTAACGTTTAGTAATTAGGTTATATGATAGCAAACTAAACTAAATTACTTGATCATAGATGGTAATAAGGTTTTTATTTTTTTTATAAATATCTTAAATTTGATTCCGCATTATAAATTTTAATTGTGTGTGTGCATATCTATATATTGCACACAAACTTTTTAAAAGATTGCTTCTATCAATCACAACATAGCAAATTCTGCCATTAGTTCTGACCTTCTTCTATTTGTAAGCAATTAGCCTTTACCTATCTAATAATCAAAACAACAGAGTTTCCATTCTTTTAACCCTACCGTATTCTATTATCAATCTAAACATTTTGTAAATAAAAAACCAGTATTGGCATCTTTGATGTCTAGGCAAGATGAAATCTTGTCACCTAACAACTTTAATAATAATAAAAATATTCTGGTCACCCAGATGGCATAAAATACAAACTGATAATAATCGCAGACGAGAAGAGGCTAATTGAAGGAAGTTAATTTGTATCTGTTAAGATGGAAACTTGAAGATACACATTTTTAGAATTAAAAAAAAAAAACGGGAAAGGGGTGGAGAAAAGTACAAAAGAGAATTACTAGAATTTATAATAATATAATTATGTTAATAAATATTTTTCATATAAATTAGATTACTTTTATTTAAAGAAAAAAAAAATTATCTTCTGTAATTAACATTTTGCTTTGATTTCATTGCTATTTCTATATGTGTGTTAAACATGTAGAAGAGATATATAAATGTAAAAGAATAAGAATTCGGTCCTACAATATATCAAACACGTACCTGTTGAGGTCCAATATAATCGCAGAATATGATTTACAATTTGTAAAAAAAATCTGATTGCACAAATACGTTATAGTTTTAAAACATATTTCTTTGGTTGTGATTTCAATCTATTTCATTCCAGAACTTTTTATTGATAATAGAAGCCCTTAGTTTACAATTCATTATCATTATTTTCAACTATTGTCAACCCATTACAAGATGAAGATCTCTCTAAGTTTAATCCAGTCTTTCTGATTCATAACTTTTCTTTTCTACATTATATCAGTTAACTTTTTTATTTCATCCATCCATATCATATGTGAACTTTTTCTAAGTATTTTATATTATCTTGGGATCCAATTTAAGAGGAAATTATCCATCTTTTCTAGTAATATGTCCAGACTTCCTCCACCTTTTAATTATTTATATAAATTAATGAATGAATGCTTATTGCTTAATTAGCATTTTCATAGATATCTAGTATTCCAAAATCCAAACACATACATTCCACTAACTCAAAAGAACTTATATATATATATTATAACGATCGAAATGAAAGTGAAGATCGAATCTAACCGCAAAAACAATATCTGCAACTACCAGGGCGCCATCTAGGCATTTAAACCTAGAAAAATTTATAAAGTAGGCAGATACGCGCTGTTAAGATTCCACTTTATTTAAATATTCCGATCGTTAGCCCAAGTCACTAGCTCAGCGGAGACGCAGAGATAATAAAATATAAATTTTATATCTTAAATATAAGAGAATAAAAGCCACTGCCAGAAATTAACACATAAAAAATATTTATTTACGCACATATAAAATCATTCTAAATTCGAGGAATAAATTTAACGTTTATAATTTTATATTGATCTTTAATGCTAAATTTAAGTAGATTGCAAATAATGAGTTTACTATTTATTTAGAGGGTCGAGTATGAATGGACTACATAGGTCTGCATTTGAAAGGAAAATATTCTTCCCTGATTTAACCTTAGGCAACAAATTTCGCAATCAACTGGCGCCAATCCATCTGATACATTCATGTATTCAATGTAGCATGATACGACAACACAAAATACTATATTGTCAGGAATGTACATCTGAACAATAAGTAGAAATAGAGAAGATATTGACTCTCCACCAACAGGAATGTGACATCTGTTGGCAAGTAGATCAATAAACTAAAAACTCCATAGGAATGGACTGCGGTCTTCTGCCGACTTACAAACCCATCCATAGGCAAACAGAGGGTGTGTGGCGTATATCTATAATCCTGCCCGTAGCGGACCTCATACTACATCTACTAATTACACAAATATATCCAATCCATTGAACCAATTCAACTACGAAATGAATAACCTAAGATTACCCTCCCTTAATACAACTTTACAAAACTATATAGCCATTCACGCCCGACTTAATTTTTAACATTTAGATACGTTCGCACAGATTTGTTTAAAAATGTTGGGTATAGATCGATTACATAGATTCCACGGTCAAAAACATTTCAAAATAAACATAAACGATCAAAATACAAAATTATTGATACCGACAATCGCAGAGGGAAACTTATAAGTAACCCAATAGTATTCACCATAAGATACTTGCGTTGTCACCAATAACTTAAAAGCCATCCGAATAAATACATTTTAGATACTCACCGTAAGGTATCAGTATTTATCGAATGTCTATATATTTTGATCAAATATGAAAACCAAAATATAATTAACCGCAAACGAATCCATGCAAGCGTCTATAAACAACTTAAATTTCATACATTTAAATAATCTTTACAATATAAAAAAAAAAAATAGAAATGATGTTTATCAATCGGGAAACATATAATTTTAAACATTATTAATTTGTTTTAAAAACTTAAAAGTCAGATAGAAGTTCTTATTTTCAGTTATTAATTACTTGCAATTTTAGGAAAGTTCTTATTAGATAGACACAATAGTTCATACTTTACGGATTTAATAGATTGAGAAGTCCATCTTCGTGATCACTTTCGTAGATTTTGTCCTTTGAAATGAAACTGCGACTTGCCATGCATTTGGTCAGGAACTGTCATCCAGAGGCCTCAACTGGTTGTCCGGAAAATTAAATTTATTGCAGACTTCCACATCGTGAAAATCTGCAATATAGCTAGTTATAACGATCTATTCATAGTCAGCTCTCAGATAACAATTTTAATAATCATTTGGCTTTTATATTTTTCTTAGCCTCTTATCATTTGATCATAGGATTCAATCGGCAATACGTCACTAATCCTCTGGTGTTTCAGTTACGGACCGTGCTGAATTTCTGGTGTTTGCATTGGTCATTTAATTTCTTTGTACTCTCTTATCTAACGTTTCATCTGACTTTTTAATTAAACAGCTTTTAGATAATTAATAAACAATCATTTCCATTTATAGATTACAGGAATTAATTAATACCTGTTTTTATTTTAACTTACGTTATTTTTTTATTAAAATATTTTTATATTTCAATCTTGTATTTTTTTATTTAAAAAAATACGTTCAAATACTTTTTTTTTTTTTTTATGAAAAAAAATATTCTTAAAGTTTAGCATCTGTGCGAATGTATACACATTTAACAATATTTTAATTTTAGCGTTTAGTTTTTTACTTTTATTTGCGAACTTTTAAGTTTTTATTTTAAATTAATGTAACGACATATTTATATATCGTTACAATATATATATATAGTATAATGGAATAGTACTAAGGTAAGCATCAATTGATTATATTTTAGGTTGCATATAGTATTTCCTATTTTTATACCAAGTTGAACTACTATATTTAAACAAAATGCAGATCTCACACATATATAGATAACTATTTTGTTGCAATTGCTGGGTTATTCATAAAATATATTTAATGTTTTATGACACTACTCTTTTATTAAATATATTTATTTTCCTTCAGTCAAAGATCAGGAGAGATATTGAAGCTTATCATAGCAATAACATAAATAATTTAAAAGTTTGAAAAATAAAAGTAAAAACTAACACAACAACAAATTCAATAAATGGAATAATACATATATATAAAACTCTGCTATTTACGTAATAAATATAAAATCATATTGAAATTAATTAAATCTTTAACAGACTGCTATAAATACATGCTTTTTCAAGTTATTCATTAATAATTCTATGTGCTTAGAATGTTTAATTATTACTTTCCAGTGCCAGATTACATTTAAAGCAATCGTCTAATATATATTATAACAAATCAATATTCTAAATAAATGAGGAAAAAAAATTGTAAACAACTATAACTGTATGACTTAAAATTTTATACGGTTAGCTTTAAATACATCACATTTAATTAAAAATATAATACATTAAATATTATTAAAATATGACAAGTCATAGATTTAAACATGATAGATACCTATAGGATTTTGTTAGTATTATAACATTTATTATTTTAGCAATCTTGATAACATCTAGACACTAATCTGACTTCTTATTATAAATGATTTAAATTTTTTAGTTTTTAGGTAGACTTAATATTGATTTTCCACAAGGATTTCAACTATATAGTTAGCTAATTATATTTTGTTAGATTTTTCTTAAATTTCTTTCTATAGTTTCAACTAGGAAAGGCAACTAGTTGTATCTATAGATTAGCAGCACATACATCTAGAATAGTTTGAGCTCCAGGGAGAAAGGGCAAGCAAGCATATGATTCAAAGTTGTTTTATTTCTATCTATTCATCCAGAATAATCTCTAGATAACTGATTTATCAGTTCTGCCATTCAATTCTAATATCTTTTACTAGAAATGTTTAATTTCTTAGGTACAAATGACAACTCAATTACCAACACACTGTACAAATTAACAGTCTATTACAGTTAAAATTGTTTTTGTAATAATGCTCTTACAATTTAACTTCAGTTGATGTAAGCATATTATTAATAAGTATGACAGAAAAATAGTAAATGATGTTTCTCTTTTTTTATACTTACAACTTGAATAAAATGGAAAATACAAATTTTAATTAATTTATTTGAGAGAAAGTAATGAAAATGGAGTAATACAAAACGTATTTATTTAAAGAAAATATTTGGAAAATAATTTAAATAATAATGTGATTCATATATATATGTAATACACACATTATTTATGGGTTCAATATGCTGTGAAACCTAAAAGTCTCATTTGTTCCCCCTTCTCTTTCAAAAAAAAATATTACAAGATACTTTTTCTCTCCATCATTAAATTATTCTTATTATATAATGAGCATGCCAATAGCTCTAAACTAGATTTTTTGATAAATACCAGAAGAGAAAGCATTTAAAATCTCTATCTAAAATTATCTCTATTTCCAAACCGGTTTTGAGCTAGTGGTGATCATCAGTGAGGCACTAGGATATGCAGACATATGATCTAAAAATACCAATTCAAGCATATTATTTATCTAATACTTAACTATTAAGTAGAAAATCTAAAATTTTCAGTCATCTATACATCTTCAAATCCAGCTATCTAACTTAAATAGCTATGGATCTGAATAATTTTCAGCTCCACTGTATA